>CM060397.1:4370101-5570101 GCA_030545235.1 Helianthus tuberosus | reverse complement strand
GAGCATTAACCTTTAGCTCTAATTCATGTGGGGGCAAACCGTTGAAATTCAGCATATCTAGGTATTCCGTTGGATAGAGCAAGTCGATATCGCCATGGCAGACGACACGTGGGATTATTGAGTCTGTGCTCAGATAAGTCTTGCTATTTCCCGGAGTCATGCCGAGAACCATTGTATTTATTTCATCCACGGTATCATTTTTTGGGCAGACTATTGCTTTTTCAAAGAGACTTTGAGCAGTTGGATTCTCAAGAGTTGGGCAATCGTAGATGAATCGAGTGAGTTCTTTGATAGCATTATCGCCTGGAGGTATCATGTAGTCTGACAGTATTTCAATTTGTTTTGTGTTAAGCGGGGTCATCATCGTTTGGTGTGCCTAATACCCCGTCACCCACCTTCAGTAGCCATGTTGAGCAGGAAGCAACTTGAGTGTTTGCTAAATCCATGTTTGGCCGTTGTAGTCGCATGTTCTCGGTCAGCTTGTAAACGTTGAAGTAACGCCATAGATACGACCTAGGTAATGCCGATTTTAAGATTTATGTTTTAGATGCTTTTGGTTTAACGGGTAAAGTCTGGCGGAAATCGCCACCTAAGAGGACTGATTTGCCACCGAATGGCCTGCTACAATCACCTAATAAATCTTTTAGGCTTTTGTCTAATGATTCAAAGCATCGGCGATCATTCATTGGATCCTCATCCCAAACTATAAGTGAGGTTTCTGTTAGCAGCTGAGCGAGTTGTGTCTTTTTCTTTATATAACATAGTGATTCATCGGTCAGGTCTATCGGTATTTTAAATCGTGAATGTGCTATTCTGCCAGAGGGAAGTAACAACAAAGCAATACCTAAGGCTGCAACTGCCAAAACAATGTTGCCATCAGAACGTAGTCTAGCAATAATTGTTTTCCATAGGAAAGTATTTCCAGTCCCACCGTGCCCATAAACAAATGCAAAAACTTGTTTGTTTAGTGATAAAGATGTCATCACATGTTCATAAATATAATTTTGCTCTGGATGTAGGCTGGAGCGGAATGACTCATGCTCAATTCTCAGTGTTTGTCTATCGTAATTTCTCTCTTCCATCAGCAGTCGATTAATCAATGATGCAAGCACTTCTGGTTTAGGCATGGGTAATCCGTAATCAGACAATGAAGTCGATGGTGTTCCAGAATGTAACAAAAACTCAATTTCAAAAAGAACATATTGCATTTGGTCTTCATCATTTACTATGCCATGTATATGACTTGCATCATCACTCATTTTTTTCCATTGTTGATCGAAGAGTTTTTTGGGGTTTGACATCTCACAAAACAGAAGCATATGAGTGAATAAAGACCTTAATTCAGAAGCATTTGCCCACGTAGCAGCTTCCTCTATCGCAAGCGACCATTCATTGTCATCTCCAAGTAAGCCGAGTTTCTCGCACGCTATGCGATATGTTGGAAGGACTTCACCAGCAACGGTTCGTATGTCTACGAATGACCTACAACCTTTTTGATGTGACAAAAGCATTCGAAGGTAAAACATGTCACCGACACTTGGATGTATGTATGCAAGTCTGCCGATTGCTGGTGTTTTATTTGTGACTATGCGAAGCCAACATTTTCCCGTAGATTCCCATCTGTATTCAGAAAGGTAGTCAATGTATCGGAGGTGGAGCCCACTGTCGTCAACACAGTTATTTTTTAGCCATTCTGTTAAGGTAGTGCGTCCGGCATTTGGATTGCGCAAGACATTCTCAAGCTTCTCATTGTCTTTGAATGTGACATTTTGCCTATTCTCTAGGTGAACAGAAAGCATCTACATGGAAGGAAATCCATTATTAGCAAATGACCAAAAAAGTTTCCAGCGGATGTTTTGTAAGTTAAGAAAATTACCTGAACATAAGGGTTTCGTTCATGAATCATGAAATTAAAGATTCTCCAAGCTGATTCATGTGGACAAATGAATCTGCCATCAACAAAGTCTTTAATTTCGTCGATTTCTATTGCAGCGTTACCTGTAGAGTTGCCTGGTGGGGTAGGCGTCTTTTTAATAGTGTATTTTACACGGTATATGCCTTTAGATATGTATTTGGAAAGGTATTTTATGAGCATACTCCACCCGCAGTATTCGACATTTATGTGGGCATGAAAATGATGCAACAAAGAACGGTTGTATGGTACAACATAACCATTATTTAATGAAATCCCATTCTTTTGAACAGAGTGAGTACTTTGACGTCTCTTATAGCGTGCATAGCCGTTGTCATCGAATCTTGTAACAGGCTCGTAATCCTTAGGGAAATTTTTCTTACATGATCCTAATGTCATGCATGGTGAGTTAGGTTTGGCGATGCCACAAGGTCCATGTATCATGAAGTCAGTGACAATTGTATACAAAGTTGGCTCCTTGATGGGATCTGGAATTTCCGCTGATATGTAGGCATCTAATTATGCAGCGTCCTTTATTTTGTGTGCTTTATCAACCCATAAAAGAAGGTGACAATGAGGCAAACCTCTTTTTTGGAACTCTATAGTGTATAAGTCTGAACAACATAAACGAATGATTTTCAAGTAACATGAGTATAACTCTATAACGGATATGGAGTTTTGTATATAATGTGAGGCAAATAAGTTACCTGCAGTAACCTTTCCAAATGGTCTTCTAACTTTAAGAAAATTTACAAACAAAGTAACTTTCATATGGAAGACTCTTGCGATGACATCTGGACGATCCTCCGACTTTAGGATTGGAAATTTAGCGATGTATCTACGAATCTCAGGTCATTTAACGTTGCAGGTGAACGTAATGAAGTACTGTGGGTTCCCATGAACTCTGCAAATTGCCAAGGCATCTTGATAGTGTTTGTACATGTAGCGTGGACCACTGGTAAACGTGGATGGCAAAATTATACGCTTGCCTATATCCTTTCCTTCGGTTGTAACAACTCTCATCCAAAAGTCATATTTATTAAATTAATTTGACCAATAGGAAACCCTAATTAAGACACCCAAGTGATTTTGCACAAACCCTAAAATTTTCAGAACAATCGGAATCAGGATCAGGGCCCCTAAACTCAGGGGGGTAAACCCTAGTTACGATTATCTTCAAATGTCGTTGTCAAAATTGAAATTTACGAAGTTATCAACTCAGCAGGCCTAGTCCCACACGTGGCAACACAATGAGCATCAGGTGTCCCTTACGGACCGTAAGGGTTAAGTCTTACGGTCCGTAAGCAATGTGAAATTTCGACTATAAATAGCAGACATTGGCACTTGAAATTCTGCGTATGTTCGACAAAGAAATTCGTTTTAGGCACCGAGTTACGTTCTGTTTACCACAATTAACACACACGGATCACTAATCGACGCCGCAATCAGGGTATTAACTCGATCGCTGATACGATTTAATGTCCGATTGATCAAAATATCCAATGGATGTTTAAGTGCTGCCCACATTAGGGTGATGCTTTGTCATTAGTCGTTAATTCGATGGATGTTTAAGTATCGCACTTTGTCATTCGTTGTGAGGGTTTGATCTCGTGAGTTATCGTAAATGCTTTATTGATTACTAACCCAGAATTGTGTGCCTGTTATTAAATTTAGGTTAAAAAGGCTAATCAGTAGGCTAGACTCTGCTCAAATTAAACCTGCAATGTGAGTCATTCTCTTTTTATCAACTATTTTACAATACCTCAAATTATTTTCAAAAGTTATAATTACAGGGACTAAGTCATGGATATCTTGAATCACTGGCTAGTGGGGTATTGTGCACATTACTAATTCTCTCCCAGTTAGGTTCATTGACCTAATAGTGGTATGACCATCGTCACCATTGTGACATGTCACCATTGTGACATGTCACCATTGTGACACAGCGCCAGATAAAAATAAGATAGAAGCCATTGTAATTGCTCTTATGCTGTAATTAATAACTATGCATCATTTTATGTAACTAGAATGATTCACTCAGTATTTCCCGCTAACAAAACCTTTTTCAAACATGTTTCAGGTGATCTGTTATGATCCAGGAAAAGTGCCGAGAAGCACTACAAGCTTAAGAAAGTGGCTCAGGATAAAATAAAGAAACATGTTTTGTAAAATAAAAGATTTCTTCTTGAAATCAAATGATTGTAAATTACCGGGGTATTATCCCGAGTTGTGAAATAAAATAATCAGGAAATATTTTAGCTTTAAAAAGATCCTGATGATAAACTTCCGTTGTTAAACTCAATTAATTAAATACCACGGGATTTCTGTCCCGCGGCTCCTGAAACGGGTCAAACCGGGTCGGGGGCCGTGACAGAAAAAGGTGGTATCAGAGCCACTAATCGAGCCACTGATTTAAGCCAATTAAGTATTTAGAAAATACTTAATTTTAATTAATTGCTATTTTGTGGTTATATGTTTTATTATCTGATTAATTTTGTACAGTATGGGCAGATCTTTATATGCTAATCACTGTAGCAGTAAATACAAATCTTTAAATATTTTGATTCAAGTTTTAGCACCCTTATTAAATATAAACCAGAAACCTGATTCAGTAAATAAATAAATTTACAAATAAAACTTAGTGTGTTTTAATTTTCAGTTGTTTTGGTAGTTACCCAGTATGAAATAATATTTAAAAGTTTTTCTAAAATTTTGTTATGATTTTTAACTTAGTAATTGTGTGTATTTTGCTAAACAGCATGAATAACTTGTCTGACGCCCTTCAGAATTTAAATCTCTATCTGGTAAGAATAGAGGTTTCCAGAGATTTCAATAGGTATATACCAGACATAGAAGAGCCTATAGAATCAACGCTTTACCTCTCGAGAAACCCAAGCCTAAAAAAATGGAAATTGGGGAAAGCTCTAGGCAAATTGAGGGGTTACCATCTCAGGAAGAGCTAGATTTTATATTGGCAAGCTATAATATTATTAAGCCTGTTAATGAAAATGTTTTTATTCACTCTCTTGAAACACAACTACCAATGAACTTAGAACCAGCTATTCCAAACCCTTCAATCCACTCGCAACCTTTAGGAATAGACGAATGGTTGACTAATGAAATACAGTTACAAAACCATCCCTATAAGCTTTTTCCTCAGTTCAATCCAGAACCTTTACCAAATCCCCCAATGAGTAACGAGAATATGGCTGAACTCCGCCATTTTGGCGAAGAACTAATGGATGCTGTGAATAGGATCCAAGAGATTGGGGGACAGATCTCCTGGAAATATGATGAGAGGGAACGCCGTTACTAGAATATCATCTGATAAAGGATAGGGGATTATGGAACTGTGGTTGCGTAATAGTAATAGTAAAAATCAGTCTGTAAAATAACTACCAATAAAACTCTGTAAGATAATAGTGTGTATTGATGCATACTATTAAATATAAATGGAAATCGAGAAATCGAGAAATCGATAGTTTTGGCTATATTGGTGTTATGAACTCTGTATAATTGTGTTATGTAACTGTTATTTATTTGATACTAATAAAATATATATATTAATTATCAGATGGAAAACGCGAATAATGAACCAGTTAATGAGGTTAATCAATCTGAGCAACAACCGGGGGATCAATATATGACTAGGCAGGATATAGAAAATATCGTTGCTCAAGGGATAGCCAACGCTATTCCAGCAATAGTTGCTTAAGGGATAGCCAACGCTATTCCAGCAATCGTTGCTGCTGTTAAAAATCCAATCGAACCACAACAAATCGTTCCTAGCAAACGTATTTCTGAAGATAACTTCAGTAATAGCATAAACGGAGGCAATAATCATGTTAATCATGATGATGAACCACGACAAGCTCCGCTCCCTAAGAAAATGAGAGCTGCAACGCCTGGTTGCACTTACAAAGAATTTCTTGCTTGTAAACCCACTGAGTTTGTAGGCAATGAAGGAGCGACCGCGGCACTGCGTTGGTTAGAGAAAACCGAGGCAGTAATTGCCATAAGTAAATGTGCTCAGGATGATCAGGTCATGTACGCGTCAAACCTTTTCAAAGAAGGGGCGCTAGAATGGTGGAATACGGTGTTACAAGCAAAAGGAAGAAGGATGGCGTATGCTATGAACTGGGAAGAATTTAAGAGCTTTGTAGAAAGAAAATTTTGTCCAGAGTATGAAAAGGAACAAATGACAAATAAGTTTCTAACCCACAGGATGGTGGATGTAGATTGTCGAGGGTATACTTCGACATTCTTCGAGTATGCTCGAGTGGTACCAACCCTGGCTTCACCAGAGCCGGTACTTATTTCTCGTTATATGGTCAAGGCTGCGAAACCTCGCACGGTTGATGATGCGGTGGATTTAGCCAATACTTTGACTGACGAACTAGTACGGACAAGAGAAGAAAATAGAAGGAAGAAAGTAGCCCAAAAGATTACCCAAGGATTCCATCCAGGTAACCATAACAATTTCAAGAGAAGAGGGAATGGGCAATCTTCCACTAGTCCATTTTGCAATTCTTGCAAAAGGAAGCATTTTGGGAGATGCAAAGGATATTGCAATTTTTGCAAAATTCCGGGGCATTAAGAAGAAGACTGCAGGAGGAAGAAATTTTTCAGTTTGCTACAACTGTGGAGAAGCTGGACATCTTAGGCCAGATTGTCCAAAACTGAACAAACCATCTGACAATAAAGCCAAACCTACAAAAGGAGCAAAAAGGAATGTAAGAGCCTTCCAACTGACTGCTCAGGAAGCAGAGCTCATTCCAGATGTGATAGCTGGTACGTTCTTAGTTCACAACGTTTACACAAAAGTATTATTTGACTCTGGTGCAAACCAAAGTTTTAACAAAACTTCATTCTGCCAAACTCTTAACTTACCTTTAACCAGCATTAGGCAAATTTCTACAGTAGAAATGGCAGATGGGAATTCAGTTAAAATAAATAAGGTTCTGCAAAACGTAGAAATAGAACTTTTAAGTCATAAATTTTCTGCAACCCTATTATCTATGAAATTAGTTGAATTTGATGTTGTGTTAGGAATGGATGGGTTAATAAACAACCATGCTCGAATTATCTGTGATAAGAATTCCATAGAAATTTGTGCACCCAATGCAGAAGTAATAATGATTACAGGAGATAAGCCATGTAAACTCATAAAGTTCATATCAGTAATGAAAGTTGCTAATTATGAACGAAAGCAAGGAATAGTATATATGATTTCAGTAATCATTAATACTAAAGATAAAGAACTTAAGGAAATTTCTGTAGTTTCAGAATACCCAGATGTATTCCCAGAAGAGTTACCAGGATTACCATCAGATAGGGAGGTAGAATTTAGGATTCATCTAATTCCAGGAACTATACCGATAGCCAAGGCACCTTATCGGTTAACACCCACAGAAATATTAAAACTGAAAAAGCAATTAGATGAATTATTAAGTAAAGGTTTCATACAACCTAGTTTATCCTTATGGGAAGCACCAGTGTTGTTTGTTAAGAAAAAGGATGGTTTGATGAGAATGTGTATTGATTATAGGGAATTGAATAAGGTTACAATTAAGAATCGATACCCATTACCTAGAATTGACAATCTATTCGATCAATTCCAGGGAGATAGATATTTTTCTAAGATCGACTTACGTTCCGGATATCATCAATTGAAAGTACAAGAGGAAGACATACCTAAAACTACTTTCAGAATTAGGTATAGTCATTATACAGTCATGCCTTTGGGTTAACGAATGCACCTGCAGCATTTATGGACATGATGAATAGGATTTGTAAACAATATTTGGATAAATTTGTAATTGTCTTCATTGACGATATACTTATTTATTCCAAAAGTCAGGAAGAACATTGTCAACACTTGCATGCACTCTTAACTTTGTTAAGAAAAGAAAAACTATACGCCAAATTCTCGAAGTGTGAATTTTGGTAACAAGAAGTGCAATTTCTAGGTCATATGGTGAATCATGAAGGTATTCACGTAGATCCTGCTAAGATAGCAGCAATTACCAAATGGAAGGTTCCGCAATCCGCAATGGAAATTAGGAGTTTTGTAGGTTTAGCCAGATATTATAGACGGTTTATTAAGGATTTTTTTCCAAGATAGCTATACCATTAACTAAGCTAACCTATAAAACAGTTAAGTTTGAATGGGAACCTAAACAAGAAGAAGCCTTTAGGATCTTAAAGCATAAATTAACAAATGCCTCAATCTTAGCCTTACCAGAAGGAATAGAAAATTTTAAAATCTACAGTGATGCTTCAAAACTAGGATTTAGATATGTGTTAATGCAACGCAAAAAGGTAATTGCGTATGTATCAAGGCAATTGAAAAAGCACGAAGAAAACTATACCACTCATGACTTAGAATTAGGAGCCATAATTTTTGCCCTTAAGATTTGGAGACATTATCTGTATGGAAGTAAGTTTGCTGTCTATACGGATCATAAGAATTTAAGATATATATATTTGGGCAAAAAGAATTAAACATGAGGCAAATGAGATGGATGAAAATCCTAAGTAACTACGACTGTGATATTCGGTATCACGAAGAAAAGGCTGAAGACGGCTAGAGATCGCCAGAAGAGTTATACAGATAATAGACGAAAGCCGTTGGAGTTTCCAAGTTGGAGACAAAATGCTATTAAAAGTATCTCCTTGGAAAGGAGTTGTTAGATTCGGTAAGAAAGGAAAGCTAAGTCCAAGGTACGTAGGACCATTTCCAGTGATCCAACGTATAGGACCAGTTGCTTATCATTTACAACTACCAGGAGAGTTAACTGGAGTACATGATGTAATTCATGTATCCAATCTCAAGAAATGTCTATCAGACGAATCTTTGGTAGTACCTCTCCAAGATATAAAGGTAAACGAAAAAAAATTTAAAATTTGTAGAGAAACCTCTTCAAATAGAAGATATAAAGATCAAATTTCTCAAAACATAAACGATTAGTGTTAGTTCAAGTAAAGTGGGATTCAAAGATAGGACCCTAATACACTTGGGAACTGGAATCAGAAAAGAAGCGAAAGTATCCTCAATTATTCCAGTAAATCTCGAGGACGAGATTTTTAGTAAGGTGGGGAGAATGTAACAACTCTCATCCAAAAGTCATATTTATTAAATTAATTTAACTAATAGGAAACCCTAATTAAGACACCCAAGTGATTCTGCACAAACCCTAAAATTTTCAGAACAATCGGAATCAGGATCAGGGCCCCTAAAACTCAGGGGGGGGGGGGTAAACCCTAGTTACGATTATCTTCAAATCTCGTTGTCAAAATTGAAATTTACGAAGTTATCAACTCAGTAGGCCTAGTCCCACACGTGGAAACACTATGAGCATGAGGGGTCCCTTACGGACCGTAAGGGTTAAGTCTTACGGTCCGTAAGCAATGTGAAATTTCGACTATAAATAGCAGACATTGGCACTTGAAATTCTGCGTATGTTCGACGAAGAAATTCGTTTTAGGCACCGAGTTACGTTCTGTTTACCACAATTAACACACACGGATCACTAATCGACGCCGCAATCAGGGTATTAACTCGATCGCTGATACGATTTAATGTCCGATTGATCAAAATATCCAATGGATGTTTAAGTGCTGCCCACATTAGGGTGATGCTTTGTCATTAGTCGTTAATTCGATGGATGTTTAAGTATCACACTTTGTCATTCGTTGTGAGGGTTTGATCTCGTGAGTTATCGTAAATGCTGTATTGATTACTAACCCAGAATTGTGTGCCTGTTATTAAATTTAGGTTAAAAAGGCTAATCAGTAGGCTAGACTCTGCTCAAATTAAATCTGCAATGTGAGTCATTCTCTTTTTATCAACTATTTTACAATACCTCAAATTATTTTCAAAAGTTATAATTACAGGGACTAAGTCATGGATATCTTGAATCACTGGCTAGTGGGGTATTGTGCACATTACTAATTCTCTCCTAGTTAGGTTCATTGACCTACTAGGGATAATCATCACTATTTAGGTTCATTGACCTAATAGTGGTATGACCATCGTCACCATTGTGACATGTCACCATTGTGACATGTCACCATTGTGACATGTCACCATTGTGACACAGCGCCAGATAAAAATAAGATAGAAGCCATTGTAATCGCTCTTATGCTGTAATTAATAACTATGCATCATTTTATGTAACTAGAATGATTCACTCAGTATTTCCCGCTGACAAAACCTTTTTCAAACATTTTCAGGTGATCTGTTATGATCCAGGAAAAGTGCCGAGAAGCACTACAAGCTTAAGAAAGTGGCTCAGGATAAAATAAAGAAACATGTTTTGTAAAATAAAAGATTTCTTCATGAAATCAAATGATTGTAAATTACCGGGGTTTTATCCCGAGTTGTGAAATAAAATAATCGGGAAATATTTTAGCTTTAAAAAGATCCTGATGATAAACTTCCGCTGTTAAACTCAATTAATTAAATACCACGGGATTTCTGTCCCGCGGCTCCTGAAACGGGTCAAACCGGGTCGGGGGCCGTGACAGAAAAAGGTGGTATCAGAGCCACTAATCGAGCCACTGATTTAAGCCAATTAAGTATTTAGAAAATACTTAATTTTTATTAATTGCTATTTTGTGATTATATGTTTTATTATCTGATTAATTTTGTACAGTATGGGCAGATCTTTATATGCTAATCACTGTAGCAGTAAATACAAATCTTTAAATATTTTGATTCAAGTTTTAGCACCCTTATTAAATATAAACCAGAAACCTGATTCAGTAAATAAATAAATTTACAAATAAAACTTAGTGTGTTTTAATTTTCAGTTGTTTTGGTAGTTACCCAGTATGAAATAATATTTAAAAGTTTTTCTAAAATTTTGTTATGATTTTTAACTTAGTAATTGTGTGTATTTTGCTAAACAGCATGAATAACTTGTCTGACGCCCTTCAGAATTTAAATCTCTATCCGGTAAGAATAGAGGTTTCCAGAGATTTCAATAGGTATATACCAGACATAGAAGAGATTATAGAATTCAACGCTTTACCTCTCGAGAAACCCAAGCCTAAAAAAAATGGAAATTGGGGAAAGCTCTAGGCAAATTGAGGGGTTACCATCTCAGGAAGAGCTAGATTTTATATTGGCAAGCTATAATATTATTAAGCCTGTTAATGAAAATGTTTTTATTCACTCTCTTGAAACACAACTACCAATGAACTTAGAACCAGCTATTCCAAACCCTTCAATCCACTCGCAACCTTTAGGAATAGACGAATGGTTGACTAATGAAATACAGTTACAAAATCATCCCTATAAGCTTTTTCCTCAGTTCAATCCAGAACCTTTACCAAATCCCCCAATGAGTAACGAGAATATGGCTGAACTCCGCCATTTTGGCGAAGAACTAATGGATGCTGTGAATAGGATCCAAGAGATTGGGGGACAGATCTCCTGGAAATATGATGAGAGGGAACGCCGTTACTAGAATATCATCTGGCAAAGGATAAGGGATTATGGAACTGTGGTTGTGTAATAGTAATAGTAAAAATCAGTCTGTAAAATAACTACCAATAAAACTCTGTAAGATAATAGTGTGTATTGATGCATACTATTAAATATAAATGGAAATCCAGAAATCGAGAAATCGATAGTTTTGGCTATATTGGTGTTATGAACTCTGTATAATTGTATTGATGCATACTCTGTATAATCTCCACGTCTTACTGTATCGTGTATTCCTTGCATGTATTCACGTTTTCAAAATGTATTCCTTGTTTGTATCGTACATGCAAGGAATCCATCACCAAATGAACGTGCTCTTTCTATCCATCACCAAAGTATCGTACAGGTACATTTGCAAGAACCGAGGACGTTCATTTGGTGATGGATAGAAAGAGCCAAGCCAATGGTAAATCTGGCCTTCAATTTTGAAAACGTAAGGAGCAGAGCCATCATTGATATAATCGTCGACTATTCCACCAAAAGATGTCATTGAGAACATGCTGTTGTATGCACGTATATTATCAAGAAATTCTGATTTATTAAATAGATGTAACAATGACGCAGGAGGAAGGGAAGGAGAATCAAGCTTGACACGACCATGTTTACAGCAATGATTATAGCAAGCACGATTAGAAGACATCGCATTACACGTTCATCGTACCAAAATAAGGCATTGCAGTGTTCACATATGCAAGTACAATCACCGTTATCTATGTACATGGAATTAGAGATCTCATTGCTACATGACGTAAAAGACTGGCGTATAGGTACTGAAGTGGACGTATCAGGAGAAGAAAGAGATTTAGTAAGCATACGACGCCGTTTTTGAGAGTTAGACATAGTTAACAATAAGGTTTCCTAATATACTAAGAGAACAACAATTAAGAAAATAAAATAAACAGCTAAGCATATACAAAGCAAATTACAAACTAACCTGAACGGACGGTACCAACAAAAAAAAACTGGAGAAGCAAAGCAAAAATCATAAGTAAAAACCAGTAAGTAGACGTACACACGCATAATCATTAAACAAATATGAAACAACGATAAGAGGCATAAAGATTCAGCTATGTAATAGTGACTGGAGAAAATGTTTTATGTAAGTTAATTTTTTTAACCGTCAAAAACAGCACATCAAGCAAAACCTAAGAAAAGCATGAATGGAACTAATAAAACATGCCTACATCATATTGACTAATCGTAAACTATTATGTTCATTTTTATTTGTTTAGGCTGTACAGCAATAGAAATCTATAAAAGCGATTATTAATACTGGTTCTAATAACATTGATATTGTTCGGTGAGTATTGATTCGTTTTGTAAAAGTACTAATAAAGAATAAAAAACTGAAAAACCGAACCGAACCGTTGTTAAAACCAAAACCGAACGGTTTTGAATAACCGAAAACCAAACATTTCGGTTACGGTTTCGGTCATAGTTATCGAAGGCGCGAAGCGCACTCAAGGCGCTTAGGCTCCGCCTAGGACATAGGCGAAAGGCGCAAAAAAAGTGGGGGCCCGAGAAATAAAAAGCGCACTTAAATAAAAAGAAATTAAAATATATTATATCGGTTTTCCTGTATTCTGAGGGTCCAGAATCATTTTGAGAAGCCATTTTTGTATTCTGTGACAACAGATTCAGATTTTAATCAATCAGAAATAAATACTGCAGAATGCAGAATTAAATTTGAGAACATAAAGAACTGTAAATACTGTAGAATTCAAAATTGGATGTGAAACTAAAAGAATAATCTAAGTAACAAAAGGAAAAGAAAATATTTATCTTTTGGGAATGACATAAGATTAGTATCTATAAACTAAAATTACACCTTTAATACATTTTTAGGGTGTCACCGCTGTATCAAAAGCACATCTTTTTAACTTATAGTAAACAAATGTAGAAACTATTACTTTTTGGATTTGGAAGCTGATCCATCTTTAGATCATAATAACTTTTTAAGTTGAAAGCATATTATATCCTCAATTTGTCTTCATATTCGGCTGATAGCAATATAAAATAAAGAGTAAATTACAATTTTGGCCCCTGTGGTTGTATCACTTTTACCATTGCGAAACGATCCATGCGATGTATGAAAAAGACGAACGGTACTGGATATAGCGATAAGGGTTTGAGCTTTCGTTGTTTCAGTAGAAAGTGATATCGAGTAAGAACCAAGTGGAAGTGAATACATGCAATTGGAGGCCGTGGCAACGGGCGAAGTGTTTCGAAAACAATCCGAATGAATTTCTAGTAGCATAAGCAATTTTTGACAGGGATGAAGCTAAAGAAGTAAAGAGGGTTGTGAGCCAAGTTTTAAAGTACTTGTCTAATACAATGCCATTAGATCGCCGCATCGAGCGCAGCCGCAGCGCCACAACGGCCGTATACGCTGCATCGAGTGCAACCGCAACGTACAGCGAGCGCAGCGCCGCCATATACGCTCCATTGAGCGCAGCGCCGCAATGGCCGTATACGCTGCATCAAGCGCAGCCGCAACGTGCCGCGGGCGCAGCCGCAACGTACGGCGAGCGCAGCGCCGCCATGTACGCTCCATTGAGCGCATCGTCGCAATGGCCGTATACGCTGCATCAATCGCAGCCGCAACGTGCCGCGAGCGCAGCCACAACGCCGTATCTTGCGCAGTCGCGATCACAACCGCAACATCGCAGTAGCAAGCGCAGCCGTCGCGCCACATCGAGCGTAGCCGCCACATCGAGCGTAACCGCCGTATCGAGCACAGTCAAAGCGAGCGCCTCTGCAGCTGTATTAATGCACAGTGACGCAGCTTTCAAGGGGCCGGGAGGGGCGCCCGACCCCCCGAACTTTTCGCTTAGTAGTGTTACACATGTACGTTTCGTAGAATTTTTTAGGTAGATGCATTTTCGACCCCCGATTTTATAAATTTTTTTTTACTAATATAGAATTTTTAGGTTTGGTGTTCAAGCTTCGCCACTATTAATGCATCATTTCATTTGAGCTGTATTAATTGAACTCATAAAAATAGTGAAACCAAAATATATAATACATCCTTTCATTTGAGCTGTATTAATTGAAAATCAAATCCATTTAAACTAAAAAAACAAAAAATAGTCGATGATATAATCAAAACACGAATTTGGGTTGTCAGTCGATGATAGAACTTTAACGAACTTTAACACCGGCCAGTTTGGATAGAGGCCTGTGGTTCCTCCGCCGAATATGATGAGAGGTCCGCGACCGCCCGCGGGCTCCTGCGAGACCGAGAATGCCGCCGCTTGGTGCGTAAATTCCCGAGTTTGCACCGCCTCGCCCTGGAATGCGGCCTCCACCGAATAATCAGCCGCAGCAGTATAGTGGTGAGTGCTATGAATGCTGTGTATTTTTAATCTTTGTTTTGAATAGCATTGCTTAAGTATTCTCATTTGGTACTCAATTATTGTTATTATTGGTATGAGTATTGGTTAAGTATTTCAGTTATTAAAGCGAAAAAGATTTAATCCCCATTAGGAGTCGTTAAAAAAGTTGAAGTTTACCTGTACATTATCAGAACATAAGTATTCAACTGTTGAAATTTGCTTTCATAATTTACTAACACAAATTCATAGAATTCACATGGAACATAACTATTCAAGTATTCAAATTTTGGGTAAAACACATCGCACCAATTTTTTTACAGTTTACAAACATTTATAACATCCCACAAAAATTTCATAAAGCCAATGGCTTGAGCAAGTGATCTTCAGCAAGTCAAAACAAAGCAATCTTACAAACCCTAGATTGTCAATTAAAAGGAATACGCTAAGAAGAACTCACCTGAAAGGTCCTGGTGAACGATTTGAGATGAATTGCTCATTTCCTTTGCGTTCTAATCTTCTCAATCTTGCACTAAAGACTTCCAATTGTTCTCATCTGAGATGAAAGTGAAGGAAGCAAGCATTTGAAGATGATAGCCACGTTGCCAAGACACGTGGAAGTGAAGAGGAAAAAGGAGGAAAACGTGCGAAGAATATATTTTGAAAAATGCACCGACTTATGAAAGTGAAGGAAGCAAGCATTTGAAGATGATAGCCACGTTGCCAAGACACGTGGAAGTGAAGAGGAAAAAGGAGGAAAACGTGCGAAGAATATATTATGAAAAATGCACCGACTTATGAAAGTGAAGGAAGCAAGCATTTGAAGATGATAGCCACGTTGCCAAGACACGTGGAAGTGAAGAGGAAAAAGGAGGAAAACGTGTGAAGTATATATTATGAAAAAATGCACCGATTTTGTGCTTTAAGGTTTAGGGTAATGTATCAATGTCTTGAAAAATATTAAAATACTTATAACCAAATTACTTGTAAACGTTTAAAGCTATGTGAGACATGACCCTTAACACTTAAAAGAGCAACAAGTTTACATGCCACCAAGAGACCTAATCATACAAAATAAAAAATACGGATTGTGCATTATTAAAGTATTTGGTATATAATTTAAAAGGAACCTTGGATATAAAATTAATTTAAAGTAAAGAAATGGGAGAACCACATAAACATTTATACATGTAGATTCAAGATGATATATAAGGTGATTATGTAAAAGTTTAACTGTAGTTTTTATGTATTAAAACCGAGCATGTATTAAGCATGGCTCCATATTCAAACACAACTTATATAACACATGATATGTCAGTTGATTTTTGAGCCATCAAGTCATTATAATCGTTTGAATCAACTGATATATCATGTGGGTGTGGGGGTTCCATGAAAAAGTCTAGGGTTTCCCGTGATGAGGGTGGGGGGGAATGGGTTCGCATTTTATGTTATAGGATTTTTAATATTTGATGTTATTTTGGAGTGGTTGCATGTTGGAGCCTAGCTTCGAAATTATTTACATAGTGTTTGTTGGTGTCTTTGATGGACAGGAAACATGGTTGCAACAACCCGTGGGTCTAGCCACGGTAAACAGAAGATCGATCAGACTCCAAGCGTGATATATCTCAGCTCAGGTAAAACGTGGATCCCTTAACATGTGCTTTGATTATTTGGTATGCTGGTGGTCGTAATGGTTTTTCACGACTTGTAGAAAATGAAGGGCAACGGACGAGAAAAAGGCGTAACGAAACGGATGGTCGTCGTCTATTAGAATCCGTAGACAATAACCATAGTACGAAGCTAGTTATTGCTACACGGTCTTCGACAAAGGAGCACAGAGAGATTTTGAACACTTCTGATGGGTCTACGGGGAACGAAAAGAAACGAAGGGGCGTGAAACCAAAGGAAATACCCAACCTAAAGACGCGTTCCTCGCCGAAACAACTATACAATGCAATATCATACATGTCACGAAGGCAGGAGGAAGCTGTAAAGAAAATGGGTTTCGGTGGCTATTGGGATTTGCCGTCGACGGCATTCCTGAAAAACTCGCCTTTCATGTTGTTGAACAATTTGACGCTGATAATTTGACATTGAATCTTGGAAACACCCAACTGGTCGTCAATGCAACTTTGATCAGCAAACTGTTGGGTATCCGTGAAGGAGGTTTGAGCTTTGGCGCGATTCTGTCGTCCAAGACACTACACCCATCGTTGAAAGGATGGCGTGCTAGGTACCCCCAGGCTTTTACATATCCCCAACTTAAATATCCACGGAGATCCAACAAGACACTTATGATGATATAATGATTTTTCGCATTGATTTTGTGTTGCTTTTCCTTACGACGATGGCTTCATCACAGATGAATGGGTATGTGAATGATAAAATTTTAAAGCGTTTAACGGCTGATACGCGCTTCGAAGAGTACGACAGTTGGTGGGCTGGGCCCCTGACTATCTAGACGGTACGTCATCAAAATTCCTTGTGATTTGGGAAAAAAGAGTCCTGTGGTTAACGACATACTTTTTTTGTGTAGTTGTTGTATGTCGACAATACAGATGTGGCCGCGCTAAGCATTCGGGCTGGCATTCGGGCCATTCAGTTCTTGACTAAAGACATGTTGGCACGTCGACAAGATTAAGAGATCAAGAATGGCGGGTTTGGGCATGGCAAGTTGAAAACGATAAGTGCTGGTGCAGTTGAAGCAGGCGTTGATGTAGATGACGAGACATTTGTGAACACGCGGGTATTTTTTTAATGTAAGCCCTTTGCGTCGTACTTTTTTAAAGCCTTATGTTTCTTTTGTTCTTGTAATAGGAGTTTGTTGACTGCGTTGAGAAGTGGGTAGATAGGTTCGGTGACGTTCGGGTTAAGATCGAAACGCACTTAGGTGCCCGTTTAGCCGAGCACCCAAACAACAAGGGCCTCCATGGGCTAAAGCGTAGGTACATTGATGTGTTGAATGAGGTGCCGATTTGGCCCGCCGAAGTGTTGGACAGCTTTGAATAGGGACCAATGTTCAAGCGGGCATCGACAAGCGCCCACCCCGGAGGTAAGCGCAGGTATCGCAAAGCACCACCCCCACTTTTTTTCCACATAATATGTATATAAAAATGTGACAGACATGATTTCAGACGCAGTCGCTTCGAAGAGCATAACACAGATACTGATTGAGTTGAATGCATCTTCGGTGGAGAAGACATGCACGCACAAAAAGAAGTGATCGAGCAAACGACTAAGTGGTGGGCCCTTTTTTTAAAAATCTTACTTATTGTCCGCACCCCTCGTAGATCCGTATCCTGTTATTTTATTGTTAACCTTAAATCGTGACCAGGCGTCAAAGGGTGTCAGAGTATGAATAGTTTGGAAGCAGTTACGGTGGACTACGACGATGGAGACGCGGTTGATTTAAGTGCCTGTACACCTATTGCTCCACGTGTGGAACCCATTTCTGATGTCCCCGTGTGCCATATGACGGATAGCATATGTACACCGAACGTGGATGTGAGTATGGTCAATTTGAATGAAGTAGTGAGAGTTGAGGCGCAAGATGATGGACGTCGAGACAGTGCGGTTGAAAACGTGGATTTGGTATTGAGGGACGCTTCGGATGCGCCGTTTACTTGGGACCAAGGTACGGTTACGACGAAAATTTAAAGAAAATGTCTTAGTGTTAACAGCCAACATGGTGTTGTATATATATGTGCGTATTATTTCTAACATTTGGCAACGAGATAAAAAATAGGGCATGTTGATTTAGAGCAAGACAGGCTAAATGCCAAGAACGACACGTCAGCCATTATGCGTGTTTTTGATGGGATCGAAGAGCTTCTAAATACATGTATTAAAAAAATTGTTTATTACCCCATTACGTTAACAATGCCACGTTGAGTTTCTGCTGGTCGTGTGTAGGGGGGTGAAATGTCAAACGATGAAACTTCACAGCTGGGGGTGTCGCCGTCTTCGGGTGTAGACATTTGGCCTCGCCTTGTGTGCGCACTGTACGTGCCAAGTCGGGGTCCTCCCACAGGTCTCCCGTCGTTGATCGCACCTGTGTCTGTCGGCCCCGTGGTGCGATGGACAAAAAGTGTGATTGCTGCGATGGCGGAAACATCGGGGCATGGTTATAATGTCTTGATTTCTGCTTCTGGGTTTCAATTCCTGATTATGGATTTTGGCTTTAATGTTTTGATATCTGGATTTGGTTAGAATGGTGGCTGGTGTGGGTGTCTGGCGGTGGTCGTGGTGGTGGCTGGTGGGGGTGTCTGGTGGAGGTAATGGTGGTTGCTGGTGGCTGGTGGAGGTGATGGCAGAGAGAGAGTGTGTGTGTCTGGTGGAGGAGAGGAGGTATATTGTTTTATATAAATAAATGGTAAAATGTCCAAAATACCCCCATGTGGGGTACCCTTGGTCTGATTTAACTATGAAAAATAACAGAGTTAGGGCTAAAGGACATAATGTGCAAGGGTTTGCAAACATTGAGTACATTTTTTGTACTTATTAAAGATAAAGGATACAATTTGCAATAAGTAGCATACATAAAGGACGAGTTTTGTAATTTACTCTTTCACTAATTGGTCAATAATGTAAAATGGAAAAGAAAAATAAACGTAAATAACATTTTGTGTGGCTTACTTATACATTGATCCATAATTCTATTTTGAAAAAAAATATAGCGTTGCTGAAATAACATAATGTTGTTATCATATTTGACACTAATCAAAATATACTTTCTATAAAAGGAGAAATCTGAGTGACATAAGAAAAGCTGATGTGTCAGCTGGAGAAGCTGTCCAACAAGGCTTTTCTTATGTCATTTTTACATCATAAACCTGAATATATAAATCACTTTAAAATACATTTAATTTAATTTCAAAGCACTGCCTTGTGTATTCAAATTTTAAAGGTCTGGCCCACATTCCAAAGGGCAAAGCACTGCTCATCTACAAGAAAGTAGCAGATGGTTCCTTTGGCAAACGTATACGTTAGCAGATGTTTTGAAATTGCGGGTAATTTGAAATTCAAAATGCATGGGGATATGTAATTTTCAATTAATGCATGTCACTCACTAACTTCTGTCAATCATTTTCTTATATAAACTGATTTATATTCTCAATTCACTCTTCATATTTACATTCTCGTGTTATCTTCTTTTGTATTTTCAAACCACATTTCTAATGTATCTCTCCCTCAAATCCCTTCTTCTCAATACTCGACATTTGTTCATAAAGGATAAGAGAAAACATAAGCTCTCTCTGACCCACTTTCAGAACAAATTTTGGGGATATGTGGTTTGTCTTGATGATGGTAATGTGATATATATGATTATGTTTGTTTTTGTTTTTTATTTTTACTAAAGTTTTTTTATCTGAGTTATGACTAAATGATGATTGTAAATGATCTGAGCAGATGATGACGATGATTGTTCTACGGTTGTTTCCAGCATCATTGTTCCAACATCGTTTAAAGTATGTTTTTTTTGCTACTCTAATTTTGAAAATTTTAATTTTTAATTTTGAACTGATATACTCTAATTCTTGCTTTATATTTCAGTCTAATCACAGTTGTTTGAAATTCATACAATCATCTGCGGGTTATTATAGGTTTGTATTAAAAGAAGCATAAAGTTAAATTAAACACAAAGAAAGATTATTAAATGTACATTTAAAATAATTTTTGTTTATGACTAAATGATGATCATATATGACTTTGGGCAGATGATGATGATGTAGAACCCACAGTAGTTCCTACTAAACGCAAGAAAGGATCTGCTACTGCTGTAAGATAAGATTTTATCTACCTAGAGCAATGTTCTTTCCTGCCTTTTTTGTATTAAAAGAAGCATAAAGTTTGGTTTAAAGCAGCTCTTTATGAAGCAAGTTAAGGATTAAGGATAGGGCTACTCTTCAACAGCTGAAGAAGTGTTTTCATGTACTGCATCTTGGTCTGTTCACGAGAGACAAGGTTTCCAGAAACCTGATGGTGATGCATTCAGTACTTCCGTGGAGTTCATGCATTAATTGTCGAAGATATACATTGAGAAGTTTGGTACTCGATGGAGTTTAAGCTAAAAGCACTAAATTTTTGTTGTTAGATTTTAAAGTTTCGTTGTTCAGTACTCGATGTAATTGTTGATCTGTTATTCCTCATAATGTTTGTGGAGCATTTAATCCTCATAAAGGTGAATAAGTATTATTATGTAATTTTTAATATCATCTGATTATTGCAGATCGGTACTTTTGAAGTAGAAGTGAAATTGTCTCTGAGTTTAATTAGATTATGTTGATGTTGTATCAATTTCTGTTAGTGTATAGATCTGTCAAAGTTAAAGTTTGCCAAAAGAGAACATCTGCTCTAAATCATCATCTGCTGATCTAACGGCTGTTTGAATTGCTACTGTTGCCAACATCTGTTGTTGCCTAATAGAGCTTTTCGAAGAATTTCCTCCTCTCAATTGTAAATACTGATGCATCTGTTACTTTAACTCTCTGTCAAAGGTAAAGTCTGCCCAAAGAGAACATTTGTTTAGTGGTGATCTTCTGCTAATCTAAGGGCTGTTTGACTTGCTACTGTTGGCGATATCTGTTGTTGGCTAACAGATGTTCGCAATATCTTTGTCTGCTGGAGTTGCAGAATCATTTGTTTAATATGTATGTATAGTATTACTGGCCTTTAAATGAATAGATTTTTTATCTGAGTTATGACTAAATGATGATTGTAAATGAAGCGATTTTTTATCTGAGATTTTTTATCTGAGTTAAAATACATTTAATTTCAAACCACTGCTCTATATTCAAATGTCAAAGGTCTGGCCCACATTCAAGAGAGCAAACCACTGCCCATCGCCAAGAAAGTATAACTTAGCAGATGTTTCCTTTGGCAAACATATACCTTAGCAGTGGTTTTGAAATTGCCGGTAATTTCAAATTCAAAATGTCTGGGGATATGTACTTTGTAATTAATGCACGTCACTCACTCAGTTCTGTCTTATGGTAAAGGCGTCTTATGGTAAATGAAGGGGTTAATTGTAATTACAATAACGTGTTTAATTTTATACTTTTCCCATGGAAATGCATTAAAAGCCTAACGAGTGTCGCATCATATTCTTTCGTCTGACGATATATTTAGTCATAACCGCCTTCATTGGGTATATAAAATACATTGGGCAAAGGTTTTCATCATTACCGGTTTCATCCATCTACTTAATCATCTTCAAAAGTTTTTTGTTTATCAATATCATTACAATTTCTTTTACTTTCAAAGACGCATTGGTTCACTGCAAAATGGAAAACATTGGGTTTCAAGTGATTATTGACGAAATTTTCACAAGGCTCTCTGCAGAAGATATTGGTCGTTTGAAATGTCTTTCTAAGAATTTTTATAGGGAACTGTCAAGTCATGGATTTCAGATGATGCATGCTCTCCTAAGTGGAGATTCACTACAAAAGAAACTACTCTCCTTTAAAGACACGTCAATTGTCGTTGACGACGTAGTTGCTGGTAATTTGGATGTTGTTAGAAGCAAAACCTTAAGTTTTCCTAACAATGTCCACCCTAGCTTCTTACTTATTCTATCGTCATTTAACGGATTGTTGTTAGTTTGCAATGAAGGCATTTGCTGTGAGCTGATTCTTTGGAATCCAACTACCAGGCGCTATAAAAGGTTTTATGTGATAACTACTTAAATTACAATCATGATCAAAACTCTGATACTGGTGGAATTTATTTTGATCAATTCAATGATCTGAAAGTGTGGAACATCAGATGTTACCGTAATGTAGCTACTGCTCATGTTTACTCACGACGTCGTGAGTAATGGAGAACAATAAATTTCAGTAGCGTAAATAATTATGGTTCAAGTGGTTACTCATGGTCTACAGGAGTTTATGCTGATAAAACCATATATTTTATGGTTTCAAATTATTGGTATCCACTAGGTGAGAGGAACATCGTTGCTTTTGATGTACTGAGTGAGACTTTCAGAATGCTTCATTTTCCAGAGAGTATTGTAGTCAATCCTTGCCAAGGGCATTTTTTGACCATCGCAAAGAGGTTGCATTTGATTGTTATTGGAAAGTCTACTGAGCTAACTGTTGATTTGCTCAGATATGAAGAAGAAGGCTGGATGAAGGTGTTTGCTTTCAATAATCCTCGTGTAGTTGATTATGTAGATAGGCGCCGAAGGACTAATATAATTGAAAACAACAAGTAGCTGATAACAAGCATCTGGGGGATATGGTTGAAGTTGATCTGAGCAACAAACTTCTGAAATACCTCCAACATGTTGACAACTACAATGGTCCGAAAGGAGCTTTACTTATCGAGACTACTGTTTCGCCCATTGATTAGGAATTAGTATGCTGTATTTTATTGAATGTTGTTTGCTGTTTTAAAATTTGTTTATTATATAGTTACCTCTGTTTGACACTTGTAGTTTTTATATAATTAGTTGTGTTAAAATTATTAACCATGTTTGTTATTTAAATTAACTAAATGAATATTTATGTTTGAGAGTGTAAAAGCTTGTAATATTGGCAAAGGTCTGTTTAAATGATCAAAGCTCTGCTATTGTGAACAGATGTTTGAAAATAAAACAGTGGTTGATACATCTGTTGACTTTGGTCAACAGATGGATGAACTTTGTATGCTGTTTCGCCCGTTGATTAGGAATTAGTATGTTGTATTCTATTGAATGTTGTTTGCTGTTTTGAACTTTGTTTATTATATAGTTACCTCTGTTTTACACTTGTAGTTTTTATATAATTAGTTGTGTTAAAATTATTAATCATGTTTGTTATTTAAATTAACTAAATGAATATTTAGGTTTGAGAGTGTAAAAGCTTGTAATATTGGCAAAGATCTGTTTAAATGATCAAAGCTCTGTTATTGTGAACAGATATTTGAAAATAAAACAGTGGTTGATACATCTGTTGACTTTGGTCAACAGATGGATGCTTGTAGTATTGGCAAAGGTCTGTTTAAATTATCAAAACTCTGTTATTGTGAACAGATGTTTGAAAATAAAACAGTGGCTGATACATATGTTGACTTTGGTCAACAGATGGATGAAAACAGATGTTTGGAACTACTGTTGGGATAAAGTAGAGTGTTGTGGAGAAAACTGTGGTTAAAACCGCTGTTTGGTTAAAACGGTGGTTTAAAACCACTGTTGGGTTAAAATAGTGTTTTGTGGAGGTTGAAGGGGATTGAAACGACTGTTGGTGTGACACCTGGGTCACTGCGACCATCAAACAAATACCAAACCTATGAAATATTGTAGTTCATACTTGGGATTTGTATATATATGGGTATCATTTGCACATATCAATTCATGTTCGATTTCGGGCACTAAATCGCTTTCTGGAAGGTTATACGCGCACTAATGCGTAAATATAACCAGTTTAATGCAACGAACACTCCGGAATAGTGAAATAGGCTTAACATACCTTAAATAACCTTTACATAACTTAGAAATAAGTTTCGAAGGCTTTGGTATGGCAAAATCAAGTTAATTCGCTTACAGGAACTAAATTTGACAAACTGCGAAAGTATGCCAATTTGAACTGTAACAGACATTCCGGAACATGACCATAAGTTAAACATACCATAAATATCCTTTACATAGCTTAGAAATAGGCTTTGAGGTGTTCGGTGTGCTAAAATAAACTTTTGGGTCATTCAGGGACTAAAAGCGTCAAAAAGTGCACAAGTTTGCATTTTCGCGCATAACTTACGTTCTGAATACATCCGGACATCCAAAAATTTATGTAAGCATGATAATATTATGCTTTAGTGTTTGGCTTGCCAAAAATCCATTCGTCACGCCATTTGGATTGTTTTTCGCGCTTATGCGCATTCCGTCGTAATTAACCGAACAACACAATCGTACCGCCAAACGAACCGACATCCGTGATGTTTTCAAGCATATTTCATGTTCCCTATGTCTTAACATCATTGTGGAGCTTGAAATTGGGTTTGACGGGTGTTAGAAGTGCCGTTACGCAACGAAACAAGGTGCAGGGGCCTGTTTTGCCATTTTTGAAACTTCTGGTCTGAAGGCCCTTGCGCACCTCAACACTCTGAGTGTTACGGTGCGCAAGCAAGGGTCAGATGCAGCAACTCGATTTTTGGCTGTTGTTTTGGCTCTTAAACACACCAAAGGCCATTTCCACTTGTTGCTAACTGATCATGGGGGGCCAATTGATGTTCATGAGCATTCCAACAAGTATAGGGATGTGATCATTCCCTCTTCTCCAAGAAACGATCCTAACGGTGAACCGAAAACTATAAATACCCAACCCACTTCATTGCAAAACCCACTTGAAATCTGAGATTTCTCTAAGTTGGGGTGTTTTATCACCTCATACCTGAGAATACTTGGATTATCAATCTTGCGGGGACCCTTTGTAAGTGTTCCTTCGTTCTTTTATCGCTTTTCGAGTCCGAAAGTCAAACTTTGTTTGACTTTCTGCATTGACCAGTTTATGGTCAATGCGAAGTTCGTTTGAACTTCATAACGTGAGCGTAATCACGATGGTTATAGTCCCTAGTGACTATACCTACTGATTACCACGTTATCTAGGCTCAGTGACGAGCCGTAGTTTCGGCCAAAATGTGCATTCTTGCGTGTTTTGTAACCAAACTACTCTTAGGTATCAAAACCGTTTGTTTTGATACCAAACCTGTTTTCTAAACTTAGTTAAGCATGTTTTAACATGCTTAGCTCGTCACTTTTAGTTTAGTGCTTGTATAGGGTCGTAAGGTAAGCGATCTAAACAATCGCTTATACTTTCGAACCCGACCCGTTTGGTCGATCATTAGGATCCGACCAAACACATTAGGTGACCATAGTATGTAGGGAATAACCTTCCGAGGTTATACCTTATGGTCGCTTCGTTTAAGTAGTTGTATGATAGGTAGTTTATATGCCTTAGGTAAATTACCAAAATGCCCTTCTTACGCCAAAATTCATTTTAAGCATATGTAACATAACTTTTGGTATCTAAACTGATTTGACAACAATATTAGACATGTTAAGGCATATATTACTTGTCATAGGACTAGTTAAGCGGTCCGAACGCGTTTCACGCGAACGACGCGTTAAAGTAGCATAAGCTAACTAAACGGGTCGTAATGGGTCGTAAGCACTTAGGTTAGGTTTCATTTAGTATGTAGGCTTTGTTAAACCATATTACACGAGTCTCCATACTCGTTTGGTTTACGAACCCTCATTCTATCCAATCCTCTGATTTAGGTCCGGAATATTAACATAGTTACCTATATTAGGTGCCGTTTGATATCCGTGATCTCTAGCATTGTTTGGTTGTTACTCAAGGACTACTAAGCAATCTCAAGTGAGTACATAGACCCCTCTTTTACTGTTTTCCAAACATTTTGGGGTGGAACACATGTGCCTACTTGTTACTTTCATGCTTTCCATGTTTTCACATCATATACTTGCTATATTCATTAGTACATTTATAGTACATGATTTCATTGTGTTCTATGCTATGTATGCCCATTATGTGCGTACTTAGTACATTATTTTACATTACATTTTATGCTATGTATGCCCATTGTGTGCGTACTTAGTACATTATTTTACATTACATTCTATGCTATGTATGCCCATTGTGTGCGTACTTAGTACATTATTTTACATTACATTTTATGCTATGTATGCCCATTGTGTGCGTACTTAGTACATTATTTTACATTACATTCTATGCTATGTATGACCATTGTGTGCGTACTTAGTACATATTTTACATTACATTTTATGCTATGTATGCCCATTGTGTGCGTACTTAGTACATTATTTTACACTACATTCTATGCTACGTATGCGCATTGTGTGCATACTTAGTACATTATTTTATTCATCACATACTTACATTTTTGGTATGACATTTGGTTTGTTTAAATGATACAATGTACATTCATTAACACCGATCATGCCGCTCGGTAGTAGGTAGTGGTACCATAGGACTTGACAAATCCTATTCCTGTAATCTCGGGTTTGTTTGGATGGAAGGAATGACCGAATCCGAATACATTTTTTTGGTAACCTTGACTGAAAGGGTTATCCGACTGTCGCAAGGCTTGGATGTATGAATTTTCACAATACCGCATAAATGTTTATATCAGTATAGCATGCATTCATTACACAAAACATAACTTTGATTTAAACCATGTTTTACTTCAATACCTTGTTTTTATGCATTTTACATATGGTTTAGTTGATATATTTCACTTACCATACATAAACATTTTGACATTTACATACACAATTCATGATTTACATTAGACATAAACATTTGACATAGACATTAGACATGGTTTTCACATCAACATTTGGACATTTGATTATACATAAACATTTTACTTTGGTGGTTTGGTTTGAGTAAGTGATTTAAGTAACGAGGCGTGTGTAATATGGTACAAGCATGGTGGATACGCCACGGGTACTTCCTATATATAAGTGTTTGTATGGTATTACATATCGTAGCGTTATTTGAATCATTTCAATTTGAGACATATAACATTTTATACAAATAACATACTTTTCACAAGACATTGTTTTACAAACAACTTATCTTATACAAACTCATTTTACTTGGTTATTCATTAACCATACATTATTCTCTTATTTATACATATCATCTGAACTTATTGTTTTTCAAACGATTTACAAAACAAATCAATTTACCAAGTTCATGACTGACTCTTGCTAAACAATTTTTTCTAAACTTACAAGTCATGAATCCTATTTTCACAAACCTATGTATCTCACAGGCATTTTTATGCTGACGTACCTATTTTCACATGTGTTTCAGGATATGATGCATAGGATTTATCAAGATACACTTAGGCGGACTTGGGCCTTAGTGACAATAAAAGATGCAAGACTAGTTATTTATGTTATGTTTCTTTGATTGTCAAGACATTGTAACTCTTTTATTTAATAAAACAATATTTCAATTTCCATGTGTTATGAAACAATGATTCTGTTACAACACTCCCCGATGTTTCCGCCACGTTTTGTTGTTTTACGTGGTCGGGGTGTGACAGTTGGGTTAAAATATTGTTTTTTTGGAGAAGGAACATGCTTGAATGCAAATGTTATTTTGTTTACAAAAGATTAATAAATTGTATATTTTTGTATTTTTTATACTCTAAACTTTAAGTATTTAAGGTTGAAGTTAAAGTTGTATTTTATTGAATGTTGTGTGCTGTTTTAAAGTTTGTTTATTATATAGTTACATCTGTTTGACACTTTTATATTTTATATAATTAGTTGTGTTAAAATTATTAACGATGTTTGTTATTTAAATTAATTAAACGAATATTTAGGTTTGAGAGTTTAAATGATGAAAGCTCTGTTGTTGTGAACAGATGTTTGAAAATAAAACAGTAGCTGATACATCTGTTGACTTTGGTCAACAGATGGATGAAAACAGATGTTTAAAACCACAGTTGGGTTAAATGTATTTGTTGTGGAGAAAACTGTGGTTGAAACTGCTGTTGGGTTAAAACGGTGGTTTAAAACCACTGTTGGGTTAAAATAGTGTTTTGTGGAGGTTGAAGGAACATGCTTGAATGAAAATGTTATTTCGTTTACAAAAGATTAATAAATTGTGTATTTTTGTATTTTTGTATTTTTTATACTCTAAACTTTAAGTATTTACCGACTGACTTATTTATTTATAAGTCTATATAAATATAACCATATTCATTACTTATATTTGTTATGCATGGTTTTCTAAGAAACGACCCGTGTTTGCACACGGGTCTTACCGCTAGTACTATATAATAAAAGAAACCAATGAGAGGACACGTGTCATTCATTGGAGCCATCTATTTTTTAGTTTTTTTTTTCTCTTTATCCTACTTAATTATAGATAATTAGTATTAATTAAAAGATAATTATAAAATTAAATCTATACATATAATAAAGTAAACCAATTTGAGACACATGTCACTTCCTCGATCACTCTCTATTATGTTTTCCCGCATAAATCATAACAAGCTATGGCAAGTTAATTTGATGAGTTTGTTAGTGGTGATAAGAATTTACTATTTTATTTTAAGTATATCTAATTTTCTTTCTTTAAGTTGGTTATGAATGTTGGCAGATTGGTATAATTCGAAATATATTAATTCTCCATACGTTGTAGATAAGATTTATTATTATATATAACTTGATAGGCTGCATTTTACTTTTTACTTTTTTATGTTATCGTTCGTTAGTAACATATAACCAAAATAAACTCATTTAACTCTCCGAGTCTCAAGCATTATATCTAATCCATTAACAATAACTATGATATCTATTCCATTAACAGTAATTATAAAATTTGACGATGATTCCCCTATTAGTTTCTACTAGGTTAGAACCCTGTGTATTACACGAGTTGAATAAATATAATTTTATATATTAAATAATTAAAAGTTAGATCTTTATGAACCTCGTATATTGTACGGTTTAAATAAATGTAATTTTATATATCAAATAATAAAAAAATTATATCCTTAAAAACCATGTGTATTACACAGATTAAATAAATGTAATTTTGTATACTAAATACTAAAAACGTTGTATCTTAAAAAAAAACTCGTGTGTAATCGGGTTGAATAAATCTACCAAATAATAAAAAAAAATTACTTCCTTAAAAACCCCATATATTACACGTGTTAAATATATCTAAAAAGAGTTATATCTTTAAAAATCATGTGTATTACACAGATTAAATAAATGTAGTTTTGTATATTAGATACTAAAAACGTCGTATCTTTTAAAAAAACCATGTATAGTCAGGTTGAAAAATCTACCAAATAATTAAAAAAATATATCCTTAAAACTTCGTGTATTACACGTGTTAAATAAATCTAATTTTACATAGCAAATGATAAAAAAGTTATATCTTTAAAACTTCGTGTATTACACGGGTTATATAAATGTAACTTTGTATAGTAAATAATAAAAAAATATATTTTTAAGAACCTCGCGTTTTACATGGGTTGAATAAATATAATTTTGTATATCAAATAATAAAAAAGGTTATATTTTTAATAAATATGGATAACATTTAATATTAATTTATTATTAATATAATTAATATAAGATAAGTAGGAAAGAGGTATTTTTTTTAAATTATTAAATTAACAATTTAGATTTGAGGATAATATTTTATTAAAGTATGATAATATTTAATATTAATTTATTATTTATTTAATTAAGATAAGTATAGATTTGAGGATACCTTTAATGAATGACACGTGTTCAAAAGTTGGTTTATTTTATTATAGTAGATAGAAGATTTGTAATTGTTTTTTTTTAAAGGAGGATAAAAAAAAAACTAAAAAGTCCCTTCTGAAACCGATGCAAACCTCTACGATCACCGATATATTGTCGAATGACAAACTCTTGGGCTGATGCATGCTAATGAGTTTAAAAATTAAACTTAAGAAAATTCATAATTCGCATCAGTATTCATTTTATTTAATACATATCTTGACACAGAAAAATTTAAAAGAGAACGCTAAATATTATAAGAACCGTGAGAACGAATGAAAAAACCGTGAGAACTTGGTCAAAAACAATTCAAATTCAAAATGTTTCTAACACGTATCATTATTATTTGAATACAATGTTAGAAATTTAATTTACACGTTTAAATTTACGTCAATTTGTAAATAAATAAAATTTACACATGTGTAAGTTTATCATTTATATGTGTGTAAATTTGTTATATTTACACATGTGTAAAAAGTCTAATAAGAGTGATTTTGAGAGCATAAATGAATTATTTGATGTTTTATCTTAATTACAATGAGGGTTGTATTAAAAAAAAATTGGTTTTGAGTGGTTTTTTCATCCGTTATCACAGTATTAAGATAACCCTCCCCTATCTTGACAATTTTATATGTTAACAAATTACATCATATTTTAATTCAATTATTATTTACCCGTGCAATGCATATATTTTATTTAACACACTGTTTTTTTATTATTAATTATATAACATTGCATTTATAAACCCGTGTAATACACGGGGTTGTAACCTAGTTTAATATAAATTTAAACAATTCGTATAGGAGATAATATAATATTTTGAAATATTTATTAGATTTCAAAATTATTTATCCTGAAATTAACAAAAGACGTACACTAAATATAATTTAATATAATTTAACTGATTTATGTATTTTATTAAACTAAAGTAGTTAAGGGTAGAATCTATTTAAAAAAAATGTTTATAAGGGGTAAACAAAAACATTAATCAATGTTTATTGGTTCTATACTTTTATTTTCGTATTCAACTCTCAACTCAAATACGGTATTCACTATGTTTACGTTACATTTATAAGAACCATCAACGCAATCATTCCATCCATCATATATCGAGTATATTCGTTAGTTTTTTTAAAGATATATTTTTTTATTAGATTCGTTCAATTCGTGTAATAAACGAGGTTTTTTAAAGATATAGTATTTTTATTATTTACTATACAAAATTACATTTATGCAACTCGTGTAATACACTGGGTTTTTAAAAATAAAAAATATAGTTTTTTTATTATGTGGTATATAAAATTAGATTTATTCAATTCGTATAATACGCATGGTTTATAAAGATATAGCAAGATATAACTTCTTATTGATTGGTATATAAAATTACATATGCTCAACCCATACAATACATGAGGTTCTTAAAAATGTAACTTTTTCCATTATTTAATATATAAAATTAAATTTACTCAACCCGTACAATACATGGGGTTCTTAAAGATATAACTTTTTATTATTTAATATATATAATTAAATTTATTCAACTATCGGCACGACTGGGTGAGAGATGTTTTGGGGGACATCTTGAGGAGAGCGGGGATTTCTGCCAAGAAGGAGGCCCCTGTGAATTTCCTTACAGATCCCATGGAAGGGAGATCTACATTGAGACCAGCGGATCTGCTCGTCTTTGGTTGGGCGGGAGGGAAACACGCTTGTGTGGATCTCACAGGAGTCTCCCCCTTAGCTGGTTTAAGGGAAAGCGGGTTTGTAGCAGGACAGGCTATAAAGAAAGCGGAATCTAAAAAGGTGGATAAACACGCTAAAGCATGTGCTGATAACCAACATGCATTTGTCCCCTTCGCCTTTGACACCTTTGGCTCCCTAGCTCCAGAAGCTATCCGTTTGTTAATTAGGGTCCAAAAGGTTGTTGACAGCAGTTGCTCATCAACAGGAGGGCAGAGGTTTGTCTTTAATAGGCTAGGGTTTGCTATTCAGAAAGGGGTAGCGGCGCAGCTTGTTGCTCGCTTACCTGCGATATTGATGTAACTCGGCCAGTATTTTATATATAAAAGGTTTGTTGTTTAAAAAAAAAAACTCATGTAATAAACGAGATTTTTAAAGATATACTGTTTTATTATTTGGTATATAAAAATACATTTATTCAACCTGTGTAATAAACGAGGTTTTTAAAGATATATATTTTTATTCTTTGGTATATAAAATTACATTAATTCAACCCGTGTATTACACGGGGTTCTAACCTAGTTATGTATAAAAGAAGTTTAAGAGATTTTAACCCATTAACCAAGTAATCAACTCGTGCATTTAACCACATCTAGTACAGATAACTTGACACCGGAAAAAAAGGGTATACCCATAGCAACACCGACACTAGCCCCATCACGGAAGGTTGCATGATAAATGGCTCTTCTAGCCAATTCAGCAGCTTCATTAATTGTCAAATCATATTTGTACCTACTATAATTTAATGAAATGAAAACACATGAAAATAAAACAAAACTTCAACAATTTTATGATGGTATTATATACATACATTGTCAAGACGTGTGTAATTGTAAAATAGTAAAATGCTAAAATCATCCTTGAGGTCTAGTCATATTTGCTTGCTCTATCCAATTTTTTTTTATTTTTATTTTTTTGCATTTGAGTCCTCGAGGTTTACGTTTTATTGCCATTTTTATCAAAATCACTAACTCGGTTTATTTTTTCTGTTAAGGTGAAGGGCATTTTCGTACTTTTGAACGGAACAAGCATATATAACCAAAACTCAGGGCCGATTTTGACATGTTACTCTTACATTTTTGTTTCATATTTTATTTATAACTTGTTTTATATAAAAGGAAAACCGGTAATAAGAAAAATATAAAATAAAAATGTAAGAGTATAATGGCAAAATCGTCATTGAGATTTCATATTTGCTTGTTTCATCAAAAAGGACAAAAATGCTCTTCACCAAACATTTTTGTTTCATATTTAGAAAATACCCCTTTGTTTTAAGAGTTTGGTGGGTATTTTTCAATACAGTTTCTTGGTATTCCCTTGTGGTAGACTATGTTTACTAGGCATCGTCGTCGCCGCACCACCACTTCCACTGCCTGAAACTTGCGGAGCATCCAAAGCCCTAACAAAAACTTATACACCAGTTGTCCAGCAGCAAGCCAATGGCGCTTCCGATTGTGAACCGACGGGGACGGATGTCCAGCTTTCACCGGAAACGGTGGCAGGGGAGGAACAGGGTCGTTTGGATCGGTTCTTGGATACAAAACGTAATCAAGTTTATGTGAGTGATCTGAACGAGTTTATGTGATTGGTGATGGAGATGGCTTGTTTTTATAATTTTAAATATTAATTTTTAAGTTTGTAAATGGCAAAAATGAACCTTGTAATGAAATATAGTTAATTATAAAAATACTACCTCTCGTTATTAAAGGGCATTTTGGTCATTTAGGCACAACTTAACAGAATATTTAACCTCCGTTGGCCTTAATACCCCAATATATTACAAAAATGAAACCACATAACCTCAACCTGTTAAAAAAAGTTATTACGGAAAGACGAAACTTACTATAAATCAGAGGGCCGGTCCATGTGTGTAATCTAACTTATAATAAAAGACTACAAATAATGCCACATGACATTCTCTCCTTCAACCTCATAAATTTTATTTATAATTATTTACTAAATTTCTTTTAATATTAATATTAATAACTAATATATAGATATCATTTATTTTTATCCTTATCTTTATCTAAGATTAATAAATAACTTCAATTTTGTAATTTAGACCCTTTGTTTTTTTACTTTTAACACAAAGTTTTTCATCTTTTACAATTTAATCCAAACTCTTTTTTATTTTCAATTTTGGTCCACTATACTCATCATCTTTCTCAAGTTTTTAGTTTCGTTCTAAATTTTGTGAGTTAATACGCCGCAACGTGCGTGTGGGGTTCAACATTTTTTTAGTATATTTTTTCCCGTTTGAGTGGCCCGTCGCAGCACATCTATTTTTCTCCGTTTAACAAGTTCGACCAATTATAATTATTTAATAAATTTCTTTTAATATTAATAACTAATATACATATATCATTTATTTTTATCCTTATCTTTATCTAAGATTAATAAATAAATTCAACTTTGCAATTTAGACCCTTTGTTTTTTTACGTTTAACCTAAAGTTTTTCATCTTTTGCAATTTAATCCCAACTCTTTTTTATTTTCAATTTTGGTCCACCATACTTATCATCTTTCCCAAGTTTTTAGTTTCGTTCTAAATTTTGTGACTTAATGCACCGCAACGTGCGTGTGGGGTTCAACATTTTTTTAGTATATTTTTTCCCGTTTGACTGGCCCGTCGCAGCACATCTATTTTTCTCCGTTTAACAAGTTCGACCAACGCGAGGGTCCTGGATTGACTTAGTTATTTTTTCTATGTTTTACGTTTCGGTTTAATTTCTCTGCAACAGGCGTTCGTGATTCAAAGATTTTGTCTGCTTTTCGCTTAGCGTTATTTTTTCGTTTTTATTTAATTTGTTTTTACAAGCTTTTCCGGTGTTGGTGGTCGCTGACAGTGGTATGGCATTGGTACTACTTGACACGGTTTTACAACAATCGCTGCAACACAAGGGCTTAATACTAGTTAACTCATAAAATAAAATAAAAATTAAAGTTTGATGAAAGGTTTGGAAAAAAAGGGACCACGTATATCTCATATTTCAACCATTATGAAAGAGTAAACGAAAGAAAACCCCTCTGCATTCTTCATCACTACAATGAAGACTCTCACATTTCTTCCTTCATCTTTTTCCTCATCTTACCTGTTGTTTCTCTTGGTTTTGTCACTTTGCAGCATCTGTTTTTGTAATAAAAACTCAGATCGTGTACCATGTATACCCACTGAGCGATTGGCTCTTATTGATCTCAAGAGCAATCTCACTGACGAGGCAAACCGTCTATCTTCTTGGGTAGGCAAAGACTGTTGCAGTTGGTCCGGTGTGGTCTGCGACAATATCACCGGTCACGTCCACGAGATCCACCTTCGTGGACCTGACAATGGAATTCCTCGCCTTTTTTGGATATATCAGAACAATCTCACAGATGATGAACTTTTTTTTGTATTTCCGGTGTGGTACGCGACAGCATCAAAACAAATGTTAGGAGGAACTATAAGTTCTTCAGTGATCAAATTGTCAAAACTCAGACACCTCGACTTGAGCTGCAACAATTTTGGCAACAGCTTCATTCCAGGATTCATCGGTTCTTTCCAAAATCTTATATATCTTAACCTCTCATACTAGAACTTCAGTGGGGAAATTCCTCACCAACTTGGAAATATATCAACATTGTGTGTCTTAGATCTTCATGATATTGAATTTTTAGGTACACTTTATTCTAAAAGCTTAGCATGGGTAAAGAATCTTATTGCGTTGAGACACCTGGATATGAGTGAAATCTATCTCGCAGAAGCTTTAGATTGGTTTCCAGCAATCAGCAACCTCACTTCTTTGCTAGAAATACATTTTTCTTCGTGTTTTTTACCTCGGATACCTAGTAATCCAACAACAGTTGGTTTTACATCCCTTGTTGTCTTAGATCTTTTTGGTAACCCTTTTAACAGTATGTTGCCTGGGTGGATATTCAACCTAAGCAATTTGGTTTCATTAGATCTTTCTAATGGCTTATTTAGTGTAAATCCAGTAAATAATGGTGGTTTCCATAGCATGCCTTTATTAAGGACTCTCCGTGTTACAGATAACCCTTTTGTGAATACTCCATCAATATTAAATGGATTGTCTAGACTAAGTAGTCTCCGTCTGCTTGATGTTCGTTATTGTGGTATTTCTTCACCGATTCTAGGCAGCCTACAGAACCTGTCTTTGATTGAACACGTTGATTTATCGGACAATGAGATTGTTGAGGAGATACCCAGATCATTAAGTAATCTTTGCAGCATCACTACCCTTCAGTTGCAATACAACAAATTTTATGGTAATGTGTCGGAGCTTCTTGATAGATTTTGTGAATGTGAGTTGCCTAAACTTGAGTTATTATCTCTTCGTGATAATCATCTGTTTGGTCAACTGCCAGAAAGACTAGGAAACTTGAAAAATCTGATCCAGATTAGGCTTGGTGGCAATAACTTAACAGGGACCATACCAGATTCTATAGGAAGTTTGTCACTGTTGGAACAACTGGGTCTTCGGTACAACAAGTTGAATGGAAGTCTTCCTGAAAGTATAGGACGACTTAGTAAACTAAAGAGTCTTTACCTTGATAACAATTCATTAACAGGTGTTCTGACTGAAAACAACTTTGCCAATCTAATGTCCTTGAAAACTTTGAGCGTTGGTGATAACAAGTTGGTGTTCAAGCTAAGTGTTAACAATTGGATTCCGCCTTTCAAACTCCAAAGGTTTGCATCACGTTCTTGCAATTTAGGCCCTCAATTTCCCTCATGGATTCAGTCGCAAACAGACTTAGAATACGTAGATATAGCCAACGCAAACATATCAGACACCATCCCGAATTGGCTTTGGACTACATTCTCTAGTATACAGTACTTGAATATATCCCATAACAACATTCAAGGAAAGTTGGGAGATGTTACTTTTTTCGGTCCTGGAGCAAGCCTTGATTTAAGTAACAACCATTTACATGGCATGTTACATGGTAATTTTAGTAGAGCAGACTTGAGTTTCCTGGATCTTTCTAACAATAATGTCTCAGGATCTCTAGAACAGTTCTTGTTGTGTTCTGGCATTCAAGAATCACGAGCTTTAGAATTTCTTAATCTCGCAAACAATAACATGTCAGGTGTTATACCAGATTGTTGGATGAAGTTTCAATCTCTAGTCATTCTGAACCTAGAGAAAAACCAATTTTCTGGGATAATCCCATCATCTCTAGGAAATATTTATTCCTTATTATCACTGGATATGGATGCTAACACACTATCCGGTAACTTACCTCACTGGTTACTGAATTCCAGCAGCCTCATAGTCATCGAGCTTGCAGAAAATAAACTGATGGGAAAAATACCATCTTCAATAGGAAGAAATAATACAAGTCTGAGAGTTCTAAGTCTTCGATCTAACAAATTTGAAGGTAAAATCCCAGATGAAATATGTCATCTCATTTCTCTTCAGATTTTGGATCTTGCTCATAATGATATGTCTGGGAACCTACCAGCATGCTTTACAAACTTATCTGTCATGTCTGGAAGAGAGACCTCAGAGCCGATTGTTCTGACGTACAACTTGTCAGATACTTCCTCGTATGAAGCAACGGCATCGTTGGTGACAAAGGGAAATACTTATACGTATAGCACCATACTTTATCAAGTGACTTCATTAGACCTTTCTGATAACAAGTTTTCTGGGTCAATTCCTGATGAAGTAGTCAGACTTTTGGGCTTACGGTTCCTAAATCTGTCACACAATAATCTAACAGGAAGAATTCCAAACTTGTTCAATCAAATTGGAATGCTTGAATCGTTAGATCTGTCAAAGAACCATCTTGACGGAAGTATTCCTTTGAGCTTGGCACAGTTAACCGCTTTGAGTTGGTTGAACGTGTCATACAACAATCTTGTAGGAAGAATCCCAATAGGCCCCCAGCTTCAAACATTCAGTGAGTCCAGTTTCACCGGAAATGCACTTTGTGGGGATCCACTTCCTGCATGTTCACCAAATAATGGCGACGCCAAAGGGATTACCGACCAACATGATGAATCTAATGGCACTGATTGGATCCTAGTGATACTTACACTTGTTGGCATGGTTGTTGGCTTCTGGGTCGTTTTTACACCATTGCTTGTAAGCAGACAATGGAGAATTGCATATTATCGTTTTCTTGAAGAAATCTGGTTCAAGCTTAAAAATTTCGTCTTTCTCCTCTTCCATAGTAAGTCTTGACCTTTATTTTACTTTTCTATTACGTTCTTTGTTTACATGTTAAGATTAATTTGAAGAAACTTTTGAAAAACATTTAGTTAGATTCTCAATATTGTCAATTTAAGTATTGATACCATGAAGCAAGGTTTAAAAGAACGGAAACGAGTTTCGAGGCGAAACGAGGCGTAAGGCCGAGGCGGTATTAAAAAATAAATATAAAAATTATATATATTATAAAAATAATAATACTAACTAATTTCATCATCAAAATCATCAAAAACATATATTAAAAAGACATGAAATGCTTGAAATTGGCACAAAAAGTCAAAAACATCAAAAACAATTATGAAAATCCAATGAGGCGCACCTGAGACGCAGCCTTTCTTAGCGCCTCAGCCCCTCTGAGGCGCATATGCAGAAAAAACCCCATGAGGTGCGCCTCAGACTCGTTTTTTGGCCGTTTCGCCTCGAGGCGCGCCTTGAGGCGCACACCTCAAGCGTTTTTTTAAAACCATGCCATGAAGTTTTGAGAATATACATACATGCACAAACACACATCTAACCATATATAAACTTTGTTTCCAGGCCTCAATTTTGTGTTTTAAACTGAATTTTTGTGTTCGTGTGTATGTTTGCTTGTGTGTGGTTTAAATATGGGTTTATATGAACATGATGGCGTGTTTCGTGTACCAAATAATTTAGTGGAACAAGTACTATTTTTAGATATTTATTGGTTAATGGGTTTGGGTCTCCTTAAATTGAGTTTCGACCAGACAATTAAGTGTTTAAAATAAAGCAAACATGAATGAGATATGTTTGCTAAAAGTGATTTGTTTGAAATGAAAACAGTTTCAAGAATCGGGTGGGAATCCTTTTACATCATAGATGGGTGAAAAAACCTTAAACTTATTTACTAAACCTTAAACTTATTTATAGATAACAAGTTAATATACATGAGAATCTCATACTTGTATTTTAATCTGAGACCTATATGAGCAGGCGCGATAGTGTGTGCAATGCCCGCAAGTTGCAGACATCATCCAGGAAAATGTGTACATTTTTATCAAGTTACTTCAATTAATATGAAGAAATATAATACTATAAAATTCAGTGGCGGACCCAGGATTTTTTTCCTTGGGGTGCGGAAAATTTTTAAAGATTTTAGACCCCTAGCTATATAAATAAAAATTCATAGCGTGTCGGATCAGGTCGGGTCATGTAAAACAAGTAAGCATAAACAAACAAAGTTTCATAGCGGGTCGGCGCAGATCGAGTCAGGTCGGGTCAATTCCAATTTTTAAACAATCAAACCCTAGTTCCCAACTTCCTATCACATTAACAAACAAAGTTTCAAGTAAAACAAGTAAACAACATAAAAAACCATCATAAGTAAAGTAACAACAAAAAAATATCAAAGTTCAAACCCTCCCTACTTCTATTTCTCTTAATCATTAAATAAAAGAACAAAAAAAAAAAAAAAACTTATCTAGAACATACCTTGGTCTTTAATTAGAAAAATCTGGCGAAAAAAAGTAATTCAACCCCCTTCCTCTTGAGAAATCGCGGCATAACTTCCCTACTCATGGTTCCTTCCTAATCCTATCACATACAAAACAAACAAAGATCTTCAAGTGTTCGACCATAGCCCATATTTCTTAATTTTCAATTTAAAATTTTGAAATTCAAGCCCTAGTAATTGTTGTTTACCAACCAAAAATCATATAACAACATCATCATCCGACTAAAGACTAGAACAACCCAAAAAAAAATCAAAACACATAAAATTTCAAACCATTTTAACATTTATATAACTCTATTTCTCTTGAAAAAATACATAAAACATCAAAATAACTCAAATAAATGAAAGTACCTCTTTTAATTATAAGATTTCGGATGGAGTGATGGCCGGATTTTGGCGAATCCGGCGAGATAAGCCTGTCGACGTCGTTGCCGGGGTTCGCTGGGGAGATCACAGGCGAATTGGGTTGGGTTGTTTTGTATTAGTTGATTGGGTAGTGTTTAAATAATAATTGGGCTTGAGTAGATTAATACTTAAATTCACATTTGGGCTTGAGTAATTGGGTTGGGTTTAATAAAAAGTAAATTGCCAAAATCGTCAAGGTTTAAGCATGTTTGTTATTTTCATCTAAAACAACTTTTTTTTTCTGTACAATATAGTCCTTCACTTTTGAGATTTTTTTTGTCATTTTAATCCAAACATCTAATTTGCTTTATTTTTTCTATCAAACATTTGGATGAAAATGGCAAAAAAATCCCAAATCTCAAGGACGGTTTTAGCAAAAAAGTCAGACGTTTGGATGAAAATGACAAAAAATCCCATAAGTGAAGGACTATATGGTATAAAAAAAGTTATTTTGGATGAAAATGACAAACATACCTAAACCTCAGGGACAATTTTGGCAATTTACTCTTTAATAAATATATCAGTGTTTAGAATTTCCCTTTTTTTTTATATAAAATCCTGAGATTTTTTTTTCTAAGGTGGGCAGTTGAAAATATCCAAGAGGGCGGTTGAAAATTTCTAAAGAGTGCGGTCGAGATTTTCCAAGGGGTGTGGTTTGGATTTTACGCGAAAAATAACACAAATTTTTTTCAAGGGGTGTGGCCACCCACCCACACTAACGGGTGGGTCCGCCCCTGATAAAATTTCAGTAACAAGTATGTAAAAGTAATAATTTGAAACACGAAAAAATGCATGTATTACAGGCGACAATTTGAACTATATATATTTCTTAGTGTGTATTAATTTTATACTTATCTCCTAGTCACTAGTCTTAACATTTGTTCTACAATTAATTAATACATTGGCTCGCAGGTCTCACAAAGAGGTGTAGGTCCAATATCTAGATAGAGGGGTACCTCTTAAAATCGAATCATTCATACAAGAGAAGATATAGATGCTACTGGTGTGTTTGTAATAATTGATTGTCCCCTTCTTTAGGATTTGTAATAACTATATATGGATTCTTACTTTCATACATGTATTGGTGAATATATGTTACTTTTGTTTATTCACTAGTGGTGTGTTTCGGTGTTCTCTGCATATCCGATGTTTGTTTGCTTAAAATTTCGATCACTCAAAATTGTTTGCCGTTTTCATTGTTATCCTTAGATTTTGATTCAAGCTTTCTTATCAATGTTTAGATTTGGAACAAGTTTCGATTTATTATCTTTTATTATTCTGTTCTTTCTTTCAATAAATTTTGTTGTGTGTTTATAGTTATATTTTTTTTTCTTGCTCGTTTGTTGAGTAAATAGAACTTATTCGATGAACATATAAAAAAATATTAGGGTGTCCGGGGCACTTAGCGGGGAGGCTAGCGGTGAGCCAAGTCCCCGAGCGGGAACACCGCCGCCATCAATTCGGGGAAGGTAATCGGGGAGTGGGAGCGGGGGGTATTTACCGCACAAGATTTCATTGGGCAACATGTACCTTGGGCTTACATACTTGTACACACCTAAGAGAGGAGTGCCGCCATCAAATTGAGGGTGTGGGGGGAGTTAAGGGGGGAGTTGACGTGGCGCGTGCTGATTGGTTTTTTGTAAGAGAGGTCACTCCCCTAAGACCACCCGTAGTGGGCGTGGTTTTTAAAAAAAAATTCAAAAAAAAAACGCCGGAAAACGTCCCTCACCCCATTACACCCGGCGTTTCCGGGCGTTATTTTCGAAAAAAAATCAAAATGGCGTTTTAATTAAAACGCTTTGCTCCATTTGACCGGCCAATCAAATTGCTCCAACGGCTAGTATGTAACGGCTACTTTTTTATTTATTTATTTTTTAAACCTTTTACCTATAAATATATATAAACTCATTCATTTTCAACCAAAACTATCTCAAAAACTCTCTAAAAAATACAACCATTTTATAAAAAAGTTGATGGATTCTCCTAGTTCTTCATCCATGGTTAATTTTTACTACAACGAGTATTTTGCGGATGGCGATGGTTCCACCGATGAGGAGGTTGAGCAACAGGCGGTTACGAGTGCTTGTCAACTAGCGGTGAGATATGTCAAGCATTGTCGTCGCCCCCAAGGGGAAAAAAATAAAAGAGGTTATATTGAATGAGACCGACGCGCGGCACACGATCGTTTGATGAGGCGCCGACATTTTCGAACGAATTGTTTAGGCGTCGTTTCCGAATGAGTAAGCGGTTGTTTCTACGCATAGTCGACGACTTGGAAGCCAACTACGATTATTTTAAACAAAAAGCAGATGCCAGAGGGTCACTTGGATTTACCGGTATCCAAAAGTGTACGTCGGCGTTACGAATCCTGGCTTATGGAAACACTACCGACATCAATGACGAGTATCTAAAAATGGCGGAGAAAACAACGCGAGACATCTTGGAGCATTTTTGTCGCGGTACAATTCCTATACTTTACTTTATTTTTTAAAAAGACCAGTATGTTTACAATTTTTTTTGAAGCTTATGTTTCTCAATGTTTTTTTATAAAGGTATAATTGATGTGTACGGTGCGCGTTATCTTAGAACGCCCACATGGGACGACCTTCAATGCCACGTTGACTTTCTGTTGGTCGTGTGAAGAGGAGGGGTGAAATGTCAAACGATGAAACTTCACAGCTGGGGGTGTCGCCGTCTTCGGGTGTAGACATTTGGCCTCGCGTTGTGTGCACACTGTACGCGCCAAGTCGGGGTCCTCCCACAGGTCTCCCGTCGTTGATTGCAACTGCGTCTGTCGGCCCCGTGGTGCGATGGACAAAAAGTTTGATTGTTGCGAGGGTAGTAGGTAAATTGGTACCCAGTTTATCTAGTAAAACCCCCACGTGATAAGATATAAAATTATGAAATCCTCGTGATACTTTTGCAGAACTTGAAAGGACGCGGCGCACAGTAGAGGACGCGGTTTCTGGGGGGAGGGTGGCGAGCAGGTCAGCGACTTCTTTTTTTATTTTTTTATATATACTTTTGAAACAAAAACCAATTTTCCGCCGTCCTGACCCAACCCTCATGTGGGAATGTGTGGGTATAGGGCAAGCAGATGAGGAGTATGCGGTTGATAGTGGTTATTCCATCGGACGCATGTCGGGTGGATCAAAAGTTGGTTTAGACCCTGGTGGGTAAAAAGAAGGGGAAAAAAAAACCTCATTTAATCTCATTGTGTTTTTTAAGGTCCATGTTTAAAAATTTGATCCTGCTTTTTTACTAGAAAAAATAGGACCCATGGTTGACGTGCTGAGCCAACCAAGCTTCAGTTTAGGTATCTCTCAGGATGTCATGGGTGACGATATACGTATAGTTAGTTATACAAATGTGTATATTGCCGGTCTTTAAGTATACATATATGTATATAGAAAATGTATATCGTACATTACGCCTGAACGTACTTCACATACAACAACGTGCGTGATTTGTTCTATAACATGCGTGATTAATGTTTTCAATATGCGTAATTATTGTGTTTCAACATGTGTGATTTTGGATTTTTGAGTTATAACGTGCGTGATTTTAAAATGAACTTGCGTAATTACTTGTCGTCAGTGTTGCAAAAATCGGCCTAGGCGGCTGATTAATCGGCGCCTAGGCGCTAGGCGGCTACTTACCGATTAATTTTGAGCTAGTCGGTCAATTAATCGCAGTCGGTCAAAGTCGGTCAAAATCGGTCCTAGGCAGTCAAAAATCGGATATCGGACTATATTAATCGGTCAAAATCGGTCCTAGGCGGTCAAAATTGGTCAGAATCAATCAAAATCGGTCAAAATCGAACCATACTATACTATCTGAAACTTGAAGTATTTATGTGAATTTTGAAGTATTATTTTTATATTATTGGGTATATATATATAATTTTGAAAAAATACATATAACAATCCCATTCCGATTAATCCCGATTAATCCCTAGGCGGTACCTCACCGCCCGACTAGCGCCTAGCGCCTTCTACAACATTGCTTGTCGTACGTGAAGTACGTTAAGCCGTAATGTACGTTAACCTTCATCTATGTATATATGTGTTTAAAATTGAAATATAAGTATTGTACAACTATGTTTGACAATGTACAAATACGTACAAATATTTATAAAATGATTGTAGATATTTATTTATATAACATTAAAATGAAAGGTCGGTGGTAATAAGACAAAACATCGACCAAATTACAAAACTGCCCCTTATCTTCTTCTTACACGACATCTCTCTCCTCTTTCTCTCTCTCTCTCTATTTTCATTCACCTGGCTCTTCTTTTCATTCACATTTCAGGACCCTTTTCGATCTTCTTCACTCTACACCATTCAAAATCCAAACTTTCATCTGGGTTTTCTTAATTTTCGCAAATTCAAACCCTAATTTTCAAGATTTTATCTGGGTTTTCTTGATTTTTGCGAAATCAAGGCATAGTTTTCTAGATTTGAACTGGGTTTTTGTTGAAATGTATTTTGGGATTCATACGATTTCGTTAGATGGAAGTAATTTAGGGCATGGTGAGTTTCCAGGTCAGTTGGATGGAACCGGGTTCGTTGGGGATCCGTGTTTGGTGTTGACTACGGATCCGAAGCCCCGGCTCCGGTGGACTTCGGAGCTCCATGAGAGATTTGTCGATGCGGTTACTCAGCTTGGTGGACCTGACAGTTAGTTTTTCTTTAATCTTTGGTTTTGGATTTGCTTATATGATTTGTAATAGGTTGTGTTTGTTTGGGATTTTTAGGGTTTTTAGTGAGTTTTAAAAGAGCTGAATTGCTTTTGACAACATAGGTTAACATATAAATTGGATGTTTAACTGTTTAAAAGCTGTTAATTTGCATTTAGAAGGTTCGATGGTTATTTTAAGGAAACAAGATTTGAAATTCGAAATTCCGCGAGGTGTTATAATGTGATTGACTGTTTTTGCCCTAATAATATGAATGTGAATGACTGTTTTTGTCCTAATAATATGAATGTGAATTGAAGTGACGATCATGAATTTGTATATTTGTTACTTCTGTTAATGTATTGTTTATGAAACCAGGTCAAGAAATGAGAACAAAGAGGTAAAGAAGAAAGGGGGCGGGTTTACCAAGTTATGTACCCTTTCTCCACAACTTCAGAAATTCACAGGAGTACCCGAATTAGCAAGGACAGAGGTATTAATAGCATTCTGCATACTTATTTGTAAAGTTTTGTGATTACTGTATAAATAAAGTTTATTCAACTTGATATATATTATAGCGCGGTAGCATGATAATCATAGGTTGTTAAACAACTTTGGAGTTACATTTGTGAACATGATCTGCAAGATCCGGCCAATAAAAGGAACATACGTTGTGACGAACCATTACGTGAACTTTTTGATGTGGATACGATCGACATGTTTCAAATGAATAAGGCTCTTGCTAAGCATATGGCCATTGAATTCTGATGGTGGTATATCTTCGTACCATTGTTCTTTATAGTTATAGCAGTACAGTTTATATTACGGCCCTTTTTGCTTACCGTTTTATTTTCATAATTGAAATATTATCCGCAGCAGCTCGGTAACATCACTCAGATTCAACTAATTCATCATGTTTACGCTTTTAATTTTCTTCAATCGAATCTAGGGTTTCATACGCACAGATCCGAAACTGGTTCTTCCGTATTTACAAAAGGGTTGTTACTCTCTCATCCTTCGATCGAAAGCAGCAGAAACAAAGGGCACAACTGTAATTTCTGACTTAAGGACGAAATTGTAATTTCAGAATATGCACCATCAGCTTAGAATAACTCTTATGTTTATTATGAATAACCAGTACCTGTTTAAATATGTCTATAAATTTCAGAAGTGGTGTCTGATGGTGTCTGGGTTTCCGTACATTTCAGAATATTTTTTTTACGTTACGTTCGTTAGCGTACATTGTTTTCATAGGGGGTCCTGTGCCGTCGGCGAATCTTCGAGAGGGATCGGATCCATCTTTGCCGATGAAAATCTGAACAGACAAGTGGTGTCTGATGGTCTACGGGAAGTTGAGACCGCTGTTCTTCAAGTTATTGGCGAAACTCCTCATGATCTCACCTTTGCTCGATTTGCTAACAGGTTAGTTATTGTTAATCATGAATCTGCACTGTTTTTCATTAATTAGCACTTAAAAATGGATGGATTGATGTTTGACTTTTTCTTCTTGAATTATGGAACGAACAGGTACGGGAGGAAGTACCAAAGTAGTGAGGAAATGAAGCACAGGTACTCGATTTTCGCTGAAAGTTTGGAGACGATTAGATCGCACAACAAGCGGCTATCCTATACTCTTGGAGTCAACGGTGAGTTTTTTCAACTATGGAATTCTTTCTGCAAGTAGTAAGTTTGTTGCTTTAGTTAGAATTCATGTCCTGCACGGACAAGATAGTCTTCAACCTTAATTTTTCTTAACAAAATTATCTTATGGGTAAAACCGTAACGAAATCACAAACTGATGTTGCCGCCGCAACGCGCGGCACGGGTAACAACCTAGTATGTATATAAAGGAAGATTATGGTTTCTAAATATGTTTTTTCTAGTGTACATATGTATAGTTTAAGAAGTGACAACATACATAAGTGTATATATTAAAAAAAAAAAACCTCTTTAAAACGTGCAATTAGACGTTAAAAAATTAGTTTGGAGAAAATGTGTGATCTAAAATGCTTTTCTTTTAGGATCCCTACCCATAAAGGTTATATTTTCACTAATTGGTCAATAACGTAAAATGGAAAAGAAAAATAAACGTAAATAACATTTTGGGTGGCCTACTTATACATTGATCCATAATTCTATTTTGAAAAAAAATATATCGTTGCTGAAATAACATAACGTTGTTATCATATTTGACACTAATTATGTATAAAAGAAGTTTAACAGATTTTAACCCATTAACCAAGTAATTAACTCGCGCATTTAACCACATCTAGTACAGATAACTTGACACCGGGTGTACCCATAGCAACACCGACACTAGCCCCATCACGGAATGTTGCATGATAAATGGCTCTTCTAGCCAACTCAGCAGCTTCATCAATTGTCAAATCATATTTGTACCTACCTACCATATTGAAAAAACTAAAACAACATGAAACCACTATAATTGTATTAATAAATCAATGTGAAATGGAATGATATCAATCCATAACTGCAGATTAAAGTGTACATAAAACATAAATTCAAGTTGGCTTTTTTTTAAACTAGTATTAAGCCCCTTACGTTGCGGCGGGGGCGTAAAACCGTGACAAATAGCACCAATGCTACACTACAGCCAACAACCACCAACATTGAAGTTACGGCGTCTTAACGTGGAGAAATTAGACCGATATATAAAACAGAGAAAATAATAACTAACTCGATTTAGGACTCACGCGTTGTGACGAACTTGTTAAACGGGAAAAAATAGATGACATAAATACATTGAACCACACACGCACTTTGCGCCATGTTAACTCGCAAAATTTAGAATGAAGCGTATAACAAAACGTAAAATCTTTGAACCACAAACAAATTGTGCCGTGTTAACTCGCAAAATTTAGAACTAAACGTAAAACGAAAAATTTTGCAAAATATTAAAAACATAGGGGATCAAAGTTGAAAGTAAAAAAGTTGTTAGGCTAAATTGAAAAAACTAAAAACTTTTGGGTTAAAACTACAAAATCAAGTAGTTTTAGGTTTAAAGTGAAATATAAAAAAAAAAAAAATTGAAAACCCCTCAAAACATGGATTACAACACCTCAAAGCATCAACTTGTTGATAATTTATATTATGTAAATATAAATATATGCTTCATCCATTTTATTTTTGACATGCATCCTTTTTGTGTATGCTTTTCTAAAGCAAATGAAATCACAGTGAGAAATATATGAATAATCTTTGATTTCCACATCTCATAACAAGCTAACAACAACAAATCTTAACTTAAATTTTGTATGAACAAAAATATGATTTATGTCATAATTTTAAGACAAGAGCAACAACAACAAATCTCAACTTAACCATAAACTGAAATATAGTTTATATTAAAGAGAATCAAAACAAGAATAAATAACAATGAATCTCGACTTAACTAAGAAATTGTAAAAGCTACAATAAGGTTTATGTTATCAAATTAACTAAGAAACTGTAAAAGCTACGATAAGGTTTATGTTAGAATTTATATATGATAAAAATTAAACCGAATGAATAGTGATTTTGAAAAGTGATTTATTATTATTAAATTAAATTAAAATTAGAATTATTAGAATTATTTAAAATTAGAATGGAATGAATAGTAACATTATTAAGAGATGAGCAAATGGTATCGGGTATAGGTACCGGTCTCAAATTTACCAAACCGGTGTATTTTCGGTACCGATTCTACACAGGTATTCACCGGTTTTTACCCTCAAATAACGGTGCGGTACAAGTACCGACCGGTACCGAACCGTACCATACTAGGTATATTCGGTACCGGTACCCACTTTTGGGGATTTCGGTAACGGTATTTTCGGTACCGGTTGGTACTGAGCTCATCAAATCCTGTAGCAACGCATCCATGCAAGTAATTGCACCGTTTAGATTACTTTTCATACACACAGTAAGTAAACTGTATTTCGTTTGAATGAGGTTTTATATACACAACTTATTTTGCTTTCTTTTTTGTCTTTTTCTGTAATAAATGAATTGTAGCATGTAATATTAAGTTGGATATTTAGAATATTGATGAGCAAATCGTATCAAATCCTGTAAACGAACCGGTATTGTATCGGTACCAAATTTACTATACCAAATCATTTTCGGTACCAATTTGGTACCCACCTTTTGGCGTTTTCAGAATCGTTACTTTCGGTTCGACACCGGTCTAGCACCATACCTGTATTTATTGATTTTTACCTTCAAACACCATACCGTATTGTACCGAGCATTTTTTGTGCCGGTACCTGATTTCGATGATTTTCCGGATCGGTACTTTCGCTGCCGTTACCGGTACCGAGCTCATCCATATTTTAACGTGTTAGCACCGTAATAACTGAACTGAAAACAACCGAATTTCCAACGTGTAGGACGTGTGGGTCCTATTATTATATATTAGGTTATTGGAAAAATTACAAGTTTTGTCCTTTATCTTTATAGTACTTTACAGGCGGTGTCCTTTTTTTCAAATGTTGACAGGCGGTGTCCTTTAGTATGTATTTTGTTACAAGTTTTGTCCTTTCCACCTAACCTGGTTAGATTTTCTTGTTAAATATGGTCACATGCAAGTCACTTAAGGGTAGTTTAGTCTTTATACATATAAAGGACAATTTTTGTAACAAACAATCCAGATTATCCATCCCCCTCTCTCTCCCTTCACCTACCACCACCACCATATGCCGCTGGCCCGCCGCCACCGAATCGATTTGGAAACCGTATAAACCGAATCGATTCTGCGAATCCGTCATATTTTCTACCAAATTGGTTATAAATATCGATACTAATCTAACCCTTGTACGCTTACACCCTCATAAATTTCACTCCAAAACGCACGGAGGTGCTGCTACTGTTCGTCGGTTTTTTGTAACTCGCCGGAGTATTCTCGTTTTCACCGGCCACCATTGAAGCTAGGCTTTGTTTGCAACCGTAAGCATTTTTTTTCTCCTAATCTTTTCGTTTTGTTCAAGGGTCAAAAGCCCCAAGTTATTTTGCAAAAACAATAACATCATACCTGTTAGTGTCGATTAGAGGAAGTGGGACTTGAATGGCTATGCTAATTTGGGATTTAGGTTGTCTACTGTGAGCACATCCGAACGGGAAACAAGAACAGTAACAGTGGCCTCAACATCCCCTTGATTACCACTGCTCTGTTCTTCTTGTTCAGGAACATATGGTGGATTGCAGTCGAATGGGTAGAGAAAATGATAAGAGGGTGTTGGGGTTTTTGTAGGTGGCTGGCGGTGGCGGTGGCGGTGGCAGTGGCGGCGGGCCGGCGGCATCTGGTGGTGTTGGTGAAGACGGTAGTGGTGGTGGTGGTGGTAGGTGAAGGGAGAGAGAGGGAGAGGGAGAGGGGGAGGGATAATCTGGATTGTTTGTTACAAAAATTGTCCTTTATATGTATAAAGACTAAACTACCCTCAAGTGACTTGCATGTGACCATATTTAACAAGAAAATCTAACCAGGTTGGGTGGAAAGGACAAAACTTATAACAAAATACATACTAAAGGACACCGCCTGTCAACATTTGAAAAAAAAGGACACCGCCTGTAAAGTACTATAAAGATAAAGGACAAAACTTGTAATTTTTCCTAGGTTATTTAAAATCATTTTTTATGACGGATTACCACGTCATTTTATTTATGTTTTGATATTCGGTATCTGTTTGCCGTTGCTGACACGCCTTTTGTAGTCATTGGGTCCCGCCGCAACGCGCGGGCGGAAAATAACTAGTTAGTACAAGAACAAGACAAGTTAATTTAGGTGGTGTTTGTTTTTTTCAAGAAGAGCTTCCTGGCCTCTTCTGTCTGCACCGTGCAGACGCGGGAAGAGGTTTAGCGTCAGAAGAGTGTTTGTTTTTTTTTTTGAGAAGTGCTTTTTACCTCTCCCCAGCCTCTTTCTGAGGAAGAGATAAACCAAAGCTTTTTACCTCTTCTTGGCACCACCTCCACCTCCACCCCTGCTCCGCCACCACCACCCCTGCTCCGCCACCATCATCATCATCACCACCCCTGCTCCGCCACCACCACCACTGCTCCGCCACCACCACCCCTGCTCCGCCACCATCATCATCATCATCATCATCATCACCACCCCTGCTCCGCCACCATCATCATCGATGGGAAACAAAACCCCCAAATCGATCGGAAACAAACCCCCCCAAATCGATCAAATCTGTTATCATCATCATCGACACCACCTCCACCTCCGAAACCCCCACCTCCGCCGACACCCATCGACCTCCACCTCCGAAACCCTAAATCCATGGCAAACAAAACACCCCAAAACGATCAGAAACAAAACCCCCAAATCGTCATCGATCTGTTACATCATCATCATCATCGACCTGTTAGAGAGAGAGTAAAGAGAGATCAGTGTGTGGCGGTGATGATGATGGCGGTGGTGAAGTGGTGGTGATGATGGCGGTGGTGATGATGACGGTGAAGTGGTGGCGGTGGTGAAGTGGTGGCGGTGATGATGATGGCGATGGTGCAGATTGTAGAGAGAGAGTAAAGAGAGATCAGTGTGTTGTGTGTGTGTTTTAAAATGGTGAAGAGGTTTTATATAAAAAAAACAAACCCTCTTCTCCTTGCAGACTGCAGACATTTGGTCCACCTCTTCTCCTGCAGATGTCTGCAGATGTGGCCTGCAGCAGAAGAGGTTTTCCTGCAGAAAAAACAAACAGCACCTTAATGAAATGAAAACACATGAAAATAAAACAAAACAAAACTTCAACAATTTTATGATGGTATTATATACATTGTGAAGCTATTAAGACGTGCAATTGTAAAATAGTAAAATGCTAAAATCATTCATGGTCTAGTCATATTTGCTTTTTCTATCCAAAATGATTTTTTTTTTGTGCATTTGAGTCCTCCAGGTTTGCGTTTTATTGCCATTTTTATCCAAATCACTAACTCGGTTATTAAAGGGCATTTTGGTCATTTAGGCAAAAATGAACCTTGTAATGAAATATAGTTAATTTTAATTTTTAAGTTTGTAAATGGCAAAAATGAACCTTGTAATGAAATATAGTTAATTATAAAAATACTACCTCTCGTTATTAAAGGGCATTTTGGTCATTTAGGCACAACTTAACAGAATATTTAACCTCCGGTGGCCTTAATACCCCAATATGTTACAAAAATGAAACCGCATAACCTCAACCTGTTAAAAAAAAGATTACCGAAAGACGAAACTTACTATAAATCACAGGGCCGGTCCATGTGTGTAATTAACTAATAAAATAAAAATTAAAGTTTGATGAAAGGTTTGGAAAAAAAAAGGGACCACATATATCTCATATCTTCAACCATTATGAAAGAGTAAACGAAAGTGAACCTCTCTGCATTCTTCATCACTACAATGAAGACTCTCACATTTCTTCCTTCATCTTTTTCCTCATCTTACCTGTTGTTTCTCTTGGTTTTGTCACTTTGCAGCATCTGTTTTTGTAATAAAAACTCAGATCGTGTACCATGTATACCCACTGAGCGATTGGCTCTTATTGATCTCAAGAGCAATCTCACTGACGAGGCAAACCGTCTATCTTCTTGGGTAGGCAAAGACTGTTGCAGTTGGTCCGGTGTGGTCTGCGACAATATTACCGGTCACGTCCACGAGATCCACCTTCGTGGACCTGACAATGGAATTCCTGGCCTTTTTTCGAATCTCACAGATGATGAACTTGATGAACTTTTTTCTGATCAATTTCCGGTGTGGTACACGACAGCATCAAAACAAATGTTAGGAGGAACTATAAGTTCTTCAGTGATCAAATTGTTACAACTCAGACACCTCGACTTGAGCTGCAACAATTTTGGCAACAGCTTGATTCCAGGATTCATCGGTTCTTTCCAAAATCTTATATATCTTAACCTCTCATACTCGAACTTCAGTGGGGAAATTCCTCACCAACTTGGAAATATATCAACATTATGTGTCTTAGATCTTCAAGATATTGCATTTTTAGGTACACTTTATTCTAAAAGCTTAGCATGGGTAAAGAATCTTATTGCGTTGAGACACCTGGATATGAGTGAAATCGATCTCGCAGAAGCTTTAGATTGGTTTCCAGCAATCAGCAACCTCACTTCTTTGCTAGAAATACATTTTTCTGTGTGTTTTTTACCTCAGATACCTAGTAATCCAACAACAGTTGGTTTTACATCCCTTGTTGTCTTAGATCTTTTTGATAACCCTTTTAACAGTATGTTGCCTGGGTGGATATTCAACCTAAGTAATTTGGTTTCATTAGATCTTTCTACTGGCTTATTTAGTGTAAATCCAGTAAATAATGGTGGTTTCCATAGCATGCCTTTATTAAGGACTCTCCGTGTTCCTAGTAACCCTTTTGTGAATACTCCATCAATATTAAATGGATTGTCTAGACTAAGTAGTCTCCGTCTGCTTGATGTTGGTTATTGTGGTATTTCTTCACCGATTCTAGGCAGCCTACAGAACCTGTCTTTGATTGAACATGTTGATTTATCGGACAATGAGATTGTTGAGGAGATACCCAGATCATTAAGTAATCTTTGCAGCATCACTACCCTTCAGTTGCAATACAACAATTTTTATGGTAATGTGTCGGAACTTCTTGATAGATTTTGTGAATGTGAGTTGCCTAAACTTGAGTTATTATCTCTTCATGATAATCATCTGTTTGGTCAGCTGCCAGAAAGACTAGGAAACTTGAAAAATCTGATCCAGATTAGGCTTGGTGACAATAACTTAACAGGGACCATACCAGATTCTATAGGAAGTTTGTCACTGTTGCAGATGTTAGAAATTTATGCAACTTCGCTCTCAGGATTGATCCCGGATACGATTGGTGGCTTATCCTCGTTGGAACAACTGAATCTTGCGAACAACAAGTTGAATGGAAGTCTTCCTGAAAGTGTAGGAAGACTTGGTAAACTAAAGAGTCTTTACCTTGATAACAATTCTTTAACAGGTGTTCTGACTGAAAACAACTTTGCCAATCTAATGTCCTTGAAAACTTTGAGCGTTGGTGATAACAAGTTGGTGTTCAAGCTAAATGTTAACAATTGGATTCCGCCTTTCAAACTCCAAAGGTTTACATCACGTTCTTGCAATTTAGGCCCTCAATTTCCCTCATGGATTCAGTCGCAAACAGACTTAGAATACGTAGATATAGCCAACGCAAACATATCAGACACCATCCCGAATTGGCTTTGGACTACATTCTCTAGTATACAGTACTTGAATATATCCCATAACAACATTCAAGGAAAGTTGGGAGATGTTACTTTTTTCGGTCCTGGAGCAATCCTTGATTTAAGTAACAACCATTTACATGGCATGTTACATGGTAATTTTAGTAGAGCAGACTTGATTTTCCTGGATCTTTCTAACAATAATGTCTATCAGGATCTCTAGAACAGTTCTTGTTGTGTTCTGGCATTCAAGAATCACGAGCTTTACAATTTCTTAATCTCGCAAACAATAACATGTCAGGTGTTATACCAGATTGTTGGATGAAGTTTCAATCTCTAGACATTCTGAACCTAGAGAAAAACCAATTTTCTGGGATAATCCCATCATCTCTAGGAAATATTTCTTCCTTATTATCACTGGAAATGGATGCTAACAAGGTATCCGGTAACTTACCTCACTGGTTACTGAATTCCAGCAGTCTGATAGTCATCGAGCTTGCAGAAAATAAACTGATGGGAAAAATGCCATCTTCAATAGGAAGAAATAATACAAGTCTGAGAGTTCTAAGTCTTCGATCTAACAAATTTGAAGGTAAAATCCCAGATGAAATATGTCATCTCATTTCTCTTCAGATTTTGGATCTTGCTCATAATGATATGTCTGGGAACCTACCAGCATGCTTTACAAACTTATCTGTCATGTCTGGAAGAGAGACCTCAGAGCCGATTGTTCTGTACAACTTCGCATATACTTCCTCGTATGAAGCAACGGCATCGTTGGTGACAAAGGGAAATACTTATACGTATAGCACCATACTTTATCAAGTGACTTCATTAGACCTTTCTGATAACAAGTTTTCTGGGTCAATTCCTGATGAAGTTGTCGGACTTTTGGGCTTACGGTTCCTAAATCTGTCACACAATAATCTAACAGGAAGAATTCCAAACTTGTTCAATCAAATTGGAATGCTTGAATCGTTAGATCTGTCAAAGAACCATCTTGACGGAAGTATTCCTTTGAGCTTGGCACAGTTAACGGCTTTGAGTTGGTTGAACGTGTCATACAACAATCTTGTAGGAAGAATCCCAATAGGCCCCCAGCTTCAAACATTCAGTGAGTCCAGTTTCACCGGAAATGCACTTTGTGGGGATCCTCTTCCTGCATGTTCACCAAATAATGGCGACGCCAAAGGGATTACCGACCAACATGATGAATCTAATGGCACTGATTGGATCCTAGTGATACTTACACTTGTTGGCATGGCTGTTGGCTTCTGGGTCGTTTTTACACCATTGCTTGTAAGCAGACAATGGAGAATTGCATATTATCGTTTTCTTGAAGAAATCTGGTTCAAGCTTAAAAATTTCGTCTTTCTCCTCTTCCATAGTAAGTCTTGACCTTTATTTTACTTTTCTATTACGTTCTTTGTTTACATGTTAAGATTAATTTGAAGAAACTTTTGAAAAACATTTAGTTACATTCTCAATATTGTCAATTTAAGTATTGATACCATGAAGCAAGGTTTAAAAGAACGGAAACGAGTTTCGAGGCGTTTTCCCTTCGCCTCATGAGGCGTAAGCCTCGAGGCGAAACGAGGCGTAAGACTCGAGGCGAAACGAGGCGTAAGGCCGAGGCGATATTAAAAAATAAATATAAAAATTATATATATTATAAAAATAATAATACTAACTAATTTCATCATCAAAAACATACGTAAAAAAGATATGAAATGCTTGAAATTGACATAAAAAGTCAAAAACATCAAAAACAACTATGAAAATCCAATGAGGCGCAGCCTTTCTTAGCGCCTCAGCCCCTCTGAGGCGCATATGCAGAAAAAACCCCATGAGGTGCGCCTCAGACTCGTTTTTTGGCCGTTTCGCCTCGAGGCGCACACCTCAAGCGTTTTTTAAAACCATGCCATGAAGTTTTGAGAATATACATACGTGCACAAACACACATCTAACCATATATAAACTTCGTTTCCAGGCCTCAATTTTGTGTTTTAAACTGAATTTTTGTGTTCGTATGTATGTTTGCTTGTGTGTGGTTTAAATATGGGTTTATATGAACATGATGGCGTGTTTCGTGTGCTAAATAATTTAGTGGAACAAGTACTATTTTTAACAATTTTTAGATATTTATTGGTTAATGGGTTTGGGTCTCCTTAAATTGAGTTTCGACCAGACAATAAGTGTTTAAAATAAAGCAAACATGAATGAGATATGTTTGCTAAAAGTGATTTGTTTGAAACGAAAACAGTTTCAAGAATCGGGTGGGAATCCTTTTACATCATAGGTGGGTGAAAAAACCTTAAACTTATTTACTAAACCTTAAACTTATTTATAGATAACAAGTTAATATACATGAGAATCTCATACTTGTATTTTAATCTGAGACCTATATGAGCATGCGCGATAGTGTGTGCATGCCCGCAACTTGCAGACATCTTCCTAAAGAATCCAGGAAAATGTGTACATTTTTATCAAGTTACTTAAATTAATATGAAGAAATATAATACTATAAAATTCAGTGGCGGACACACGATTTTTTTCCTGGGGTGCGGAAATTTTTTAAAGATTTTAGACCCCTAGCTATATAAATAAAAATAAAAATTCAGTTCATAGCGGGTCGGATCGGGTCAGGTCATGTAAAACAAGCATAAACAAACAAAGTTTCATAGCGGGTCGGATCAGATTGGGTCGGGTCGGGTCAATTTCAATTTTTAAACAATCAAACCCTAGTTTCGAACTTCCTATCACATTAACAAACAAAGTTTCACGTAAAACAAGTAAACAACATAAAAAACCATCATAAGTAAAGTAACAACAAAAAAACATCAAAGTTCAAACCCTCCCTACTTCTATTTCTCTTAATCATTAAATAAAAGAACAAAAAAAAAACTTATCTAGAACATACCCTGGTCTTGAATTAGAAGAATCTGGCGAAAAAAAGTGATTCAGCCCCTTTCCTCTTGAGAAATCACGGCATAACTTCCCTACTCATGCTTCCTTGACTTCCTTCCTAATCCTATCACATACAAAACAAACAAGGATCTTCAAGTGTTCAACCACAGCCCATATTTCTTAATTTTCAATTTAAAATTTTGAATTTCAAGCCCTAGTAATTGTTGTTTACCAACCAAAAATCATATAAACAACATAATCACCCTACTAAAGACTAGAACAACCCAAAAAAATCAAAACACATAAAATTTCAAACCATTTTAACATTTTTATAACTCTATTTCTCTTGAAAAAATCACATAAAACATCAAAATAACTCAAATAAATGAAAGTACCTCTTTTAATTATAAGATTTCGGATGGAGTGATGGCCGGATTTTGGCGAATCCGGCGAGATAAGCCTGTCGACGTCGCTGCCGGGGTTCGCTGGGGAGATCACAGGCGGGAGATGGTGGGACGAATTGGGTTGGGTTGTTTTGTATTAGTTGATTGGGTAGTGTTTAATAAATAATAATTGGGCTTGAGTAGATTAATACTTAAATTCATACTTGGGCTTGGGTAATTGGGTTGGGTTTAATAAAAAGTAAATTGCTAAAATCGTTCTTAAGGTTTAGGCATGTTTGTCATTTTCATCCAAAACAGCTTTTTTTGTACAATATAGTCCTTCACTTTTGAGATTTTTTATCATTTTCATCAAAACATCTAATTTGCTTTATTTTTCTATCAAACATTTGGATGAAAATGGCAAAAAAAATCCCAAATCTCAAGGACGGTTTTGGCAAAAAAGTCCGACGTTTGGATGAAAATGACAAAAATCCCAAAAGTGAAGGACTATATGGTACAAAAAAGTTATTTTGGATGAAAATGACAAATATACCTAAACCTCAGGGACGATTTTGGCAATTAACTCTTTAATAAATATATCAGTGTTTAGAATTTCTTTTTTTATATAAATTCCTGAGATTTTTTTTCTAAGGTGGGCGGTTGAAAATATCCAAGGGGGCAGTTGAAAATTTCTAAAGGGTGCGGTCGAGATTTTCCAAGGGGTGTGGTTTGGATTTTACGCGAAAAAATAACACATTTTTTTTCAAGGGGTGCGGCCACCCACCCACGCTAAAGGGTGGGTCCGCCCCTGATAAAATTTCATTAACAAGTATGTAAAAGTAATAATTTGAAACACGAAAAAATGCATGAATTACCGGCGACAATTTGAACTATATATATTTCTTAGTGTATATTAATTTTAGGAAAAATTACAAGTTTTGTCCTTTATCTTTAGGGTACTTTACAGGCGGTGTCCTTTTTTTCAAATGTTGACAGGCGGTGTCCTTTAGTAGGTATTTTGTTACAAGTTTTGTCCTTTCCACCCAACCTGGTTAAAAAAACTCAGTTAATTTGTGGCACATGATAAGCACATGAGGGTAATTATGTCTTTTTACATATTTAAAGGACAAAAGTTGTAATTTATTCTTTAAAAAATATTCCAAAAAAAATTATATACATATAAACCTCTCTCTCTAACAACCACTGCCTATTCTCACCTCCCCTCTCTCTCCCTCCACCAGTTCACAACTCACTATTGCAAATCATAACACCCAAATTTCATCTTCCACAAACATCACCTCATCATCGATCCAATCTACCACCACCACCATATGTTGCCACCACCACCACCACCGTCTTCGCTGGAGCATTATTCCGGTGAAAACTATCTTTTTCCGATGTGGGTTTTTTTTAGAAAAGAATAAATTGCAACAACCCATGAGATTTGGGGATGAATTGAGGAGGTGGGGGTGAAGACGATAGCGGCGAAGTCGGTGGTGGATTTGGGATGAATTGAAACAGGGGCCCAATTTCTCTAAACTTCAAGTGAGGTAAAAAAAAAAAAAACAGTCAAAATTTCTCAAGAGTTTGAAACTAGTAAGATTATTAGAGAAGAATTGGATAATTTGGGGATTTCTTACAAACATCCGGTTGCAGTTACCGGTGTTGTTGGGTTCCGGTGAGCCTCCGTGTGTTGCTTTAAGGGCAGATATGGATGCTCTTTCATTGCAGGTTATTGAGCTTACCTTTGACTTTTGAGCGTTGACTTTTTAGAAGTTGCAAACTGATTAGATCTTGAGTACCTTGAATTTTTTCCATGGTTGTTCACAGTTAGGTTCGACCTGTTTTGGGGAAATTATGGTTGAATGGAATGGTTAACTATGGTTTTAAGAAATAATAAACCAAACCGGCGGCATATTCTCACAGAGGATTCCGGCGGCAATTTTGAACCGGAAATAAGTTCGGCGTTGTAGTCGAAGTGTGGCGGTGTGGCTGGTTCTACTCAGAGGCGTAGGAGGTGGTGCGGTGGAGGGGGTAGAGGGTGGCGGTTCTTTATGTTGGTTGGTTGCAGGTGGGGCGGTGGGTGGGAGTGGTTGGTTGTAGGTGGGGGCGGTGGGTTGCGGTTGTTTTGGTGGGTGGTCAGATATATTGAGAAGGGGTAGAAAAGTAGAGAGAGATGGGTGAGGGTTTCTGTATATTAATTTCTTAAATTTGTTTATGGTTTATTGTTAATTAAAATATATGGGTAAAAGGACTAAATTACCCTTGTGTGATTTAATTTAACAAAAAAATCTAACTGGGTTAGGCTCAAAGGACAAAACTTGCAACAAAATTCCCTATAAATGAGGGGGCCTGTCAACATTTGAAAAAAAGGACACCGCCTGTAAAGTACTATAAAGATAAAGGACAAAACTTGTAATTTTTCCTTAATTTTATACTACTTATCTCCTAGTCATTAGTCTTAACATTTGTTCTAAAATTAATTAATACATTGGCTCGCAGGTCTCACAAAGAGGTGTAGGTCCAATATCTAGATAGAGGGGTACCTCAAAATCGAATCATTCATACAAGAGAAGATATAGATGCTACTTGTGTGTTTGTAATAATTTATTGTCCCCTTCTTTAGGATTTGTAATAACTATATATGGATTCTTACTTTCATACATGTATCGGTGAATATATGTTACTTTTGTTTATTCACTAGTGGTGTGCTTCGGTGTTCTCTGCATATCCGATGTTTGTTTGCTTAAAATTTCGATCACTCAAAATTGTTTGCGGTTTTCATTGTTATCCTTAGATTTTGATTCAAGCTTTCTTATCAATGTTTAGATTTGGAACAAGTTTCGATTTATTATCTTTTATTATTCTGTTCTTTCTTTCAATAAATTTTGTTGTCTGTTTATAATTATATTTTTTTTCTTGCCGTTTGTTGAGTAAATAGAACTTATTCAATGAACATATAAAAAAATATTAGGGTGTCCGGGGCACTTAGCGGCGAGGCTAGCGGTGAGCCAAGTTCCCGAGCGGGAACACCGCCGCCATCAATTCGGGGAAGGTAATCGGGGAGTGGGAGCGGGGGGTATTTACCGCACAAGATTTCATTGGGCAACATGTACCTTGGGCTTACATACTTGTACACACCTAAGAGAGGAGTGCCGCCATCAAATTGAGGGTGTGGGGGGAGTTGACGTGGCGCGTGCTGATTGGTTTTTTGTAAGAGAGGTCACTCCCCTAAGACCACCCGTAGTGGGGCGTGGTTTTTAAAAAAAATTCAAAAAAAACGCCGGAAAACGCCCCTCACCCCATTACACCCGGCGTTTCCGGGCGTTATTTTCGAAAAAAAAATCAAAATGGCGTTTTAATTAAAACGCTTTGCTCCATTTGACCGGCCAATCAAATTGCTCCAACGGCTAGTATGTAACGGCTACTTTTTTTATTTATTTTTTTAAACCTTTTACCTATAAATATATATAAAGTCATTCATTTTCAACCAAAACTATCTCAAAAACTCTCTAAAAAATACAACCATTTTATAAAAAAGTTGATGGATTCTCCTAGTTCTTCATCCATGGTAAATTTTTACTACAACGAGTATTTTGCGGATGGCGATGGTTCCACCGATGAGGAGGTTGAGCAACAGGCGGTTACGAGTGCTTGTCAACTAGCGGTGAGATATGTCAAGCATTGTCGTCGCCCCCAAGGAGAAAAAAATAAAAGAGGTTATATTGAATGAGACCGACGCGCGGCACACGATCGTTTGATGAGGCGCCGACATTTTCGAACGAATTGTTTAGGCGTCGTTTCCGAATGAGTAAGCGGTTGTTTCTACGCATAGTCGACGACTTGGAAGCCAACTACGATTATTTTAAACAAAAAGCGGATGCGAGAGGGTCACTTGGATTTACCGGTATCCAAAAGTGTACGTCGGCGTTACGAATCCTGGCTTATGGAAACACTACCAACATCAACGACGAGTATCTAAAAATGGCGGAGAAAACAACGTGAGACATCTTGGAGCATTTTTGTCGCGGTACAATTCCTATACTTTACTTTTTTTTTAAAAGACCAGTATGTTTACAATTTTTTTTTTGAAGCTTATGTTTCTCAATGTTTTTTTATAAAGGTATAATTGATGTGTACGGTGCGCGTTATCTTAGAACGCCCACATGGGACGACCTTCAATGCCACGTTGACTTTCTGTTGGTCGTGTGAAGAGGGGGGTGAAATGTCAAACGATGAAACTTCACAGCTGGGGGTGTCCCCGTCTTCGGGTGTAGACATTTGGCCTCGCGTTGTGTGCACACTGTACGCGTCAAGTCGGGGTCCTCCCACAGGTCTCCCGTCGTTGATCGCACCTGCGTCTGTCGGCCCCGTGGTGCGATGGACAAAAAGTTTGATTGCTGCGAGGGTAGTAGGTAAATTGGTACCCAGTTTATCTAGTAAAACCCCCACGTGATAAGATATAAAATTATGAAATCCTCGTGATACTTTTGCAGAACTTGAAAGGACGCGGCGCACAGTAGAGGACGCGGTTTCTGGGGGAGGGGGGCGAGTAGGTCAGCGACTTCTTTTTTTATTTTTTTTATTTTTTTATATATACTTTTGAAACAAAAACCAATTTTCCGCCGTCCTGACCCAACCCTCATGTGGGAATGTGTGGGCATAGGGCAAGCAGATGAGGAGTATGCGGTTGATAGTGGTTATTCCATCGGACGCATGTCGGGTGGATCAAAAGTTGGTTTAGACCCTGGTGGGTAAAAGAAGGGAAAAAAAAAACCTCATTTAATCTCATTGTGTTTTTTACGGTCCATGTTTAAAAATTTGATCCTGCTTTTTTACTAGAAAAAATAGGACCCATGGTTGACGTGCTGAGCCAACCAAGCTTCAGTTTAGGTATCTCTCAGGATGTCATGGGTGACGATATACGTATAGTTAGTTATACAAATGTGTATATTGCCAGTCTTTAAGTATACATATATGTATATAGAAAAAGTATATCGTACATTACGCCTGAACGTACTTCACATACAACAACGTGCGTGATTTGTTCTATACCATGCGTGATTAATGTTTTCAATATGCGTAATTATTGTGTTTCAACATGTGTGATTTTGGATTTTTGAGTTATAACGTGCGTGATTTTAAAATGAACTTGCGTAATTACTTGTCGTACGTGAAGTACGTTAAGTCGTACGTGAAGTACGTTAAGCCGTAATGTACGTTAACCTTCATCTATGTATATATGTGTTTAAAATTGAAATATAAGTATTGTACAACTATGTTTGACAATGTACAAATACGTTCACATATTTATAAAATGATTGTAGATATATGTATATAAAGGAAGATTATGGTTTCTAAATATGTTTATTCTAGTGTACATATGTATAGTTTAAGAATTGACAACATACATAAGTGTATATATTAAAAAAAAAAAAAAAAAAAAAAAAAAACCTCTTTAACACGTGCAATTAGACGTTAAAAAATTAGTTTGGAGAAAATGTGTGATCTAAAATGCTTTTCTTTTAGGATCCCTACCCATAAAGGTTATATTTTCACTAATTGGTCAATAACGTAAAATGGAAAAGAAAAATAAACGTAAATAACATTTTGGGTGGCCTACTTATACATTGATCCATAATTCTATTTTGAAAAAAATATATCGTTGCTGAAATAACATAACGTTGTTATCATATTTAACACTAATTATGTATAAAAGAAGTTAAACAGATTTTAACCCATTAACCAAGTAATCAACTGGTGCATTTAACCACATCTAGTACAGATAACTTGACACCGGAAAAAAAGGGGTGTACGGTGTACCCATAGCAACACCGACACTAGCCCTATCACGGAATGTTGCATGATAAATGGCTCTTCTAGCCAATTCAGCAGCTTCATCAATTGTCAAATCATATTTGTACCTACCTACCGTATTGAAAAAATTAAAACAACATGAAACCACTATAATTTAATGAAACGAAAACACATGAAAATAAAACAAAACTTCAACAATTTTATGATGGTATTATATACATACATTGTCAAGCTATTAAGACGTGTAATTGTAAAATAGTAAAATGCTAAAATCATCCCTGAGGTCTAGTCATATTTGCTTGTTCCATCCAAAATAAATTTTTTTTTTTGGCATTTGAGTCCTCCAGGTTTACGTTTTATTGCCATTTTTATCAAAATCACTAACTCGGTTTATTTTTTCTGTTAAGGTGAAGGGCATTTTCGTACTTTTGAATGGAACAAGCATATATAACCAAAACTCAAGGCCGATTTTGACATTTTACTCTTACATTTTTGTTTCATATTTTATTTATTACTTGTTTTATATAAAAGGAAAACAGGTAATAAAAAAAATGTAAAAGAAAAATGTAAGAGTATGATGCCAAAATCGTCCCTAAGGTTTTATATTTGCTTGTTTCATCCGAAAGGACAAAAATGCTCTTCACCAAACATTTTTGTTTCATATTTAGAAAATACCCCTTTCACTAGTACAAAAAGAGACATCTAATATGACAGTTTTTCAATCAAATATGACGGTATATTAATCGTCTTAAAAGACACCGTCATTTTTGGTCATTACCGTCATATTTGGTATTAAAACCTTTTAAGACGTTTCAATAGACCGTCATATTTGATATGTTTTAAGGTTCCATGTTAAAGCCAAATATGATGTTTTTGTTTGTTAACCGTCATATTTAATATATATAAAGCGTCATATTAAAGCCTAATAAGACGGTTTGTGGTGTGTTAATAAGACGGTTTCAGTGTATTGATCGTCATATTTATAAAGCATTATATTAAAGCCTAATAAGACGGTTTGTGGTGGAGCTAATAGCCGGTTGGTTAGGTGGTGCATCCATATATTTCACCCAATTCATGTTGATTCATGAGATTTACAAACACATATATCAAAAGGATATACCAAACAATGAACCGTTTTATAAATAGCTAAAGAATCCATCTTGACCCATTAGTCTAAAGCATTCAATTTAACAAAGAAAAAACATAAAAAAAAAATCGAATCATTCAGTTTTACACCCATGCAAAAAAACACTTGAAAAACCTTTGACTTTGTGCAACTTTCCTCATCCACCACAAGCTCTTCTAAGTAACACCAGCTAACCAGAATTCCTTTGCCACTGATCAAAACAAATAAAATGTCTATTGCTAACATTTAGGATTAAAATAAAACACCATCCCAAAATCTAGAAAATTTTAATGCATAAGTCATGCCAACTATAGTCAACATTAATACAAAGCCATGTGTTGCTCCTAAGAAACCCTAATAATATATGTGTGCCTAGGCCCTTAGGGTCAAATAGACGAACGGGTCAAAGTGACTTAACCATCTTTGCAATTAATTCTCAATATAATGAATCAAAAGACCATGTTCGGAGGCTCACTCAAGTGTCCTAAACAAATATTTATAAAAATGTAGAAAAACTGGAAAAAAAAATACTATGAATAGATCCGCATACTAATACACTTACCTTCATTGATCCTTCTCATCCTCAATGTCACCGAAAGATGATATAAACACCTTTAAAGTACGCTCTACTAATTCATCAATTTCACCTTGACGAACCATTTTAGTTTTATTTGCCAACTAAAACATAAAGATAGATAAAAGTTAGGTTATAGTTTAATACACATTGTTGTTAAAAGTATATAAATAGGAATGTATAAAATATACTTACCATATGTTCTCTGTTACAAATCACAAAATCATACATAGCCAACATAACACAATAACCGCACTCCCATCCATTAGGTTGTAGACGACACTAAATAGTTAATTGAGCTTACAATTAGTTAACTAAAATCTAAAAATAAACAACCTATAGAAAATGAATCAGAACTTACTTTAACCTTAGCCCACGTCATATTTTCTTCTATGGCCTGTTCGAATAATGTTGTATTCTCGTAACATGAATAATCATCATCATCTTTACCTTTACCTTTACGTGAATCAAATATGTAACCCTTCCAAGTTTTATATACCGGATGATGTTTAAGTATAATTAATACCTAGTGTTTCCTGCGTAAAATGGTCTGATTTAAGAAACACTTAATAAATAAAAACAAAACCAATATTCTAACATAACTAAAAGAAGGTTGAAGCTTTAATATAAATGATCTTGATATGAAACAAATTGAATACCCGGCTATGTATGGTCCAATAAACCATTGTTTGTCCTTATGAAAAGAGATAACCTTTTTGATGTGGTCAATCACAAAGTCACCATCATCTGAGACAAGTTCACCTTCAATATAACGGGGATGAAAATATGCAGTATTATTTAAACCCTCTCGTTCCCCAACTGCATATAAATACCTAACATAAAAGTAGAAAGAAATGTGATAAGATTAGTAACCCTCGATTATATTGTAAAAAATACTACCATAAATATTTAAATAAAAATTAACGGAACATACATTGTGAACCAATGCACAAAGCAAACATCCGCCCAACCGTTGACACATAACTGTATAACCGCCTCAAATTCAACTAATAGTAGCAGTGAATTGTAATCAGCTAACCCAAAATAATCAAATTTTGTGAGTTCTTCGTTGTTAACTGAGCCAAGCTCGAGCATTAGAAACAAAGCTCGAATCAAGCCGAGCTCAGGCTTTCCTAAGTTAAATGAGCACGAGTTCAAGCCTTCATAAGTTAGACGAGCTCAAGCATAGTCGAGCTCGGCTCGTCTTGCCTTATTTACACCCCTAATTATTACTAGTTTTGAAGTTAGAACTGAAACCTTTTAACACATTGAACAAGTAGTTAAACTGTTTTGAATGATTCATCGTAATAGAGATAGTTTTGGTATTGTAACTTAATATTGGTGTACATATGACAAAAGTTATTTACATATAAAGAAGAACCACAATCATCAATTAATAATTTGCCAATATTACCAATACTATTGATGATAAATATAAACGAGTGACTGAAAGAAACCTTAACATTCAATCAACATGGTCAGAATTAAAATATATTAATAAATTAAGAATAGAATGATATGAAATATAATAAAGCCCTAAGACTATGGGGTATGGGGCGTGGGTCGGAGAGAAACACTCAAGTCACCACCCCAGGTGGGCTTGGGTTTGGGCGTGGCCCCATTGGCGTGGGATGCAGCCCGGGCGTTGGACGGGGCTACCCACATGACATGGTGAAACCTCATTGGCCAAGAACACTAGTTACGCCACCCCAGCCATACCCCACCATACCCCTTTGAAATTGGTTTTTGGTTTTGGGTGCCCCATACTCCACGTGTCGCACCATGCCCCCAACCAACGCCCCACCATACCCCACGGTCTAAGAGTATTCACATCCATTCCACCGTATTTTCACCCTAAATTATACTAAAAACCACTACATTTTCTCTCTCCTTTAATTAGAAATTAGAGGACGATTGATAATACCTTCCAGACGTGGAGAATACGCTTCTTGGCATTGGCTTTTCAGGTGGTGGTGATTATTCCAACCATCTTGAATCGTGCTTCTTCACTATTTCCATCACTCAGCGCCCCCCAAAAGGATCCCTCCATCTCCATCCCACCACGACTCCTTTTTATTCCCCATTCCCCTCCAATTAATTTTTCTTCACCTACCACGACTCCTTTTTATTCCCCATTCCCCCACCATTTCATTTTTTTCACCCTAATGGACTGGACTGGGCTGGCCTCGCCTCTACCTACCTACCTTATTTTGCACATCAGAATCAGATAGCTGAAAACTTTCTAATTGTTTTTAATATTTTTTGTTATTCTATTAATTGCCTTTTATTCGATTCACTGCATTCGTGCCATGGTTTTAATCCGTCTAGAACCCTTAGGTTTAGGTCTCATGTGAGGGATTACAATTACATAGGTGATAACAAAAGGTTAAAGATCAAAATTGCAGAAAAAAATAAGTAAGAACAGTTCTGACCGACACTTGATGATGAATTGAAGCATAAAACCGTCGAATTGAGTGGCGATTTTGTGAAGAAAACAACTTTCATACACTAAAAGAGAAGCACTTGCTTCGTCTGTGGTTTTCTCCATCAGAGAAGCCAATACAACTGCTACTAGAAAGGACAAGGAGATGTGGAGATTGGAATGAGGAGCGATGGGGACAGTTAGGGTTTAGATTATAGAATTAGGATAGGAGGGAAACTAAATTTTGGGGTGTACTGTGGAAAAGTTTTAGGGGGTGTCGGAGGGAAACTACAAAATTTTGAGAGGGAATTCAAAATTGTTATTAAAATTTTAGCTTTAAGTTAAAGGGAAAAGATCAAATAGGAAGATTAATTTCGCTAGGAAGGATAGGAAGCAATAAGAGGATGACATGTGGCAACATATAAAATAAAGAAAAAGGGTATTTTAGTCAATCCCACCCTTTCTTCTTCCTTTTTCAAAACCCAGTAACTTCAAAACCCACCATTTTCAAAACCCACCATCTTCAACCATTTCTTCACTTTCTATCTCAATAATCACTACATTATAGTGCGATTTTCATCACCAATCAATGATTCAAACCCCCGATCAATTTTTTTTCAGTTTTTTTGAAGAAAACCCAGTTTAATTTCATACAAAATCTCGTTTTTCCGGTGATTTTGAAGATAATCACTCGATTTGTTCGATTCAATCGCTGATAAGTGTTTCTATCATTTCAAATTTCGTCAATTGATGAAGAAACGGGCTTCGATCCATGTAAGAAATTCTTTAATTTCATTTTCACGATCTGGGTTTTTATTTAGTCATTGCGTTTTACGATCTTAGCGGGGTCCGGGGGCGGCAGCCCCTGGCGGGGTCCAAGGGGCAGAGCCCCTGGCTGGGGTTGAGCTGTACTAAAAACGCATCAGAAAATTTAATTTTTCCAGAAATTGGCTCATTTAGAAGACAGTAATTCGTAGACAATTCAGACAGTTCACAGACAATTCACAAACAGTTCAGAAACAGTTTTATGTGTCCATTGCGTTTTAGAAATAAGAGAGTTTTATGTGTTTTCTGGCTATTGCGTTTTAGAAAAAACACATTTTTAAGTATCTTTAGTCATTGCGTTTTAGGTAAAACACATTTTTGAAGTGTTTTTAGTCATTGCGTTTTAGGTAAAACACATTTTTAGGTGTTTTCAGTCCATTGCGTTTTACAGAGAACACTTTCTTTTGTTTTTTTAGGTCATTGCGTTTTAGAAATGAGACATTTTTAAGTGCTTTCTGGCCATTGCGTTTTACAAATAAAACATTTCTTTGTGTTTTCTGGCCATTGCGTTTTACAAATAAGACATTTCTTTGTGATTTTTGTGCATTGCGTTTTAGGTAAAACACTTTTTTATGTGTTTTCAGTCTATTGCGTTTTAGAAATAAGACATTTCTTTGTGTTTTCTGGCCATTTCATTTTACAAATAAGTCATTTCTTTGTGTTTTTTGTGCATTGCGTTTTAGAAAAATGTCATTTTTTAGGTTTTTTTTTTTTCATTGCGTTTTACGTAACTGGTGGTTTTTCTATTGCGTTTTACACAACAGGGTTTAAATTTTTTTTTTAAATATAGCAATAGTATACTCGTTTTAAAGATAAAAAAACGCTCGTTTTTTTGGTGCAATTTTTATAAAAAAATAATGTCGTATGAAAGAGTTACTAACGTTTAAAAAATGGGGGGGAATTGGAGGAGAGAGAAACTATTGGCTTGGATTGACTAGAATGCCCTTGAATAAACTCACGCGCCTCTTTTCTTCTTTTCAATTTCCCTGATTTAATCTTAGCCCTTGATTAACTAAATGGATGGTCAATATCACTTCCTAACCTTCCTAGCCAAATTAACTTCCTATTGTATCTCTACACTTAAGTTAAATATATGTATTTATAATCTAATAAATATTTCAATGAAGTATCAAAAAAGTAAAACAAAATTTAATAAAGTACAATATATCTTTTAAATGTATTATTTTTTAACTTTTACTCAATAATTTATTAATAAAAAGTTGGGTAAATTATATTTTTGCGTCCTTTATGTTTGTATCGAATTACAATAGATAGCATTTAACTTCAATAATTACAGTCATGATCCTTTATTTGGAAAACCTAATACCCTATTCATCCTTTGACCCTAACAAGGTTAAAATTTTCAATTAAGTATGGCATGTGCCTTGCACATGAGGGTAGAATGGTAATTTTACCCTTGTTTTGACTTGCAATGTTCGGACAAAATTCCGACAACCTATTTGATTTATCAGTTAAAATACAAACCGGATTAGTTTGTTTTCCGATAAACGAGTAGAAATTATCATCACCTTTTGCCAAAAACAAAATCTTTATAAGAATACACGACTATTAGTACAAAAAAATACTTTCGTCACGACCCTTGTAAATCGACCATGCCTCAAAATAGGCCTTAACGGATTAAAAGTTCATAGATTCTTGCAACTTCAACAACCACAATAAAGATCCAGCAGTCAGCCACCTGCATATTTAAAGCTTCTTCATTCAGTAGCCAACAAGTGGCCCATTTGAGAATACGGACACAGTGAAAGGTCACTCAGAGGCATAGTTTCAGCATGTTGACACTTTTAGTCCCTCCACATTCACACTTTCATTATTTGGCAAAAATAGTCCCTCCTAGCCAACATTAGGCATAATTAGGAATGGGGACACGTGTCAATACGTTACTGGACACGATTTTACGAGGTGTTACAAGAAAGTAACAAAAGTTGGTACATAATGATGGTGGTTCATTTATAACCTAGATAAGGCATCATTGTTATATTCATTGTTGAACGCACATACATTGTTTAACAGAACAAACCGTATAAGTCAACTTTTGAATAAACATGAAAAGACCCTACAGAATGAATCATCATCTTAAACCCAAATTTACAAAACACCCTAACCCTGGCTCCCTGCAAAAAAAAATTCATAAACAAAAAAAAACCCTAAAAATTACAACATTCTAACCTAACAATTCTTAATCGATTTCACCAAATGGAGAGAGGGGGTAGATACCTGTTGATTTAAGACTCGGTCGACAGATTTTGGGGGTTAGATTGAAGTGGTGGTTATTCGTCAGCCACCAGCTCATATGCGATGGAATCGTCGTCAATATAAATTTTGTTGGTGGAGGTAAAGTGGGACACAACTTAGGGTTAGAAAAAAAGGAAGTTTAGGAAGGAAAGGAGCGAAAATGAATTAGGTTAGGATGGAAAGCAAAAATGAATGGATAGTTTTTAGGCGGTCCACACTAAAATCGCCCAAAATCTAATGGGTCTCTCCAAACATTATATTTTAGGCGGTGGGCAATTGTTTTAGGCGGATTATGATCTAGAAAAATTGTGAAACATTATTTTGGGCGACTTAATGGTATAGACCACCCAAATTTATTTTATAAGTGTTGGTGCACTTGTGTCTGTACTTTGTCTGTATTTTGTCATGATGTAAAACGATGTCTTTGTTAGTCCTCTAAGTTTGACCAAGTCAACCATCCTCCGGTTTGACTTGGCCAAACAGTTAACCATTGTTTGTAAGTTGTCTGAGTCGAAGGCTGTGTCATCGAAGGATTGTTCGAATCCTTCGATGTGCTCGAAAGATAACCTTCGATGGATGGACCTCGAAAGATACCATCCTTCGAGGTACATGTTGATCCTTCGATGGCTGTATGATCGAAAGATGATGTTTCGATCAGTAATCCTGTCCTTCGACCAGACCTGATGTGTTCGGGTATAAATACCCATGTTGTGTGTTCATTTCAGTTTTAGACACAAGAGACAGAAAAATAGATAGACAAAAGGAGAGCATTCTGTTGAGAGCATTCTGTCAAAACACACACACACACTTAGAGAGTTTGCAAAACAGATTTGTAAACATTGAGCTTGTAACCGAACCTTTCATACGTATTAATACAAGTGGTGTTAATCGGTGAATATTGTGTGTCTTGTGTTCTTGCTTGTTTCTTTCTCGGTTTGCATGCTAGCTTGGATTCCGCACTCGCTAGTGTGTTAGATATAACAAGGAATAGGTTAAACCTCAACCTCCGAGGGACCTACAAGTGGTATCAGAGCCGTGGCTCTTTTCCTTGTTAAAAACCGGGTTTTTACAAGACTTTGGAGTGTTTTTGGACAAAAGCTCACTTGGTTTAGCTTACGTTTTTACTGTTTTTCTCGCTTTTCTTGCCATAAAAACGTGTTCTAAACTTCTGCATGTGTTAAAGGACGGGTTGGGTAAGATAAAAACTTGTTTTTAAGGTATTTGGTGATTTCCGGCCAAAATTCCGGCTTCTCCGGTGACCGGTTTCTGGGTTATATTTTATGTGTTCAAATCTGCTTTTGCAGAAAATCATGGTCTGACCATACTTTCTGTGAAAGATCTCACCAACCCATCACCTTTTTCACCAACCTGTCACTCTTTGTCAACTGTGTCAGTCCGTTCGAAAGATATCCTTCGAATTCGAAAGATTATCTTTCGATCAAAGGAAGTTCGACAGATTATCATCTTTCGAGCATCCTTCGAAGTCTGTGACTTATCCTTCGTTCCAAGGAATCTTTTCGAAACATACATCTTTCGGTCAACAGTTTTTCGAAAGACAAGGATCCTTCGATTGGAGAGTCTTTCGAAAGACAAGGATCCTTCGATTGGAGAGTCTTTCGAAATCATTGTTCGAAACTCAACAGTGATCTTTCGAAACCTGTTGATCCTTCGAACAAGTGTAGATCTTTCGATCCTTAGTCTGTTTATGTTTAACAAGTTGTGATTTTCAGGTGTTATTTTTCTTGATAAAAAATGAATCCAAGATGGAATAGGCCGGTAAATACAGATATGTATTTTGGTACTCCGTCTCCCGCACCGGTGTCTTCTCAAGCTAATACTGGTCAATGGGCATTCGTATCAAATCAAACTCCAAGTATTCAAAGCATTCTCTTAAGCGAGAGTGAAACGGGAAGTTTGAATCGGCCTCCGAAGTTGATGCACTTATACGAATATCCAGGATGGATTGACAGATTTCATACATACGTTCTTGGTCAAAATACAGAATTGTGGTTGCGGTTCATCACAGATTTCGATCAAACAATAGAGGTTGCTGCATCATCTGCTGCTACGTTTGCAGATCTTACAGAAGATCAGAAGAAGGTCTATGATTTAGAAAAGAAGGCTTATGCTATTCTCACTCAGGCATTAAGTAAAGACATTTATCATCAATTTGTCAGTTACAAGACGACGAAGAGATTGTGGGATGCATTGAAGGCAAGGGGCGTAGGAAATGAAGCGACATGTCAATTGAGGAAAGAACTGCTGAAGAAAGAGTTTGATGGTTTTACTTGTATGGAGAATGAATCTTTAGGAGATTTGACAAGTCGATTTAATCATCTGCTGACTGAATTGTCAAATTTTGAGGTCGTTACACCTTCAGCAGAGATTGTGAAAAAGTTTGCAGATGCGTTGCCACCTCAATGGAATACTTTCTTGGAAATCATGAAGTACAATGGCACGTTAGCTACAACAACCTACAATGACTTTGTTCAAATCCTGGAAAACAAGAATCAGGAAGAAACTCTCAAGGCAAAAAGAGTTCCAGTGCCACAAAATCCAGAAATGTATTATGGAACTTCTAGCACTTCTACAAAACCTTCTTCACATGCTCCACTTCAAACAGCGTTTGTGTCTCACACTGACATGTTTGGCAATACTATCCAAGTTCCGATCCCTCCAAAAACAGACATGTTTGGAAATCCGATTGAACCAGTTTCTCAACCAGCACCACAACAGCAAAGCCAACGAACTATCAGAGCAACTGATATGTTCGGAAATCCTCTACCTGTTCGATCTACCGAAGCAACTGATATGTTTGGAAATCCATTACCTGCTCAATCTACCGGACCAACAGACGTGTATGGGAATCCACTTCCTCCTCCTCAACAGCAGCAAGCGTGTTATGGAAGCACATCATCTGCTGGTCAACAATCAAAGCCAAATACAGTACGGCTCGACACCTCAAGCTTTTCTAAAGTCAGTGTGGAAGTAGCCAAGGAACACATGGAGCTGCTAAACACTTTGGTGAGCGCATACTGTGGATTAGTGGAAGGTCAGATTGGCAATATTAATCTGACACAAGAAGACTATCAGCAGATAGATAAAGAGGAGATGGAGATGATGGACATCAAATGGGCCTTTGCCAGTGCTGTTAGGCGAGCAAAGGATTTCATGGAAAGAACGGGCAGAACCAGCTTGGAAAGTAAGAAAGACACTAAGTATGGGTTTGATAAACAGGCTGTTAAGTGCTTCAATTGTGGGGAACGTGGTCATTTCAAGCGTGAATGTACAAGGCCATCTCAACATGGAAACCAGAATCCTTTTAGAGGTCAAGGCAACCAGCAGAACCAGAACAGAAACAATGTTCGTACGTTGGTGCCTGTCAACAACCAGACTCAAGCAGGACCATCAAATGCCAACCAGGCACTTGTGGTTCAAGTAGATGAAGGCTGTGATTGGTCAATCCAGTTGGGAAATGATGCTCCAGATGGAACAGCTTGTTTTGCTGAGGTCGTGAAGGATTTAAATCACGCCAGTGGTGGAGAATCTTCCACCAATGGTGATGAATCTTCTGAAGATGAAAACAGCTCAGGTTACAGTGGAAGTTCGGATGAAGAGTCCTCGGGTTCAGGGAATGATCAGGAAGATGACACATCAAGTGTGTCAGTCGATGCAGTTATTGATGAACTTTTGGATGAAGCTGCAGCAGGAATTGAAAGAAGATCTATTTTGGTGGATCAAGCTGCTTATTCTTCGTCTTCTCTCCATTCAGCCTTTATGGCTAATGTCGACAGTTCATCAAGTCAGGTATGTGTCGATGAACCCACTTCTGGTAGCTGTGATAACTGTGATAGTTTGCATGTTAAATGTGCTGATTTAGAAGCAAACATGTCTGAGTTGCAAGGCAAACATGATGCTGTACAAGCTAGTTTGTTTGACTTGCAAGACAAACATGTTTCATTGAATGATAAGTGGTGTGAATTGCAAAGCAAACACGAGGCTTTGCAAGAAAAATATGATGTGACATTCATTCACAATCAGAAATTGACCGTTGATCTTTCGAAGTGCACTGAAGCCAATATGTTTTATGAAAACCATGAAAAGGAGTTTAAGTCGGTAATTGAAAAGTTAAAGAAAGATAAAACCGAGTTAACTAAAATGGTTTCCAGAAAACAAACTGACATTAATTTGTATATAACTCGTCTTGAGGTAATGCAAAAGGAAATGGCTTGTGTCAAAACTGAAAGTGAGGCGATCCGACTCAAGTTAGACAGTTATTTGAGCTCTAGCTATGTGTTGGATCACATCATTGATGTACAGAAAGAGAAACAGGATGTCACATGCATAGGCTACAAGAAATGTCCACCACATGTGAGACAAAATTATGATGCCATGCCTGACGAGGAGAACATAACTTTCTTTGAACCATCTGTTCCGTTAGATGTTAATGAATTTGCAGCAGGTCTCGGATACAAGAAAGAAGTATCATCAGATTCAGATGTGTCAGCAGATACATGTGTGTCTTCTGCTGAACCGAATCAGGTTCCTCCAGTTGTGATATACAGTGAGGATTCTGATTCTTCTGATGATGAGTCTGATGATACTGATTCAGCAAAGTCTGATGCAGTGATAAAAGAAGAGGACATACCTCTTGAGAATCATATTCTGTGTGATCCTCCTGCAAAACCTGCTAAGACTGTTGCAATCGAGCCTGTGTCTGCAAAAGAGTCGGAGAGTGTGGATTTGCTGTACACTCTTGTTGGTGATGATAAAGTTTATTCAGACAAAGATTTTCCTATTAAGAATGTTAATCAATCATTAATCAGTAAAGTCTTTGAAAACTCAACAAGTAAGTTTTTGGGAAAGACAGGATCACATGTTACTGTAACACAGTGCCCTCCTATCCCAAAGGCTGAAGTTAGAAAACAATTCGGAAATCAGAAATTACCAACAGTGCAAAAACAACAAAATCACACCAAACCAAAAGGAAAACACCGACTCAAACTCAAAGGAAGCCGAATCAGAAGAAGAAAAAGAATGTGAACTTTGTGAAGTCTAAGGGAACGGACAAAATTGCCACGTTTGAAAATCAATCTAACTTAGATTTTGTCAAGAAAGCAACATTGATGAAAAGAAATGAACCAAGTTGTTCAAAACCTAGTACCTCGAGATCACAAAGTTCATCTTCATCATCGGCAAGACGACCACATGAGACTTCGGGGTTTGTTGAACGAAGATCATGCTTTGAATGTGGTACAATTGGGCATATCATTCGAAATTGCCCGTATCTTCATAAATTAAAAGCCAAAGAAGATGATCCCCGTGACAAAACTGACCGCAAACGATCTGTTTCTGTAAAACAAGATCCCCGCCTTGTAAAAGAAAGGGAAAAGAAACAGAAACGCCAACAGGTCAAGAAAATTGAAAAGGCAATTAAAACCGATGTGGTTCAAAAACAATCTGTTTCAGTTAAGCCAGAAAATTCAAAATTTTCAAAAACTTCAAACAATCACGAAGTTAAATTGTTAAACAATGACACTGGTAAACCAAAACAGACCTGGAAACCTAAAACGGTTAAAAATTCAGGGGGACCATCTCAATTTTCAAATCATCAAAGAATAGAGGTTATTGTGATTGATGAAAATGGAAGACCCAAGACCACAATGGCTTGGGTCCCCATCTCCAACTAATTGTGTGAGTTCATGTGCAGGGTGTTCCAGGAGGAACTATCAGTAGTCATTGGATTGTTGATAGTGGGGCATCCAGGCACATGACAGGCGACATGAAGCTTCTCTACGACGTCAAATCTATTAGAGGAGGTTATGTTGCTTTTGCTGGAGATAAGGGCGGATATATAACGGGTGAAGGAATGATTTCCAACGGGGTTGTTAGCTTTGATAAGATCAACTTCGTACAACAACTTGATCACAATCTTCTTAGTGTTTCTCAAATTTGTGATAAGCAGTTCTCAGTACACTTTGATGCAAATGGATGTTATGTGCTGAAACCCGGCTTCAAAATTCCAAAAGAATGGATTCTCTTGTCGGCTCCAAGGATAAATGATCTATATGTCCTTGATATGAGCCAAGCAATTACTACGTCTGCACAAGCAACTTGTTTCGTTTCCAAAGCCACAGAAAAAGACTCAATCTCTTGGCACAGACGAATGGGTCACATTCACTTACGCAAAATGAATCATTTGGTGTCAAATGAATTAGTGAATGGTGTTCCTCTTAAAAACTTTCATCTTCAAGACATCTGTGTCTCGTGCCAGAAAGGAAAACAAACGAAGAAGCGACATCCTACAAAGAAAGTCAACACGGTGGCTGTTCCTCTTGAACGTTTGCACATGGATTTGTTCGGTCCTGTCAAACACAAAAGTATTAGGAATGATCAATATTGCCTCGTGATAACTGATGATTATTCAAGATTTTCTTGGGTGGCGTTCATGGCACATAAGAGTGAAACCTTCGGTATTATCAAAAACTTGATCATTCAGATTGAGAATCTATATAAGTTGAAGGTTAGGCGGATACGTAGCGACAATGGTACTGAATTCAAAAATCATGCCATGGCGGAGTTTTGCACTTCAAAAGGTATTCTTCACGAATTTAGTGCAGCTTATACTCCTCAACAGAATGGCGTCGCTGAACGTAAGAACCGCACATTGATCGAGACTGCTAGGACTATGTTGGTAGAGTCACAATTGCCGATTCCATTCTGGACTGAAGCTGTGGCCTCTGCATGTTATACGTTGAACCGAGTCCTTACAGTCAAAAGGCACAACAAGACCTGCTTTGAGCTTATTAACAAACGGAAACCAGATTTGTCATATCTTGAACCGTTTGGAGCTCCATGTACAATAATCGATCCTAATGGAAAGTTTGGGGCAAGAGCCATTGAGGGATACTTTCTTGGGTATTCCACCCCAAACTTAAGAGTCTGGAATCTAGAGACTAAAAGGGTCGAGGAATGGTCTGAAGTCAGAGTACAAAGGCACACTTTACCAGTCAAAAATCCTGGTCAGCCCTGGATGTTTGAGTACGATGACTTTTTCAATTCGATCAATGTTGAAGCAGTTGAAGAAAATGCTACGACAAGGATGTTTTTCGAGAGTGACAATGCAACAGATTCACCGTTGGTTCATCCCATTATTGTCAATCAAGAACCATCTTCAGTGAAAAACAATGCTCTCGACAATGAGGATTTTCACGATGCTACCGAATTGAACGAATCTTCAGAGGATGATGAATTCCTAGATGCAGATCAAGAAGCTCCAATAACAGCAGTTCATGGTATTTCAGAGGGTACTCCTCCAGTGGGCGTCCCTGGAACAGCTGAAGCTACTGCATCATCCTCTTCGTCAATTCCGGGCATTGAATTAATTGTTGATCTCAATCTCAACAATCTGGGTACAAATATTCCAGTTCAAGATAATCCAGAAACAAGGATTCATAATACCCATCCTCAACAAAACATCATCGAAAATGTGCAAAGTGGCGTTCAAACAAGAAACATGTTGCGGAACAACAACAATGCAGGCTTGTATACAGCTATCCGAGAATCCGGGCAACAAAATGATTGGTCTTTCGCGTGTTATGTCTCACAGGAAGTGCCAAGAACTTGGAAAGAAGCTTTGAAAGATAGCTCTTGGGTTGATGCAATGCAGGAAGAACTGCAACAATTCCAGAAGCTTGGTGTCTGGAAACTCGTAGAGAAACCGGCTGGTTACAAGAAGATGGGTACCCGTTGGGTGTTTAAATGCAAAAAGGATGACCTTGGAATCGTTATTCGAAACAAAGCAAGGCTAGTCGTTCAAGGTTTTCGTCAGATAGAAGGGATCGACTACAACGAAGTGTATGCACCTGTTGCACGTCTAGAAGCAATTCGGATCTTTCTGGCTTATGCCTCATTCAAAGGTTTCAAGGTATACCAGATGGACGTGAAAAGTGCATTCTTACATGGTGTGGTGGAAGAAGAGGTGTACGTCGAACAGCCTCCAGGTTTTGAAGATCCTATCCATCCCGATCGGGTTTGGTTGCTCAACAAAGCTCTCTATGGTCTTCATCAAGCACCGCGAGCTTGGTACGCAACCTTATCTAATTATCTGCTGGAGAATGGATTTCGCAGAGGTCTTATCGATTGTACTCTTTTCGTCAAAGAACAAGATGGAGATCTTCTACTGGTACAGGTATACGTTGATGATATTATTTTTGGTTCTACTAATGATGTTTTGTGTAGGAATTTCGAGCGCATCATGCAGGATAAATTCGAGATGAGTGCTATGGGGGAAATGACTTTCTTTTTGGGCCTACAAGTACAACAAACCGACTCTGGGATATTCATCCATCAGACTAAATATGTTGGTGACATCTTGAGCCGGTTCCAGATGTCTGATGCAACGCCCATCGGTACCCCATTGCCGCAAAATCACGGAATTACTCCAGACTTGAAGGGTCAAGATGTTAGCCCTTCATACTACCGCGCGATGATCGGATCTCTTATGTACCTCACAGCATCAAGACCAGATATAATGTACCCAACGTGCCTGCTTGCTAGATATCAAGTTAACCCGAAGGCCTCACATCTTGCAGCTGTAAAAAGGATTTTTCGTTATTTGAAGGGTTACCCTGACACCGGTCTGTGGTACCCTAGGGATAATAACTTTGACTTGATCGCATTCAGTGATTCTGATTTTGGCGGATGCAAAATCGACGGCAAATCCACAACGGCTGGATGTCAGTTTTTGGGAAATCGCCTAGTCACATGGCAGTGCAAGAAGCAGACGTGCGTCGCTACATCAACATGCGAAGCTGAATACATTGCTGCCTCAAGTTGTTGCTCCCAAGTCCTATGGATCCAACAACAAATGCGCGACTACGGTTTTGAATTCCTAACTACTCCTATTTACGTTGATAATTCTGCTGCATTACAGATCACTAAAAATCCTGTGCAGCATTCAAAGACTAAGCACATCGACATTAAGTATCACTTCATACGTGATTGCTTTGAGAAAAGGTTAATCGATGTTGCTTATGTCCACACCGATGACCAACGTGCCGACCTTTTTACCAAAGCATTTGACAAATCAAGATTTGACTATTTATTATTGGTAAACGGCATTAAGGTCAAGCAAGAGTAAACCAACATCGGAAAATCATTTTTGTATATACCTTTGTGTTTTAAATTTGTCTTAGTTTGTTGATTTTAGGGGGAGTAAATCCAAATATTTGAAAATCCAAAAACATCGAAAAATTTCAAAAACACAAAAACATAGAAAAACAAAAATGAGTCTCCTGGCGAGCAAAAGAGAAAATGATAGTACATCAGTGGTCTGTCCAAACCTCTTTAAACCATAAATGAAAAATATGTTAAGCAGCTCTATATAAGATGTATCGGTAGGCTCACAATCATTTTAAAGTGTGCAGGGTGATATAAACTTAAATCGACTGAAGACTGGGTGGGAACCATTCATTGGCATATGGTCTTAGTACCGAAATTTCGTTTGAGAGATTGCCGAGGTTCTGAGATATTCGGTCTTTATGCTGCTTATCATCTGGGTATCATGGTTGTATCTTTTACCGAAAAATAACGGAGACGCAAGTCTAGATCTTCCATGATACCATACATACGTGTACATACTGCATACGACCTCAATAAGTGATAAACAATCACATGTCCAAACAAATAAGTGATAAAATATCACATTTATCCGGGAGTCAAGTTCGTCTCTCTGCTGTACGAAAGTACTGACCTGTTCACGGACTTGCTCTTGTGCCCTCATGCATTGAAAATCAAGTTCCTCATCAATAAGTGATTATATCACATAGGGCTTGTTTTCAAATCAAAATAAGTGAGAATCTCACATCATATACGGTCAAACAGATGATAATCGGTATACTCACCGGTAAGATGAACCCTCGTGCATACCTTGATACGGGAATGTGTCGTGATGTGGATGAACACCGGTCGGTAAGTATAAATCATACCTTAACGTATCCCCTCACCATGATTACAAATGATAAGTTGAGCTTATGTGGACAACAATACCGATAATCATTATAGGATGCTTATCTTAATGTTAACTAAAAGAACAACAAGAGCGTTTTGACATGACCGTACACTGATATGATTCTCTTACCCTCGAAACTCGCAAAAAGAATGTCTGTAAATATTTATTTAATGCTTTTAGTCTCTGCATCTCTGTATATATTTATTTACTGCTTTCAGTCTTTAAATTTGAAATATTCAAAAAGCCAAAAAGATTTTATTTCTGTTTTATTTTCGATCGTACGATGTTGGAGCTCGAGTCTTCGTTACCTGAAACCTGAACGAAAACCGAAAACGACTAAATCTTCATAAACGGTCGAAATTTGCAAGTTTTGAAAGTTAAAAACCTAAAATTGATAAATTTATTAAACTTTCAAACTGTCGGACGGTGTTTGATTGAACAATGGTCACATGTGTGTCGTTTGCTTATGATATTCCAAGCAGTTGTTCTCATTACGCGTTTAGATTTCTTGCATGTGCAGATTCTAAAGGCAAGGAGAACATGGTCGATGACAAAGCTTCGGAATGAAGACACGACGTGAGGGCACTCAAGTGATGAAGATGATCGAGTTGCCGCTGGCCATCATCAACACCACAAGGATCTCAATTCATAAAGAACAAGTATTTCACGTGCATAACTCAAGGGGGAGCTTATGTTAAGGGGGAGTTTGTCAACACACTTCCTACATGAAACGGGGAGTTTGTTGGTACACTTTCTGCTTTCAAGACGTGAAGACTTTAAAGATCCTCCGGCATTGAAGACTTGAAAGGACGTCAAAGACTTGAAGACACAAAGATCGAGACAAAGATCAAGTTATAAAATTCGAGACAAAGCTACAGCCAAGGGGGAGTTTGTTGGTGCACTTGTGTCTGTACTTTGTCTGTATTTTGTCATGATGTAAAACGATGTCTTTGTTAGTCCTGTAAGTTTGACCAAGTCAACCATCCTCCGGTTTGACTTGGCCAAACAGTTAACCATTGTTTGTAAGTTGTCTGAGTCGAAGGCTGTGTCATCGAAGGATTGTTCGAATCCTTCGATGTGCTCGAAAGATAACCTTCGATGGATGGACCTCGAAAGATACCATCCTTCGAGGTACATGTTGATCCTTCGATGGCTGTATGATCGAAAGATGATGTTTCGATCAGTAATCCTGATCCTTCGACCAGACCTGATGTGTTCGGGTATAAATACCCATGTTGTGTGTTCATTTCAGTTTTAGACACAAGAGACAGAAAAATAGATAGACAAAAGGAGAGCATTCTGTTGAGAGCATTCTGTCAAAACACACACACACACTTAGAGAGTTTGCAAAACAGATTTGTAAACATTGAGCTTGTAACCGAACCTTTCATACGTATTAATACAAGTGGTGTTAATCGGTGAATATTGTGTGTCTTGTGTTCTTGCTTGTTTCTTTCTCGGTTTGCATGCTAGCTTGGATTTCGCACTCGCTAGTGTGTTAGATATAACAAGGAATAGGTTAAACCTCAACCTCCGAGGGACCTACAATAAGCCGCCCAGAATTTTTATTTTTGTAGTAGTGATAAGGTACATTCCAAAACCAACACCAAACGGCATGGCCATCCCAAAACCACTATGACGAGCCTAATTGTAATGAGCTTGAACCTAAAAACAAGCTTGTTAAGTAAACTAGCCCGAGCTCAACCCAGCTCATGAGCCTAAACGAAACATTGTTAATATAATTTTTAATTAATATATTAGATATATCACTTTTCATAAGTCCGTACAATTTTTTCTCTTTAACAGTTTTCAAGTTTTTCCCATGATTTTCTATTGAAAATTAACCACGATGTCCATATTACATAAACAATAACTGCTACAGGAAATTAACCCTTATGTTTATATAATATTTTTTATGACGCTAAAAAGATAACACACAAAAACAGTTTCATAAATTTATTAAATTTTGTACAACCATGACATTTTTTTCTTGACACGCATTTAAATGTCATAAAATAAGCGCGTGTCATTAATTGCGTGTCAAGATAGATCTAGTTTTTTTTTATGACGCGAAAAGGATGACACACAAAAAAAATGCATCATAAATATATTGAAGTTTGTAAAACATGACATTTTTTTTTTTGACAGGCACTTTCGAATGTCATAAAATGAGAGTGTGTCATTATCTGCGTGTCAATATAAATCTTGTTTTTTTATGACGCTTAAAACATGACACACAAAAAAGAATGTCATAGATTTATTAAATTTTCTAAACCATGACATTTTTTTTCTTGACATAAGCTTTTGAATGTCATAAAATATGCGCGTATCATTGTTCGCGTGTCAAGAGAAGTGTATTTTCTAGTAGTGCTAGAACTTGCTGAGGATATGAACTTTAGAATTTGCAATACAATCCTTGATTTGGCTTGAACTTGCTGAGATGAGAATATGAACTCTAGAATTTGCAATACAATCTTGTATTCTTATAGAATAAACCATGATAGAATTTTTTTTTTTAAATTTTAAAAGTATTATCTTTGTTTTTGTTTAAAGATAAAAAGATTAATATAATTTTTTGTTTAAAGATGCTTATTAAAATGTTAATTAAATATATAATATATAAAATTGCTTTTGAACCGTCATATTCAAATTGTTTTTAAATTTCATATTTAAAATGTTAATACAATCTTCCATTAAACCGTCATATTCAATTTTTTTAAATTGCTTTTGAACCGATTAGTTTACATAATATATAAAATTTTAATAATAAAATGAGAAATATATGATGGTTCATATAATAAAATAGGCTTAATATGACGGTTTAAAATATCGGGTGTAATATGACGGTTTAATGGAGATTTCATAAATCCAAATCTCAAATATGACGGTTTCATTGATCAAAATAAGACGGTCCAATAAAATAGGTTTAATTCCAAATCTCAAATATGTCGCTTTCCATAAAATCGTCTTAAAAGCCTTTTCTAAACCGTCTTATTTGATCTTTTGTGTACTAGTGTTTGTTTTAAGAGTTTGGTGGGTATTTTTCTTTACAGTTTATGTTTACTAGGCATCGTCGTCGCCGCACCACCACTTCCACCGTCTGAAACTTGCGGAGCATCCAAAGCCCTAACAAAAACTTATACACCAGTTGTCCAGCTGCAGGCAGCGGCAATGGCACTTCCGATTGTGAACCGACGGGGACGGATGTCCAGTTTTCACCGGAAACGGTGACCGGAGGAGGAACAAGGTCGTTTGGATCGGTTCTTGGATACAAAGCGTAATCAAGTTTATGTGAGTGATCTGAACGAGTTTATGTGATTGGTGATGGAGATGGCTTGTTTTTATAATTTTGAATTTTAATTTTTATGTTTGTAAATGGCAAAAATGAACCTTGTAATGCAATATAGTTGACTATAAAAACTAGTGGTATGAAAACCGGCGCATTGCGCTGGGTTACCCCGGGTGGGTGGGAGTCTGTCTCTCGACTCAAAAGTGCTCTCCCCAAGTCCTGCAGTCGAATATTGAAACCATCACTTATGTGCGGCAAACAAAACTTTAAAATAAAGTATATAACAACAAACAAAACTGCAAAATAAAGTTTGTAATCTCACCCAAAAACTCCCTATAACATTAAATCACCGACCGGTAGATTTAGAAAATCTTTATAGGGACAACGTTTCAAAAAATGGGTAACGAAATCGAAAAAACGTCAATTTTTTTCCAAAATTTACACTGCCGTCAGAGCGTCAAGGGGCACCAGAGGTTACCCCTTGTTACAAGGTAGGTCCGAATTCATCGTATGGTTAGCAAATTTAAATAAACCATCCGGGAACTAAACATGTAACCAAAGAAAAGTATTTCATAGTCTGTGAGACTTTCACATAGCAGCATCAAAGATATATACAAAGATAGAACGGACCTGCAAATAGTGTATATATGAAACATCTCCTTGAAATACTACAAAGTCAAAAAGCACATAACAACTATTTACCTAAGGCCTCCCAATAACATTTTTAGACAGTGAATCATGTTGTTTCCATTCAAAATGGGGCCTGACATGTGAGTTTCACTTGAGTGGAGTTCAAATTATGTTATAGGATGGTTTGATGTAATTTGTTTTGAACTGTTACAAGATATGTACAATTTATAGCTTAGATGTTATGTTATTGGCTAATTTCTGAGCAAACTGTTGAAACGGGACTGAAGTTGTTTTTCAAATCTAAATTTTAATCCACTATAATTCTAAATGAAGCAATTACCAGCCTACAATCGATAACAATACAACTAAATAACAAAAAATTGGACATATGCAAATGGCCCATTCTGAATTTTGACCCACGAAATCAACAAAATAACAAAAAAAAAAATGTTAAGAAAACAATGAACTGTCCTAAAATTCTCCAGAAATACAAATAGAAAACCAAAACATTTATCGACCCATGATTTGAATTGCTGTTAACTTCTTCCAAACGATTTAACTTATCCTCTGCAATTGAGTGAAGAGGTTAATGCAAAAAGAGTAATCAGACGACGAACAGAATAAAACTAACCACAAAACAAAAGTATTGCAGATTTGACTCAAAAATATTTCTTCATAATCTTTATAAGTGTGAAAAAACCAACTTGCATATGAATTTTTTCCCGACCGAAAACACCTACCATCATCATCATCATCGGAGATGAAAAACCCAACCTTCTTTCGTAAAAATGAAGTACCTCAAAAACCCTTAAAGCAAGAAATGTAACCAGATCCAATTGTTCATCTCTGACATCCTTCTAAGATCGATTCTTCATCTCTGAACAACATCCTTATGAGAAACACACTGCTTAGGTTGCTTGAACGACTCATAAATTTCTTCTTGATTTGGCGATTTCTTAGAGTTGTAGCAGGTGTTTGAACGAAACCCCCAAAACTAATCTTGATATCCTGATCTTTCTCTTTCGTGTATCAAGGATTGAGAAAGTAGAAAAAATATGTACCAAAAAAAGTAAAAAAACGGACCAAGTGGGGCTCGAACTGGCGCCACTGAGGTACAAGGACAACATACAAACCACCTTAATAAACACACAATCTTATCAAATATGAAAATAAAAGATATATATGCAATAAGATCATTGGGTAAGAGGAAAAAAAGAGCAAATCAGGTACTGACACGTGGCGATATTAACTGTTCACAAAGTTCTAAATTTAATAGAAGTATAATATGATATAATGGTACCTCTAGTTATTAAAGGACATTTAGGCACAACTTAACAGAATATTTAACCTCCATTGGCCTTAATACCCAATGTGTTACAAAAATGAAACCACATAACCTCAACCTGTTAAAAAAAGTTAGTACCGAAAGACGAAACTTAGTATAAATCACAGGCCGGTCCATGTGTGTAATTAACTAATAAAAATTAGAGTTAAATGCCCTAATAGTCCCTGTGGTTTGACCTTTTTTCACCTTTAGAAAGTTAGAGACTAAAGGTGAAAAAAGGCCAAAACACAGGGACTATCCGGGCATTTAACTCTAAAAATTAAAATTAAAGTTTGATGAAAGGTTTGGAAAAAAAGGGACCACATATATCATATCTTCAACCATTATGAAAGAGTAAACGAAAGTGAACATCTCTGCATTCTTCATCACTACAATGAAGACTCTCACATTTCTTCCTTCATCTTTTTCCTCATCTTACCTGTTGTTTCTCTTGGTTTTGTCACTTTGCAGCATCTGTTTTTGTAATAAAAACTCAGATCGTGTACCATGTATACCCACTGAGCGATTGGCTCTTATTGATCTCAAGAGCAATCTCACTGACGAGGCAAACCGTCTATCTTCTTGGGTAGGCAAAGACTGTTGCAGTTGGTCCGGTGTGGTCTGCAACAATATCACCGGTCACGTCCACGAGATCCACCTTCGTGGACCTGACAATGGAATTCCTGGCCTTCTTTCGATATATCAGAACAATCTCACAGATGATGAACTTTTTTCTGATCAATTTCCGGTGTGGTACGCGACAGCATCAAAACAAATGTTAGGAGGAACTATAAGTTCTTCACTGATCAAATTGTTACAACTCAGACACCTCGACTTGAGCTGCAACAATTTTGACAACAGCTTGATTCCAGGATTCATCGGTTCTTTCCAAAATCTTATATATCTTAACCTCTCATACTCGAACTTCGGTGGGGAAATTCCTCACCAACTTGGAAATATATCAACATTGTGTGTCTTAGATCTTCATATTATTGAATTTTTCGGTATACTTTATTCTAAAAGCTTAGCATGGGTAAAGAATCTTATAGCGTTGAGACACCTGGATATGAGCGAAATCTATCTCGCAGAAGCTTTAGATTGGTTTCCAGCAATCAGCAACCTCACTTCTTTGCTAGAAATACATTTTTCTTCGTGTTTTTTACCTCGGATACCTAGTAATCCAACAACAGTTGGTTTTACATCCCTTGTTGTCTTAGATCTTTTTGATAACCCTTTTAACAGTATGTTGCCTGGGTGGATATTCAACCTAAGTAATTTGGTTTCATTAGATCTTTCTACTGGCTTATTTAGTGTAACTCCAGTAAATAATGGTGGTTTCCATAGCATGCCTTTATTAAGGACTCTCCGTGTTCCTAGTAACCCTTTTGTGAATACTCCATCAATATTAAATGGATTGTCTAGACTAAGTAGTCTCCGTCTGCTTGATGTTGGTTATTGTGGTATTTCTTCACCGATTCTAGGCAGCCTACAGAACCTGTCTTTGATTGAACATGTTGATTTATCGGGCAATGATATTGTTGAGGAGATACCCAGATCATTAAGTAATCTTTGCAGCATCACTACCCTTCAGTTGCAATACAACAAATTTTATGGTAATGTGTCGGAGCTTCTTGATAGATTTTGTGAATGCGAGTTGCCTAAACTTGAGTTATCATCTCTTCGTTATAATCATCTGTTTGGTCAACTGCCAGAAAGACTAGGAAACTTGAAAAATCTGATCCAGATTAGGCTTGGTGACAATAACTTAACAGGGACCATACCAGATTCTATAGGAAGTTTGTCACTGTTGGAAGAACTGGGTCTTCGGTACAACAAGTTGAATGGAAGTCTTCCTGAAAGCATAGGACGACTTGGTAAACTAAAGAGTCTTTACCTTGATAACAATTCATTAACAGGTGTTCTGACTGAAAACAACTTTGCCAATCTAATGTCCTTGAAAACTTTGAGCGTTGGTGATAACAAGTTGGTGTTCAAGCTAAATGTTAACAATTGGATTCCGCCTTTCAAACTCCAATGGTTTACATCACGTTCTTGCAATTTAGGCCCTCAATTTCCCTCATGGATTCAGTCGCAAACAAACTTGGAACACCTAGATATACCCAACGCAAGCATATCAGACACCATCCCGAATTGGCTTTGGACTACATTCTCTAGTATACAGTACTTGAATATATCCCTGTTGGTAATCGGACTTGCGAATCACAGGTATGAATATAAAAGAATTGAGAATCAAGAATAATAAACTTGCTTATATTGAATGAAAAGTGATGATTACAATTGACATACATGAACCCTATATATACTATACGAATAGGTGCGATGAATGGTTGTGTCTCCTCATGAATCGATGTGTCTCCTTGCTTGAAACATCATGTCTGTTGCTTCCTCCTTTGTTGGCGCTGATTCTGAACAGGTACGTCTCCAGGAGAGGCGTCCCTTGATTAAGTTTGTAGGTTACAAACTTTCAACTTGTCGCTTCCGGTCCTCGCACTTACTAACTAATCTAATTATAACACAAACTAACTATCTACTAATTACAGAACGACCCCTATACCTATATTTAGTTTATAACACCAATACTCCCCCGTAAACTAAATATAGTTTAACAAAGGTCTTCAACTTGCTTGACTTGCAGTAGCATTGGTTCTTCTTCCAATGCGAGATTGGCTTCTTGTTGCGTGTCTTTCTCCTTTTCCTTCCACTTGGTGCAATCTCTTGCAAAATGACCAAGTTCTCCACAATCATAACATCTGAACTTGCTCTTGTCTTGGTTTCTTGGACCCATATCTTTTCCACGTCCTCTTCCTCCTTTGAAAGATCCTTGTCCTTGACTTCTGCCATAGTTTTGAACACCACGGCCCTTTCCATGATGCAAACTTTCGAACTGATTATTTGTACTTGCCATCATGAGTCCTCCTTGATTATTATCTTCTTGCTTGTCTTGACTTTTGAGACGTTCTTCAAAAGCTATTATTCTTCCCACTGCTTCTTCAAATGGCATTTTGTCTATTTCCGAATATTGTTCAATATTTGCCACGATGGGTAGGAACTTCTTCAGAACGGAGATGAGTAATTTCCTTACGAGTTTCTTGTCTTTGATAGTGGTACCGAGAGTTTTAATTTTGGCTTTTATACCACTCAACTTGCTTGCGAAACTACTTACTGTATCGTTCTCATCCATCTTTAAAACTTCCGGTTCGCTCCTCAAAGTTTGTAGACGTGCTTTCTGAACCATATCTGCTCCGAGATAACGAACTTTGATTGCATCCCATACTTCCTTTGCTTTTTCGTACTGAGCAACTTGCATTAAAACATCTTCCGGTAACGTTTGGAAGATAAGTGCTTTCGTTGTGTGCGCCTTCTTTTCATTTATCCCTTCCGTTGAAACAACTGCTTCCCAAAGACTATATGCCTTCAAGATTGTTTCCATCATAACTGCCCATTGGGTGTAATTCGCCTCTTTCAATTTTGGGCATTGAAGAGATACATTCCCTTGCTCGTGGAGTGACGTTGATGCTTTTCCTTCTTTTTCTGTCATGCCTCCTTTCTTTCTCGCCTTGCTTTTCTTGCCTATCTTGCTTGTGATCGGATGATCCTTTTCTGGACCGTGTAGATTAAATTTCTTACTTAGTACTTGCATCTGGCCAACTTGCTAACCAGATTCTTGCGTTTCTGACCGACTTGCTAATCAGATTTTTTTTTTGTACCCTGACCCACTTGCTAATCAGGTTCTGACCGACTTGCTAATCAGATTCTTGCTAACTTGCTGTTGCGAATTTGATCAAAACTATCCAACCAACTTGCTAATTGGACTTAATTTGATCGACCCGCTGTACTTGCTTTTTCTTGCTTTGACCAAGAATGGTCGTTTCTTGCTAGACTGAATCGTGATGATTCGACGTGCTACTTGCTATTTTGAACTAAACGATCCGGAACTTGCTATTTGAACCAAGAATCGGTTTGACTTGCTAGAACCGATACGGGTTCGATTTCTTGCTATACGTATCGTGTATGATTCAAAAATTGACTTGCTTTATTTTAAAAAAACATGCTAATGATCCCCTTTTCAACATACAAAAAACTTGATACCCTTTTTTTTTTTTTTTTTTTTTTTTTAACACCAGTTCCACAATTATTTTCTAGCCTATGTGATTCCAATATGGCTTTGCAAAAAAAGTCAAACTTGCAATTAGAATAAAAACTCGTGATCTTGTTTATGATTCTTTAATGAATCAGTAACAACAAATTTCGATGCAAATAATTGGAATCAAACTAAAAAACAACTTTGACCTTTTTTTTTATTTACACAGAACCGATGACCCTATTATTCCTTTATTGTGGTTCGACCAAATCAAAAGAAAAAAAGGCACTTACGAAATCGAACACCGTCGCCCGGTTCTTGATAGTTGATTCTCTGATTCAATCGGCAATCCCAGATTTTCGTTTCTTGCTCGTAATCTTGCACTGAGATTTCCTTTCTTGCTTCCTGGATCGATTAACGTGGTGCTCTGATACCAATGTTGGTAATCGGACTTGCGAATCACAGGTATGAATATACAAGAATTGAGAATCAAGAATAATAAACTTGCTTATATTGAATGAAAAGTGATGATTACAATTGACATACATGAACCCTATATATACTATACGAATAGGTGCGATGAATGGTTGTGTCTCCTCATGAATCGATGTGTCTCCTTGCTTGAAACGTCATGTCTGTTGCTTCCTCCTTTGTTGGCGCTGATTCTGAACAGGTACGTCTCCAGGAGAGGCGTCCCTTGATTAAGTTTGTAGGTTACAAACTTTCAACTTGTCGCTTCCGGTCCTCGCACTTACTAACTAATCTAATTATAACACAAACTAACTATCTACTAATTACAGAACGACCCCTATACCTATATTTAGTTTATAACACCAATAATCCCATAACAACATTCAAGGAAAGTTGGGAGATGTTACTTTTTTCAGTCCTGGAGCAATCCTTGATTTAAGTAACAACCATTTACATGGCATGTTACATGGTAATTTTAGTAGAGCAGACTTGAGTTTCCTGGATCTTTCTAACAATAATGTCTCAGGATCTCTAGAACAGTTCTTGTTGTGTTCTGGCATTCAAGAATCACGAGCTTTACAATTTTTTTAATCTCGCAAACAATAACATGTCAGGTGTTATACCAGATTGTTGGATGAAGTTTCAATCTCTATTCATTCTGAACCTAGAGAAAAACCAATTTTCTGGGATAATCCCATCATCTCTAGGAAATATTTCTACCTTATTATCACTGGATATGGATGCTAACAAGCTATCCGGCAACTTACCTCACTGGTTACTGAATTCCAGCAGCTTGATAGTCATCGAGCTTGCAGAAAATAAACTGATGGGAAAAATGCCATCTTCAATAGGAAGAAATAATACAAGTCTGAGAGTTCTAAGTCTTCGATCTAACAAATTTGAAGGTAAAATCCCAGATGAAATATGTCATCTCATTTCTCTTCAGATTTTGGATCTTGCTCATAATGATATGTCTGGGAACCTACCAGCATGCTTTACAAACTTATCTGTCATGTCTGGAAGAGAGACCTCAGAGCCGATTGTTCTGTACTTCTTCGCAGATACTTCCTCAGAGCCGATTGTTTGGTACAAGTTCGCAGATACTTCCTCGTATGAAGCAACGGCATCGTTGGTGACAAAGGGAAATACTTATACGTATAGCACCATACTTTATCAAGTGACTTCATTAGACCTTTCTGATAACAAGTTTTCTGGGTCAATTCCTGATGAAGTTGTCGGACTTTTGGGCTTACGGTTCCTAAATCTGTCACACAATAATCTAACAGGAAGAATTCCAAACTTGTTCAATCAAATTGGAATGCTTGAATCGTTAGATCTGTCAAAGAACCATCTTGACGGAAGTATTCCTTTGAGCTTGGCACAGTTAACCGCTTTGAGTTGGTTGAACGTGTCATACAACAATCTTGTAGGAAGAATCCCAATAGGCCCCCAGCTTCAAACATTCAGTGAGTCCAGTTTCACCGGAAATGCACTTTGTGGGGATCCTCTTCCTGCATGTTCACCAAATAATGGCGACGCCAAAGGGATTACCGACCAACATGATGAATCTAATGGCACTGATTGGATCCTAGTGATACTTACACTTGTTGGCATGGTTGTTGGCTTCTGGATCGTTTTTACACCATTGCTTGTAAGCAGACAATGGAGAATTGCATATTATCGTTTTCTTGAAGAAATCTGGTTCAAGCTTAAAAATTTCCTCTTTCTCCTGTTCCATAGTAAGTCTTGACCTTTATTTTACTTTTCTATTACGTTCTTTGTTTACATGTTAAGATTAATTTGAAGAAACTTTTGAAAAACATTTAGTTACATTCTCAATATTGTCAATTTAAGTATTGATACCATGAAGCAAGGTTTAAAAGATCGGAAACGAGTTTCGAGGCGTTTTCCCTTCGCCTCACGAGGCATAAGCCTCGAGGCGAAACGAGGCGTAAGGACGAGGCGGTATTAAAAAATAAATATAAAAATTATATATATTATAAAAATAATAATACTAACTAATTTCATCATCAGATTCATCAAAATCATCAAAAACATACATAAAAAAGACATGAAATGCTTGAAATTGGCACAAAAAGTCAAAAACATCAAAAATAATTATGAAAATCCAATGAGGCGCACCTGAGGCGCAGCCTTTCTTAGCGCCTCAGCCCCTCTGAGGCGCATATGCAGTAAAAACCCCATGAGGCGCGCCTCAGACTCGTTTTTTGGCCGTTTCGCCTCTAGGCGCGCCTTGAGGCGCACACCTCAAGCGTTTTTTAAAACCATGCCATGAAGTTTTGAGAATATACATACATGCACAAACACACATCTAACCATATATAAACTTTGTTTCCAGGCCTCAATTTTGTGTTTTAAACTGAATTTTTGTGTTCGTATGTATGTTTGCTTGTGTGTGGTTTAAATATGGGTTTATACGAACATGATGGCGTGTTTCGTGAGCTAAATAATTTAGTGGAACAAGTACTATTTTTAACTATTTTTAGATATTTATTGGTTAATGGGTTTGGGTCTCCTTAAATTGAGTTTCGACCAGACAATAAGTGTTTAAAATAAAGCAAACATGAATGAGATATGTTTGCTAAAAGTGATTTGTTTGAAACGAAAACAGTTTCAAGAATCGGGTGGGAATCCTTTTACATCATAGGTGGGTGAAAAAACCTTAAACTTATTTACTAAACCTTAAACTTATTTAGACTATCTCCAATGCTAAGTGTGTCCTTAGTCGTCCTTAGCTGCCATGTCATCTGCCACATAATATCCTTACAAATCCTTAAAAGCCTCACTTTCATCTCCAAACCTACAAATATCCTGACCCTTCTTAATTTCCACCTCATCACCTACCCATCACACACAATATTTAAATAAAACTTTTCTTTTTTCACTTTGGACCCACCATATCGCATGAACCGAGGCAAAACCATGCCCTTGTGTAAGGGCATCCAACCTAAGGGCTTATTGAGATGGATGAGCTCCAATGGTAAGGGCTTCTAAGGGCCTCTAAGGATTTGTTCTCCAAGGGCTTATTGGAGATAGTGAGTTAGTGACTTGTATTATAATCTGAGACCTATATGAGCATGCGCGACCTTGTGTAAGGGCATCCAACCTAAGGGCTTATAGATAACAAGTGAATATACATGAGAATCTCATACTTGTATTTTAATCTGAGACCTATATGAGCATGCGCGATAGTGTGTGCAATGCCCGCAACTTGCGGACATCTTCCTAAAGAATCCAGGAAAATGTGTACATTTTATCAAGTTACTTCTATTAATATGAAGAAATATAATACTATAAAATTCAGTGGCGGACCCAGGATTTTTTTCCTTGCGGTGCGGAAATTTTTTAAAGATTTTAGACCCCTAGCTATATAAATAAAAATAAAAATTCAGTTCATAGTGGGCAAGATCGGGTCGGGTCATGTAAAACAAGTAAGCATAAACAAACAAAGTTTCATAGCGGGTCGGATCAGATCGAGTCGGGTCGGGTCAATTTCAATTTTTAAACAATCCCAAAAGTGACAAAAAATCCCAAAAGTGAAGGACTATATGGTACAAAAAAGTTATTTTGGATGAAAATGACAAACATACCTAAACCTCAGGGACGATTTTGGCAATTTACTCTTTAATAAATATATCAGTGTTTAGAATTTCTTTTTTTTTATATAAATTCCTGAGTTTTTTTTTTTTTTCTAAGGTGGGCGGTTGAAAATATCCAAGGGGGCGGTTGAAAATTTCTAAAGGGTGCGGTCAAGATTTTCCAAGGGGTGTGGTTTGGATTTTACGCGAAAAAATAACACAATTTTTTTCAAGGGGTGTGGCCACCCGCGCTAACGGGTGGGTCCGCCCCTGAAAAATTTCAGTAACAAGTATGTAAAAGTAATAATTGGGTTGGGTTGTTTTGTATTAGTTGATTGGGTAGTGTTTAATAAATAATAATTGGGCTTGAGTAGATTAATACTTAAATTCATATTTGGGCTTGAGTAATTGGGTTGGGTTTAATAAAAAAAGTAAATTGCCAAAATCGTCCTTAAGGTTTAGGCATTTTCATCCAAAACAATTTTTTTGTACAATATAGTCCTTCACTTTTGAGATTTTTTGTCATTTTCATCCAAACATCTAATTTGCTTTATTTTTTCTATCAAACATTTGGATGAAAATGACAAAAAAATCCCAAATCTTAAGGACGGTTTTGGCAAAAAAGTCAGACGTTTGGATGAAAATGACAAATAATCCCAAAAGTGAAGGACTATATGGTACAAAAAAATTATTTTGGATGAAAATGACAAACATACCTAAACCTTAGAAACCAATTTGGCAATTTACTCATTAATAAATATATCAGTGTTTAGAATTTCTTTTTTTTTTATATAAATTCCTGAGATTTTTTTTTCTAAGGTGGGCGGTTGAAAATATCCAAGGGGGTGGTTGAAAATTTCTAAAGGGTGCAGTCAAGATTTTCCAAGGGGTGTGGTTTGGATTTTACGCGAAAAAATAACACAATTTTTTTTCAAGGGGTGCGGCAACCCACCCACGCTAACGGGTGGGTCCGCCCCTGATAAAATTTCAGTAACAAGCAGGGGCGGTTCTTAGAAGGCTACTGGTAGGGCCACGGCCCGGTCAAGTTTTTTGGCCGTAGTGCTAATTTTCCGCATTTCGATCGAATTTTTTTATATATGCTATGTTTGGCCCAGGCTTGCCTGGGCTTTTTTTAGTGCCCGTGTCTTTCGGCCCTGGCACGTTCAACGGGCAAGATCCACCACTGGTAACATGTATGTAAAAGTAATAATTTGAAACACGAAAAAATACATGGATTACAGGCGACAATTTGAACTACATATATTTCTTAGTGTATATTAATTTTATACTTATCTCCTAGTCATTAGTCTTAACATTTGTTCTAAAATTAATTAATACATTGGCTCGCAGGTCTCACAAAGAGGTGTAGGTCCAATATCTAGATAGAGGGTACCTCAGAATCAAATCATTCATACAAGAGAAGATATAGATGCTACTGGTGTGTTTGTAATAATTTATTGTCCCCTTCTTTAGGATTTGTAATAACTATATATGGATTCTTACTTTCATACATGTATTGGTGAATATATGTTACTTTTGTTGGGTAAAGTTCTTGTACAAATAATCTTAACATACTAAACATACAAATTGAAGGAAAACTCAAAAAGACAAGGTGGCATTTTTGTAATTATCAATAACTATCAAAGTTACTCTACAAATATACCTAAAAAAACCTAACCACTTGTGTATTACCCCAACGATAAACAACACCTTTCTGTGTCAGTAGTGTAAGCGGCTGTGCAATCTTTGAAAAGTCTTTGATGAACCTTCTATAGTATCCCGCCAAACCCAAGAATTGGCGTATTTCTGTCGGTGTGCGAGGTGCAGGCCAGTTCTTGATCGAATCTACCTTGGATGGATCGACATGAATCCCATCCTTGTTTACCACGTGGCCTAGAAAGTAGACTTCACGAAGCCAGAAGTCGCATTTTGAAAACTTAGCGTATAGTTGTTCCGTTCGTAGGAGTTCCAAAATAAGTCGTAAGTGTTGCTTGTGTTCCTCCCGACTCTTCGAGTAGATCAGGATGTCATCAATGAAAATAATAACAAACTTGTCAAGATAGGGTTTGCACACCCTGTTCATAAGGTCCATGAAAATCGCAGGCGCGTTCGTTAACCCGAATGGCATGACTAGAAACTCGTAGTGGTCGTAGCGTGTTCTGAATGCTGTTTTGGAGACATCCTCATCCCGGACTCTCAGTTGGTGATAACCTGACCTCAGATCAATCTTCGAGTAATAACTCGACCCTTGCAATTGGTTGAATAAGTCGTCGATGCGTGGAAGATGATAGCGATTCTTCACAGTCACCTTGTTCAGTTCGCGATAGTCTATACACATGCGGAAGGTACCGTCCTTCTTCTTTACAAATAGTACTGGAACTCCCCAGGGCGAAGAGATAGATAGCTAAAACTCCCACCCGGTAGTTCCTGAAGTTGATTAGACAGTTCTGGCAGCCCTCCTGGTGCAAGTCGGTATGGAGTACGCGTGACCAAGGCTGCTTCTGGCGTGAGATTAAACTGAGATTTTGCCTAACAGTTGTGGAAGTAAGCCTGAAAGTTCCTCGGGTAGCAAACCGAGAGGGATCACAAACAATTGGTGGATCCTCGATCCTCTTTTCCCTCAGCCCTAACATCAGTAACGGTTGCTAACACTGCGGAGTAATCCCTCCGTAGGCACTTCTGACCTTCATAGCTGAAATGGCACTACCTTTTGCACTACTCTGATGCTTTAGAACAAATAACGATTCTCCACTCAAAGTTTTCTCCTCACTGAGTATATCTGCGTGATTCCTGGATAACCAACTCACACTAACTACTGCGTTGTACCCATCGAGGATAGTAGAAGGAAGGTCGACGTCGAACATTTGTTCCACAAGGTCGTGTTTACACCCCAACGAACATATGAGATTTCATTTGACTTGCCATCAGCCGATTCCACATCAGGTTTGGTTTTCAAGAAGTATCAGGGTCAAGCAAAATAGAGACGAAGCGAACAGCTACCCATACAAGCTACCATGTTGCTGCTATGCCTGACGTCGCCTACGCCAATCCTAAATGTCCTTCCACGAGCATCATTTCCAGTGTTGTTGTTATGGTTGCGAGGGTTCCCATTACTATCATTATTCCCTTGGTTGTTGACGTCTTGACTTGGGTGATGAAATCCCACAGTGTTTTCGTTGGAGGGTAGTGTTTTCGTCGGTCACCTCACCCTACCAAAACCCTAATGATCAATAAGTTATGCAATCATACCAAGTCATGAAATCAAATAAAACTACCAATCAATCCAATCAAGACTATCATCATCAACAGCCGATTCATTCATTCCTATAACTTATTATATTCGCTATCAACATTATTCAACAATTAATAGCATGTGGTATGTTGATAAAAGTTGAACCATCATTGGACCATAGTCTGTTAGTGGCTGCAACAACATGCTAAGTCAAACATTCATGAGAGCCTCAAGTATTTATTTGTTTTATATAGACTTTAATTACAATCGATGCACCCAGCCATTCGCATGATTACTTGAGAGCTATTGGACCAAACATTATCAGACCTAACCCATGTGATCCCTGGCCGAACATTATCAGTAGCTATCACCACCGATCATAACATCAATTAATAAGGATCCCTACCAAACCAATCGTTTCAATCCACAACAAAATCATATACAGTTAACTCATAATGCCAATTAATAATCGTGTGCTTTAAATCAATTAACATTGCCAAACTCATGAGAATTATCATAACAATTATCACACAACATGATTTTCAAAACAACTCAAACAAGAGGAATCACTAACCAGTAATTTTGATTGCTAGGATGATGTCACGAGAGAGAGGTGGGGTCTTTTACTACTGCCGTCACACAATAGATGTAGAAGTAGGGTTTTTATTCTAGAGGTTGAGGGATAAGTATAATGTTACGTACAATATTGATATCACAATATAATGCCCACTAACTAACAAGTGGGCCGGTTATGAATATCACGATATACTCAAGATTGATCCGACATTTTGAGTGTGAATATGAAGCCCACTACATGTGCGGCCCATTAGTTAAATACGTTAATACGTTTTTCAACATATAACAAATGTGTACAAGTCGTGTAAACAATCAACTAAAACAATTAACGAGCAATAAATGCGAAGACAGAATCTCAGAAACTCGGGTTGTCACATTATCCCCAACTTGAAAGAAATTTCATCCCGAAATTTAGCACGTGGTTACTGAGGAAGCTAGTTGTGTTGTATAGTTTACTGGTTTTCCTGGGGTGTCACATCATCCCCCCGTTGATTTGGAATTTCGTCCCGAAATTCTGCAGTAGTAGCTTCAACCTCAGTAGTAGTTGCATTGGTTCCGAATAACTGGGGATACTTGAGTTTCATTTGATCTTCACGCTCACAGGTGAACTCTGGGCCGCGACGGGAGTTCCAACGAACTCGTACAAGAGGGATTCTCGTGTTCTTGAGGACCTTAACATCCTGGTCCATGATTTCAACAGGTTCCTCGACGAAATGCAACTGTTCGTCGATAGTGAGCTCCTTCAAAGGAACTATGAGGGTCTCATCTGACAGACACTTCTTCAGATTCGACACGTGAAAGACGTTGTGAACTGCACTGAGTTCAGCTGGTAAGTTCAATCTGTAGGCCACCCTGCCTATCTTCTCAATAATTTCGAACGGTTCGACATATCGCGGATTGAGCTTGCCTCGTTTGGCAAAATGAACCACACCCTTCCAGGGCGAAACTTTAAGTAGCACTCGATCCCCAACCTGGAACTCGAGTGGTTTCCTGTCATTATCAGCGTATACTTTCTGACGGTCACGTACTGCCGCCATGCGTTGTCGTATCTGAGCAATCTTTTCTGTAGTATCAACTACCAGTTCTGGACCTGTGATTTGACTATCACCCACCTCTGCCCAACAAAGAGGTGACCGGCATTTACGTCCGTACAATGCCTCAAATGGAGCAGCTTTAATGCTGGTGTGGTAACTGTTATTGTACGAAAACTCCACAAGTGGCAGATGCTTTTCCCAGCCGTTGCCGAAATCGATTACACATGCACGAAGCATGTCTTCTAAAGTTTGAATAGTGCGCTCAGACTGCCCATCCGTCTGAGGATGATAAGCTGTGCTCATGTCTAACCGAGAGCCAAAAGATTTGTGCATCGCTCGCCACAGTTCTGATGTAAAACGTGCATCTCGATCCGAGATAATAGAGGTGGGCACTCCGTGCCTCGAGACAACTTCCTTAAGATATATGTCTGCTAGTGTGGAGAACTTATCCGTTTCCTTAATAGCCAAGAAGTGTGCAGACTTTGTGAGTCGATCCACGATCACCCAAATAGTATCATTTCCGTGCTGAGATCTAGGCAGGCCTGTAACAAAATCCATGGAAATTTGTTCCCATTTCCATTGTGGTATCTCTGGTTGTTGGAGTGGGCCTGATGGTTTCTGGTATTCCGCCTTGACTCTCGCACAAGTCAAGCATTTGCTAACGTATGTTGCTATGTGAGCCTTCATGCTAGGCCACCAGTATGTAGTTTTGATATCGTGGTACATTTTATCCGAACCAGAATGTACTGAGTAGCGAGACTTATGAGCTTCATCCATTACCAGCTCGCGTAAGTTACCATAAAGTGGGACCCAAATGCGTCCTGTGACATAGTAAGCACCATCTTCCTTCTGTTATAAGCGTTGCCTTGAGCCACGTAGGGCTTCAGCCCTGACGTTTTCTGGTTTCAATGCTTCTACCTGAGCATCTCGTATCTGGGAAGGAAGACTAGACTGTATAGTGAGTTGTAAAGCTCGCACGCGCTTAGGCGCGGTGTCCTTTCGACTGAGGGCGTCAGCCACAACATTGGCTTTGCCCGGATGGTACTTTATAGCACATTCGTAATCGTTAAGTAGTTCGACCCATCGACGTTGCCGCATGTTCAATTCCTTCTGCTTGAAAATATGCTCGAGACTCCTGTGATCAGTGTAGATGGTGCACTTAGTGCCATACAGGTAATGTCGCCATATCTTGAGCGCAAGGACAACAGCTCCCAGCTCTAAATCATGTGTTGTGTAATTCCGTTCGTGAATCTTAAGTTGGCGCGAAGCATAAGCAATGACTTTATCCCGTTGCATCAACACACATCCAAGACCTTGGATGGGTGCGTCGCAGTAGACTACAAAATCGTCCGTGCCTTCAGGCAATGAGAGGATAGGTGCGCTACAAAGTCTATCCTTTAAGTGTTGAAACGCTGTTCCCTGTGTATTACCCCAACGATAAACAACACCTTTCTGTGTCAGTAGTGTAAGCGGCTGTGCAATCTTTGAAAAGTCTTTGATGAACCTTCTATAGTATCCCGCCAAACCCAAGAATTGGCGTATTTCTGTCGGTGTGCGAGGTGCAGGCCAGTTCTTGATCGAATCTACCTTGGATGGATCGACATGAATCCCATCCTTGTTTACCACGTGGCCTAGAAAGTAGACTTCACGAAGCCAGAAGTTGCATTTTGAAAACTTAGCGTATAGTTGTTCCGTTCGTAGGAGTTCCAAAATAAGTCGTAAGTGTTGCTCGTGTTCCTCCCGACTCTTCGAGTAGATCAGGATGTCATCAATGAAAATAATAACAAACTTGTCAAGATAGGGTTTGCACACCCTGTTCATAAGGTCCATGAAAATCGCAGGCGCGTTCGTTAACCCGAATGGCATGACTAGAAACTCGTAGTGGCCGTAGCGTGTTCTGAATGCTGTTTTGGAGACATCCTCATCCCGGACTCTCAGTTGGTGATAACCTGACCTCAGATCAATCTTCGAGTAATAACTCGACCCTTGCAATTGGTCGAATAAGTCGTCGATGCGTGGAAGATGATAGCGATTCTTCACAGTCACCTTGTTCAGTTCGCGATAGTCTATACACATGCGGAAGGTACCGTCCTTCTTCTTTACTAATAGTACTGGAACTCCCCAGGGCGAAGAGCTAGATAGCTAAAACTCCCACCCGGTAGTTCCTGAAGTTGATTAGACAGTTCTGACAGCCCTCCTGGTGCAAGTCGGTATGGAGTACGCGTGACCAAGGCTGCTTCTGGCGTGAGATTAAACTGAGATTTTGCCTAACAGTTGTGGAAGTAAGCCTGAAAGTTCCTCGGGTAGCAAACCGAGAGGGATCACAAACAATTGGTGGATCCTCGATCCTCTTTTCCCTCAGCCCTAACATCAGTAACGGTTGCTAACACTGTGGAGTAATCCCTCCGTAGGCACTTCTGACCTTCATAGCTGAAATGGCACTACCTTTTGCACTACTCTGATGCTTTAGAACAAATAACGATTCTCCACTCAAAGTTTTCTCCTCACTGAGTATATCTGCGTGATTCCTGGATAACCAACTCACACTAACTACTGCGTTGTACCCATCGAGGATAGTAGAAGGAAGGTCGACGTCGAACATTTGTCCCACAAGGTCGTGTTTACACCCCAACGAACATATGAGATTTCATTTGACTTGCCATCAGCCGATTCCACATCAGGTTTGGTTTTCAAGAAGTATCAGGGTCAAGCAAAATAGAGACGAAGCGAACAGCTACCCATACAAGCTACCATGTTGCTGCTATGCCTGACGTCGCCTACGCCAATCCTAAATGTCCTTCCACGAGCATCATTTCCAGTGTTGTTGTTATGGTTGCGAGGGTTCCCATTACTATCATTATTCCCTTGGTTGTTGACGTCTTGACTTAGCAACAGTCAATCCCTGTCAATGTCATCTTCGTTTCCATGCTGTAGACTACGATTACGAGTACCTTGATGTTGCCGCGACTGTTGCCCCCAATGCCGTTGCTTGAAACGAAGCCCTACAATCTTTCACCATCAAAATCCATCTTTTCACATTCTGTGCCACGCGCTACTCACTGTGCTGGTAGCCACATATTTCACACTATAATATGTTGTCATCGCTTATGTTCCGATTGATTCGTAAGAGTTGACTCCCACGAGTCGCTGACTAGAGTTAAGAATTCGATTGAAGTCAATGTGCTGGTGTTTGTTGCCGGTAATCAGGGTTGTCCAAATACTGAGGTCGGTAAAATACTACGCTCACCCTTTTGTCCATCGATCTAGCAAGTAGATTGAGTAATACGCGGTATGCTGTGGCAGTGTTGCCAAAGTGTCCACACTTCGGAGTCTAAGACGTCAATACATAGAGTTTCAGCAAACGAAGAGAAGCGAGAAAGATATAGAGCAGCACAAGGACATCCGTGCAAGCACCTAACATTCTACACGTTTCGCTAGGCGTTCAGATGGGTGTTCAGGTACTACTCGATGGCATCGAGATTCGAAAGGATTCAGAGAGAGGTGAAAAGGTCACATTCGAGTAGGAGACGGTCACTGATATGACTCCTATAAATTTGTTACGTTTCACACTGATCAAATAACAGAGCGGAACCCCTTCTTCACTTGTTAAGCCTCACTGGGACTCACATGCACCCCACATTATTATTATGTGTGCACCCACAATAATATTGTGATTTGCATGCTCATCTCAGCTCCTCCTAACTCATGTCGAATGGTTCCTCAAACTCGAGTAGCAAACAAAGAGCATCACAAAACGTGAGTCACGAATGTTTAGGGAAACACCACCCTAGTAGTCATATAACACGTGCAAGTAATACGTAAGTTCATACTGTTGTGTTAAACGTGCAATCACATGCAATATCATATGTAAGTGTTCACTAGTAACGCAGTACAATGAGTTCAAGAGACGAACCTTGCAATCTGGAGCTGAGTGTCATGGTCGTATTCTCTGTTGTCAAAACTGTTCGGTTATAGTCTGGTTTTATAAAAACGTTTTTAAAACCAAGTTCACTATAACCAGTGGCTCTGATACCAAACTGTCACACCCCCAAAATACCACATGCGGAAACCCCCGCGAGGCGTGTGTCGTACCAGGATCCAAGCCACCAATCACATTGAACTCATAAATGTATTTAAATAAACTTTCATTCATTAACATAAAGTGTTACAAATGTTATATGTCATTCATTGTATACAGCGGAAGCATAATTCATTTGTTAAGTATTTCGTAAACCATGTGTACATAAACCATTAAGCTTGTATGGAGATTCTTTGTTTCTCGACCCATGACCACTCCAGCCTTCCAGACAGCAAGTTCCACAAGATATACCCTATAAACCTGCAAGCATGCAGACAAGTGTGTCAGACGACGCTGGTGAGTTCAAGGTTTTGTTAACGTGTGTAGTTACCAGATATCTGTTAAGCCAATTCAACGTTGTTATATGATGCTGTTTATGACTTGTTGAGATACCCTAGGGAGTGTGCCCATATGTATCCGGGAAGTGTGTCCCTTAATAACCTGGAAGTGTGTCCAGTCCCCAATGCCCCTAACCAAGCATTGGTAATGATGCCCAGATAATTAGTTCGCGCCCGTCCTTACGGCCCGGTGCGAGGTATCAAACCTAATAGCGCTATCAACTAATTACCCCATTGCCCTACAGGCAATCCGATAATGATAGATTCCATGTTCAATAACCAAAACCCAATTTAACTGTTTACCCAAGATTCCCTTCCAAATGTTTACTAGTTGTCCCAAACCACCGGGACGCATGCTTGAGAAATTGTTGATACATATTTATGGACGCGACTCGACGCGACTTGATTCGAGATTGTGGACGCGACTTTGCTCGGCTTATTTTGTGACAACTTTCCTCCGTTGTATACAAGACTTCAAGCCGACACAAGAGACAAGACATGGACTGGACTCAACATCACAGTCTTTGGGCTAAGACAAGTTGACGAATCAAGGATTGGGCCTCATCTATTTGGGCCGAAGACATCATCGGCGAATCAGCCCAGAAGTCGACGAAACAGATGTGTTTCGTCGACCATGATGCTGATTCGTCGTGCATTGTTTGTTTCGTCAAGTGTAATGTGTCTGTGGGTATAAATAGCATTCATTTGTTCTGTTTCAGCAGACACAAGAACAGAGCACACACACACACGAGAGAGAGAGTTTACAGAGCACATTTGTAAACGTTGGATTGTAACTGAACCTTTTCATAGTATTAATACAGTGGTGTTAAACGGTGATATTTGCGTGTCGTGTTTTTACGTGTTCTGTCTCGGTTTGCTATTCCGGTTGGATTCCGCACAACCGGAGTGGTTCGTATACAAGGATTAGGCGACTAGATCCTCCCCTAGCCGGACCTACAAGTGGTATCAGAGCCTTGGCTCTTCTCCTTGTTAAAACCGAGGTGTTCTTGGTCGTGTTTCGGGTTTTTGAAAAGTTCACATTTTCTGGAAAAATTTGTTAAAATCGGCTGTAATCTTGTTATTTTGCTTCATGTTTTGTTAAAAACCTTGTTAAAATTCACATTTACATGTTGTTATGGGTTTTTATTAAACTTTTTAGCAAAATCGCACTTTCGGAAAATTTATCGTTCACCGGAAAACTCATAGTTTACCGGAAAATACATTGTGTTCTTGATAATCTTCAAAGTGTTCTTGATAAAACCCACCTTTTGATCTTTAAAATTTAACTTGTAAAGTTGTTTGGGATTATTGAAAATTGAAATTGAAAAAGCTAATTATTAAAATAATCCACACCTTACCGAGTTAGTAGGATCATCATACCAGTAGTTTGAAAAGAGAGTGGTGTGTCTGACAGATCTCACTAACCCCAGTTACCTCTTTCGACGAATCATCGGTCAGACGAAACAGGTCCCTTTAGTCAAACACCTACACGACGAAACAGACATCCTGTTTCGTCGACATCCTTGTTGATTGGGCTTATATCTTGGGCCTTTGTTTCGTCAGACTTGAACTGGACAGTTTTGTTTCGTAAAGCCCAACAACCAGAAATCTGTTTCGTAAACTTGGGAGCCCAATTTCAGTTTCGTCGGATCTTTTTGTTTCGACAAGCCCATCACACATAGTCTGTTTCGCCGATTTGAATTAAAATCAATTTCTGTTTCGTGGATCTGTGTTTCGTCAAAACCCTTATCAGTTTTTAACAGAAGGCTTGTAATTGTGTTTTCACTGTCTGTTTTGAGTGTGTTTCACAGGTACTTGTCATCCTATATCAAACATGAATCCAAGGTGGAATACTCTGGTAAATACAGATATGTATTTTGGTACTCCGTCTTCCGCACCGGTATCTTCACAAGCTAATGCAATTTCTACCGGTCAATGGGCATTTGTATCAAATCAAGTTCCAAGCGTTCAAAGCATTCTCTTAAGCGAGAGCGAAACTGGAAGTTTGAATCGGCCTCCAAAGTTGATGCATTTATATGAATATCCAGGATGGATTGATAGATTTCATACATACGTTCTTGGCCAGAATACATAATTGTGGTTGCGGTTTATTACTGATTTCGATCAAACAATAGAGGTTGCCGCATCATCTGCTGCTACATTTGCAGATCTCACGGAAGATCAGAAGAAAGTTTATGATCTAGAAAAGAAGGCATACGCCATTCTCACTCAAGCCTTAAGTAAAGATATCTATCATCAGTTTGTTAGTTACAAGACAACGAAGAGGTTGTGGGACGCATTGAAGACAAGGGGCGTGGGAAATGAAGCGACACGTCAACTGAGGAAAGAACTGCTAAAGAAAGAGTTTGATGGTTTTACTTGTATGGAGAATGAGTCGTTGGGTGATTTGACTAGTCGATTTAATCACTTGATGACTGAATTGACAAATTTTGGGGTAGCTACAACTCCTGCAGAGATTGTGAAAAGGTTTGCAGATTCGTTGCCACCTCAATGGAACACCTTCTTGGAAATCATGAAGTACAATGGTACTTTAGCTACAACGAGCTTCAACGACTTTGTTCAAATCCTGGAAAACAAGAATCAGGAAGAAACTCTGAAGGCAAAAAGAATTCCCGTGCCTCAAAATCCTGAAATGTATTTTGGGACTTCTAGCAGTTCTACAAAACCGTCTTCACATGCTCCAATTCAAACAGCCTTTGTGACTAGCACAGACATGTATGGCAATACTATCCAAGTTCCGGTGCCTCCAAAGACAGACATGTATGGAAATCTGCTGGAACCAGTTCCTCAACAGCAACAACAAAGCCAACGACCTCTCAGACCAACGGATATGTTCGGAAATCCGTTACCAGTTCGATCTCCCGCAACAACAGACATGTATGGGAATCCACTTCCTCCTCCTCAATCTACAGTTCCAACAGACATGTATGGGAACCCACTTCCTCAACAACAGCAAGCTTGTTATGGAAGCACATCATCTGCCGGTCAGCAATCTAAGCCAAATACAGTACGGCTCGACACCTCAAGCTTCTCTAAAGTTAGTGTGGAAGTAGCAAAGGAACACATGGAGCTGCTTAACACTTTGGTGAGCGCATACTGTGGGTTAGTGGAAGGTCAGATTGGCAACATTAATCTGACACAAGAAGACTATCAGCAGATAGATAAAGAGGAGATGGAGATGATGGATATCAAGTGGGCCTTTGCCAGTGCTGTTAGGCGAGCAAAGGATTTTATGGAAAGAACAGGCAGAACCAACTTGGAAAGCAAGAAAGACACCAAGTATGGGTTCGATAAACAGGCCGTTAAGTGCTTCAACTGTGGTGAACGTGGCCATTTCAAGCGTGAATGTACAAGGCCATCTCAACATGGGAACCAGAATCCCTTCAGAGGTCAAGGCAACCAGCAGAACCAGAACAGGAACAATGTTCGCACATTGGTGCCTGTCAACAATCAGACTCAAGCAGGACCATCAAATGCCAACCAGGCACTTGTGGTTCAAGTAGATGAAGGCTGTGATTGGTCAATCCAGTTGGGAAATGACGCACCAGATGGAACAGCTTGTTTTGCTGAAGTGGTTAATGATCTTAAACACGCCAGTGGTGGAGAATCTTCCACCAATGGTGATGTATCTTCTGAGATGAAGACTCTTCTGGTTATAGTGGAAGCTCGGATGAAGAATCCTCCACTTCAGGGAATGATCAGGTGGATGACACATCAAGTATGTCAGTCGATGCAAGTATTGATGAGCTTTTGGAGGAAGCTGCAGCAGGAATTCAAAGAAGATCTATTTTGGTGGATCAAGCTGCTTATTCTTCGTCTTCTCTCCATTCAGCCTTTATGGCGAATGTCGACAGTTCATCAAGTCAGGTATGTGTCGACAAACCCACTTCTGTTAGCTGTAATAACTGTGATAGCTTGCATGTTAGATGTGCTGAGTTGGAAGCAAACATGTCTGAGTTGCAAGGCAAGCACGATGCTTTACAAGCTAGTTTGTTTGACTTGCAAGACAAACATGCTTTAGTGAATGACAAGTGGTGCGAATTGCAAAGCAAGCACGAAGCTTTGCAAGAGAAATATGATGTGACTTTTATTCATAATCAGAAATTGACAGTTGATATCTCCAAGTGCACTGAAGCCAATATGTTTTATGAAAACCATGAAAAGGATTTTAAAAGGATGATTGAAACCTTAAAGAAAGATAAAACAGAACTGACAAAAATGGTTTCCAGAAAACAAACTGACATTAATTTGTATATATCTCGTCTTGAGGTGATGCAAAAAGAAATGGCTTGTGTTAAAACAGAAAGTGAGGCGATCCGACTCAAGTTAGACAGTTATTTGAGTTCTAGCTATGTGTTGGATCACATCATTGATGTTCAAAAAGAGAAAAAGGATGTCACATGCATAGGTTACAAGAAATGTCCACCACCTGTCAGACACAATTACGATGCACTGCCTGATGAGGAATATAGAACTCACTTTGAGCCATCTGTTCCTCTAGATATTAAGGAATTTGCAGCAGAATGTGCAACAGGACTCGGATACAAGAAAGAGGAATCATCAGATTCAGATGTATCAGCAGATACAAGTGTGTCTCCTGCTGAACCGAATCAGGATCCTCCAGTTGTTGTTGAGGATGCTGATTCTTCTGATGATGAATCTGATGATACTGATTCAGCAAAGTCTGATGCGGTGATCAAAGAAGAGGACATACCTCTTGAGAATCATATTCTGTGTGATCCTCCCGCAAAACCCGCTAAGACTGTTGCAACCGAGTCCACATCTGCAAAAGAGTCGGAGAGTGTGGATTTGCTGTACACTCTTGTTGGTGATAATAAAATCTATTCTGACAAAGATTTTCCGATTAAGAATGTTAATCAATCTTTAATTAGTAAAGTCTTTGAAAATTCAACAAGTAAGTTTTTGGGAAAAACAGGACCACATGTTACAGTCACACAGTGTCCTCCCATCCCAAAGGCTGAAGTTAGAAAATAATTTGGGAATAAGAAATTACCAACAGTGGAAAAACAGCAAAATCATACCAAACCCAAAGGTAAGACACCGGCTCAAGATCAAAAGAAGCCGAATCAGAAGAAGAAGAAGAATGTGAACTTTGTGAAATCTAAGGGAACGGACAAAATTGCAAAGTTTGAAAATCAATCTAATTTAGATTTTGTCCAAAAAGCAACTGTGATGAAAAGGAATGAACCAAGTTGCTCAAAACCTAGTACCTCGGGATCACAAAGTTCATCATCGGCAAGACGACCACATGATACTTCGGGGTTTGTTGAACGAAGATCATGTTTTGAATGTGGAACAATCGGGCATATTGTTCGAAATTGCCCGTATCTTCATAAACAAAAAGGCATAGTTGATGTTCCCCGTGGCCCAACTGACCGCAAGCGATCTGTTTCTGTAAAACAAGATCCCCGACTTGTAAAAGAAAGGGAAAAGAAACAGAAACGCCAACAGGTCAAGAAAATTGAAAAGGCGATTAAAATTGATGTGATTCAAAAACAATCTGTTCCAGTTAAACCAGAAAGTTCAAATGAAGTTAGACTTACAAACAATCAAACTGGTATAACAAAACAGACCTGGAAACCAAAAACGGTTAAAGAATCAGGGGGGGCATCACAATTTTCAAATCATCAAAGAATAGGGGTTATTGTCATTGATAAAAATGGAAGACCCAAGACCACAATGGCTTGGGTCCCCATCTCCAACTAATCGATTGAGTTTATGTGCAGGGTGTTCCAGGAGGAACTATCAGTAGTCATTGGATTGTTGATAGTGGGGCATCCAGGCACATGACAGGCGACATGAAGCTTCTCTACGACGTCAAATCTATTAGAGGAGGTTATGTTGCTTTTGCTGGAGATAAGGGCGGATATATAACGGGTGAAGGAATGATTTCCAACGGGGTTGTTAGCTTTGACAAGATCAACTTTGTGCAACAACTTGATCACAATCTTCTTAGTGTTTCTCAAATTTGTGATAAGCAGTTCTTAGTACACTATGATGCTAATGGATGTTATGTGCTGAAACCCGGCTTCAAAATTCCAAAAGAATGGATTCTCTTGTCGGCTCCAAGGATAAATGATCTGTATGTCCTTGATATGAGCCAAGCTATCACAACGTCTGCACAAGCAACTTGTTTCGTTTCCAAAGCAACAGAAAAAGACACAATCTCTTGGCACAGACGAATGGGTCACATTCACTTACGCAAAATGAATCATTTGGTATCAAATGAATTGGTGAATGGTGTTCCTCTTAAAAACTTCCATCTTCAAGACGTCTGTGTCTCGTGCCAGAAAGGAAAACAAACGAAGAAGCGACACCCTACAAAGAAAGTCAACACGGTGGCTGTTCCTCTTGAACGTTTGCACATGGATTTGTTCGGTCCTGTCAAGCACAAAAGCATTAGGAATGATCAATATTGCCTCGTGATAACTGATGATTATTCAAGATTTTCTTGGGTGGCGTTCATGGCACATAAGAGTGAAACCTTCGGTATTATCAAAAACTTGATCATTCAGATTGAGAATCTTTACAACTTGAAGGTTAGGCGGATACGTAGCGACAATGGTACTGAATTCAAAAATCATGCCATGGCGGAGTTTTGCACTTCAAAAGGTATTCTTCACGAATTTAGTGCAGCTTATACTCCTCAACAGAATGGCGTCGCTGAACGTAAGAACCGCACATTGATCGAGACTGCTAGGACTATGTTGGTAGAGTCACAGTTACCGATTCCCTTCTGGACTGAAGCTGTGTCTTCTGCATGCTATACGTTGAACCGAGTCCTTACAGTCAAAAGGCACAACAAGACCTGCTTTGAGCTTATCAACAAACGGAAACCAGATTTGTCATATCTTGAACCGTTTGGAGCTCCGTGCACAATAATCGATCCTAATGGAAAGTTTGGGGCAAGAGCAATTGAGGGATACTTTCTTGGGTATTCCACCCCGAACTTAAGATTCTGGAATCTAGAGACTAAAAGGGTCGAGGAATGGTCTGAAGTCAGAGTACAAAGGCACACTTTGCCAGTTAGAAATCCTGGTCAGCCTTGGATGTTTGAGTACGATGACTTTTTCAATTCGATCAATGTTGAAGCAGTTGAAGAAAGTGCTGCGGCAAGGATGTTTTTCGAGAGTGACAACGCAACAGATTCACCGTTGGTTCGTCCCATTATTGTCAATCAAAAATCATCTTCAGTGAACAATAATGCTCTCGACAATGAGGATTTTCAAGATGCTTCCGAATTGAACGAATCTTCAGAGGATGATGAATTTCTAGATGCAGATCAAGAGGCCCCAACAGCAGTTCATGGTATTTCAGAGGGTACTCCTCCAGTGGTTGTCCCTCGAACAGCTGAAACTTCTGCATCATCCTCTTCGTCAATTCCAGGCCTTGAATTGATTGTTGATCTGAATCTCAACAATCTGGGTACAAATATTCCAGTTCAAGATAATCCAGAAACAAGGATTCACAATACCCATCCTCAACAAAACATCATAGGAAATGTTCAAAGTGGCGTTCAAACAAGAAACATGTTGCGAAACAACAACAATGCAGGCTTGTATGCAACTATCCGAGAATCTGGTCAACAGAATGATTGGTCTTTCGCGTGTTATGTCTCACAGGAAGAGCCAAGAACTTGGAAAGATGCATTGAAAGATAACTCATGGGTTGAAGCAATGCAGGAAGAACTGCAACAATTCCAGAAGCTAGGTGTCTGGAAACTCGTAGAGAAACCTGCTGGATACAAGAAGATTGGTACCCGTTGGGTGTTTAAATGCAAAAAGGACGACCGTGGAATCGTTATTCGAAACAAAGCAAGGCTAGTCGTTCAAGGTTTTCGTCAGATAGAAGGGATCGACTACAACGAAGTGTATGCACCTGTTGCACGTCTAGAAGCAATTCGGATTTTTCTGGCTTATGCCTCATTCAAAGGTTTCAAGGTATACCAGATGGACGTGAAAAGTGCATTCTTACATGGTGTGGTAGAAGAAGAGGTGTACGTCGAACAGCCTCCAGGTTTTGAAGATCCTATCCATCCCGATCGGGTTTGGTTGCTCAACAAAGCTCTCTATGGTCTTCATCAAGCACCGCGAGCTTGGTACGCAACCTTATCTAATTATCTGCTGGAGAATGGATTTCACAGAGGTCTTATTGATTGTACTCTTTTCATCAAAGAACAAGATGGAGATCTTCTACTGGTTCAGGTATACGTTGATGATATTATATTTGGTTCTACTAATGATGTTTTGTGTAGGGATTTCGAGCGTGTAATGCAGGATAAATTCGAGATGAGTGCTATGGGGGAAATGACCTTCTTTTTGGGCCTACAAGTACAACAAACTGAGTCTGGGATATTCATCCATCAGACTAAATATGTTGGTGACATCTTGAGCCGGTTCCAGATGTCTGATGCAACGCCCATCGGTACCCCATTACCGCAAAATCACGGAATTACTCCAGACTTGAAGGGACAAGATACTAGCCCCTCATACTACCGCGCGATGATAGGATCTCTTATGTACCTCACAGCATCAAGACCAGATATAATGTACCCAACGTGCCTGCTTGCCAGATATCAAGTGAACCCGAAGGCCTCACATCTTGCAGCTGTAAAAAGGATTTTTCGTTATTTGAAGGGTTACCCTGACACCGGTCTATGGTACCCTAGGGATAATAACTTTGACTTGATCGCATTCAGTGATTCTGATTTTGGCGGATGCAAAATCGACGGCAAATCCACAACGGCTGGATGTCAGTTTTTGGGAAATCGCCTAGTCACATGGCAGTGCAAGAAGCAGACGTGCGTCGCTACATCAACATGCGAAGCTGAATACATTGCTGCCTCAAGTTGTTGCTCCCAAGTTCTTTGGATCCAACAACAAATGCGCGACTACGGTTTTGAATTCCTAACTACTCCTATTTACGTTGATAATTCTGCTGCATTACAGATCACTAAAAATCCTGTGCAGCATTCAAAGACTAAGCACATCGACATTAAGTATCACTTTATACGTGATTGCTTTGAGAAAAGGCTAATCGATGTTGCTTACGTCCACACCGATGACCAACGTGCCGACCTTTTTACCAAAGCTTTTGACAAATCAAGATTTGACTATTTATTATTGGTAAACGGCATTAAGGTCAAGCAAGAGTAAAACCAACATCGGAAAATCATTTTTGTAAATACCTTTGTGTTTTTAAAGTTGTCTTAGTTTGTTGATTTTAGGGGGAGTAAATCCAAAAATTTGAAAATCCAAAAACATTGAAAATTTTTTTTTTTTAAAAACACAAAAACAATAGAAAAGCAAAAATGAGTTTCCTGGCGAGCAAAAGAGAAAATGATAGTACATCAGTGGTCTGTCTAAACCTCTTTAAACCTTAAATGAAAAATGATAAGCAGCTCTATATAAGATGTATCGGTAGGCTCACAATCATTTTAAAGTGTGCAGGGTGATATAAACTTAATCCGACTGAAGACCAGGTGGGAACCATTCATTGGCATATGGTCTTAGTACCGAAATTTCGTTTGAGAGATTGCCGAGGTTCTGAGATATTCGGTCTTTATGCTGCTTATCATCTGGGTATCATGGTTGTTTCTTTTACCGAAAAATAACGGGGACGCAAGTCTAGATCTTACATGATACTATACATACGTGTACATACTGCATTCGACCTCAATAAGTGATAAACAATCACATGTCCAAACAAATAAGTGATATTATATCACATTTATCCGGGAGTCAAGTTCGTCTCTCTGCTGTACGAAAGTACTGACCTGTTCACGAACTTGCTCCTGTGCCCTCATGCATATGAAAATCAAGTTCTTCATCAATAAGTGATTATATCACATAGGGCTTGTTTTCAATCAAAATAAGTGAGTTTCTCACATCATATACGGTCAAACAGATGATAATCGGTATACTCACCGGTAAGATGAACCCTCGTGCATACCTTGATACGGGAATGTGTCGTGATGTGGATGAACACCGGTCGGTAAGTATAAATCATACCTTAACGTATCCCCTCGCCATGATTACATCTGATAAGTTGAGCTTAAGTGGACAACAATACCGATAATTGTTATAGGATGCTTATCTTAATGTTAACTAATTGAACAACAAGAGCGTTTTGGCATGACCGTACACTGATATGATTCTCTTACCCTCGAAACTCGCAAAAAGAATGTCTGTAAATATTTATTTAATGCTTTCAGTTTCTGCATCTTTGTATATATTTATTTACTGCTTTCTGTCTTTACATTTGAAATATTCAAAAAGTCCAAAAAGATTTTAGGTGTGTTTTAATATAAACTTTCTAAAAGCCAAAAAGATTTTATTTTTATCTTATTTTCGATCGTATGATGTTGGAGCTCGAGTCTTCGTTACCTGAAACCTGATTGAAAACCGAAACGACTGAATCTTCATAAACGGTCGAAATTTGCAAAGTTTTGAAAGTTAAAATTGAAATTGATAGAATACTTTAAACTTTCAAACTGTCGGACGGTGTTTGTTTGAACAATGGTCACACGTGTGTCGTTTGTTTATGTTACTATATTCCAAGCAGTTGTTCTCATTACGCGTTTAGATTTCTTGCATGTGCAGATTCTAAAGGCTAGGAGAACATGGTAGATGACAAGCTTTGGAATGAAGACACGACGTGAAGGCTCTCAAAAGACAAAGATGATCGAGTTGCCGCTGGCCATCATCAACACCACAAGGATCTCAAGTTCTAAAGATCAAATCATTCACGAGCATAACTCAAGGGGGAGCTTATGTTAAGGGGGAGTTTGTCAACACACTTCCTACATAAAACGGGGAGTTTGTTGATACACTTTCTACTTTCAAGACGTGAAGACTTTGAAGATCCTCCGACATAGAAGAATTGAGAAGCGAATCACGCGAGTAGCGTCCAAGGGGGAGTTTGTTGATACATATTTATGGACGCGACTCGACGCGACTTGATTCGAGATTGTGGACGCGACTTTGCTCGGCTTATTTTGTGACAACTTTCCTCCGTTGTATACAAGACTTCAAGCCGACACAAGAGACAAGACATGGACTGGACTCAACATCACAGTCTTTGGGCTAAGACAAGTTGACGAATCAAGGATTGGGCCTCATCTATTTGGGCCGAAGACATCATCGGCGAATCAGCCCAGAAGTCGACGAAACAGATGTGTTTCGTCGACCATGATGCTGATTCGTCGTGCATTGTTTGTTTCGTCAAGTGTAATGTGTCTGTGGGTATAAATAGCATTCATTTGTTCTGTTTCAGCAGACACAAGAACAGAGCACACACACACACGAGAGAGAGAGTTTACAGAGCACATTTGTAAACGTTGGATTGTAACTGAACCTTTTCATAGTATTAATACAGTGGTGTTAAACGGTGATATTTGCGTGTCGTGTTTTTACGTGTTCTGTCTCGGTTTGCTATTCCGGTTGGATTCCGCACAACCGGAGTGGTTCGTATACAAGGATTAGGCGACTAGATCCTCCCCTAGCCGGACCTACAGAAATGCAGTGAACTCACCTTAGGTTTGCTCGGTATGCTAAGTTAAGTGCTCACAAGAAATCAATCACATCCTATAGTGCACGTATACTAAATCAGTTTCATTCGTAACGACTCGCAAGTAACTAGTATCACAGTTCTATCACAGAGTGTGTCTAGCAGATAGCATCTTGTATCATGTAAACAGTTAATCCAATTCATGCAAATTTCATACAATCTAATGTTGTTTACCGATAACACACTTTAACAGAGTTAGCAAATTTAACTGGATTATCATATTCCAACAAGGTTACACAGTTAACAAAGTTAACATCTAACAGAACTAGTAACTAACTGTGTCACATGTTTTACTTAATTAAATTAACAGAGTTAACAACTAACAAAGTTATATAACTAACAGAGATTTACTTATTTAACAGAGTTAAATAAATTAACTGAGTTATTCAAGTGATTAACTTAATTAAATCACATATTTAATGACGTTAATAGATAACTGTATACATATTGCCGAAATCACAGATCGGCGAAAACACTTGGGTGATGAAATCCCACAGTGTTTTCGCTGGAGGGTAGTGTTTTCGTCGGTCACCTCACCCTACCAAAACCCTAATGATCAATAAGTTATGCAATCATACCAAGTCATGAAATCAAATAAAACTACCAATCAATCCAATCAAGACTATCATCATCAACAGCCGATTCATTCATTCCTATAACTTATTATATTCGCTATCAACATTATTCAACAATTAATAGCATGTGGTATGTTGATAAAAGTTGAACCATCATTGGACCATAGTCTGTTAGTGGCTGCAACAACATGCTAAGTCAAACATTCATGAGAGCCTCAAGTATTTATTTGTTTTATATAGACTTTAATTACAATCGATGCACCCAGCCATTCGCATGATTACTTGAGAGCTATTGGACCAAACATTATCAGACCTAACCCATGTGATCCCTGGCCGAACATTATCAGTAGCTATCACCACCGATCATAACATCAATTAATAAGGATCCCTACCAAACCAATCGTTTCAATCCACAACAAAATCATATACAGTTAACTCATAATGCCAATTAATAATCGTGTGCTTTAAATCAATTAACATTGCCAAACTCATGAGAATTATCATAACAATTATCACACAACATGATTTTCAAAACAACTCAAACAAGAGGAATCACTAACCAGTAATTTTGATTGCTAGGATGATGTCACGAGAGAGAGGTGGGGTCTTTTACTACTGCCGTCACACAATAGATGTAGAAGTAGGGTTTTTATTCTAGAGGTTGAGGGATAAGTATAATGTTACGTACAATATTGATATCACAATATAATGCCCACTAACTAACAAGTGGGCCGGTTATGAATATCACGATATACTCAAGATTGATCCGACATTTTGAGTGTGAATATGAAGCCCACTACATGTGCGGCCCATTAGTTAAATACGTTAATACGTTTTTCAACATATAACAAACGTGTACAAGTCGTGTAAACAATCAACTAAAACAATTAACGAGCAATAAATGCGAAGACAGAATCTCAGAAACTCGGGTTGTCACAGTTATCCTTAGATTTTGATTCAAGCTTTCTTATCAATGTTTAGATTTGGAACAAGTTTCGATTTATTATCTTTTATTATTCTGTTCTTTCTTTCAATAAATTTTGTTGTGTGTTTATAGTTATATTTTTTTTTCTTGCTCGTTTGTTGAGTAAATAAAACTTATTCAATGAACATATAAAAAAACATTAGGGTGTCCGGGGCACTTAGCGGGGAGGCTAGCGGTGAACCAAGTCCCCGAGCGGGAACACCGCCGCCATCAATTCGGGGAAGGTAATCGGGGAGTGGGAGCGGGGGGTATTTACCGCACAAGATTTCATTGGGCAACATGTACCTTGGGCTTACATACTTGTACACACCTAAGAGAGGAGTGCCGCCATCAAATTGAGGGTGTGGGGGGAGTTAAGGGGGGGAGTTGACGTGGCGCGTGCTGATTGGTTTTTTGTAAGAGAGGTCACTCTCCTAAGACCACCCGTAGTGGGGCGTGGTTTTTAAAAAAAATTCAAAAAAAAAAGCCGGAAAACGCCCCTCACCCCATTACACCCGGCGTTTCCGGGCGTTATTTTCGAAAAAAAATCAAAATGGCGTTTTAATTAAAACGCTTTGCTCCATTTGACCGGCCAATCAAATTGCTCCAACGGCTAGTATAGTAGTATGTAACGGCTACTTTTTTTTTTAAACCTTTTACCTATAAATATATATAAACTCATTCATTTTCAACCAAAACTATCTCAAAAACTCTCTAAAAAATACAACCATTTTATAAAAAAGTTGATGGATTCTCCTAGTTCTTCATCCATGGAAAATTTTTACTACAACGAGTATTTTGCGGATGGCGATGGTTCCACCGATGAGGAGGTTGAGCAACAAGCGGTTACGAGTGCTTGTCAACTAGCGGTGAGATATGTCAAGCATTGTCGTCGCCCCCAAGGAGAAAAAAATAAAAGAGGTTATATTGAATGAGACCGACGCGCGGCACACGATCGTTTGATGAAAGATTATTTTGATGAGGCGCCGACATTTTCGAACGAATTGTTTAGGCGTCGTTTCCGAATGAGTAAGCGGTTGTTTCTACGCATAGTCGACGACTTGGAAGCCAACTACGATTATTTTAAACAAAAAGCGGATGCGAGAGGGTCACTTGGATTTACCGGTATCCAAAAGTGTACGTCGGCGTTACGAATCCTGGCTTATGGAAACACTACCGACATCAACGACGAGTATCTAAAAATGGCGGAGAAAACAACGCGAGACATCTTGGAGCATTTTTGTCGCGGTACAATTCCTATACTTTACTTTTTTTTTAAAAAGACCAGTATGTTTACAATTTTTTTTTTGAAGCTTATGTTTCTCAATGTTTTTTTATAAAGGTATAATTGATGTGCACGGTGCGCGTTATCTTAGAACGCCCACATGGGACGACCTTCAATGCCACGTTGACTTTCTGTTGGTCGTGTGAAGAGGGGGGGTGAAATGTCAAACGATGAAACTTCACAGCTGGGGGTGTCGCCGTCTTCGGGTGTAGACATTTGGCCTCGCGTTGTGTGCACACTGTACGCGCCAAGTCGGGTCCTCCCACAGGTCTCCCGTCGTTGATCGCACCTGCGTCTGTCGGCCCCGTGGTGCGATGGACAAAAAGTTTGATTGCTGACCTGCGAGGGTAGTAGGTAAATTGGTACCCAGTTTGTCTAGTAAAACCCCCACGTGATAAGATATAAAATTATGAAATCCTCGTGATACTTTTGCAGAACTTGAAAGGACGCGGCGCACAGTAGAGGACGCGGTTTCTGGGGGGAGGGGGCGAGCAGGTCAGCGACTTCTTTTTTTATTTCTTTTATTTTTTTATATATACTTTTGAAACAAAAACCAATTTTCCGCCGTCCTGACCCAACCCTCATGTGGGAATGTGTGGGCATAGGGCAAGCAGATGAGCAGTATGCGGTTGATAGTGGTTATTCCATCGGACGCATGTCGGGTGGTTCAAAAGTTGGTTTAGACCCTGGTGGGTAAAAGAAGGGAAAAAAAACCTCATGTAATCTCATTGTGTTTTTTACGGTCCATGTTTAAAAATTTGATCCTGCTTTTTTACTAGAAATAAGAGGACCCATGGTTGACGTGCTGAGCCAACCAAGCTTCAGGATGTCATGGGTGACGATATACGTATAGTTAGTTATACAAATGTGTATATTGCCAGTCTTTAAGTATACATATATGTATATAGAAAAAGTATATCATACATTACGCCTGAACGTACTTCACATACAACAACGTGCGTGATTTGTTCTATAACATGCGTGATTAATGTTTTCAATATGCGTAATTATTGTGTTTCAACATGTGTGATTTTGGATTTTTGAGTTATAACGTGCGTGATTTTAAAATGAACTTGCGTAATTACTTGTCGACTTGTCGTACGTGAAGTACGTTAAGCCGTAATGTACGTTAACCTTCATCTATGTATATATGTGTTTAAAATTGAAATATAAGTATTGTACAGCTATGTTTGACAATGCACAAATACGTACAAATATTTATAAAATGATTGTAGATATTTATTTATATAACATTAAAATGAAAGGTCGGTGGTAATAAGACAAAACATCGACCAAATTACAAAACTGCCCCTTATCTTCTTCTTACACGACATCTCTCTCCTCTTTCTCTCTCTCTATTTTCATTCACCTGGCTCTTCTTTTCATTCACATTTCAGGACCCTTTTCGATCTTCTTCACTCTACACCATTCAAAACCCAAACTTTCATCTGGGTTTTCTTAATTTTCGCAAATTCAAACCCTAATTTTCAAGATTTTATCTGGGTTTTCTTGATTTTTGCGAAATCAAGGCATAGTTTTCAAGATTTGAACTGGGTTTCTGTTGAAATGTATTCTGGGATTCATACGATTTCGTTAGATGGAAGTAATTTAGGGCATGGTGAGTTTCCGGGTCAGTTGGATGGAACCGGGTTCGTTGGGGATCCGTGTTTGGTGTTGACTACGGATCCGAAGCCCCGGCTCCGGTGGACTTCGGAGCTCCATGAGAGATTTGTCGATGCGGTTACTCAGCTTGGTGGACCTGACAGTTAGTTTTTCTTTAATCTTTGGTTTTGGATTTGCTTATATGATTTGTAATAGGTTGTGTTTGTTTGGGATTTTTAGGGTTTTTAGTGAGTTTTAAAAGAGCTGAATTGCTTTTGACAACATAGGTTAACATATAAATTGGATGTTCAACTGTTTAAAAGCTGTTAATTTGCATTTAGAAGGTTTGATGGTTATTTTAAGGAAACAAGATTTGAAATTCGAAATTCCGCGAGGTGTTATAATGTGATTGACTGTTTTTGCCCTAATAATATGAATGTGAATGACTGTTTTTGTCCTAATAATATGAATGTGAATTGAAGTGACGATCATGAATTTGTATATTTATTACTTCTGTTAATGTATTGTTTATGAAACCAGGTCAAGAAATGAGAACAAAGAGGTAAAGAAGAAAGGGGGCGGGTTTACCAAGTTATGTACTCTTTCTCCACAACTTCAGAAATTCACAGGATTGTAAAGTTTTGTGATTACTGTATCAATAAAGTTTATTCAACTTGATATATATTATAGCGCGGTAGCATGATAATCATAGGTTGTTAAACAACTTTGGAGTTACATTTGTGAACATGATCTGCAAGATCCGGCCAATAAAAGGAACATACGTTGTGACGAACCATTACGTGAACTTTTTGATGTGGATACGATCGACATGTTTCAAATGAATAAGGCTCTTGCTAAGCATATGGCCATTGAATTCTGATGGTGGTATATCTTCGTACCATTGTTCTTTATAGTTATAGCAGTACAGTTTATATTACGGCCCTTTTTGCTTACCGTTTTATTTTCATAATTGAAATATTATCCGCAGCAGCTCGGTAACATCACTCAGATTCAACTGATTCATCATGTTTACGCTTTTAATTTTCTTGAGTCGAATCTAGGGTTTCATACGCACAGATCCGAAACTGGTTCTTCCGTATTTACAAAAGGGTTGTTGCTCTCTCATCCTTCGATCGAAAGCAGCAGAAACAAAGGGCACAACTGTAATTTCTGACTTAAGGACGAAATTGTAATTTCAGAATATGCACCATCAGCTTAGAATAACTCTTATGTTTATTATGAATAACCAGTAAATGTTTAAATATGTCTATAAATTTCAGAAGTGGTGTCTGATGGTGTCTGGGTTTCCGTACATTTCAGAATATTTTTTTTACGTTACGTTCATTAGCGTACATTGTTTTCATAGGGGGTCCTGTGCCGTCGGTGAATCTTCGAGAGGGATCGAATCCATCTTTGCCAATGAAAATCTGATCAGACAAGTGGTGTCTGATGGTCTACGGGAAGTTGAGACCGCTGTTCTTCAAGTTATTGGCGAAACTCCTCATGATCTCACCTTTGCTCGATTTGCTAACAGGTTAGTTACTGTTAATCATGAATCTGCACTGTTTTTCATTAATTAGCACTTAAAAATGGATGGATTGATGTTTGACTTTTTCTTCTTGAATTATGGAACGAACAGGTACGGGAGGAAGTACCAAAGTAGTGAGGAAATGAAGCACAGGTACTTGATTTTCGCTGAAAGTTTGGAGACGATTAGATCGCACAACAAGCGGCTATCCTATACTCTTGGAGTCAACGGTGAGTTTTTTCAACTATGTAATTCTTTCTGCAAGTAGTAAGTTTGTTGCTTTAGTTAGAATTCATGTCCTGAACGGACAAGATAGTCTTCAACCTTAATTTTTCTTAACAAAAATATCTTATGGGTAAAACCGTAACGAAATCACAAGCTGTTGTTGCCGCCGCAACGCGCGGCACGGGTAACAACCTAGTATGTATATAAAGGAAGATTATGGTTTCTAAATATGTTTTTTCTAGTGTACATATGTATAGTTTAAGAAGTGACAACATACATAAGTGTATATATTAAAAAAAATAATAAACCTCTTTAAAACGTGCAATTAGACGTTAAAAAATTAGTTTGGAGAAAATGTGTGATCTAAAATGCTTTTCTTTTAGGATCCCTACCCATAAAGGTTATATTTTCACTAATTGGTCAATAACGTAAAATGGAAAAGAAAAATAAACGTAAATAACATTTTGGGTGGCCTACTTATACATTGATCCATAATTCTATTTTGAAAAAAAATATATCGTTGCTGAAATAACATAACGTTGTTATCATATTTAACACTAATTATGTATAAAAGAAGTTAAACAGATTTTAACCCATTAACCAAGTAATCAACTGGTGCATTTAACCACATCTAGTACAGATAACTTGACACCAGAAAAAAAGGGGTGTACCCATAGCAACACTGACACTAGCCCCATCACGGAATGTTGCATGATAAATGGCTCTTCTAGCCAATTCAGCAGCTTCATCAATTGTCAAATCATATTTGTACCTACCTACCGTATTGAAAAAATTAAAACAACATGAAACCACTATAATTTAATGAAATGAAAACACGTGAAAATAAAACAAAACAAAACTTCAACAATTTTATGATGGTATTATATACATTATCAAGCTATTAAGACGTGTGTAATTGTAAAATAGTAAAATGCTAAAATCATTCTATGAGGTCTAGTCATATTTGCTTTTTCCATCCAAAATGATTTGTTTTTGTGTGCATTTGAGTCCTCCAGGTTTGCGTTTTATTACAATTTTTATCCAAATCACTAACTCGGTTTATTTTTTCTGTTAAGGTGAAGGGCATTTTCGTACTTTTGAATGGAACAAGCATATATAACCAAAACTCAGGGCCGATTTTGACATTTTACTCTTACATTTTTGTTTCATATTTTATTTATTACTTGTTTTATATAAAAGGAAAACAGGTAATAAAAAAATATAAAACAAAAATGTAAGAGTATAATGCCAAAATCGCCCCTGAGCTTTCATATTTGCTTGTTTCATCCAAAAGGACAAAAATGATTTTCACCAAACATTTTTGTTTCATGTTTAGAAAATACCCATTTGTTTTAAGAGTTTGGTGGGTATTTTTCTTTACAGTTTCTTGTTATTCCCTTGTGGTAGACTATGTTTACTGGACATCGTCGCAGCCGCCGCACCACCACTTCCACTGCCTAAAACTTGCGGAGCATCCAAAGCCCTAACAAAAACTTATACACCAGTTGTCCAGCAGCAAGCAGCGGCAATGGCGCTTCCGATTGTGAACCGACGGGGACGGATGTCCAGCTTTCACCGGAAACGGTGGCCGGGGGAGGAACAGGGTCGTTTGGATCGGTTCTTGGATACAAAGCGTAATCAAGTTTATGTGAGTGATCTGAACGAGTTTATGTGATTGGTGATGGAGATGTGTTGATGCAGATTTTGTGTCCGATGCTTGTCAAATAGATTAGTTTTATTTTACGCTGAATTTGTAATAGTTAGTGAAACGGTCTATCGAACGTGTATAGACCCGCTCGTTTGAAGTGGTCAAACGAGAGGGTTATTCGGTTGACCGTGTGTGTTTGCAAGACAAGGGGTGTGACTATAAATAGAAAACCCTTGCCATTTGCAACACAAGGAGATTTTAGGAGGTTTGAGACCTCACCGGGAGAGATCACCACTTGGTCTCTCCCCGGATGTATACTTCTTTGGTATTAGTTCGGTTATCATGTAATCGGGCCGATTTGTAATGTTTTACTATCGGATTAATACAAAGTTGTTTGTTTATCATCTCTAATCTCTCCCGTCTTGAACCGATCTCACACGATTCACGGTTTCGGTCACGAAACTCGGTCCTACAATTGGTATCAGAGCCATGGTGCCCGATTTAGTAAATCTAACCGTTTACATGTGCTCTAGATCTGTGATTTTAGTGATTTTTGTTCAAGAAGAAAAGTTGGGTGAAAATGAGAAAAACTCAGATCTGGACCCGAATATTCAGATCTGTGCTGAAACGAGTGTGGGTTTTGTGTTTTTCACCTAAATATTCAAGTTATCATCATCAAAAAAATCAAAAATACAATGTTTTCGAGATCTGCATAAGAACAGTCGCTGTATTCTTGATGTTCTTGGCGGCTGCTTAAAGAAACTAGGGTTTCTTCATACCCCGAAAGATGAAAAAGGTGCTCGAAAGATGAGACTTTGGGTCGAAGGATCCAGATCTGGATCGAAAGATACCAGATATTTGTGGGAACCCTCAACAACTTCGAAAGATGATCCTCGAAGGATATCTTTCGACCTGATCCATCTTTCGAAAGGTCTGATCAGCTCAAAGGATATCTTTCGACCTGATCCATCTTTCGAAAAGTCTGATCATCTTCTTTTATTTGGGGGAAAATGCAAAGATGAAGTCTGGTAGATGTCGGCTGAACTCAGTAGATGATGGTAGAAGCTGAAACTTCGGGTCAAAGGCTCGGAAATCAACTTTGGCAGCCTTCTTAAGCTTTTCGTCATCAATAGTATTCCGGCCAGATTCATTGTTGGCCGCTGATTGTTCAATCGAAGAGGGATTTGGAGGTGGTGTATTGAAGATGGGGGTGTGGATGTTGGTATCGCAGAAATTAAAAAAAAAAGGGGAAATCTCTGGTTTGGATACCAGGTATCGAAGAAGAAGACAAGAAGATATTGGTGAGCTATACATTGTTGTCGACTGATTAAAATTAGCTATGTTTGACTTTTGGGGTGTGATTGTTGTGTCACTTGTGTGTAGTAGAGATATGCTAATTTAAAAAAAAAAAAAAAAAGGCATTTAAAGAAATATAATAAGTGATGTCGGCTGAAGACAGATGATGGTATAGTGGATGATAAAGAACTTTAGGGATGTTGACTATTGGGTCTTATGTGTTGACAAATTTTATTTGGGCCATTCTCATATTTGTTAACCTTTGGATTTATGGGCCGTGATTTTTTAGTGGATAAATTGCATGATGACAATTTTTTTTTGGGGCCAAATTCAAAGTAGCTTGGATTTATTTTCCAAGAGTACAAGACTATTTTAGTGGGCCAATAATTTTAAGTATTGGGTACGAGTTTGGGAGCGCGCGGGATGATGCGACATGATGAAAACAAGAGATGATGAAAACTTGATATTTTGAAAAATGTGGGGTAGTCACGGTTACCGATGCAAACGTCAAATTTTGGTGACTTGACTACTATGGGCCAAAAACGAAAACGGTATGTTTACTTCCGCACGTCAATGTTTATGATTGTTATCGGTTATTCGTAAATGTTCGAAAGCATTTTGTTTATTGTCATATTCTCGCATTTGAAAACGAACGTATGAACCTGGAATGTCAATACCGGTCCTAACGAGTTCACAAAGTCTTTGGAGGGATACAAGACGGATCCTACGGGGTACTAGGCGAAATTTCTTTATCAACTAGAATATGCAACGAAGAAATCCTTTTTTGTTTATTGTCATATTCTCGCATTTGGTAACGAATGAATGAACCTAGAATGTCAATACCGGTCCTAACGAGTTCACAAAGTCTTTGGAGGGATACAAGTCGGATCCTACGGGGTACTAGGGGACGTTCTTATTCAACTAGAATATGCAAAGAAGAAAGTCGTTTTCGTGATTTTTCGGAACCGAGAACATTCAATGAAGATTGACGACAGTTCCGCTTAGTGGAGGGAATTGGTGAACATTTGACGACAGTTTCTTTGAAGTGGAGAGAATCTGTTAAGGTTTAGAGATTTTACCAAAGAAATGGGGGGATAAAAAATTTTCAAATGTTGAATTTCTTCGGTAAATTTCTAAACGCAATCACAGGTGGTAGAGTTTGTGATTTTCTGGTGATACAAACGGTTCGGCGTGGAATGTTTTGCACATACACATATTTGAGGATTTTAATTAATTCTCCAGCCAGCGTGAAGGGTTTTGCACGGAAAAATACAGGTTTCTAAAGTCTACAGTAGTTACAAAAGCGCTGTTCACTGAAGACCTGGGGAATCTTTATGAAAGCTGATAGTTCAAGACTGAAGACCTGCAGGATTCGGTTTTGGGTTTGATGTTTCTTTGGGATTTTACAGGGATCTGGGGGTAACTCAATTCGTTGAGTTTGCAAACGATGTACTTGGTCTAGCTGACTTCCTGAGTACTGATGCTGAAGATCCGTAGTGCATTACGTGGTCAACTTCACAAAGGCGAGACAATGAGATCTGGATGTAGTTCAACTAAGCATGCTGGTTGAGCTTGCAAGGGATACACTTGGTCTAGCTGACTTTCCTGAGTGTTGATGCTGAAGATTAAAGTGCATTACTTGGTCGATTCCACAAAGACGGTTTACAGAAGACAGTTCACCAGAAATCTCTATCAATGTAGTATGCTTGTATGAAATAGAGTTCTTATGACAAGATCAAGACTTGATGCAGTTCTTAAAGATTGGAACCCTTATCAAATGCCGGTTGGAGTATTGGAAGATCAGCGGAAGATCGGTCAATTGAGGAAATTGCACAACACCCAACACGGATACGCGTACTTTAAGGGGGAAATATTTTACAAGGAGCGTCAAGATACTACTTACCTGGATCATCGGTCAAGGGGGAATTTGTTAACACAGAGAAGATGAATACTTGACTGAAGATCGATTGCAGTTGCATTTTCAGCATTCGACAGCAACGGACAAGGGGGAATTTGTTGATGCAGATTTTGTGTCCGATGCTTGTCGAATAGATTAGTTTTATTTTACGCTGAATTTGTAATAGTTAGTGAAACGGTCTATCGAACGTGTATAGACCCGCTCGTTTGAAGTGGTCAAACGAGAGGGTTATTCGGTTGACCGTGTGTGTTTGCAAGACAAGGGGTGTGACTATAAATAGAAAACCCTTGCCATTTGCAACACAAGGAGATTTTAGGAGGTTTGAGACCTCACCGGGAGAGATCACCACTTGGTCTCTCCCCGGATGTATACTTCTTTGGTATTAGTTCGGTTATCATGTAATCGGGCCGATTTGTAATGTTTTACTACCGGATTAATACAAAGTTGTTTGTTTATCATCTCTAATCTCTCCCATCTTGAACCGATCTCACACGATTCACGGTTTCGGTCACGAAACTCGGTCCTACAAGATGCCTTGTTTTTATAATTTTAAATTTTAATTTTTAAGTTTGTAAATGGCAAAAATGAACCTTGTAATGAAATATAGTTAATTATAAATATACTACCTCTCGTTATTAAAGGGCATTTTGGTCATTTAGGCACAACTTAACAGAATAATTAACCTCCGTTGGCCTTAAAACCCGAGTATGTTACAAAAAAATGAAACCACATAACCTCAACATGTTAAAAAAAAAGTTATTACCGAAAGACGAAACTTACTATAAATCACAGGGGTCGGTCCATGTGTGTAATTAACTAATAAAATAAAAATTAAAGTTTGATGAAAGGTTTGGAAAAAAAGGGACCACATATATCTCATATCTTCAACCATTATGAAAGAGTAAACGAAAGCGAACCTCTCTGCATTCTTCATCACTACAATGAAGACTCTCACATTTCTTCCTTTATCTTTTTCCTCATCTTACCTGTTGTTTCTCTTGGTTTTGTCACTTTGCAGCATCTGTTTTTGTAATAAAAACTCAGATCGTGTACCATGTATACCCACTGAGCGATTGGCTCTTATTGATCTCAAGGGCAATCTCACTGACGAGGCAAACCGTCTATCTTCTTGGGTAGGCAAAGACTGTTGCAGTTGGTCCGGTGTGGTCTGCGACAATATCACCGGTCACGTCCACGAGATCCACCTTCGTGGACCTGACAATGGAATTCCTGGCCTTTTTTCGATATATCAGAACAATCTCACAGATTATAAACTTTTTTTTGAATTTCCGGTGTGGTACGCGACAGCATCAAAACAAATGTTAGGAGGAACTATAAGTTCTTCAGTGATCAAATTGTTACAACTCAGACACCTCGACTTGAGCTGCAACGATTTTGGCAACAACTTGATTCCAGGATTCATCGGTTCTTTCCAAAATCTTATATATCTTAACCTCTCATACTCAAACTTCAGTGGGGAAATTCCTCACCAACTTGGAAATATATCAACATTGTGCGTCTTAGATCTTCATAATATTGAATTTTTCGGCACACTTTATTCTAAAAGCTTAGCATGGGTAAAGAATCTTATAGCGTTGAGACACCTGGATATGAGCGAAATCTATCTCGCAGAAGCTTTAGATTGGTTTCCAGCAATCAGCAACCTCACTTCTTTGCTAGAAATACATTTTTCTTTGTGTTCTTTACCTCGGATACCTAGTAATCCAACAACAGTTGGTTTTACATCCCTTGTTGTCTTAGATCTTTTTGATAACACTTTTAACAGTATGTTTCCTGGGTGGATATTCAACCTAAGTAATTTGGTTTCATTAGATCTTTTTAATGGCTTATTTAGTGCAAATCCAGTAAAAAATGGTGGTTTCCATAGCATGCCTTTATTAAGGACTCTCCGTGTTCCTAGTAACCCTTTTGTGAATACTCCATCAATATTAAATGGATTGTCTAGACTAAGTAGTCTCCGTCTGCTTGATGTTGGTTTTTGTGGTATTTCTTCACCGATTCTAGGCAGCCTACAGAACCTGTCTTTGATTGAACATGTTGATTTATCGGGCAATGAGATTGTTGAGGAGATACCCAGATCATTAAGTAATCTTTGCAGCATCACTACCCTTCAGTTGCAATCCAACAAATTTTATGGTAATGTGTCGGAGCTTCTTGATAGATTTTGTGAATGTGAGTTGCCTAAACTTGAGTTACTATCTCTTGGTGATAATCATCTGTTTGGTCAACTGCCAGAAAGACTAGGAAACTTGAAAAATCTGATCCAGATTAGGCTTGGTGGCAATAACTTAACAGGGACCATACCAGATTCTATAGGAAGTTTGTCACTGTTGCAGATGTTAGAAATTTATGCAACTCCGCTCTCAGGATTGATCCCGGATACGATTGGTGGCTTATCCTCGTTGGAACAACTGAATCTTGCGAACAACAAGTTGAATGGAAGTCTTCCTGAAAGTATAGGACGACTTGGTAAACTAAAGAGTCTTTACCTTGATAACAATTCATTAACAGGTGTTCAGACTGAAAACAACTTTGCCAATCTAATGTCCTTGAAAACTTTGAGCGTTGGTGATAACAAGTTGGTGTTCAAGCTAAATGTTAACAATTGGATTCCGCCTTTCAAACTCCAAAGGTTTACATCACGTTCTTGCAATTTAGGCCCTCAATTTCCCTCATGGATTCAGTCGCAAACAGACTTGGAACACGTAGATATATCCAACGCAAGCATATCAGACACCATCCCGAATTGGCTTTGGACTACATTCTCTAGTATACGGTACTTGAATATATCCCATAACAACATTCAAGGAAAGTTGGGAGATGTTACTTTTTTCGGTCCTGGATCAATCCTTGATTTAAGTAACAACCATTTACATGGCATGTTACATGGTAATTTTAGTAGAGCAGACTTGACTTTCCTGGATCTTTCTAACAATAATGTCTCAGGATCTCTAGAACAGTTCTTGTTGTGTTCTGGCCTTCAAGAATCACGAGCTTTACAATTTCTTAATCTCGCAAACAATAACATGTCAGGTGTTATACCAGATTGTTGGATGAATTTTCAAGCTCTAATCATTCTGAACCTAGAGAAAAACCAATTTTCTGGGATAATCCCGTCATCTCTAGGAAATATTTCTTCCTTATTATTACTGGATATGGATGCTAACAAACTATCCGGTAACTTACCTCACTGGTTACTGAATTCCAGCAGCCTGATAGTCATCGAGCTTGCAGAAAATAAACTGATGGGAAAAATACCATCTTCAATAGGAAGAAATAATACAAGTCTGAGAGTTCTAAGTCTTCGATCTAACAAATTTGAAGGTAAAATCCCAGATGAAATATGTCATCTCATTTCTCTTCAGATTTTGGATCTTGCTCATAATGATATGTCTGGGAACCTACCAGCATGCTTTATAAACTTATCTGTCATGTCTGGAAGAGAGACCTCAGAGCCGATTGTTCTGACGTACAACTGGTCATATACTTCCTCGTATGAAGCAACGGCATCGTTGGTGACAAAGGGAAATACTTATACGTATAGCACCATACTTTATCAAGTGACTTCATTAGACCTTTCTGATAACAAGTTTTCTGGGTCAATTCCTGATGAAGTTGTCGGACTTTTGGGCTTACGGTTCCTAAATCTGTCACACAATAATCTAACAGGAAGAATTCCAAACTTGTTCAATCAAATTGGAATGCTTGAATCGTTAGATCTGTCAAAGAACCATCTTGACGGAAGTATTCCTTTGAGCTTGGCACAGTTAACCGCTTTGAGTTGGTTGAACGTGTCATACAACAATCTTGTAGGAAGAATCCCAATAGGCCCCCAGCTTCAAACATTCAGTGAGTCCAGTTTCACCGGAAATGCACTTTGTGGGGATCCTCTTCCTGCATGTTCACCAAATAATGGCGACGCCAAAGGGATTACCGACCAACATGATGAATCTAATGGCACTGATTGGATCCTAGTGATACTTACACTTGTTGGCATGGTTGTTGGCTTCTGGATCGTTTTTACACCATTGCTTGTAAGCAGACAATGGAGAATTGCATATTATCGTTTTCTTGAAGAAATCTGGTTCAAGCTTAAAAATTTCCTCTTTCTCCTGTTCCATAGTAAGTCTTGACCTTTATTTTACTTTTCTATTACGTTCTTTGTTTACATGTTAAGATTAATTTGAAGAAACTTTTGAAAAACATTTAGTTACATTCTCAATATTGTCAATTTAAGTATTTGATACCATGAAGCAAGGTTTAAAAGAACGGAAACGAGTTTCGAGGCGTTTTCCCTTCGCCTCACGAGGCGTAAGCCTCGAGGCGAAACGAGGTGCAAGGCTGAGGCGGTATTAATAAATAAATATAAAATTATATATATATTATAAAAATAATAATACTAACTAATTTCATCATCAGATTCATCAAAATCATCAAAAACATACATAAAAAAGACATGAAATGCTTGAAATTGGCACAAAAAGTCAAAAACATCAAAAACAATTATGAAAATCCAATGAGGCGCACCTGAGGCGCAGCCTTTCTTAGCGCCTCAGCCCCTCTGAGGCGCATATGCAGTAAAAACCCCATGAGGCGTGCCTCGGACTCGTTTTTTGGCCGTTTCGCCTCGAGGCGCACGCCTAAAGCGTTTTTTAAAACCATGCCATGAAGTTTTGAGAATATACATACATGCACAAACACACATATAACCATATATAAACTCTGTTTCCAGGCCTCAATTTTGAGTTTTAAACTGAATTTTTGTGTTCGTGTGTATGTTTGCTTGTGTGTGGTTTAAATATGGGGTTATATGAACATGATGGCGTGTTTCGTGTGCTAAATAATTTAGTGGAACAAGTACTATTTTTAACTATTTTTAGATATTTATTGGTTAATGGGTTTGGGTCTCCTTAAATTGAGTTTCGACCAGACAATAAGTGTTTAAAATAAAGCAAACATGAATGAGATATGTTTGCTAAAAGTGATTTGTTTGAAACGAAAACAGTTTCAAGAATCGGGTGGGAATCCTTTTACATCATAGGTGGGTGAAAAAACCTTAAACTTATTTACTAAACCTTAAACTTATTAACTAAAACCTTAAACTTATTTATAGATAACAAGTTAATATACATGAGAATCTCATACTTGTATTTTAATCTGAGACCTATATGAGCATGCGCAATAGTGTGTGCATGCCCGCAACTTGCAGACATCTTCCTAAAGAATTCAGGAAAATGTCTACATTTTTATCAAGTTACTTCTATTAATATGAAGAAATATAATACTATAAAATTCAGTGGCGGACACAGGATTTCTTTTCCTGGGGTACGGAAATTTTTTAAAGATTTTAGACCCTTAGCTATATAAATAAAAATTCAGTTCATAGCGGGTCGGGTCATGTAAAACAAGTAAGCATAAACAAACAAAGTTTCATAGCGGGTCGGCTCAGATCGAGTCAGGTCGGGTCAATTTCAATTTTTAAACAATCAAACCCTACTTCCCAACTTCCTATCACATTAACAAACAAAGTTTCAAGTAAACAACATAAAAATCATCACAAGTAAGTAAAGTAACAACAAAAAAACATCAAAGTTCAAACCCTCCCTACTTCTATTTCTCTTAATCATTAAATTAAAAAAAAAAAAAAAAACTTATCTAGAACATACCTTGGTCTTTAATTAGAAGAATCCGATAAAAAAAAGTGATTCAACCCCTTTCCTCTTGAGAAATCGCGGCATAATTTCCCTACTCATGGTTCCTAGACTTCCTTCCTCATCCTATCACATACAAAACAAACGAGGATCTTCAAGTGTTCAACCATAGCCCATATTTCTTAATTTTCAATTTAAAATTTTGAATTTCAAGCCATAGTAATTGTTGTTTACCAACCAAAAATCATATAAACAACATAATCATCCGACTAAAGACTAGAACAACCCGAAAAAAAATCAAAACACATAAAATTTAAAACCATTTTAACATTTATATAACTCTATTTCTCTTGAAAAAATCACATAAAACATCAAAATAACTCAAATAAATGAAAGTAGCTCTTTTAATTATAAGATTTCGGATGGAGTGATGGCCGGATTTTGGCGAATCCGGCGAGATAAGCCTGTCGACGTCGCTGCCGGGGTTCGCTGGGGAGATCACAGGCGGGAGATGGTGGGACGAATTGGGTTGGGTTGTTTTGTATTAGTTGATTGGGTAGTGTTTAATTAATAATAATTGGGCTTGAGTAGATTAATACTTAAATTCATATTTGGGCTTGAGTAATTGGGTTGGGTTTAATAAAAAGTAAATTGCCAAAATCGTCCTTAAGGTTTAGGCATGTTTGTCATTTTCATTCAAAACAGTTTTTTTTTTTTATAATATAGTCCTACACTTTTGAGATTTTTTGTCAATTTCATCCAAACATCTAATTTGTTTTATTTTTCTATCAAATATTTGGATGAAAATGACAAAAAATCCCAAAAGTGAAGGACTATAATGGTACAAAAAAATTATTTTGGATGAAAATGACAAACATACCTAAACCTTAGAAATGAATTTGGCAATTTACTCTTTAATAAATATATCAGTGTTTAGAATTTCTTTTTTTTTATATAAATTCCTGAGATTTTTTTTCTAAGGTGGGCGGTTGAAAATATCCAAGGGGGCGGTTGAAAATTTCTAAAGAGTGCAGTCAAGATTTTCCAAGGGGTGTGGTTTGGATTTTACGCGAAAAAATAACACAATCTTTTTTCAAGGGGTGTGGCCACCCACCCATGCTAAAGGGTGGGTCCGCCCATGATAAAATTTTATTAACAAGTATGTAAAAGTAATAATTTGAAACAAGAAAAAATGCATGGATTACAGGCGACAATTTGAACTATATATATTTCTTAGTGTGTATTAATTTTATACTTATCTCCTAGTCATTAGTCTTAACATTTGTTCTAAAATTAATTAATACATTGGCTCGCAGGTCTCACAAAGAGGTGTAGGTCCAATATCTAGATAGAGGGTACCTCTGAAAATCGAATCATTCATACAAGAGAAGATATAGATGCTACTGGTGTGTTTGTAATAATTTATTGTCCCCTTCTTTAGGATTTGTAATAACTATATATGGATTCTTACTTTCATACATGTATTGGTGAATATATGTTACTTTTGTTTATTCACTAGTGGTGTGTTTCGGTGTTCTCTGCATATCCGATGTTTGTTTGCTTAAGTATTGGTGAATATATGTTACTTTTGTTTATTCACTAGTGGTGTGTTTCGGTGTTCTCTGCATATCCGATGTTTGTTTGCTTAAAATTTCGATCACTCAAAATTGTTTGTCGTTTTCATTGTTATCCTTAGATTTTGATTCAAGCTTTCTTATCAATGTTTAGATTTGGAACAAGTTTCGATTTATTATCTTTTATTATTCTGTTCTTTCTTTCAATAAATTTTGTTGTTGTCTGTTTATAGTTATTTTTTTTTCTTGCTCGTTTGTTGAGAAAATAGAACTTATTCAATGAACATATAAAAAATATTATAATTATTAAGAATTAAACGGGGTCTTCTCTCTCCGATCAGTCAAACAAAGAAAGGAATCCGTTAAGTTCTTAAGCTTTCTTCCCAACTAATTCACCATTAGTTCAGTCGTGTGAGGATGAGAACAAAACAATTTTCTATTTTCTGTAGGTCCGGCTAGGGGAGGATCTAGTCGCCTAATCCTTGTTGTCAAACACGCCCGGTTGTGCGGAATCCAACCGGAGATGCAAACCGAGATCAAGAACACGCAAATGCACGACACACAATATTCACCGATTAACACCACTTGTATTAATACGAATGAAGGGTCCAGTTACAAGCTCAATGTTTACAGATGTGCTCTATAAACTCTCTCTCTCGTGTGTGTGTGTATGTTTACAGCAGAATGCTCTCAGTGTTCTCTCTTTGTGTCTAACTTTCACTCCCTCTCGAGTGCTCTGATGAACACAACACACTACATGGGTATATATACCCGTAACAGCATGTCTGGTCGAAGGATACGGTAATCTGGTCGAAGGATCATCTATCGACCAGAAATCTACCGAAAGATCACATATACACCTCGAAGGATGATATCCTTCGAGGTCCATCTGCATCCATCGAAGGTTCATCTTTCGATGTCATCGAAGGATACAAACCATCCTTCGAGACTCATCCTTCGAAACCAAACACTTACAAACAATGTGCTAACTGTTTGGCTAAGTCAAACCGGAGGATGGTTGACTTGGTCAAACTTACATCAAACGCACATAATAACAAACCTAAGACGTAACTCAGACTAACACAGGACATCGTTTTGTATCATGACAACATACAGACAAAGTACAGACACAAGTCTTCGTGTCTTCAAGTCTCTGATGTCCTTTCAACTGAGCTGAGTTGAACCGAGCCGAGTCGTGTCCACAAAATATGTATCAACAAACTCCCCCTTGGACGCTACTCGTGAGGTTCAACTTCCACGTCTTCCACGTCGGAGGATCTTCAAAGTCTTCATGTGTCGTAAGTAGAAAGTGTATCAACAAACTCCCCTTTTTGTTTAGGAAGTGTGTCAATAAACTCCCCCTTAGATTGAACTCTCCATTGAGTCATGCTCGTGAATCTTTTGACTTGTCAATTCTTCAGATCCTTATGGTGTTGATGAAGGGTCAGCGACAACTCGATCACTTTATCCTTTGAGTGCCTCCACTTCGTGTCTTCATTCCAAAGCTTGTCATCGAACATGTTCTCCTCGCCTTTAGCATCTGCACATGCAAGAAAGCTAAACGCATAATGAGAACAACCGCTTGGAATATAGTTAACATTTAAACAAATGACACACATGAGATCAAATCTCAATCAAACACCAACCGACAATATTTTGAAAGTTTAGAAAAATATTCAATCTTAATCTTTTAACTTTCAAAACTTGTTAACTTCGACAGTTTATGAAGATGCAATTGTTTTCCGGCTTACGATCAGGATTTCGGGTAGGATAGACTCGAGTTCCAACATCAGTCAATCAAAAAATAAACTAGAAGCAAAATCTTTTTGGATTTTATAAAGTTTAAATTAAAACACACCTAAAATCTTTTTGAAATTTTTCATTTTTCAAACGTAAAGACGGAAAACAATAAATAAATATATACAAGGATGCATAAACTGGAAACAGTAAATAAATATCTACAGACATTCTTTTTGCGAGTTTCGAGGGTAAGAGAATCATATCAGTGTGCGGTCATGCCAAAACGCTCTTGTTGTTCTTTTAGTTAACATTTTAGATAAGCATCCTATAACAATTATCGGTATTGTTGTCCACATAAACTCAACTTATCATTTGTAATCATGGCGAGGGGATACGTTAAGGTATGATTTATACTTACCGACCGGTGTTCATCCACATCACGACACATTCCCGTATCAAGGTATGCACGAGGGTTCATCTTACCGGTGAGTATACCGATTATCATCTGTTTGACCGTATATGATGTGAGATTCTCACTTATTTTGATTTGAAAACAAGCCCTATGTGATATAATCACTTATTGATGAGGAACTTGATTTTCGATGCATGAGGGCACAGGAGCAAGTCCGTGAACAGGTCAGTACTTTCGTACAGCAGAGAGACGAACTTGACTCCCAGATAAATGTGATACATTATCACTTATTTTGTTTGGACATGTGATTGTTGATCACTTATTGAGGTCGTATGCAGTATGTACACATATGTATAGTATCATGGAAGATCTAGACTTGCGTCCCCGTTATTTTTCGGTAAAAGATACAACCATGATACCCAGATGATAAGCAGCATAAAGACCGAATATCTCAGAACCTCGGCAATCTCTCAAACAAAATTTCGGTACTAAGACCATATGCCAATGAATGGTTCCAACCAGTCTTCAGTCGATTTAAGTTTATATCACCCTGCACACTTTAAAATGATTGTGAGCCTACCGATACATCTTATATAGAGCTGCTTATCGCTTTTTCATTTAAGGTTTAAAGAGGTTTAGACAGACCACTGATGTACTATCATTTTCTCTTTTTCTCGCCAGGAAACTCATTTTTGTTTTTCTATTGTTTTTGTGCTTTTGAAATTTTTTTTGATGTTTTTGGATTTTCCAAATTTTGGATATACTCCCCCTAAAATCAACAAACTAAGATAAAATTTAGAAACACAAAGGTATTTACAAAAATGACTTTCCGATGTTGGTTAACTCATGTTTTACCTCAATGCCGTTTACCAAAATTAATTTTTGATCTGAAAAGATTTATCGAATTTTGGAAAAATCAGTTGGCATGTCGGTTTGCGGTGCGGACCATGACAAACATTGTCTGGCCAAAGAGTGCTGCGAGAGGATAACAATTTATAAAGTAGCTTAAATAACGACAAGTAACGGAGAGATTAGATTTTTAAAAACCGTATCCTGCAACTGCTTCGTGCATTGCAAGGAATTTGAGTGCTCTCCCAAACTGGATATCCACCCGGTGTGGATTTCAAAGTCGATTCTTTGTAGCTACTGAGAAGTCTCTTGACAGCAACAAGATCATAAACCTTTGGGTCCGGCTGGTCTTCAACATTTCACCAGCGAAGGTTTTTGTCTTTCTCTTGAGAAGTAGTGTGCGGTTGTTCAACCCATGCCAAGGCATCCGCACACCCTGTTGGTTTGTTCAACAAACACATTTTCTTCAATCACACCACGAAGAAATGTACACTGCACGTTCATCTTGTTGATTTTGAGCATCAAACGTGCTACAGGTGCGTACATTTTGATTGAATCTATCCTGGGGACCCAATCAAAGCCTTGAACAATCAAACTTTGGATGATTTTCAATTTGTCGAAGCTTTTCAATCTCTTTCAACAGACAACTCTGTTTTCTTTTTCATTTTCTCTCCAACAAAGGCAACAATTTCTTCTGTTGCCTATTTTGTGCATGGATACTCCACTATCAACAATCTTACGATTATCGATAGTTCCTCCTGGAACATTCTGCACACTCACTCAAAGATTAGTTGGAGAGGGGGACCCAAGCCTTTGTGGACTTGGGTCGTCCTTGATCATCAAGGAAAGTGATTTCAATCTCCTGATGATTAGGAAAAAGAACCTGCGGTGCTCCCCCTGACTGAATTACCTGTTTTTGTTTCCAAACTGTTTGTCCTTTACCAGTATTTGAATTTATTGTTTTAGCATTTACTGGTTTTACAGTTTCAGATTTTGCTTGTACAGGTTTTTCTTCTTTGACCTCTGACTTTAAGGCCTTTTCAATTACCTTTTGATTCTTTTGTTTCAACTTCTTTTCCCTTTCTTTCAAGACACGCGGGTCTTGTTTCGGGGAAACTGATCGTTTTTGGTAATTGGTTTCTTGGGGTGGTTTCTTGGGGAGCCTTCAACTTTTGCAGGTATGGGCAGTATCTTACAATATGCCCAATTGTGCCACACTCAAAACACATTCTCCGCTCTACAAACCTCGGAGAAACATGTTGATGACCAGACTGAGAACCAGACAATGAACTTTGTGATCTAGATGTACTTGGACCTAAATCACATCCGTTGGAGTGTTGGGTGTAATTATTCTGATCATTTCGTTTTAAAATTCTAACTTGTTTTATAAAATCAATGTTAGATTTATCCTGAAATGTTTCCAGTTTATCTGTACCCTTGGATCCAACAAAGTTCACTTTCGGTTCTCTTTTCTTAACAGGAGCTCTTTTGTTTTGCACCTTTTGCTGTTGAACTTTAGGTGCTCGAACATTCTTGTTCTGAGCCTTCTTTCCCTGTACCTTACCTTTTCCAGAATTGACTTGTTGTTTTCGCTCAATTGGAAGTTTTTGGTTTCCGAATTGTTTTCTAACTTGTTCACACGGAATTGGATCACATTGAGTGACGGTGACTTTGCCACTTTTGTTTCCCAAAAACTTATCAATACATCCTTCAAAAATTTGCTCAATTAAATCTTGATTTACATTTTTAATTGGAAAATCTTTGTTAGAGTAGATTTTGTCATCTCCTTTGAGCGTGTACAACAAGTTATTCCCTTCACAGCTAGAGACAAGGGACTCCACTGCTTTTGACATTTCAGTCTTACTCGGTTTCACTGGTGGATCACACAAGATGTGATTCTCGATAGGAATATCTGTTGTAACCGAGTTAGACTGTTGTTTCACAATTTCTATAGATTCATCATCCGAAGAATCAGTATCCTCAACAATGGGAGGACTCTGTTCCTTAACACACGATGAATCTGTCACATTCTCAGATTCAGATTCAGATTGACCCGAGGATGATGTACCAGTTGTGAACCCGAGGCCTGCTGCAAAATCATCTAGATTGAGTGGCACAGTAGGTTCAAAACGGGGCATATCCTCGTCATCAGGCAATTTGGAGTAATTGTGATTCATTGGGGGAGGACATGATTTGAATCCCATACACTTCTTATCCCCCTTTTTCTTTTGAACATCAATAATGTGATCCAAAACATAGCGGGAATTGGAATAGCTTTCCAATTTCTGCTTAATTGTCTCACATTCACATCGAGCTGTTGCTAACTCTACCATTTGCTTTTCAATTGTGTCAATTAGATCATTGTTAGCATGTTGTTTTCTCAAAACAGCCTTTTGTAATTCAGAAACATCATGTTTTAATGACGCAATTGTTGCTTTAAATTCCTTTTCATTTCTGGTTAAAAACAAGTTAGCTTCAGTTGCTTTAGAAAGATCAACAATCAATTCTTGATTGTGTTTGTGTGTGATTTCAAACTGACTTTCCTTTTCAGCATATTCTAAGCACTTAGCACATTCAACGGGAACAGAATTAGAGTCAGAATTAGTATCACATACCTGACTTGATGAACTGTCGACATTAGCCATAAAGGCTGAATGGAAAGAAAAAGATCCATCTTCAGAGAAGAACTTAGCAAGCTTCTCGGAAGTTCCAGCAGATTTCTGGCATAGAATAGATCTCCTCTTGCATAATACTTCAGCTTCAGCCAACAGTTCGTCAACCTTCAAATCTAAAGCATCACTTGATAAATCACCAGCATCAAGTGATTCCCCATCCATGCTCCCACTATAACCCGAACTATCTTCATCTTCTGAAGATTCACCAGCAGACACGGGTTCTACTACCTTCTCTGTCACTTTAGCATAACATGCTGTTCCACCATTTCCTCCTTCTCCAAGCTGAAGCGACCAATCACAACCTTCATCTATTTGAACCACAAGTGCCTGGTTGGCATTTGATGGCCCTGCCTGGCCTTGGTTGTTGACAGGTATCAACGTACGAACATTGTTCCTGTTCTGGTTCTGCTGGTTGCCTTGATTTCTGAAGGGATTTTGGTTTCCATGCTGAGCTGGTCTTGTGCATTCCCTTTTGAAATGACCCCGTTCACCACAGTTAAAGCACGTTACAGCTTGCTTGTCGAACCCATACTTGGTGTCTTTCTTGCTTTCCAAGTTGGTTCTCCCCGTCCTTTCCATAAACTCCTTTGCTCTTCGAATTGCACTAGCAAGAGCCCATTTGATATCCATCATTTCAAACTCATCTCTATCCACTTGCTGATAATCTTCATTGGTTAGATTGATATTCCCAATCTGACCTGCGATCAATCCACAGTAAGCACTAACCAAGGTATTCAACATCTCCATATGCTCCTTGGCTATTTCGACACTGACTTTGGAAAAATTGGAAGTGTCTAATCTGACAGTGTTCGGATTGACAGTGTTCGGATTGGAAGTGGCTTGAAAGTTTGAAGAGCTTCCATAGAACCCTTGCTGTTGCGGTTGTTGCTGCTGAGCTGTTGGTGTCGGTTTCACATCTGGTCTTGGATACATCAAGTATGCTGAAGGATCAAACTGATCTGTTGTTGATGGTCCGGTGTTTGAGATGAAAGCTGTTTGAAGCTTCGCGTGTTGAGAAGCTGGTTTTTCTGCACTGATACCTCCTGCAATCCCAAAGTACATCTCAGGACTTTGAGGAGTTAGTGTTCTTTTTGCCTTAAGCTTTTCTTCCACATCCTTGTTCTCCAATTTTTGAATTAAATCATAAACGGTGATTGTGTCTAAAACACCATTTTCTTTGAGAATTTCAAGATAACTGCTCCACTTTGCTGGTAAGCTATCAGCAAATCTCTTCGTCATCTCTTGTGGAGTGGCAGTGACTTTAAAAGCAAACATCTCGCTCAACAAGTGATGGAACCTTGTAGATAAATCTGCCAAAGTCTCATTCTCCATACACGTGAATCCTTCAAACTCTTTCTTTCAGTAAATCTTGCTTGATCTTTCTTGATTGAGCATTTCCTTCACATCTTAACGTGAGCATATCCCACAAGCTTTTAGTAGTCGTGCAGTAAACAAACTGGTGGTAAATGTCTCTGTTAAGAGCTTGTGTGAGAATCATGAATGCTTTCTTTTCTAACTCAAACTTCTTCTTATCTTCATCAGACAGAGTGCTGTAAGTTTGTGGATTAGATCCTGCAACTTCCAACTCATTGTCAAATGGAGTGAAGAAACACATCCATAGATCTTGACCTTGCCCCTGAACATAAGTTCTCAGCCTTTCTTTCCACCATCCCCAATCATTGATGTGATTTAGCTTTGGCAGTTTTGTGCTTGTACCAGTTTCACTGTCGTTCTGCATCATAGATTGAATGCTGCTGCTTTGATTTGTAACCAATGCCCATTGATTTGCAGTTATCATTGCAGCTTGAGTTGGGGCAATAGCTCGCAAGAATGCAGTTTTGTCGAACTCTGGCTCAGGTTATGTAGCTGATGATTGTGAAGTCGAAGTTAATTGAGTCCACCACTCACCGTTTGTTCCCATTTTATAAAAATTAATATATTAAGTGAAAATTGATTTAAAATTTGAAAAATTAATTTTCACAAACTATATTAAAATGTTGAAGAGAAACAAACAGCCGAATGATCAAGGATCGAAAGTCCTGGAAAACACAAACTGTTAAACTTAAACAGACTAGGATCGAAAGATCAAACCTTGTTCGAAAGATAGACACTTGTTCGAAGGATCAACAGTGTTCGAAAGATCACTGTTGAATTTCGAACAAAGACTTCGAAAGATTCTCCAAGACGAAGGATCCTTATCTTTCGAAATGTCACAGTAGCTCGAACAATATATCCTTCGAAAAGATTCCTTGGCTCGAAAGATAACTCACTGACTTCGAAAGATGCTCGAAGGATGGGTATCTGTCGAACCTCCTTGATCGAAAGATGATCTTTCGACTTCGAAGGATATCTTTCGATGACCACTGACACACTGACACAAAGTTGACAGGTTGGTGAGAAAGGTGACGGGTTGGTGCACAACTTTCGGCAGAGGTATGTTCAGACCTTGCTTTCTGCCAAAACAGATTTGGGTTGTCCCTTCCCAATGCACAAACACTTTCGAAAATAATTAAACAAGATCAAAATATGTAACACTTTGAAGAAGCACTTGAATATTTGTTGAAGATATGAAGAACAAACCCAGAAAATTTGAATTTTCCAGAGAACCGACAACTTTCCGAAACGCGTTTTTGCCCGAAACTTCACTAAAAACCACTCTTTAAAATGTGAAAATGATAAACAACAAGGTTTTTATAAGAACTTCCAGCAAAACAACAGAAATTTCGAAGTTTTAAACTGATTTTTCAGAAAAAATAAGAACTTCAAAAACTCGAAACACACCCGAAAACACTCGGTTTTAACAAGGAGAAGAGCCGAGCCAAGGCTCTGATACCACTTGTAGGTCCGGCTAGGGGAGGATCTAGTCGCCTAATCCTTGTTGTCAAACACGCCCGGTTGTGCGGAATCCAACCGGAGATGCAAACCAAGATCAAGAACACGCAAATGCACGACACACAATATTCACCGATTAACACCACTTGTATTAATACGAATGAAGGGTCCAGTTACAAGCTCAATGTTTACAGATGTGCTCTATAAACTCTCTCTCTCGTGTGTGTGTGTGTATGTTTACAGCAGAATGCTCTCAGTGTTCTCTCTTTGTGTCTAACTTTCACTCCCTCTCGAGTGCTCTGATGAACACAACACACTACATGGGTATATATACCCGTAACAGCATGTCTGGTCGAAGGATACGGTAATCTGGTCGAAGGATCATCTATCGACCAGAAATCTACCGAAAGATCACATATACACCTCCAAGGATGATATCCTTCGAGGTCCATCTGCATCCATCGAAGGTTCATCTTTCGATGTCATCGAAGGATACAAACCATCCTTCGAGACTCATCCTTCGAAACCAAACACTTACAAACAATGTGCTAACTGTTTGGCCAAGTCAAACCGGAGGATGGTTGACTTGGTCAAACTTACATCAAACGCACATAATAACAAACCTAAGACGTAACTCAGACTAACACAGGACATCGTTTTGTATCATGACAACATACAGACAAAGTACAGACACAACTCTTCGTGTCTTCAAGTCTCTGATGTCCTTTCAACTGAGCTGAGTTGAACCGAGCCGAGTCGTGTCCACAAAATATGTATCAACATTTTCTCTCATAAAAGTCCCTCAACAATTTTTTGAACATTAAAATCCCTTCACATGTTAAATTTGAACAAAATTATAACAAAAAATTTAAAACAACTTGGAAACGTTAAATGTGTTCATCGGTTCTTTTTGGTTTATTCAGTTATTTGGTTTGATTTATCTGTTTTGAAAACTTTTGAATTAAACAAAAATCTAACCAAACCATACGAAATTTAAGTACTTCAAAACTAAATCACAAGCCGTGTTCGAATTCCGCTTGGTTTTCGGTTTCAACCGAATACAGCGAATTCATATTATTGGGTTTTTTTTTCAACTAAATTTTGAAGTATGGTTTACCTTGGTTATTCGGTTTATCGGACAACATATAAATTGGATTCATTTTGTTTGGTTCGCTTTTAATCCCATTTTTGTTCAATTTTGAGTTCTAATCGTTTTCGGTTCCGTAACAATGAACTATAATTTTTCAAAATAGTTGTTTTAAAAAAGTTTTGGTCATAATTTTGTTCAACTTTAACATATGAAGAGACTTTAATGTTAAAAAAATCTTGAGAGATTTTTATGAGATAAATGATAAAGTATGTTAGGTTTTTTTTTTTTTTGACAATTTTAATTTTATTTACTTTGCATGTTTGATTGTTTATACAAGCATATATATAAAGCTGAGGTGAGATTAGGGGTGTGAACAAGCCTAGAGGCTTGAGAGCTACTCGTGATCGGCTCGGTTAAAAGCTCGAACGAGCCGAGCCTTAACGAGCCCGAGCTCGAGCCTGAAATAGAGCTTGTTTTGTTATCGAGCTCGAGCCTAAAATACAAAGCTTGTTTAGGCTCGCGAGCCTAAACGAACCCATACAAAATTTTAATTTTTTTTATATATAATATATTAATAATGATGATAACATTATTGAGCCGAGCCAGAGCCGAGCTTTAGCTCGTTTAATCGATGTTGAAGTGAGCTCGAGTAGAGCTTTTAGCTCGGTTAAGGTTGTTCTCAAAATAGTTCGAGCCGAGTCGAGCCGAGCTCGAGCTTTGGGTTTTACTCGCGAGCCGAGCTCGAGCTCAAAGAAGTAGGCTCGAACCGAGCCGAGCTCGAGCTCGAGCTTCATAAAAACCTAACGAGGCGAGCTCGAGCCGGCTCGTTTACACCCTAGGTGAGATGACAGTGATAGTCTTTTCGCATCATTGTTCCACAAAAAGAAATCAGTCAAATTATTTTAGAAAGTACAGGGACCTATTTTGTAAAACTGAAAATATAGAAAAAAAGTATCGAAATCTATACTATTATAAAAAGGAGAAGTGATGGACAGGGATGTAATTTTACATGCGTACAAACTTTACAACAATATGTACAAGAAAATAAAGCTTTTTTAGAGGGGTTGAATTTGTATTTTCATCAAACTTTTAAGACACCATAAGGGCATTCTTGGTATTTGAACCCTGGTGACTTTCCAACTTGCAGATTAACCGATCGTTTCTCTTCAAGAGCTCAGGAAATGTTTTCAATCTGATCGCTCGCTTCATCTTTCCTTCTCCCTCTTTAAGCAAAATCCCATCTCTGTATCTTCTTAACAGATCTGATTCATTTCATTGTTGATATGCAATCGGAACACTGGTAACCCTAATTTCAATGGGTTCTTGGCGATGACAGTGGTTGTGGTGATCTCTGCATCCCCTCACATGTAACCTATCATGAACACAAACTCTTAGCATCATGTAAATTTCAGTATTTTGAGTAGATAAGCCATTAACTTATTTTCGTTCAAACACATCGATCATCATTGCTTGAGGGATAAGGGTTTTTCTTGGATTATTAAATTATGTTGATGATCCTCTTTTTTGTTAGGGTTTTTTTCGTTCAATTTGGTAACTTAATTCAACCTCTGGAGTCCATTGATGATAAAAAGGTACAATTTTTCTGATACTTTATGTTTGTTTTTTAAATTTGCGAAGTGGGTTTTGTAGGAAAATCATCATGTTGTTTGTTGGGTTTTTTTTTTGAGGGTTGATAGAAGTTGTTTGAAATAGAATTAGAAATAAATAAGTGAAATGAAACCCAAGGTGTTTCATGCATCAAAACGATTCCATTTTCGTGTTCATTTCGCTCTGTTTGTTCACATACTTTTAATTCGATTTGTTATTTTCCTATTTGATTATTCAAATTCTTCGATAATCAGGTTTTTGTGCATCAAAACGATGTCGTTTTCATGTTCAATTCACTGAAATTGTTAAACATCATGTACGATTTGGAATCTGATATTTGAGCTGGATGATAGTTGCAATCTGATATTATATGATGTTTGTTTGTTGCGTGTTTTTTAGGTTTTTGTTGAAAATGTTATGAAGGTTGAACTTATAGATCTATAAATCTGGATTTACGAAGGGACCAAGGAAATGTCGTCGAATAAAGGCGAGCATCAGACGGTCCCGTTATCGGTGTTGTTGAAGCGTGAATTGGCCAATGAGAAGGTAGACCGGCCGGAGATTGTTAGCGGTCAGGCGAATCAGTCGAAGAAAGGGGAATATTTCACGTTGATTAAGAGCGAATGCCAACGCGTATTGGGAGATGGTGTTACTACGTATTCTGTGTTTGGGGTATCATTTTTGGTGTTTTTTACAATTTGAATTTGGAATATGTTATTAAAGAGTTTCATTTTGCAGGTACTTGATGGCCATAATGGGGCTGCAGCAGCTATATATATACCAAAGAGAATCTTTTGAATAATGTTTTGAGTGCTATTCCTCCGCACCTGAACCGCGAAGAATGGATTGCGGCTTTGCCTAGGGCTTTGGTGGCCGGATTTGTGAAAATGGATAAGGATTTTCAAGAGAAAGGTACTGGATTCTGTACCATAGATATTTAACAAGCCTACACTTAAATCAATATTTTTGCAGCCCCAACAGGAGCTAACCATACAACTGGTTTGGAGGATAATAAGAAGAAAGAGACTGCAATGCATCTGAATAATACAAAAAGTACTTCTTTGGATGAACATGTCAAAACATTACATAATGGGAGTACATATTCATTGGCAAATGGGAGCAATGATGCTGAAAATAAAACTAATCTGCACATCGAGTTGCCAAAGGACAACGATAATGCAGAAAATAAAACTATGCCACATATTGAGTTGCCAAAGGACAGTCAAAATACCTCATCAAATACAACACCAGACATTGCGCAAGGTACTAATAATGAAACAAAGACTGGAAGACGGCTTCTTGAAGAAAAAGCACAGGAGAATGTTGCTACTGTGGAAAATGACGAAGGCCTTGAAGCTGATGCTGGCTCATCCTTTGAGTTACTCCATGATAGTGATGAGCTGGCGTATAAGTATAACTACGACTATGATGATTATGTTGATGAAACAATGTGGGGAGATGAGGAGTGGAATGAAGCACAACATGAAGCATCTCAAAGTTATGTGCATGTTGATTCACACATTTTGTGTACTCCTGTAAGTCTCACATGTCATGCGTTAGATCATCTTACGCTATGTGATATTGGAATGAACTATGAAATAAAAATATGAGTTTCTTCTTCTTATTTTCAGGTGATAGCTGATATCGATCAGGATGAGGTTTCTGAGATGATTGTTGCGGTCTCGTATTTCTTTGACCAGGAGTGCGTGTCCTCTTATTATATCCATGTTTTGACTTTTGATAGTGGTTGCTCTTTTGACCATGATATCCTTTTACAGGTACTATGATAACCCAGAGCGCGTAAAGGAACTTGGTGATATCGAAATTGGAAAATATGTTGGCAGTGGAATTGTTGTCTTTAATCTTGAGACCAAACAAGTTAAGTGGACTGCTGAGCTAGATCTAAGTACAGACACTGTGAAGTACCGTGCATACATATACGCATCTCCAACAGTGGTTGATTTGGACGGTGATGGGTATTTAGACATCCTTGTTGGCACTTCGTATGGCCTGTTTTACGTCCTCGATCATAAAGGTAATACAATCATTCATTAAAGAGGTTAATAATAAGCGAAGCATTTTCATTTTAGTTGTGATTCAGGTAAGGTAAGGGAGAAGTTTCCTCTTGTGATGGCTGAAATTCAGGGAGCGATAATAGCTGCGGATATTAATGACGATGGGAAGATTGAATTAGTTACTACCGATACACACGGGAAGATTGAAAAAACAAATAATCTTTCCCGTTTGCCAGGTCTACCTTATGGTAATGATCTTTCCCAAATATAATATATGTACATAATCAAAATCCAGTGCGATGTCATCGGATAGGGTAATAACAAAGTGTAACTTGATTGATATAAAATATAGTTTTGGGATAGGGTAACAAATCCTATTAAACAATAACTGCCGATGGCCTCTTGGCTGGTGGCATCAGGTATTTAACCCCACCAAACTTGTGTGTGTTCAAGGGGGTTTAGGAAAGTGATATTTATAGATAATCTCGTCTCCCAAACGCCAAAAGGTCACAAATGCCTTCAATTTCATGCTTATCAATTCATGCAGACTAATGAAATTTGACAGGGAAGCACTTGTCGAGTCGTTTTGAAACCGTTTGCAAAGCGAGGTTATTTATTGATTTCATGTACTTATATTGATTTCATGTTATGATGTTAATTTTTGTTTTATTTTTTAGTGTACCTTTGCGTACTAATTGCTACTAGACCATACGGGCTCTGCAAGAGGTACCAAAAGATCGTGCAAGTCACGATTTGGACCACTTGGCGAAGACGGAACATCATGGTCTTCAACCAGAAGCAATCAAATACGGAAATAACGATGGATGAGATAAAGTCACTCAGCTTTTTATGGGTCATTAACAGGTCTTGAGCTTAGAGTGTAACATGGGACCAGTGGAGGAATTGGGATCTTAGGGCAATGAGAGTGTAGCTGGCTGTATTTGGCTTTGGTCATGTATGTTGGGTCGGGATGTAAACTGGTGTGGCTACCTGTCCGTTAGTCTATATCTTAATAAAATGGTTTGGGGTTGCCGTTCTTAAAAAAAGATCAAGAGGAAATCGGCTCTTGGGCTTCAGGTTCCATTGACTTTTCTTAGTAAATTTTTTCCCTTTTTTATAATGGTATGCATTACAAGAATGTAACTGCTCATAGTTTTTTGGCCCACAATTATTTATTTCAAGTATTCATGGCTCATTTCAATAGTCACGGGCCCATCCTCAAGAAGTTGATACAAGTTGGAAATTGACACGGCTCATTTTTTGGTCAGAATGATATAATTATTCATGGCTCATTTTTGGTCCTTTTTTCATACATATTTTGTTGGATATTGACATGCCATAATGTCTCTTAAGGTCGGAATTGTCACTCACTAAACATACTTTACACAAGTCGAAAATGCGACTGTCTGAAACTGTTAATACAAGTTGGAAATTGTGAACATTTCATGAACAGTAAATATAATAATAATCTACCAACAAATGTTATTTATTTCTTAAAGCTTAAACCTTTCAAGTGAAAGTACTACATTTAATAACTAAGCTACAAATTAATAGTACATGAAAGTGGATGGTAGGTGTTTTCATATTATGGTTATATTGGTTTAACTTTTACAAATATTTTTCGTTGAATTGAATCATGTTAGAAATCTGGAATGGGTTGTGATTCGTAATAGACATCATAATTGAATCTGATATTAGTCGAGACACCCGCCGCAACGCGCGGGCATTTCCACTAGTAACCTAAAAAAATATAAAACTGCTGGCTATGGGGTTCGAACCCATGCGCACTTATGTGCAGAAGATCTTAAGTCTTCCCCCTTAACCTCTCGGGCAAACCAGCTTTTGTCTTACATTTGAACTTTTTAATACAAAACTATATCATTTTCCTTTTTTTTTGTTGTGTATATAACCTCATCCAAATCATGGACTAAAAGGGTTGGATTCAAAGGGTTAAAAATACAAACCACAGTGACTCAAAGGGTTGGATGAGGTTTCATTTTGGATTCAAAGGGTTAAAAATACAAACCACAAGGACTCAAATCAAGACAAGTTTGATTTTTGGATTCAAATAGTTAAAATGCACAAACCACAGGGACTCAAAAAGGACTTTACTCATACTAAAAATAATGTGTTTAGTTATATATTTTGTTTTGAATCAAGGAAAAAAACTCTAAACAAAGATTAAGAGCATTCACATCTTGTCCATCAAATTCTCTGAGAGGCTCCTCCATATTATAGATAGTGGTTACGAGGGTTTGTGAGTGGAGAAGAGAGAAAATGTTATTGTTCGTCTAAAAATATGAAAAAAACATTGTTCACCCTATAATTTTTTTAATGTTTTCCGAAAGTGGTTGTGAGTAGATGATGAAGATGGTGGATAGGATGTGAATGCTTTAACAAAAGGAAGAAAAATAAAGTTAAGTCGTCACTTAAGTTAAATAAAATAAATGTTGCTAATTATATTAATCTATCAATTAGTCCATTTGGTTATAAGCTTTGCTATTATCACAAATAGATTGGTGTTCGATCCCCATAGTCAGTAAGATTTTTGTCGCAGGTCTAAGCAAGGGGGCTAACTTTGTTAAATACCTAGTTTTGAATTTTGAATGCCGAACCATGAATTAAAAAACTCTGCAATATATAAGCTTAGATGTGAAACCCTACAAAACTGGTCATAAATCATAATTAGTAGGAAAGAGAAACACAAAATACATATGTCTAGGCCCGGCCCAAGATAAGTCAAACAAGGCCCTTGCTTTGGGCCTCCACACATTAAAGGCCCCCATTTCTACATTTTTATTTACATATTATTAGGCCCAAGGTTAATTGGATGTTTATCAGCTTGCTGGATGTTAATTTGTATAACAGATTTTTTTTTTATTTCTTTTCATTAGTTGACATAAGTGAAGATTAACTAGACCATTATATAATTGTTTAAGCATTTGGTACATGAAGTTCATTTGGTTTCAGCAACATTATCCTTACTAATAGTCTAATCTTTGTTGGATGTTTATAATAAACAAAAAGGAGGTCATTTACAGGATCCTAGAGATGTCTAAACCATCTGTTAGTGATAAAGTTAGCAAATACTCGATACCGGTAACGTGTATCAAGGGCGTAGGATAGTGGGGGCGGGAGGGGGCGGCCGACCCCCCGAACTTTTCGCTCAGTAGTGGAGAGTATGTAGTTTTTGTATAGAAATTTTTTGGTATATACGTTTTTGACCCCCCGTTTTATAGAAATTTTTTGGTGTGTACGTTTTCGACCCCCCGGTCGAATATCTCAAGCTTCGCCACTGACGTGTATTGTAACTTCATGTTTATATAAACTTTACTTTAAGCGTTCTTTTTTTTTCTTTTTACAAGGGCCTCAAATTTTTAGTTTGCTTTGGGCCTCACATTTGATTGAGCCGGCCCTGTATATGTCTTGTATTGTTCTCATAGATATTCCACATATTATTGATTTTAAAACCAAAGCAAATATGTAATATATAAATATATAGACATGCATACATATCTATTTATATTTGACTATAATCTGCCACTAATTTCAAATCTTTGTTGCATTTTTTGACCCGTAATCCATTTAAAAGTTGAAAATATAAGTCATGGGTGTTGGAAATAGAACTCATGGAATTAATGTGGATGTGTTCCAATCATACTTTCATGTAGGGTCACATGAATTTGATGATCATACCCTACCATCATTTATGATATAGCTACTCAAATTCAGTTTATCATAAGTTTTCATATATACACACAACTAGGTATACACCACTTGTGGCTTAATGCCAGGAAGACTTGGGTTCTCTAATGAAGGCATAAGTTCAATCTTTACTTGTGTTATTTTGGTGGATTAGGTAATGATGGATGGAGCCTAGTCTCCTAGCAAAGGTGTCAGGTTCTATCATGAGCATCCGGGTTTTCGTTCCACCGTGTGTTACGCCAGAGAGTGTTTAGCTCTTGTGGTGACACATCTGTCAAGTGACGGTCGACGGTATGCGCTTTCCCAGGGAACGCCTAAGCCAAGCTCTGAAACCAACGTGAGTCCGGTTAAGACAATATAGTCTGACTGGAGTGGAACAAAGAGACTCTTCAATTTAGAAAGTACAGTAGCCTAATACAAAAAAGTTGTGGTTAAAAAAAATATACACAGCTAGGGTATAAATATTGTGATCTACTAACTTGCTTATCTTTGTTGAATATGCACTAACTTGCTTATCTTTGTTACTTTGTTGAATGACGTTTTATAATAAGACTACTCCATAAGTTTATGTTATTAAAATATTTTTACCGTTTATACATATATAACCATGGGTGAAACGATTTTATCACTACCTTTTTAATTGAGAGGTCGGAATATAACTTTTTCTACGTATACTTTCATTCTCATCCGGCATAAAAAATGCTCTATCGATTTACGCTGCTACGTATAACCATATTTTATATAGTTGTAACTTGGAAAACAAATACAAAAATTCAACGAGATTGGTTGGTAAAAAGGGACGAGAACCACAATTTGATTTGTACACAACTGTCATGATTATTGGGTAAAAGGTTAAATTCAATGGGTCGTTTTCTCGTATCATTTATGTTTTATATACAACAAATGTGTATTCAATTAATTTCCCAAATATACATTATTAATAAAATCTAATGCGCTCGTTTTGACAATTATCATTGACATTTGAAGAAGACGGATATGGAATAAAGATACAAGTTTTATATTTATAGTAATGTATCAATGTCTTGAAAAATATTAAAATACTTATAACAAATTACTTGTAGGCATGACCCTTAACCCTTAAAAGAGCAACAAGTTAACATGCCACCAAGAGACCTAATCATACAAAATAAAAATTATGGATTGTGCATTATTAAAGTATTTGGTATATAAACTACATAAAATTTACCTTGGATATAAAATTAATTTAAAGTAAAGAAATGGGAGAACCACATAAACATTTATACATGTAGATTCAAGACGATATATAAGGTGATTATGTAAAAGTTTAACAGTAGTTTTTATGTATTAAAACCGAGCATGTATTAAGCATGGCTCCATATTCAAACACAACTTATATAACACATGATATGTCAGTTGATTTTTGAGCCATCAAGTCATTATAATCGTTTGAATCAACTGACATATCATGTGGGTGTGGGGGTTCCATGAAAAAGTCTAGGGTTTCCCGTGATGAGGGGGGGGGGGGGGAGGGTTAGCATTTTATGTTATAGGATTTTTAATATTTGATGTTATTTTGGAGTGGTTGCACGTTGGAGCCTAGCTTCGAAATTATTTACAGCGTTTGTTGGTGTCTTTGCTGGACAGGAAACATGGTTGCAACAACCCGTGGGTCTAGCCACGGTAAACAGAAGATCGATCAGACTCCAAGCGTGATATATCTCAGCTCAGGTAAAACGTGGATCCCTTAACATGTGCTTTGATTATTTGGTATGCTGGTGGTCGTAATGGTTTTCACGGCTTGTAAAAAATGAAGGGCAACGGATGAGAAAGAGGCGTAACAAAACAGATGGCCGTCGTCTATTAGAATCCGTAGACGATAGCCACAGTACGAAGCGAGTTATTGCTACACGGTCTTCGATGAAGAAGCACAGAGAGATTTTGAACACTTCTGATGGGTCTACGGGGCACGAAAAGAAACGAAGGGGCGTGAAACCAAAGGAAATATCCAGCCTAAAGACGTGTTCCTCGCCGAAACAGCTATACAATGCAATATCATACATGTCACAGAGGCAGGAGGAAGCTGTAAAGGAAATGGGTTTCGGTGGCTGTTGGGATTTGTCGTCGACGGCATTCCTGAAAAACTCGCCTTTCATGTTGTTGAACAATTTGACGCTGATAATTTGACATTGAATCTTGGAAACACCCAACTGGTCGTCACCGCAACTTTGATCAGCAAACTGTTGGGTATCCGTGAAGGAGGTTTGAGCTTTGGCGTGATTCCTCCGTCCAAGACACTACACCCATCGTTGAAAGGATGGCTGTAGGTCCGGCTAGGGGAGGATCTAGTCGCCTAATCCTTGTGTACAAACCAACCCGGTTGTGCGGAATCCAACCGGGAAAGCAAACCGAGACGGAACACGTAAAAACACGACACGCGGATATCACCGTTAAACACCACTGTATTATAACGATAAAAGGGTTCGGTTACAATCCAATGTTTACAATGCTCTTTGTAAACTCTCTCTAGTGTGTGTGTGTGTGCTCTGTTCTTTCTCTCTGAAAATCTGTGTGTTCTCTCTGTTCTGCGTACCGAAACAGAAACATAACATGCTATTTATACTAACAGACACACTACATATGACGAAACAGAAAGACAGGCGACGAAATAGATCATGGTCGACGAAACAGATGTGTTTCGTCGACTTCTGGGCTGATTCGTCGATAGTGGGCTTCGGTCCAATCAGTTGAGGCCCAAACTGTGTTTCGCCATCATCTATTAGCCCAAGGACTGTAATGTTGAGCCCAGTCCTTGTCTGTCTCCTTTGATGGCTTGAAGTCTTGTACACGACGGAGGAAAGTCGTCACAATATAAGCCGTGCTGAGTCGCGTCGAGTCGCGTCCACTAATCGAATCACGTCGCGTCGAGTCGCGTCCATAAATATGTATCAACAAACTCCCCCTTGGACGCTACTCGCGAGATTCTCTTCTCATTTCTTCTATGTCGGAGGATCTTCAAAGTCTTCACGTCTTGTAGGCAGAAAGTGTATCAACAAACTCCTTGTTTCATGTAAGAAGTGTGTTGACAAACTCCCCCTTAACATAAGCTCCCCCTTGAGTTATGCTCGTGAAAGTCTTTATCTTTATGAAGTGAGATCCTTGTGGTGTTGAAGGTCAGCGGCAACTCCATCATCTTTGTCTTTTGAGTGCCTTCACGTCGTGTCTTCATTCCGAGGCTTGTCATCGACCATGTTCTCCTTGCCTTTAGAATCTGCACATGCAAGAAATCTAAACGCGTAATGAGAACAACTGCTTGGAATATAGTTAGTATAACAAACAACACACGTATGACCATATCTCAATCAACTACCGTCCGACAGTTTGAAAGTTTAATAAATTTGTAAATTTCAGTTTTTAACTTTCAAAACTTGCAAATTTCGACCGTTTATGAAGATATAGTCGTTTTGGTTTTCGTTCAGGTTTCAGGTAACGAAGACTCGAGTTCCAACATCGTACGATCGAAAATAAAATAGAAATAAAATCTTTTTGGATTTTATAAAGTTTATATTAAAACAAACTTAAAATCTTTTTGGTATTTTTGAATATTTCAAATGTAAAGACTGAAAGCAGTAAATAAATATATACAAACATTCTTTTTGTGAGTTTCGAGGGTAAGAGAATCATATCAGTTTATGGTCATGCCAAAACGCTCTTGTTGTTCATTTAGTTAACATTAAGATAAGCATCCTATAACGATTATCGGTATTGTTGTTCACATAAGCTCAACTTATCAGATGTAATCATGGCGAGAGGATACGTTAAGGTATGATTTATACTTACCGACCGGTGTTCATCCACATCACGACACATTCCCGTATCAAGGTATGCACGAGGGTTCATCTTACCGGTGAGTATACCGATTATCATCTGTTTGACCGTATATGATGTGAGATTCTCACTTATTTTGATTTGAAAACAAGCCCTATGTGATAGAATCACTTATTGATGAGGAACTTGATTTTCGATGCATGAGGGCACAGGAGCAAGTCCGTGAACAGGTCAGTACTTTCGTACAGCAGAGAGACGAACTTGACACCCGGAAAGAATTTGTGATATATTATCACTTATTTTGTGGGACATGTGATTGTTGATCACTTATTGAGGTCGAATGCAGTATGTACACGTATGTATGGTATCATGGAAGATCTAGACTTGCGTCCCCGTTATTTTTCGGAAAAAGAAACAACCATGATACCCAGATGATAAGCAGCATAAAGACCGAATATCTCAGAACCTCGGCAATCTCTCAAACGAAATTTCGGTACCAAGACCATATGCCAATGAATGGTTCCCACCTGGTCTTCAGTCGATTTAAGTTTATATCACCCTGCACACTTTAAAATGATTGTGAGCCTACCGATACATCTTATATAGAGCTGCTTAACATTTTTCATTTAAGGTTTAAAGAGATTTAAACAGACCACTGATGTACTATCATTTTCTCTTTTGCTCGCCAGGAAACTCATTTTTGCTTTTCTATTGTTTTTGTGTTTTTGAAATTTTTCAATGTTTTTGGATTTTCAAATTTTTGGATTTACTCCCCCTAAAATCAATAAACTAAGACAGATTTAAAAACACAAAGGTATTTACAAAAATGATTTTCCGATGTTGGTTTTACTCTTGCTTGACCTTAATGCCGTTTACCAGTAATAAATAGTCAAATCTTGATTTGTCAAAGGCTTTGGTAAAAAGGTCGGCACGTTGGTCATCGGTGTGGACCATGACAACATTGATGAGTTTCATAGTGAAACAATCACGTGTGAGGTAATATTCGAGATCAACGTGTCAGGTCAAAGAGTGCTGTATGAGATGATAATAATTCATAAAGCAGCTTAAATATCGACAAGTATAAGAGAGATTAGAAATTTAAAACCGTATCCTGCAACTGCTTCGTGCATTGCCAGGAATCTGAGTGCTCTCCCAAACTGGATATCCACCCGGTGTGGACTTCAAAGTCGATTCTTTGTAGCTACTGAGAAATCTCTTGACAGCAACAAGATCATAGACCACTGGGTCCGGCTGGTCTTCCACATTGCACCAGCGAAGGTCTTTGCCTTTCTCTTGAGAAGAAGTGTGCGGTTGTTCAATCCACGCCAAGGCATCCGCACACCCGGTGTAGTTTGTTCAACAAACACATTTTCTTCAATCACACCGCGGAGAAAAGTACAATTTTGATTTGAATCTATCATGTTGACCCGATCAAAAACCATAACAACCAATTTTGGCACATATCTCAACTGGTCGAATTTTTCAACTTCATTCAACCACATTCTTTCACCATTATTCCTTCATCGGAATGTTTGTCTTCTTATCTTTTTCCTTTCTCTCCATCAATGGCAACAAAATTCTTCTGTCGCCTATCTTGTGTAAGGACGCTCCACTATCAACAATCTTACGACTATCGAAAGTTCCTCCTGGAACATCCTACACACTCACTCAGAGATTAGTTGGAGAGTGGGACCCAAGCCTTCACAGACTTGGGTCGTCCGTCATCATCGAGGATTGTGACATCCATTTCCCGATGATTCGGAATTGATGTAGCTCCCCCTGAAACAATTTCCGTTTTTGGTATCCAAATCTGTTTTTGTTTTTCATTTTTGACTTCTAACTTAACAGACTGTGTTTGGATAACCTCTGGTTTTAAAACCTTTTCAACATTTTTCCGTTGTTTCTTTCTCTGTTTCACTTCTTGTTGTTTAACAAGACGAGGGTCCTGTTTTGGTGAAACAAATCTTTTATGGTAATTGTTACCATGGGGGGCATCAACCTTTGCCTTTCCTTTCGTGAGATATGGACAATTTCGAATTATGTGTCCAATTGTACCACATTCAAAACACATTCTCCGCTCTACAAACCTCGGAGCATCATGTGATTGCCTAGCCGATGATGAACTTTGTGATCCCGAAGTACTAGGTTTTGAACTGTTTAGTTCATTTCTTTTCCTCACTGTTGCTTTCTTGACAAAATCTAAGTTAGATTGGTTCTCAAACTTTGCAATTTTGTCCGTTCCCTTAGATTTCACAAAGTTCACATTCTTCTTCTTCTTCTGATTCGGCTTCTTTTGATCTTGAGCCGGTGTCTTACCTTTGGGGTTGGTATGATTTTGCTGTTTTTCCACTGTTGGTAATTTCTTATTCCCAAATTGTTTTCTAACTTCAGCCTTTGGGATGGGAGGACACTGTGTGACTGTAACATGTGGTCCTGTTTTTCCCAAAAACTTACTTGTTGAATTTTCAAAGACTTTACTAATTAAAGATTGATTAACATTCTTAATCGGAAAATCTTTGTCAGAATAGATTTTATTATCACCAACAAGAGTGTACAGCAAATCCACACTCTCCGACTCTTTTGCAGATGTGGACTCGGTTGCAACAGTCTTAGCGGGTTTTGCGGGAGGATCACACAGAATATGATTCTCAAGAGGTATGTCCTCTTCTTTGATCACCGCATCAGACTTTGCTGAATCAGTATCATCAGATTCATCATCAGAAGAATCAGCATCCTCAACAACAACTGGAGGATCCTGATTCGGTTCAGCAGGAGACACACTTGTATCTGCTGATACATCTGAATCTGATGATTCCTCTTTCTTGTATCCGAGTCCTGTTGCACATTCTGCTGCAAATTCCTTAATATCTAGAGGAACAGATGGCTCAAAGTGAGTTCTATATTCCTCATCAGGCAGTGCATCGTAATTGTGTCTGACAGGTGGTGGACATTTCTTGTAACCTATGCATGTGACATCCTTTTTCTCTTTTTGAACATCAATGATGTGATCCAACACATAGCTAGAACTCAAATAACTGTCTAACTTGAGTCGGATCGCCTCACTTTCTGTTTTAACACAAGCCATTTCTTTTTGCATCACCTCAAGACGAGATATATACAAATTAATGTCAGTTTGTTTTCTGGAAACCATTTTTGTCAGTTCTGTTTTATCTTTCTTTAAGGTTTCAATCATCCTTTTAAAATCCTTTTCATGGTTTTCATAAAACATATTGGCTTCAGTGCACTTGGAGATATCAACTGTCAATTTCTGATTATGAATAAAAGTCACATCATATTTCTCTTGCAAAGCCTCGTGTTTGCTTTGCAATTCACACCACTTATCATTCAACGAAACATGTTTGTCTTGCAAGTCAAACAAACTAGCTTGTAAAGCATCATGTTTGCCTTGCAACTCAGACATGTTTGCATCCAAATCAGCACATCTATCACTTAATCTAGCACAATTATCACAAATAGCAGCAGTGGGTTCATCGACACATACCTGACTTGATGAACTGTCGACATTAGCCATAACGGCTGAATGGAGAGAAGACGAAGAATATGTAGCTTGATCCACCAATATAGATCTTCTATGATTTTCTGCTGCAGCTTCTCCCAAAAGCCCATCAATATTAGCATCGACTGACGCACTTGATGTCTCACCCACATGATCATCACCTGAACTCGAGGATTCTTCATCTGAACTTCTACTATGACCAGAAGAGTCCTCATCCTCAGAAGAGTCACCACCATTGGCGGAAGATTCTCCACCACTGGCGTGATTTAAATCCTTGACAACCTCAGCAAAACAAGCTGTTCCAACTGAAGCATCACTACTCAACTTGATTGACCAATCACCACCTTCATATACTTGAATCACAAGTGCCTGGTTAGCATTTGATGATCCTGCTTGGCCTTGGTTGTTGACAGGTATCAACATACGCTCATTGTTCCTGTTCTGATTCTGCTGGTCTCCTTGATTACTAAAAGGGTTCTGGTTCCCATGCTGAGCTGGCTTAACAGGAACTTGAATGGGATTGCCATGTAGATCAGTTGTCACAGGAGGCCTTTGGGTTTGCTGTTGAGGCACCGGTTGAGAAACTGGTTCAAGCGGATTTCCAAACATGTCTGTTTTTGGAGGAGGAGTGCCATACAAGCTAGTGCTAGACACACTTGTTGGTCCTGTAGATCGAACAGGTAATGGATTTCCGAACATGTCAGTTTTTGGAGGGACCGGAACTTGGATAGTATTGCCAAACATGTCAGTGTGAGACACAAACGCTGTTTGAAGTGGAGCATGTGAAGAAGATTTTGTAGAAGTGCTAGAAGTTCCGTAATACATTTCTGTAAATAAATCCTCACTGCTTCTATACTTGTTTTCTGTATTTGACGGAGTACCCCAGGCCGGATTCATTTTTGATCAAGAAAAAGAATACCTCTGTAAATCACACCTCAAACAAACAGTTAAATCACAAATGCAAACCTTCTGTTTAAAATTAAGTTTGTCGACGAAACAGTTTCCACGAAACTGAAACTGTTTTGTTATCTTTTACGAAACAGATTTTATGAAAAAGGGCTTGGCGAAACAGGATGTTGACGAAACAGATTTAGTTATTTTGGGCTCCCAGACAACGAAACAGATTTAGTTATTTTGGGCTCCCAGACAACGAAACAGGCCCAAATAAATTGATTGGCGAAACAGACTGATGTAATTGTTGCTTTGGGCCTCGACGATTGACGAAACAAATTTTAATTGCTACTGGACTCCTAGACGAAACAGGCTGGAATAAAGGAGCTCGACGAAACTGATTTGTTTATTCTAACTATATTCCTGTTGATTGAGCGACGAAACAGATTTGCGATGAAACTGACTTCCTGGTTGACGAAATAGGTTTGATCTTTGGACTTATCCTTGTGACGAAACAGATTGGTGTGAACGAAACAGATAGGATAAGGTTGAGAGAGTTGGTGAGTTTGGTAAGATTTTTTTTTTTTTTTTTTAAATCCTCTTCTGACAAAAGACAAACATTTTTCAACTTCACAGCATGTTGATATCACCAACCAGTAAGGTGACACAATAATTTATCCTTTTCTTTTATCTTTAAAATTTTTAAATCACAAACACCTTACACAGTTAGTTCACAAAAGATCAAAAAGATGGGTATCTTGAAGAACACTTATGAACCTTTTGAAGATCTGAAGAACATATGATTTTTCCGGTGACCGATAAATTTCCGAAACCCGAATTTTGCTAAAAACTTCACTAAAACCAACTTTTAATATGTGAGAATGAAAGATAAAGTGGTTTTTATAACAACTTCCAGCAAAACACCAAGATTTCAGCCGATTTTAACAAGTTTTTCAGAAAATGTGAACTTTTCAAAAACCCGAAACACGACCAAGAACACCTCGGTTTTAACAAGGAGAAGAGCCAAGGCTCTGATACCACTTGTAGGTCCGGCTAGGGGAGGATCTAGTCGCCTAATCCTTGTATACGAACCACTCCGGTTGTGCGGAATCCAACCGGAATAGCAAACCGAGACGGAACACGCAAATACACGACACACAATATTCACCGATTAACACCTCTGTATTAATACGTATGAAGGTTCAGATACAAATCAATGTTTACAAATCTATTCTGCAAACTCTCTCTAGTGTGTGTGTGCTCTCTGTTCTGGTGTCTACTGTCTCTTAACTGAGACTGTCTATTTATACCCACACACATCACGAAACAGAACAGACACGGCGAATCACAATTACAATTGACGAAATGGAGCCATGATCGACGAAACAGCCTTGTTTCGCCGACTCCATTGTTGTTTCGCCGCATATGGGCTTAGGCCCAAAATTGTTGAATCCCATGCTGAGTTCTGATTGGCCCAAGTGAAGGTCCAATGATTTCAGCCCAGATGTAAATCCCAACTTCTACATGCACGTTCATTGATTAATCTGTTTCATATCTTTGAAGTTTTGTCAATGTTGTGAAGTTTAGTCAACATGATGACATCATCATGACATCATCATGATGATGTCATGATGATGTGTCGAGGTTGTGCGGAATCCAACCGGGAAAGCAAACCGAGACGGAACACGTAAAAACACGACACGCGGATATCACCGTTAAACACCACTGTATTATAACGATAAAAGGGTTCGGTTACAATCCAATGTTTACAATGCTCTTTGTAAACTCTCTCTAGTGTGTGTGTGTGCGCTCTGTTCTTTCTCTCTGAAAATCTGTGTGTTCTCTCTGTTCTGCGTACCGAAACAGAAACATAACATGCTATTTATACTAACAGACACACTACATATGACGAAACAGAAAGACAGGCGACGAAATAGATCATGGTCGACGAAACAGATGTGTTTCGTCGACTTCTGGGCTGATTCGTCGATAGTGGGCTTCGGTCCAATCAGTTGAGGCCCAAACTGTGTTTCGCCATCATCTATTAGCCCAAGGACTGTAATGTTGAGCCCAGTCCTTGTCTGTCTCCTTTGATGGCTTGAAGTCTTGTACACGACGGAGGAAAGTCGTCACAATATAAGCCGTGCTGAGTCGCGTCGAGTCGCGTCCACTAATCGAATCACGTCGCGTCCATAAATATGTATCAACAATGGCGTGCTAGGTACCCCCAGGCTTTTACATATCCCCAACTTTAATATCCACGGAGATCCAACAAGACACTTATGATGATATGATGATTTTTCGCATTGATTTTGTGTTGCTTTTCCTTACGACGATGGCTTCATCACAGATGAATGGGTATGTGAATGACAAAATTTTAAAGCGTTTAACGGCTGATACACGCTTCGAAGAGTACGACTGGTGCGCTTACATCGTGGATTGTTTACGTAAGTGCAAGAAGAAATGGAAGCCAAGGGACCCAAACAGTTGGTGGGTTGGGCCCCTGACTATCTTGACGGTACGTCCTCAAAATTCCTTGTGATTTGGGAAAAAAAGATTCATGTGGTTAACGACATACCTTTTTTGTGTAGTTGTTGTATGTCGACAACTCAGAGCTGGCCGCGCGAAGCACGAGGGCTGACATTTGGGCCATTCAGTTCTGGACTAAAGACATGTTGGCACGTCGACAAGATTAAGAGATCAAGAATGGCGGGTTTGGGCATGGCAAGTTGAAAGCGATAAGTGTTGGTGCAAGCAGGCTTTGATGTAGATGATGAGACATTTGCGAACACGCGTGTATTTTTGAATGTAAGCCCTTTGCGTCGTACTTTTTAAAGCCTTATGTTTCTTTTGTTCTTGTAATAGGAGTTTGTTGACAGCGTTGAGAAGTGGGTAGATAGGTTCGGTGACGTTCGGGTTAAGATCGAAACGCACTTAGGTGCCCGTTTAGCCGAGGACCCAAACAACAAGGGCCTCCATGGGCTAAAGCCTAGGTACATTGATGTGTTGAATGAGGTGCCGATTTGGTCCGCCGAAGCGTTGGACAACTTTGAAGAGGGACAAATGTTCAAGTGGGCGTCGACAAGCGCCCACCCCGGACGTAAGCGCAGGTATCGCAAAGCACCACCCCCAACTTTTTTTTCCACAGAATATGTATCTGAAAATGTGAAAGACATGATTTCAGACGCAGCCGCTTCGAAGAGCATAACACAGATACTGATTGAGTTGAATGCATCTTCGGTATGCACACACAAAAAGAAGAGATCGAGCAAACGACTAAGTGGTGGGCCCTTTTTTTAAAAAATCTTACTTATTGTCCGCACCCCTCGTAGATCCGTATCCTGTTATTTTATTGTTAACCTTAAATCGTGACCAGGCGTCAAAGGGTGTCAGATTATGAATAGTTTGGAAGCAGTTACGGTGGACGACGACGATGGAGAAGCGGTTGATTTAGGTGTCTGTACACCTATTGCTCCACGTGTGGAACCCATTTCTAATGTCCCCGTGTGCCATATGACGGATAACATCTGTACACCGAACGTGGAGGTGAGTATGGGCAATTTGAATGAAGTAGCGGGAGTTGAGGCGCAGGATGATGGACGTCGAGACAGTGCGGTTGAAAACGTGGATTTGGTATTGAGGGATGCTTCAGATGCGCCTTCTACTTGGGACCAAGGTACGGTTACGACGGAAATTTAAAAAAAAATGTCTTAGTGTTAACAGCCAACATGGTGTTGTATATATATGTGCGTATTATTTCTAACATTTGGCAATGGGATAAAAAACAGGGCATGTTGATTTAGAGCAAGACGGGCTTAATGCCAAGAACGACACGTCAGCCATTATGCGTGTTTTTGATGGGATCGAAGAGCTTCGAAATACAGGTATTAAAAATTGTTTATTACTCCGTTACGTTAACAATGCCACGTTGAGTTTCTGTTGGTCGTGTGCAGGGGGGGTGAAATGTCAAACGATGAAACTTCACAGCTGGGGGTGTCGCCGTCTTCGGGTGAAGACATTTGGCCTCGCGTTGTGTGCGCACTGTACGCGCCAAGTCGGGGTCCTCCCACAGGTCTCCCGTCGTTGATCGCACCTCCGTCTGTCGGCCCCGTGGTGCGATGGACAAAAAGTTTGATTGCTGCGAGGGTAGCAGGTAAATTGGTACACAGTTTATCTAGTACATCCCCCACGTGATAAGATATAAAATTATGAAATCCTCGTGATACTTTTGCAGAACTTGAAAGGACGCGACACACAGTAGGGGACGCAGTTTCTGTGAGGGGGGGGCCAGGTCAGCGACTTCTTTTTATTTTTTATTTTTTTATATACACTTTTGAAACAAAAACCAATTTCCCGCCGTCCTGACCCAACCCTCATGTGGGAATGTGTGGGCGTAGGGCAAGCAGATGAGGAGCATGCGGTTGATAGTGGTTATTCCATCAGACGCATGTCGGGTGGATCAAAAGTTGGTTTAGACCCTGGTGGGTAAAAGAAGGAGAAAAAACCTAATTTAATTTCATTGTGTTTTTTTACGGTCCATGTTTAAAAATTTGTTCCTGCTTTTTTAAAAGAAAAAATAGGACCCATGGTTGACGTGCCGAGCCAACCAAGCTTCAGTTTAGGTATCTCTCAGGATGTCATGGGTGACGATATACGTATAGTTAGTTATACAAATGTGTATATTGCCAATCTTTAACTATACATATATGTATATATGTGTTTAAAATTGAAATATTAGTATTGTACAACTATGTTTGATAATGTACAAATATGTATAAAATGATTGTAGATATATGTATATAGAGAGCGATTAACATACAAAAGCCCTTATCATACTTCACGTACGCGACAATCGTAACCATCAGATCAGGGTTATTGTAACACCCCAAATTCTCATATGACCTAAAAGTATTATTGTGACAACTCGAAATTTAGAACCTTTCGTGTATCTTAGTGTAACTTGCTTGAAACTTTATGTGATTAGTTAACTTGTTGGTTCAATGAATGACCTAAGTGAAATTATGTGATTATGTGTTATGCTTGTATGTATGAGTGTGATTATGTGAACCGAGACACAAGAACCCGACTCGAGACCATGTGGTCTCGAGTGAACAATGCAACATATGGGCCGGATGGGCCGTGCACCTCATCCGAAACCCATTAGGGTACACCAATGTGGAACAAGTATATAATCCTTAGTGATAGCTAACCTTGCCATTCTTTGGGCAATCCACACACACACACTCCCACATCCTCTCACTAAAACTCTAGAGATCAAACATCACCCTCCCCCTCCTATCTCTCGGATCAAATCGGCATCAACAAGGACTCGGTCAAGCTCATCATCAACACTCGGACACTCCATTTTATTCATCTTCTTTACCATCTCGGTGCCTTTCACAATCGGTTAGTGTTTCTAGATGCTCACTAGGTGTTTATGTGACTAATGATGCTACTTGCCTTGATGAAATAGCATGATGATGTTCTTGATGTGTATGATGATGATAATCGGTTAACATGTCTTGATTTCGGATATATTACATGATGGGTTAATGATATCTTGTGTTTGAATGAGGTTTAAACCATTAGTTGTTAATGTTCATGAAAGCGGCTTGTATACATGTATTAGATAATGTCATTGTATATTATTGTGCTAAGAACCGAATGATTGTTAATCGGCTGCATATATGTGGAAATCGGATTAGTGTAGAGTTGATTTTGAGATGTTATGCGATGATTTGAAACCATTAGATGAGTATGTTCAAGTGTTTTGATGGTTGTTCATGTTATGACTATGATTAATGCTAAAAACCCTAAAAGATGATGAACAAGTTTGATGATCAACATGAACATGACTTGAATATATGAAGAACTTGTTGAATATGATATGAATGTGTTATGAATATTTGAAATCTGATTGTTTGATCCATTTTGGTTAATAACTAGACAAGAAAACATGTTTAGTGGATAGTACACAATTGTTGCATGAAATCAAAACCTCATTGGTTTAGTACAATGTCGGAAGGCAGCAGGTGTTCCTGTCGAGACCTCCTGTCTCGACTCGAGACCACATTGATGACAACTCGAGATCACGGTTTCGACACTAGGTTGCGAGTCAAGGAACCCTAGTCTCGACTCGAGACCACACTTGATCAGCACACAAAACAACATGACTCGAGACCTCGGTTGCGGGTCCGGTTACGACTCGAGATCACCTAGTCTCGACTAGTTCATGCGTAACTCGAGAACTCATAGGCATTAACCGAGATCGCACAGTCTCGATTCGAGATCGCACAGTCTCGACTCGAGACCATGTACGCACACTCGCTGGACTGGACTTGCATAGTTACGGGCCTAAGTTAGTGGGCCGAATGTATGGGCCTTCTGTGTATTGTTAATTGTGTATGTCGTGCGCTGTTTGGACTTGCATTGTTACGGGCTTAGGATTGGGCCGGACTTTTGGGCTTTGCTTACTTGTATACATGCTACTGTTCAACTCATAGGTATTATTGTAAACCGCCATGTTTATACGTGTATGCCATGAATAATACATGTATGCAACTTGCTAGTATATACATAGAACATGCGTGCACTACTTGGATATGAACCTGACTTGAATGATATCTATGTTAGGACGTAGTTGACCACTTACAACTTGATTGACTTTTCTGTGTATCTGCCGAGCAAACCAAGGTGAGTTCACACCCTCTACAAAGCATGGGATTCCCTGGGTTGGGAATGGGGTTAAGGAACGTGGATTCCTCGTCCTCCTTGGGTAGGACAGTATTGGTTCAGGAATGTAATTCCTCGTCCTCACGGACAGATAACTCGTACTAGACCAAAACTCTATCACGAAGTCCCTCCTTTTTATATCGACTTAATCGCCGGGCCAATGGCGAGCGGGTCATTAGTTAGATAGCGCTATTTAGGTCTGACAAACCTCACACCGTGCCGCAGAGGACGGGCGTGAACTAATGGATCTGGGGCACGTCAATGATGATAGACATTGACAGTTTCAGGGCACATAAACATGACTACAGTCAGCAGTCGATATGGTAACGAGTCTAGTATATACATGGGGTAGCCCCCACGGCCGAAATGCCAGATAACTAACACGGGGTAGCCCCCACGGCTGGATTGCCAGAGTAACCGGGAATAAACAAGTCACGCTTTTTTTTAACTATGGGGTAACCCCCACGGCAGGATGCCAGATAAAGGAAACTGTTTTCGAAACAACTTAAAATGAACACCCAACTGTGAACTCACTCAACTTGTTGTTGACTCGTTACTACATGCTTTGCAGGTCAATAGGTACTTAGCTGGAGCTTGCATGGAAGAGAGTCGTTGTGGGACATGGACAGCTGTGTGCCATGTTAAACTTTGAAACAATTAAACTTATGTTTTGATTTTAAACGTTATGCTTCCGCTTGCAACTTAAACTATGTTTTGTTTGGACACCAATTGTATTGGTTGGATTTTATATATTACTTACATGCTTGTTCAATATGATTGGTGGCTGGATCCTGGTCAGTCACGCCTCCAAGCGGTAGTACTCCGCAGGTGGATTTTGGGGGTGTGACAGATTGGTATCAGAGCCATTGGTTATAGTGAACTTTGTTTTAACAAGGGAAAAGGTTTTATTAAAATCAGACTATAACCTGTACAGTGCTCAACGGTCCACAACGACGCTTCACTCCACATGCAAGGCTCGACACTCTAGGTGATATGATCTGTGTATATATTGCCTACTTGTTAGTTATATAGCACATTGCTCATGGTGTACTTGATTATTATAACTACTGTTGCTTGAATACGTGTGTACTTGCTCACTTCTGTCATCGCATTTTCACGAACCCCTCTCACTCACGTTCTTCTTGATATGAAGATCTTGTTTGGACGCATTAACTTGACACAAGCCCAGTTGACGGCTCTGATTAACGAACGAGTTGCTGCGGCACTTGCAGCTGCACACGCAGGAGGTATATCCTGCAGTTCTAACTCATTCTAGGATCTGTAGAACCTACTCTCGTGAACCAACCTTTGTGTTAAACTCTGTCTTTTCTTTCACCCACAATAGGTCAACACGCTCAGCCACCTGTGTGCACCTTTAAAACTTTCATGGACTGCCGACCAACTACTTTTAGCGGCACCGAGGGAGCAGTAGGTCTCCTTCACTGGTTTGAGAAACTAGAATCTGTGTTCGAAATGTGTGAATGCCCTGAGGCGCGCAGGGTGAAGTATGCTACCGGTACTCTCGAGGGTTTAGCCCTCACGTGGTGGAACGCTCAGGTCCAAATGCTGGGGTTGGTCGCTGCCAACGCCACCCCATGGGAAACTTTTAAGGAGATGATCAAGGAAGAATACTGCAGTCGGGATGACATTCATAAGCTGGAAGTCGAGTTCTTCAACCTCAAGATGACGGGGTCAGAAATTGAGGCGTACACTAAGAGATCGAATGAGCTTGCCTTACTGTGTCCTACTATGGTGGACCCTCCATTTAAGCGTATTGAACTCTTTCTCAAGGGCTTGGTGCCAGAGATCCAAAGCAATGTGACTTCAGCAAACCTCGCTACTATCCAGCAGGTTATTCAGTTGGCTCACCGTCTTACTGACCAAGCGGTGGAGCAGAACAAGTTGCCAAAGCGCATAGGTGTGGAAACTACTTCAGGTGCCCTTAGCGACAACAAGCGGAAATGGGATGGAACTTCAAGTAAGGGGTCGACTTCTGTCCAGTCCCAGTCTTAGCAGAGAAAGATTGATGACTACAAGAGTCCTAGTCAGCAATCATCCGGTGGTCAAAGTCATGGTGGGTACAAAGGGAATCACCCCAAATGCAATCGCTGCAGCCTGCACCACAGCGGGCCATGCACCAGGGGCAACTGTCATCGGTGCAACAAGCCTGGTCACGCTGCAAAGGATTGCAGGAGCTTATACGCCGCCAATCAGAATCGTCAGCACGCTCAACAGAACCTACGCCAGCAGCCGCAGCAGGGTGATAACAAAGGGTGCTTTCAGTGTGGAGTTGAGGGCCACTTCAAGAGAGATTGTCCCCAACTGAACAGGAACCAGAACAACAACAACAACAATAACAACAATCAGGGGAATGGTAACAATGGGAACAACAACAACAATGGCGCCAGGGGGCGGGCGTTCGTGATTGGCCAAGGTGAAGCAAGGAACGACCCCAATGTTGTGGCGGGTAAGTTCCTTCTCGACGACTTTTATGTTTCAGTATTATTTGATTCGGGTGCCGATACTAGCTACATGTCACTAGAAGTTAGTCAGATGCTTAAGCATATCCCAACACCTTTGAACAACAAACACACTGTAGAGCTAGCAAACGGTAAGAGTTTAGAGGCCACACACGTAGTCAAGGGTTGTAAACTTATTCTCGCTGACCGGACCTTCTCTATCGACCTCATTCCTATCGTCTTTGGTAGTTTCGACGTTATCATTGGGATGGATTGGTTATCCCAACACCGAGCTGAGATTCTTTGCAACGAGAAGGTTGTCCGTATTCCAGGCTCCAGTAGTGAACCTCTCATGATTCGTGGCGACAAGAGGAGTGCCGTGGAGAACGTCATCTCTCTCCTTAAGGCCCAGAAGTGCTTGCGAAAGGGCCACACTGCCATTTTGGCTCTCGTTACTGACACCTCGGAAAAAGAGAAGAAGATAGAAGATTTTCCAGTTGTACGCGACTATCCGGAGGTATTTCCTGAGGAATTACCTGGTCTTCCGCCTCATCGCCAAGTCGAATTTCAGATTGAACTAGCTCCTGGAGCTGCGCCTATAGCTCGTGCACCTTATCGTTTAGCTCCATCAGAGTTGGAAGAACTCTCTACGCAACTGCAAGAACTCTTGGATAAGGGTTTTATTCGTCCTAGCTCATCGCCCTGGGGAGCTCCAGTACTATTTGTGAAGAAGAAGGACGGTACCTTCAGAATGTGCATCGACTACCGGGAACTCAACAAGGTGACAGTGAAGAACCGTTACCCTCTACCACGTATTGACGACTTGTTCGACCAGCTACAAGGGTCGAGCTACTATTCGAAGATCGATTTGAGATCGGGTTATCACCAGCTGAGAGTCCGAGAAGAGGACGTCTCCAAAACAGCTTTTAGAACGCGTTACGGACACTATGAGTTTTTGGTCATGCCTTTTGGGATGACAAACGCACCTGCGGTTTTCATGGACTTGATGAATCGAGTGTGCAAGCCTTACCTGGACAAGTTCGTTATAGTCTTCATCGACGACATCCTGATCTATTCTAAGAGTCAGGAGGAACACAAGCAACATCTACGGCTTATCCTGGAACTCCTTCGAACAGAACAGCTTTATGCAAAGTTCTCGAAATGCGACTTCTGGCTTCGAGAAGTCCATTTCCTAGGCCACGTGGTAAACAAGGATGGGATTCACGTTGATCCATCCAAGGTAGACTCGATTAAGAACTGGCCTGCACCCCGTACACCAAAGGAAATTCGCCAATTTTTGGGTTTGGCAGGTTACTACAGGAGGTTCATTAAGGATTTTTCCAAGATTGCACAGCCTCTCACCTCACTAGCGCAGAAAGGCGTGGTTTATCGCTGGGGAAATGCACAGGAATCAGCATTTCAGCACTTAAAGGATAGACTTTGCAGTGCACCTATCCTCTCATTGCCAGAGGGCACAGACGACTTCGTGGTCTACTGCGACGCATCAATTCAGGGCCTTGGTTGTGTATTGATGCAACGAGATAAGGTTATAGCCTACGCCTCACGCCAACTTAAGGTTCATGAAAAGAACTACACTACGCACGACTTAGAGCTGGGAGCTGTTGTTTTTGCACTTAAGTTATGGCGGCATTACCTGTACGGTACCAAGTGCGCCATCTACACCGACCACAGGAGCCTCGAACATATCTTCAAGCAGAAGGAACTGAATATGCGACAACGACGATGGGTCGAGCTGCTGAATGACTATGAGTGCTCAATCAGGTATCACCCGGGCAAGGCCAATGTTGTGGCTGACGCCCTCAGTCGAAAGGACACTGCGCCTAAACGCGTGCGAGCTTTACAACTCACTATACATTCTAGTCTTCCTTCCCAAATACGAGACGCTCAGGTAGAAGCATTGAAACCAGAAAACGTCAAGGCTGAAGCCCTACGCGGATCAAGGCAACTCTTAGAACAGAAGGAAGACGGTGCTTACTACGTAACGGGACGCGTTTGGGTCCCACTCTACGGCAACCTACGAGAGCTTGTGATGGATGAAGCACACAAGTCTCGCTACTCGGTACACCCTGGTTCGGATAAAATGTACCACGACATCAAAACTACGTACTGGTGGCCTAGCATGAAGGCCCACATAGCGACCTATGTCAGCAAGTGTTTGACTTGTGCGAGGGTTAAGTCTGAATACCAGAAACCCTCAGGCCTACTCCAACAACCAGAGATACCTCAATGGAAATGGGAGCAAATTTCCATGGATTTTGTCACTAGCCTACCTAGATCCCAGCGCGGAAACGATACTATTTGGGTGATCGTGGATCGACTCACGAAATCTGCACACTTCTTGGCTATCAAGGAAACGGATAAATTCTCCACTCTTGCGGAAATTTACCTCAAGGAAGTTGTTTCGAGGCACGGGGTGCCCACCTCTATCATCTCAGATCGAGATGCACGTTTTACTTCAGAGCTGTGGCAAGCAATGCACAAATCCTTTGGCTCACGACTAGACATGAGCACAGCATATCACCCTCAGACGGACGGGCAGTCCGAGCGCACTATTCAAACCTTAGAAGACATGCTTCGTGCATGTGTAATCGACTTTGGCAACAGCTGGGAAAAGCATCTGCCACTTGTGGAATTCTCGTACAATAACAGCTACCACACCAGCATTAAAGCTGCTCCGTTTGAGGCATTGTACGGACGTAAATGCCGGTCACCTCTTTGTTGGGCAGAGGTGGGAGATAGTCAGATCACTGGTCCAGAACATGTGGTAGACACAACCGAACAAATTGCTCAAATACGAAAATGCATGGCGGCAGCTCGTGACCGTCAGAAAGTCTACGCCGATAAGGGCAGGAAACCACTTGAGCTCCAGCTTGGGGAGCGGGTACTACTCAAAGTTTCACCCTGGAGGGGTGTGGTTCGTTTCGGTAAACGAGGCAAACTTAACCCACGATACGTTGGACCTTTCGAAATCATTGAGAAAATAGGCAGGGTGGCCTACAGACTGAACTTACCAGCAGAACTCGGTGCAGTTCACAACGTTTTCCACGTGTCGAATCTGAAGAAGTGCCTGTCAGATGAGACCCACGTAGTTCCTCTGAAGGAACTCACCATCGACGAGCAGTTACGATTCGTCAAGGAACCAGTTGAAATCACGGACCGGGGTGACAAGGTCCTCAAGAGCACTAGAATACCTCTCGTTCGAGTTCGTTGGAACTCACGTCGCGGCCCAGAGTTCACCTGGGAACGCGAAGATCGGATGAAACAAAAATATCCCCAACTGTTCGCAAACAGCACGACCACTACTGAGGCTGAAGCTACAGAATTTCGGGACGAAATTCCAGATCAACGGGGGGTGGATGTGACACCCCAGGAAAACCGGGAAAACCATACAACTTAACTAGCTTCCTCAGTGAGTGCTTACCAAATTTCGGGATGAAATTTCTTTCAACTTGGGGATGATGTGACAACTCGAAATTTAGAACCTTTCGTGTATCTTAGTGTAACTTGCTTGAAACTTTATGTGATTAGTTAACTTGTTGGTTCAATGAATGACCTAAGTGAAATTATGTGATTATGTGTTATGCTTGTATGTATGAGTGTGATTATGTGAACCGAGACACAAGAACCCGACTCGAGACCATGTGGTCTCGAGTGAACAGTGCAACATATGGGCCGGATGGGCCGTGCACCTCATCCGAAACCCATTAGGGTACACCAATGTGGAACAAGTATATAATCCTTAGTGATAGCTAACCTTGCCATTCTTTGGGCAATCCACACACACACACTCCCACATCCTCTCACTAAAACTCTAGAGATCAAACATCACCCTCCCCCTCCTATCTCTCGGATCAAATCGGCATCAACAAGGACTCGGTCAAGCTCATCATCAACACTCGGACACTCCATTTTATTCATCTTCTTTACCATCTTGGTGCCTTTCACAATCGGTTAGTGTTTCTAGATGCTCACTAGGTGTTTATGTGACTAATAATGCTACTTGCCTTGATGAAATAGCATGATGATGTTCTTGATGTGTATGATGATGATAATCGGTTAACATGTCTTGATTTCGGATATATTACATGATGGGTTAATGATATCTTGTGTTTGAATGAGGTTTAAACCATTAGTTGTTAATGTTCATGAAAGCGGCTTGTATACATGTATTAGATAATGTCATTGTATATTATTGTGCTAAGAACCGAATGATTGTTAATCGGCTGCATATATGTGGAAATCGGATTAGTGTAGAGTTGATTTTGAGATGTTATGCGATGATTTGAAACCATTAGATGAGTATGTTCAAGTGTTTTGATGGTTGTTCATGTTATGACTATGATTAATGCTAAAAACCCTAAAAGATGATGAACAAGTTTGATGATCAACATGAACATGACTTGAATATATGAAGAACTTGTTGAATATGATATGAATGTGTTATGAATATTTGAAATCTGATTGTTTGATCCATTTTGGTTAATAACTAGACAAGAAAACATGTTTAGTGGATAGTACACAATTGTTGCATGAAATCAAAACCTCATTGGTTTAGTACAATGTCGGAAGGCAGCAGGTGTTCCTGTCGAGACCTCCTGTCTCGACTCGAGACCACATGGATGACAACTCGAGATCACGGTTTCGACACTAGGTTGCGAGTCAAGGAACCCTAGTCTCGACTCGATACCACACTTGATCAGCACACAAAACAACATGACTCAAGACCTCGGTTGCGGGTCCGGTTACGACTCGAGATCACCTAGTCTCGACTAGTTCATGCGTAACTCGAGAACTCATAGGCATTAACCGAGATCGCACAGTCTCGATTCGAGATCGCACAGTCTCGATTCGAGATCGCACAGTCTCGACTCGAGACCATGTACGCACACTCGCTGGACTGGACTTGCATAGTTACGGGCCTAAGTTAGTGGGCCGAATGTATGGGCCTTCTGTGTATTGTTAATTGTGTATGTCGTGCGCTGTTTGGACTTGCATTGTTACGGGCTTAGGATTGGGCCGGACTTTTGGGCTTTGCTTACTTGTATACATGCTACTGTTCAACTCATATGTATTATTGTAAACCGCCATGTTTATACGTGTATGCCATGAATAATACCTGTATGCAACTTGCTAGTATATACATAGAACATGCGTGCACTACTTGGATATGAACATGACTTGAATGATATCTATGTTAGGATGAAGTTGACCACTTACAACTTGATTGACTTTTCTGTGTATCTGCCGAGCAAACCAAGGTGAGTTCACACCCTCTACAAAGCATGGGATTCCCTGGGTTGGGAATGGGGTTAAGGAACGTGGATTCCTCGACCTCCTTGGGTAGGACAGTATTGGTTCAGGAATGTAATTCCTCGTCCTCACGGACAGATAACTCGTACTAGACCAAAACTCTATCACGAAGTCCCTCCTTTTTATATCGACTTAATCGCCGGGCCAATGGCGAGCGGGTCATTAGTTAGATAGCGCTATTTAGGTCTGACAAACCTCACACCGTGCCGCAGAGGACGGGCGTGAACTAATGGATCTGGGGCACGTCAATGATGATAGACATTGACAGTTTCAGGGCACATAAACATGACTACAGTCAGCAGTCGATATGGTAACGAGTCTAGTATATACATGGGGTAGCCCCCACGGCCGAAATGCCAGATAACTAACACGGGGTAGCCCCCACGGCTGGATTGCCAGAGTAACCGGGAATAAACAAGTCAATCTTTTTTTTAACTATGGGGTAACCCCCACGGCAGGATGCCAGATAAAGGAAACTGTTTTCGAAACAACTTAAAACGAACACCCAACTGTGAACTCACTCAACTTGTTGTTGACTCGTTACTACATGCTTTGCAGGTCAATAGGTACTTAGCTGGAGCTTGCATGGAAGAGAGTCGTTGTGGGACATGGACAGCTGTGTGCCATGTTAAACTTAGAAACAATTAAACTTATGTTTTGATTTTAAACGTTATGCTTCCGCTTGCAACTTAAACTATGTTTTGTTTGGACACCAATTGTATTGGTTGGATTTTATATATTACTTACATGCTTGTTCAATATGATTGGTGGCTGGATCCTGGTCAGTCACGCCTCCAAGCGGTAGTACTCCGCAGGTGGATTTTGGGGGTGTGACAATTATGTGTAGTGATGTTTTTAAAAAGAATAGGATGATGTCAAAAATTAAAAGTTAATAAAAGAAAGATGGTTAAGTTAGAAGGTAAAGTACTAAAGTGAATGGGGATTAAATGATGAGGGACTAAATGTGTAAATAATGTTATAAATTGATTAGAAAAAACAAAGAAAGAAACCTGGGACCTGGGTGCGATCGTGAGAAGCCAGGGGGAACTCCTTCCCTCTCAAAAACCCTAAATCACTAAAATTCCATCAATTGAAAGCCAATTTAGTGAAGAATCGAATGCATGAGCTAAGAATTCTGATTATCTAAGTACTCTTGATCTCAAGTAAGTGAAATTTCTTGATTTGATGATGTTTGATTTTATGGGTTTAGTGTAATTCGTGAATGTAATACAAAATTCAGTATGATTAATGGTTGCTATGAAGGTCTAGACATCATTAGATGCTAAATTTTGAATATGAACATGATTAGGGCAAAACCCACTTGCATGTCAAGTGATGTTTAGCAATTGTGAAGTTTTGTATGTTAATTTGATTGTTGATTCATGAAATTGTTATGAATAATTGATTTAGAACTATGTGCTCATGATTTGAATGGTAGATTTCAAAATAGTAGGATGTTTATGTTAATCAATGAGAAGAACTATGGAAATTGTGCTTAGGATGCTTGTACATTGTGCTAAACTAGTGATACGCACACAATGTGTTCGACGAAATGCCTAAGTGAGTTTAGTTATGATTTTTACATGAATGCTTGTTAAGATTGATGTAACTTCTTTATGATGATGATGTATGTGAATAGTAGACGCCATAACGTATTATAAGGATTGTGAAAGTATTGTTTATGAAAGCTAAAGTATGAGATTATGACATATAGGCACGAAGAAGGAAGAAGGCGCAAGTCACTCGAAGGCACAAGCATCTCAAGATCGCGGTAAGTTCATATGAACTTAATCCTCTTTTTATGTTGTTCTACGGATGAATGTTTAGTTATTAATCCTAAATGTTGGGTTGTGTGTTGTTATTGGTTCAAATGATGATACGTTATATGTTAGAATACGGAGAAGCTACACAATAATGTCGGATGTATAATGACCACTCAAGTGGGATGAAATTGTATGGAAAGTAGGACAATGAGATAGTTAAGTAACTACTTGTTGTAAACGGGTCATAATGATATGTTAGGCATGTATGATAAGAGTTATCTGTTGTAAGTAGGTAAATTAGGATAAGCATGAAGATTATTGTTGACGTTTGATTATGGGCTCATTATGAATGGGTCGATGATATGGATGCACGAATGTATTGAGATGTTGGAATGAAAGAAAGCTAATGGAAGGGATGTTTAATAAAAAGAATGTTGTAAACAAGGGTTGTCAAAGACTTGTAAATTGTTAAGGGGCCGATTAAAAGTATGTAAGGTATGTTATGGATTTTGTTTGGTAATATGAACTAACAAATGTTCGTTGTTGTGCATGATAGGTAAATCGCATGGTTGATTGCGGCGCGCTCGAATCGAACACACACTATGTCACCCTTATGCGCTTCCGGTTCAAGACATCTTTTGAAATGGGTCTAAATCATTTTTGGGTAGTAAATGTTAAACTAGTATTTAGGATGATCGTAGTAGTTTGAAGTTTTAACTATATTTTGGATGCTTTGGATCGAATGTTTTGGGTAAATTGTGTATGGTTTTTAATTTAGCATCTTTCGAATAGTGTCGTAGAATGTATCTTGAATGGTTTCGTTAAAAAGCAGGAAAACGTTTACTTTACGAATGGGTCATGTCAAAATTTTCCCAAAAATTTGTATGAGGTTTATGTTATCTGTCAAATGTGAAAAGTGGGCGTCTCAAGTTGGTATCAGAGCCGAGGTTTGAGGGATTCAAGTATTTAAGTCAAATGCTTGAACTCAAACCAAAAGCTCGTATGAAGGTGTGTTCGTTCCGAAGCGCTACGCAAGTAAGTAAATTGTAAAATTTATTATGTTGTAGTTAGAAATAGAATGGGATTTATAGCTTATTTGTTCTTAAAACCGAGTTATACGGCTAATGAATATGCTAAACGGGTCCGCAATTAAATTACAGACGCGTAGGAAAAAGAATCAGTTAAATCGGACTTACGGATCATAAGTTATGATGATTTTAAGTTTGGTTTTGATAAAAGTTTTAGCTGGGCAAGTGCAGCAATAAAAATAAAGGAACTTGCTGTCAAAAAGGGGGCTAGGTGTAGCGTCTAGCCCCTAGGTGTAGCGTCTAGCCCCTAGGTGGGGGCGTCTAGACCCTAGGTGGGGGCGTCTAGCCCCCTGATTCCGAATTTTTTTTTTGTTTTGTTTCGACGATCTTGAATGCGGGACTTGTTCCAATTGATTTTAAAGACCTTATGAACAATATTTAAGGCAAAATTTATAATCAAATGATGAAGGAAAAGTACATGTGAATGATGGAAAGGAAAGTTTGTTATAAATGAAGGATTCGGTCGATATGATACAATACGATCGTCAATGACGATAAGGCATGAAGTATGAATGATTAATGGAACGTGTTATGATAAAGTAATGTTAAAACATGATGATGGGAAGTATGAAATGCAACCTAATGAATATAATGAATGTTTTATGTAGATGGCTGATGCGGTAAATGTAAACGATGGTGATGAAGCACGCCGAAAGGAAATGAGAGCAATGATTATAGAAGAAGTAGAGAAAGTGATTGAAGCTAATAATTCCCGACTAGCTCAAGAAGTGGAAAGTCAAGTATTGGGAGTAGTCGATACTCTAGTAACGACCAAGGTGGAAGAACTAAAGGAGATGATTAGTGAACTACAAACAAAGAAAAGTACTCGAAGGTGCACGTACAAGGAATTCATGGCATGTAACCCCTTGCCGTATAAAGGGGAAATTGACCCGATAGCTTGTCAAAGATGGATTTCAAGCACCGAGGCAGTGTTTGTAAGAAGTAGATGTGAAGTGGAAGATCAAGTGATGTTTGCTACAGGCCTCCTACAACTCCAAGCGAAGGATTGGTGGGACGCACATTCGAAGGAATTGGGGGATGACAAAGTACACACGTTAACATGGCAAGAGTTCAAGGAGCCGTTTCTGAAATATCATAGCCCACAATCCGCACTTGATAAGATTCAAGAAGACTTCCTACGTCTTCGACAAAAGGATGAAACGATTGATGAAATAACGAATAAGTTCCTCGAGAAGGTGAAGTTTTGTGGGGAGATAGCGGGGACTGAAAGGTTGAAAATCATATGTTATCGTGCTATGTTAAAAGCTGAATATCGGGAGTTCGTAAATCCCTCTAAGTGTGCAACGTTGAATGAATTAATCGACTGGGCAAGATATAGGGAGATCGAGTTAAGAAGGCAGGTTGAACGGGGAGAGAAAAGGGTGGCGGAGAAGCCTACCAATACAAACCCATCGAAGAAGGCAAAATATCAAGATCAAAACAGGAAAGGGAAGACAAGTAGTGGGATTCCGACTTGCAAGACATGTGGGAAACATCATTCGGGTGAATGTTTGTTGGGAAAGAAAGGATGCTACAAATGTGGGCAAGAGGGACATCCGTATTATAGGTGCCCCGAAAACTCAAAAGCGTGTTACAATTGTAATCAAACGGGGCACATTAAAGCGGAATGTCCGAAACTCCAACCAGGGGCAAAGAAGGATGGAAAGAAGGATGAGTCTTCCAAGGCTCGAGGAAAGATGTTTCAGTTAACCTCGGATGAAGCTAAGGCTAGCCCGGATGTGGTTTCAGGTATATTCTTGGTTAATTCTATGCCTATGAATGTTTTATTTGATTCCGGGGCTAGTAGGTCGTTCATTTCTAATGAATTGTTAGTTCATCCATTGTTTAAGCTTGAAAAGATGTTAGTACCCTTAGAAGTGGAAGTTGCTGATAGTAAAAGCTATTTGTTACATGATATTTGTAGAAACTGTAAGATCTTAATCGAAGATGAGGAATTTAGTATAGATCTTGTTCCGATGTACATGGGGGAATTTAAAGTAGTTGTAGGAATGGATTGGCTAGCCCAAAACCACGCTGAAATTCAATGCGAAAAGAAAGTCATTCATGTAGTAACCTCGGAGGGGAAACGGGTAAGTGTTCAAGGGAAAGGGTCATCAAATCGAAATTGTGTTCTATAATCAAAGCTGTCAAACATGTGAAGAACGGAGGTAAGGCGTATCTATCTTACGTGATTGACACCAATCGAGGTGTCCCAAAGCTTGAAGATGTGAAAGTAGTGGACGAATATCCGGATGTGTTTCCAGAAGATTTACCGGGGCTTCCGCCCGAGCGGGAAGTAGAATTCAAGATAGAGCTTAATCCGGGTGCAAAACCGGTAGCTAAAGCTCCTTATCGGTTGGCCCCGACCGAAATGAAAGAATTGATGACGCAACTTCAAGAGTTGCTCGATAAGGGTTTCATTAAACCAAGTGTTTCACCATGGGGAGCGCCTGTATTATTCGTGAAGAAGAAAGATGGTTCGATGCGAATGAGCATCGACTATCGAGAATTAAACAAGTTGACGGTGAAGAATCGTTACCCGTTGCCCAGAATCGATGACCTATTTGACCAGCTACAAGGGGCAAGTTGGTTTTCAAAAATCGATCTGCGGTCGGGTTATCACCAACTGCGTGTACGAGAAGAAGATGTGCCGAAAACTGCGTTTCGAACGCGGTACGGACATTACGAGTTTTTAGTAATGTCCTTTGGGCTAACGAACGCACCAGCTGCGTTTATGGATTTAATGAATCGGGTGTGCCAACCTATGCTTGATAAGTATGTAATCGTTTTCATTGACGGTATACTAATATACTCCCGAAGTGAAGCAGAGCATGCTTCCCATTTACGTGATGTATTAGAAACGTTTCGCAAGGAAAAGTTATATGCAAAGTTCCCAAAGTGTGCCTTTTGGCTTAGAGAGGTACAATTTTTGGGTCATGTAATTGATGCGGATGGTGTCCATGTGGACCCGTACAAAGTAGATGCGGTAATGAATTGGGTACCCCTGAAGAATCCAAGCGAAATAAAAAGTTTTCTGGGCTTGGCTGGGTATTACAGAAGATTTATCCAGGATTTCTCCAAAATAGCCTCACCCATGACGAAATTAACAAAGAAGGGCGAAAAGTTTATATGGGGCGAAGAACAAGAGAAGGCGTTTCAGACCTTGAAAGAAAAGCTTACGAATTCTCCGGTGTTGACGCTACCGGATGGAACGGATGATTTGGTAGTATATACTGACGCCTCCCACCAAGGATTAGGTTGCGTATTAATGCAAAAGGGTAAAGTCGTTGCTTATGCTTCAAGACAACTTAAGCAGCATGAGAACAATTACCCAACTCATGATCTAGAATGGGCGGCAGTCGTGTTTGCCTTGAAGATATGGAGGCACTACCTATATGGGGTGAAATGTACAATTTACTCAGATCATAAAAGCCTCAAATATTTCTTCGAGCAGAAAGATCTTAATATGAGGCAACGAAGATGGTTGGAACTCATTAAGGATTATGATTGTGACATTCATTACCATCCCGGGAAGGCTAATGTAGTGGCGGACGCTCTAAGTCGAAAGGAGTACCCGCCCCCGATTCGGGTAAAATCTATGAAGATGGTAGTCACACCTAAACTCCTTGGTGAAATTCGAGAAGCTCAAATAAAATCTTTAAATGCTGGCGGCTCAAAGAAAGAGAGGACGAAAGGATTTATTCACAAATTGGAAGAGAATGCAAATGGTATGAAAACGAGGTATGACCGAATCTGGATACCTCGGGAATGTGATGTGAAAGAATTACTATTGAATGAGGCTCACAAGTCTCGGTACTCCGTTCATCCGGGAGCTACGAAGATGTATCGAGACTTGAGGATGAATTATTGGTGGCCGGGAATGAAAAGAGATATCGTCAAGTATGTTGCTAAGTGTTTGACATGCTCTCAAGTAAAAGCCGAACACCAAAGGCCATATGGAAAGTTGCAACCCTTGGAGATCCCGGTGTGGAAGTGGGAACATGTAACGATGGATTTGGTGACTAAGCTTCCCAAGACAAGAAAAGGGCATGATGCAATATGGGTGGTCGTTGATCGACTGACCAAAAGCGCACATTTCTTACTCATTCGGGAAACTTATAATTCAGAAAAGATGGCAGAAGTTTATATGAACGAGATTATATCTCGACATGGGGTTCCGGTGTCTATAGTATCCGACCGAGACACCCGGTTCACATCCTGTTACTGGAGGAAGTTTCATGAAGAATTGGGAACCCAGTTACATATTAGCACCGCCTACCATCCTCAAACCGATGGTCAATCAGAACGAACTATACAAACTTTGGTTGATATGCTAAGGGCGTGTGTTATGGATTTCGGAGGAAGCTGGGATGATCATCTACCTTTGGTAGAATTCTCATATAATAATAGTTATCATAATAGTATAAAAATGGCCCCCTACGAAATGCTCTATGGAAGGAAATGTAGGACTCCGATTTGTTGGGGGGAAGTGGGTCAATGAGAACTCGCGTCAAGAGAAGTAGTAGCCAAGACGAATGAAAAGATTGATATGGTTAGATCAAGGATAAAAGCAGCGCAAGATAGACAAAAGTCTTATGCGGATAGGCGAAGGCGACCAATTGAATTCCAAGTGGGAGATTATGTCTTATTGAAGGTTTCTCCATCGAAGGGAATAATTCGTTTTCGCAAACGCGGAAAATTGGGTCCTCGATACATTGGACCATTCAAAATACTCGCCCGGGTCGGGGCGGTAGCATACCAGTTAGAATTACCTCCCGCGTTGGATGGAGTTCATAACACTTTTCATGTGTCGCAATTGAGGAAGTGCTTAGCGGATGAGACGGCATACGTGCCTTTGGATGATATTGAAGTAGATGAGAAGTTAAATTATGTTGAAAAGCCCGTGGCAATAAAAGATTCTAAGGTGAAGCAACTCCGCAACAAATCCGTTCGGCAAGTGTTGGTCCAATGGCAACATCGAAAAGGATCGGATCTTACATGGGAAACGGTGGATGAAATGAGAGAACATTACCCAGAGTTATTCGGTACGTATTCAGGTTTCGGGGACGAAACCTTCTTTAAGGGGGGTAGACTTGTAACACCCCAAATTCTCATATGACCTAAAAGTATTATGTGTAGTGATGTTTTAATAAAAAAGAATGGGATTATGTCAAAAATTAAAAGTTTATAAAAGAAAGATGGTTAAGTTAGAAGGTAAAGTACTAAAGTGAATGGGGATTAAATGATGAGGGACTAAATGTGTAAAAAATGTTATAAATTGATTAAAAAAAAAACAAAGAAAGAAACCTGGGACCTGGGTGCGATCGTGAGAAGCCAGGGGGAACTCCTTCCCTCTCAAAAACCCTAAATCACTAAAATTCCATCAATTGAAAGCCAATTTAGTGAAGAATCGAATGCATGAGCTAAGAATTCTGATTATCTAAGTACTCTTGATCTCAAGTAAGTGAAATTTCTTGATTTGATGATGTTTGATTTTGTGGGTTTAGTGTAATTCGTGAATGTAATGCAAAATTCAGTATGATTAATGGTTGCTATGAAGGTCTAGACATCATTAGATGCTAAATTTCGAATATGAACATGATTAGGGCAAAACCCACTTGCATGTCAAGTGATGTTTAGCAATTGTGAAGTTTTGTATGTTAATTTGATTGTTGATTCATGAAATTGTTATGAATAATTGATTTAGAACTATGTGCTCATGATTTGAATGGTAGATTTCAAAATAGTAGGATGTTTATGTTAATCAATGAGAAGAACTATGGAAATTGTGCTTAGGATGCTTGTACATTGTGCTAAACTAGTGATACGCACACAATGTGTTCGACGAAATGCCTAAGTGAGTTTAGTTATGATTTTTACATGAATGCTTGTTAAGATTGATGCAACTTCTTTATGATGATGATGTATGTGAATAGTAGACGCCATAACGTATTATAAGGATTGTGAAAGTATTGTTTATGAAAGCTAAAGTATGAGATTATTACATATAGGCACGAAGAAGGAAGAAGGCGTAAGTCACTCGAAGGCACAAGCATCTCAAGATCGCGGTAAGTTCATATGAACTTAATCCTCTTTTTATATTGTTCTACGGATGAATGTTTAGTTATTAATCCTAAATGTTGGGTTGTGTGTTGTTATTGGTTCAAATGATGATACGTTATATGTTAGAATACGGAGAAGCGACACAATAATGTCGGATGTATAATGACCACTCAAGTGGGATGAAATTGTATGGAAAGTAGGACAATGAGATAGTTAAGTAACTACTTGTTGTAAACGGGTCATAATGATATGTTATGTTAGGCATGTATGATAAGAGTTATCTGTTGTAAGTGGGTAAATTAGGATAAGCACGAAGATTATTGTTGACGTTTGATTATGGGCTCATTATGAATGGGTCGATGATATGGATGTACGAATGTATTGAGATGTTGGAATGAAAGAAAGTTAATGGAAGGGATGTTTAATAAAAAGAATGTTGTAAACAAGGCTTGTCAAAGACTTGTAAATTGTTAAGGGGCCGATTAAAAGTATGTAAGGTATGTTATGGATTTTGTTTGGTAATATGAACTAACAAATGTTCGTTGTTGTGCATGATAGGTAAATCGCATGGTTGATTGCGGCGCGCTCGAATCAAACACACACTATGTCGCCTTTATGCGCTTCCGGTTCAAGACATCTTTTGAAATGGGTCTAAATCATTTTTGGGTAGTAAATGTTAAACTAGTATTAGGATGATCGTAGTAGTTTGAAGTTTAAACTCTATTTTGGATACTTTGGATCGAATGTTTTGGGTAAATTGTGTATGGTTTTTAATTTAGCATCTTTCGAATAGTGTCGTAGAATGTATCTTGAATGGTTTCGTTAAAAATCAGGAAAACGTTTACTTTACGAATGGGTCATGTCAAAATTTTCCCAAAAATTTGTATGAGGTTTATGTTATCTATCAAATGTGAAAAGTGGGCGTCTCAGCTATAATCACGCATGGAACAGTTAATAACGCATGGATCGGTTTGTTTTGTGATAATCACGCATGGGAGCAATAATCACGCACGTTAAGTTGATCAAAATGTAATCACGCATGTTGTGTTTTGGTCGCGTACGTTAAGCCGTGAAGTACATTATACTTTCTCTATGTATATAAAGGAAGATTATGGTTTCTAAATATGTTTTTTCTTGTGTACATGTATATAGTTTAAGAATTGACAACAGACATAAGTGTATATATTAAAAAAAAAAAACCTCTTTAAAACGTGCAATTAGACGTTAAAAATTTAATTTGGAGAAAATATGTGATCTAGAATGCTTTTCTTTTAGGATCCCTACCCATAAAGGTTATATTTTCACTAATTGGTCAATAACGTAAAATGGAAAAGAAAAATAAACGTAAATAACATTTTGGGTGGGCTACTTATACATTGATCCATAATTCTATTTTGAAAAAAAAAAATATCGTTGCTGAAATAACATAATGTTGTTATCATATTTGACACTAATTATGTATAAAAGAAGTTTAACAGATTTTAACCCATTAACCAAGTAATCAACTCGTGCATTTAACCACATCTAGTACAGATAACTTGACACCGGAAAAAAAGGGTGTACCCATAGCAACACCGACGCTAGCCCCATCACGGAATGTTGCATGATAAATGGCTCTTCTAGCCAATTCAGCAGCTTCATCAATTGTCAAATCATATTTGTAGGTACCTACCATATTGAAAAAATTAAAACAACATGAAACCACTATAATTTAATGAAATGAAAACACATGAAAATAAAACAAAACAAAACTTCAACAATTTTATGATGGTATTATATACATTATCAAGCTATTAAGACGTGTGTAATTGTAAAATAGCAAAATGCTAAAATCATTCTCTGAGGTCTAGTCATATTTGCTTTTTCCATCCAAAATGATTTGTTTTTGTGTGCATTTGAGTCCTCCAGGTTTGCGTTTTATTACAATTTTTATCCAAATCACTAACTCGGTTTATTTTTTCTGTTAAGGTGAAGGGCATTTTCGTACTTTTGAATGGAACAAGCATATATAACCAAAACTCAAGGCCGATTTTGACATTTTACTCTTACATTTTTGTTTCATATTTTATTTATTACTTGTTTTATATAAAAGGAAAACAGGTAATAAAAAAAAATGTAAAAGAAAAATGTAAGAGTATGATGCCAAAATCGTCCCTAAGGTTTTATATTTGCTTGTTTCATCCAAAAGGACAAAAATGCTCTTCACCAAACATTTTTGTTTCATATTTAGAAAATACCCCTTTGTTTTAAGAGTTTGGTGGGTATTTTTCTTTACAGTTTATGTTTACTAGGCATCGTCGTCGCCGCACCACCACTTCCACCGTCTGAAACTTGCGGAGCATCCAAAGCCCTAACAAAAACTTATACACCAGTTGTCCAGCAGCAAGCAGCGGCAATGGCGCTTCCGATTGTGAACCGACGGGGACGGATGTCCAGCTTTCACCGGAAACGGTCGTTTGGATCGGTTCTTGGATACAAAGCGTAATCAAGTTTATGTGAGTGATCTGAACGAGTTTATGTGATTGGTGATGGAGATGCCTTGTTTTTATAATTTTAAATTTTAATTTTTAAGTTTGTAAATGGCAAAAATGAACCTTGTAATGAAATATAGTTAATTATAAATATACTGCCTCTCGTTATTAAAGGGCATTTTGGTCATTTAGGCACAACTTAACAGAATAATTAACCTCCGTTGGCCTTAAAACCCGAGTATGTTACAAAAAAAATGAAACCACATAACCTCAACATGTTAAAAAAAAAGTTATTACCGAAAGACGAAACTTACTATAAATCACAGGGGTCGGTCCATGTGTGTAATTAACTAATAAAATAAAAATTAAAGGTTGATGAAAGGTTTGTAAAAAAAAGGGACCACATATATCTCATATCTTCAACCATTATGAAAGAGTAAACGAAAGTGAACCTCTCTGCATTCTTCATCACTACAATGAAGACTCTCACATTTCTTCCTTCATCTTTTTCCTCATCTTACCTGTTGTTTCTCTTGGTTTTGTCACTTTGCAGCATCTGTTTTTGTAATAAAAACTCAGATCGTGTACCATGTATACCCACTGAGCGATTGGCTCTTATTGATCTCAAGAGCAATCTCACTGACGAGGCAAACCGTCTATCTTCTTGGGTAGGCAAAGACTGTTGCAGTTGGTCTGGTGTGGTCTGCGACAATATCACCGGTCACGTCCACGAGATCCACCTTCGTGGACCTGACAATGGAATTCCTGGCCTTTTTTCGATATATCAGAACAATCTCACAGATGATGAACTTTTTTTTGAATTTCCGGTGTGGTACGCGACAGCATCAAAACAAATGTTAGGAGGAACTATAAGTTCTTCAGTGATCAAATTGTTACAACTCAGACACCTCGACTTGAGCTGCAACGATTTTGGCAACAGCTTGATTCCAGGATTCATCGGTTCTTTCCAAAATCTTATATATCTTAACCTCTCATACTCGAACTTCAGTAGGGAAATTCCTCACCAACTTGGAAATATATCAACATTGTGTGTCTTAGATCTTCATGGTATTGAATTTTCCGGCACACTTTATTCTAAAAGCTTAGCATGGGTAAAGAATCTTATTGCGTTGAGACACCTGGATATGAGTGAAATCTATCTCGCAGAAGCTTTAGATTGGTTTCCAGCAATCAGCAACCTCACTTCTTTGCTAGAAATACATTTTTACCTCGGATACCTAGTAATCCAACAAAAGTTGGTTTTACATCCCTTGTTGTCTTAGATCTTTTTTATAACACTTTTAACAGTATGTTGCCTGGGTGGATATTCAACCTAAGCAATTTGGTTTCATTAGATCTTTTTAATGACTTATTTAGTGTAAATCCAGTAAATAATGGTGGTTTCCATAGCATGCCTTTATTAAGGACTCTCCGTGTTCCTAGTAACCCTTTTGTGAATACTCCATCAATATTAAATGGATTGTCTAGACTAAGTAGTCTCCGTCTGCTTGATGTTGGTTATTGTGGTATTTCTTCACCGATTCTAGGCAGCCTACAGAACCTGTCTTTGATTGAACACGTTGATTTATTGTAGGTCCCTCGGAGGTTGAGGTTAAACCTATTCCTTGTTATGTCTAACACACTAGCAAGTGCGGAATCCAAGCTAGCATGCAAACCGAGATAGAACAAGCACAAACACAACACACAATCTTCACCGATTAACACCACTTGTATTAATGCGTATGAAAGGTTCAGTTACAGCGCAATGTTTACAAATCAGTTTTGCAAACTCTCTCAGTGTGTGTGTTCTCTCTAAATGTCTCTCTGCTGTCTATCTTTTGTCTTGCTTTTTAAAGTGAACACAACACATGGGTATTTATACCCAACACAGATCGTCTGGTCGAAGGATCAGACAGACTGATCGTAAGATCATCTGTCGACCAGGAACCCATCGAAGGATCACATATACCACGAAGGATGATATCCTTCGTGGTCTATCCTTCGAAGGTTATCTTTCGAGCTCATCGAAGGATATAAACAATCCTTCGATGACACATCCTTCGACACAGACATGTTACAAACAAAGTGTTGACTGTTTGGCCAAGTCAAACCGGAGGATGGTTGACTTGGTCAAACTTACAAGACTAACTAAGACATCGTTTCGTATCATGACAAAATACAGACAAAGTACAGACACAAGTGCACCAACAAACTCCCCCTTGGCTGTAGCTTTGTCTCGATCTTGATCTTAATTCTTGTAGGTCCCTCGTGTCTTCAAGTCTTTGACGTCCTTTCAAGTCTTCAACGTCGGAGAATCTTTAAAGTCTTCACGTCTTGAAAGCAGAAAGTGTATCAACAAACTCCCCGTTTCATGTAGGAAGTGTGTTGACAAACTCCCCCTTAACATAAGCTCCCCCTTGAGTTATGCTCGTGAAAGTCTTGATCTTTATGAATTAAGATCCTTGTGGTGTTGATGATGGTCAGTGGCAACTCGATCATCTTCATCATTTGAGTGCCTTCACGTCGTGTCTTCATTCCGAAGCTTGTCATCGACCATGTTCTCCTTGCCTTTAGAATCTGCACATGCAAGAAATCTAAACGCGTAATGAGAACAACTGCTTGGAATATAGTAAACATAAACAAACGACACACGTGTGACCATTGTTTAAACAAACACCGTCCGACAGTTTGAAAGTTTTAACAAATTTGTCAATTTTAGTCTTTAACTTTCAAAACTTGCAAATTTTCGACCGTTTATGAAGATTTAGTCGTTTTGGTTTTCGTTCAGGTTTCAGGTAACGAAGACTCGAGATCCAACATCGTACAATCGAAAATAAGATAGAAATAAAATCTTTTTGGTTTTTATAAAGTTTATATTAAAACACACCTAAAATCTTTTTGATATTTTTGAATATTTCAAATGTAAAGACTGAAAGCAGTAAATAAATATATACAAAGATGCAGAAACTGAAAGCATTAAATAAATATTTGCAGACATTCTTTTTGCGAGTTTCGAGGGTAAGAGAATCATATCAGTGTACGGTCAGGCCAAAACGCTCTTGTTGTTCAATTAGATAACATTAAGATAAGCATCCTATAACGATTATCGGTATTGTTGTCCACATAAGCTCAACTTATCAGATGTAATCATGGCGAGGGGATACGTTAAGGTATGATTTATACTTATCGACCGGTGTTCATCCACATCACGACACATTCCCGTATCAAGGTATGCACGAGGGTTCATCTTACCGGTGAGTATACCGATTATCATCTGTTTGACCGTATATGATGTGAGAAACTCACTTATTTTGATTGAAAACAAGCCCTATGTGATATAATCACTTATTGATGAGGAACTTGATTTTCGATGCATGAAGGCACAGGAGCAAGTCCGTGAACAGGTCAGTACTTTCGTACAGCAGAGAGACGAACTTGACTCCCGGATAAATGTGATATATTATCACTTATTTGTTTGGACATGTGATTGTTGATCACTTATTGAGGTCGTATGCAGTATGTACACGTATGTATAGTATCATGGAAGATCTAGACTTGCGTCCCCGTTATTTTTCGGTAAAAGATACAACCATGATACCCAGATGATAAGCAGCATAAAGACCGAATATCTCAGAACCTCGGCAATCTCTCAAACGAAATTTCGGTACTAAGACCATATGCCAATGAATGGTTCCCACCTGGTCTTCAGTCGATTTAAGTTTATATCACCCTGCACACTTTAAAATGATTGTGAGCCTACCGATACATCATATATAGAGCTGCTTATCGTTTTTCATTTAAGGTTTAAAGAGGTTTAGACAGACCACTGATGTACTATCATTTTCTCTTTTGCTCGCCAGGAAACTCATTTTTGTTTTTCTATTGTTTTTGTGTTTTTGAAATTTTTTCGATGTTTTTGAATTTTCAAATTTGGATTTACTCCCCCTAAAATCAATAAACTAAGACAAATTTAAAACACGAAGGTATTTACAAAAATGATTTTCCGATGTTGGTTTTACTCTTGCTTGACCTTAATGCCGTTTACCAGTAATAAATAGTCAAATCTTGATTTGTCAAATGCTTTGGTAAAAAGGTCGGCACGTTGGTCATCAGTGTGGACGTAAGCAACATCGATTAGCCTTTTCTCAAAGCAATCACGTATGAAGTGATACTTAATTTCGATGTGCTTAGTCTTTGAATGCTGCACAGGATTTCTAGTGATCTGTAAGGCAGCAGAATTATCAACGTAAATAGGAGTAGTTAGGAATTCAAAACCGTAGTCTCGCATTTGTTGTTGGATCCATAGGACTTGGGAGCAACAACTTGAGGCAGCAATGTATTCAGCTTCGCATGTTGATGTAGCGACGCACGTCTGCTTCTTGCACTGCCATGTGACTAGGCGATTTCCCAAAAACTGACATCCAGCCGTTGTGGATTTGCCGTCGATTTTGCATCCGCCAAAATCAGAATCACTGAATGCGATCAAGTCAAAGTTATTATCCCTAGGGTACCATAAACCGGTGTCAGGGTAACCCTTCAAATAACGAAAAATCCTTTTTACAGCTGCAAGATGTGAGGCCTTCGGGTTCACTTGATATCTGGCAAGGAGGCACGTTGGGTACATTATATCTGGTCTTGATGCTGTGAGGTACATAAGAGATCCGATCATCGCGCGGTAGTATGAGGGGCTAACAGCTTCACCCTTCAAGTCTGGAGTAATTCCGTGATTTTGCGGCAATGGGGTACCAATGGGCGTTGCATCAGACATCTGGAACCGGCTCAAGATGTCACCAACATATTTAGTCTGATGGATGAATATCCCAGACTCAGTTTGTAGTACTTGTAGGCCCAAAAAGAAAGTCATTTCCCCCATAGCACTCATCTCGAATTTATCCTGCATAATGCGCTCGAAATTCCTACACAAAACATCATTAGTAGAACCAAATATAATATCATCCACGTATACCTGTACCAGTAGAAGATCTCCATCTTGTTCTTTGATGAAAAGAGTACAATCGATAAGACCTTTGTGAAATCCATTCTCCAGCAGATAATTAGATAAGGTTGCATACCAAGCTCGCGGTGCTTGATGAAGACCATAGAGAGCTTTGTTGAGCAACCAAACCCGATCGGGATGGATAGGATCTTCAAAACCTGGAGGCTGTTCGACGTACACCTCTTCTTCCACCACACCATGTAAGAATGCACTTTTCACGTCCATCTGGTATACCTTGAAACCTTTGAATGAGGCATAAGCCAGAAAGATCCGAATTGCTTCTAGACGTGCAACAGGTGCATACACTTCGTTGTAGTCGATCCCTTCTATCTGACGAAAACCTTGAACGACTAGCCTTGCTTTGTTTCGAATAACGACTCCACGGTCATCCTTTTTGCATTTAAACACCCAACGGGTACCAATCTTCTTGTAACCAGCAGGTTTCTCTACGAGTTTCCAGACACCAAGCTTCTGGAATTGTTGCAGTTCTTCCTGCATTGCTTCAACCCAAGAGCTATCTTTCAAAGCATCTTTCCAAGTTCTTGGCTCTTCCTGTGAGACATAACACGCGAAAGACCAATCATTTTGTTGACCAGATTCTCGAATAGTTGCATACAAGCCTGCATTGTTGTTGTTTCGCAACATGTTTCTTGTTTGAACGCCACTTTGTACATTTCCGATGATGTTTTGTTGAGGATGGGTATTGTGAATCCTTGTCTCTGGATTATCTCGAACTGGAATATTTGTACCCAGATTGTTGAGATTAAGATCAACAATCAATTCAAGGCCCGGAATTGACGAAGAGGATGATGCAGTAGTTTCAACTGTTCTAGGGACATCCACTGGAGGTGTACCCTCTGAAGTACCATGTACTGCTGTTGTTGGAGCTTCTTGATCTGCATCGAGAAATTCATCATCCTCTGAAGATTCGATCAATTCGGTAGCATCGTGAAAATCCTCATTGTCGAGAGCATTATTGTTCACCGAAGATGGTTCTTGATTGACAAGAATTGGACGAACCAACGGTGAATCTGTTGCATTATCACTCTCGAAAAACATCCTTGCCGCAGCATTTTCTTCAACTGCTTCAACATTGATCGAATTGAAAAAGTCATCGTACTCAAACATCCAAGGCTGACCAGGATTTCTAACTGGCAAAGTGTGCCTTTGTACTCTGACTTCAGACCATTCCTCGACCCTTTTAGTCTCTAGATTCCAGACTCTTAAGTTCGGGGTGGAATACCCAAGAAAGTATCCCTCAATTGCTCTTGCCCCAAACTTTCCATTAGGATCGATTATTATGCACGGAGCTCCAAACGGTTCAAGATATGACAAATCTGGTTTCCGTTTGTTAATAAGCTCAAAACAGGTCTTGTTGTGCCTTTTGACTGTAAGGACTCGATTCAACGTATAACATGCAGAGGCCACAGCTTCAGTCCAGAATGGAATCGGCAATTGTGACTCTACTAACATAGTCCTAGCAGTCTCGATCAATGTGCGGTTCTTACGTTCAGCGACGCCATTCTGTTGAGGAGTGTAAGCTGCACTAAATTCGTGAAGAATACCTTTTGAAGTGCAAAACTCCGCCATGGCATGATTTTTAAATTCAGTACCATTGTCGCTACGTATCCGCCTAACCTTCAAGTTATAAAGATTCTCAATCTGAATAATCAAGTTTTTGATAATACCGAAGGTTTCGCTCTTGTGTGCCATGAACGCCACCCAAGAAAATCTTGAATAATCATCAGTTATCACGAGGCAGTATTGATCATTCCTAATGCTTTTGTGCTTGACAGGACCGAATAAATCCATGTGCAAACGTTCAAGAGGAACAGCCACCGTGTTGATCTTCTTAGTCGGGTGTCGCTTCTGCGTTTGTTTTCCTTTCTGGCACGAAACACAGACGTCTTGAAGATGGAAGTTTTTAAGAGGAACACCATTCACCAATTCATTTGATACCAAATGATTCATTTTGCGTAAGTGAATGTGACCCATTCGTCTGTGCCAAGAGATTGAGTCTTTTTCTGTGGCTTTGGAAACGAAACATGTTGCTTGTGCAGACGTTGTGATAGCTTGGCTCATATCAAGGACATACAAATCATTTATCCTTGGAGCAGATAAGAGAATCCATTCTTTTGGAATTTTGAAGCCAGGTTTCAGCACATAACATCCATTTGCATCAAAGTGTACTGAGAACTGCTTATCACAAATTTAAGAAACACTAAGAAGATTGTGATCAAGTTGTTGTACAAAGTTGATCTTATCAAAGCTAACAACCCCGTTGGAAATCATTCCTTCACCCGTAATATATCCGCCTTTATCTCCAGCAAAAGCAACATAACCTCCTCTAATAGATTTGACGTCGTAGAGAAGCTTCATGTCGCCTGTCATGTGCCTGGATGCCCCACTATCAACAATCCAATGACTACTGACAGTTCCTCCTGGAACACCCTGCACATGAACTCACATAATTAGTTGGAGATGGGGACCCAAGCCATTGTGGTCTTGGGTCTTCCATTTTCATCAACAACAATAACCTCTATTCTTTGATGATTCGAAAATTGTGATGGTCCCCCTGAATTTGTGGTTATTTTAGGTTTCCATGTCTGTTGAAATTTACCAGTTTGATTGTTTGCAAATTTAACTTCGTGATTGTTTGAAGTTTTTGAAAATTTTGAGCTTTCTGGTTTAACTGGAACCGATTGTTTTTGAACCACTTCATTTTTAAGTGCCTTTTCAACCACCTTGACTTGTTGGCGTTTCTGTTTCTTTTCCCTTTCTCTTACAAGTCGGGGATCTTGTTTTACAGACACAGATCGCTTTTGGTGATTGCGTTCACGGGGATCATCTTCTTTGGCTTTTAATTTATGAAGATACGGGCAATTTCTGACAATGTGCCCAATTGTACCACATTCAAAACATGATCTTCGTTCAACAAACCCCGAAGTATCATGTGATCGTCTTGCTGATGATGAACTTTGTGATCCCGAGGTACTAGGTTTTGAACTATTTGGTTCATTCCTTTTCATCACTGTTGCTTTCTTGACAAAATCTAAGTTAGATTGATTTTCAAACGTTGCAATGTTGTCCGTTCCCTTAGATTTCACAAAGTTCACATTCTTGTTCTTCTTTTGATTTGGCTTCTTTTGACTTTGAGTCGGTGTTTTTTCCTTTTGGTTTGATATGATTTTGCTGTTTTTGCACTGTTGGTAATTTCTGATTTCCATATTGTTTTCGAACTTCAGCCTTTGGGATAAGAGGACACTGTGTTACCACAACGTGTGATCCTTTCTTACCCAGAAACTTACTTCTTGAATTTTCAAAGACTTTACTGATTAATGATTGATTAACATTCTTAATAGGAAAATCTTTGTCTGAATAAATTTTATTATCACCAACAAGAGTGTACAGCAAATCCACACTCTCCGACTCTTTTTCAGACGAGGACTCGATTGCAACAGTCTTAGCGGGTTTTGCAGGAGGATCACACAGAATATGATTCTCAAGAGGTATGTCCTCTTCGTTTATCACCGCATCAGACTTTGCTGAATCAGTATCATCAGATTCATCATCAGAAGAATCATCATCCTCAATCACAACTGGAGGATCCTGATTCTGTTCAGCAGTTACAAATGTATCTGCTGACGCATCTGAATCTGATGATACTTCTTTCTTGTATCCAAGTCCTGTTGCAAATTCATTAACATCCAAAGGAACCGATGGTTCAAAGAAAGTTCTATCTTCCTCATCCGGCATGGCATCATAATTATGTCTCACAGGTGGTGGACATTTCTTGTAACCTATGCATGTGACATCCCGTTTCTCTTTCTGTACGTCAATGATGTGATCCAACACATAGCTAGAGCTCAAATAACTGTCTAGCTTAAGTTGGATCGCCTCACTTTCGGTTTTGACACAAGCCATTTCCTTTTGCATTACTTCCAGACGAGTTATATATAAATTAATGTCAGTTTGTTTTCTGGAAACCATTTTAGTTAACTCGGTTTTGTCTTTCTTTAACTTTTCAATTACCGATTTAAACTCCTTTTCATGGTTTTCATAAAACATGTTGGCTTCAGTGCACTTCGAAAGATCTACGGTCAATTTCTGATTGTGAATGAATGTCACATCATATTTCTCTTGCAAAGCCTCGTGTTTGCTTTGCAATTCACACCACTTTTCATTCAATGAAACATGTTTGTCTTGCAAGTCAAACAAACTAGCTTGTAAAGCATCATGTTTGCCTTGCAACTCAGACATGTTTGCTTCTAAATCAGCACATTTAACATTTAAACTATCACAGTTATCACAACTAACAGCAATGGGTTCATCGACACATACCTGACTTGATGAACTGTCGACATTAGCCATAAAGGCTGAATGGAGAGAAGACGAAGAATAAGCAGCTTGATCCACCAAAATAGATCTTCTATGAATTCCTGCTCCAGCTTCTTCCAAAAGCTCACCAATATCTGCATCGACTGACGCACTTGATGTCTCATCCACATGATCATTGCCTGAAGTTGAGGATTCTTCATCTGAGCTTCCACTATAACCAGAAGACTCTTCATCTTCAGAAGATTCATCACCATTGGAGGAAGATTCTCCACCACTGGCGTGTTTTAAATCCTTAACCACTTCAGCAAAACAAGCTGTTCCATCTGGAACATCATTTCCCAACTGGATTGACCAATCACAGCCTTCATCGACTTGAACCACAAGTGCCTGGTTGGCATTAGATGGTCCTGCTTGACTCTGGTTGTTGACAGGCACCAATGTGCGCTCATTGTTCCTTACTTGGTTCTGATTTGCCCTATTGCCTTGACCTCTGAAAGGATTTTGGTTCCCATGTTGAGATGGTCTCGTACATTCACGCTTGAAATGACCACGTTCACCACAATTGAAACACTTAACAGCCTGCTTATCAAACCCATACTTGGTGTCTTTCTTGCTCTCCAAGCTGGTTCTGCCTGTTCTTTCCATGAAATCCTTTGCTCGCCTAACAGCACTGGCAAAGGCCCACTTGATGTCCATCATCTCCATCTCCTCTTTATCAATCTGCTGATAGTCTTCTTGTGTCAGATTAATATTACCAATCTGACCTTCCACTAATCCACAGTATGCGCTCACCAAAGTGTTTAGCAGCTCCATGTGTTCCTTTGCTACTTCCACACTGACTTTAGAAAAGCTTGAGGTGTCGAGCCGTACTGTATTTGGCTTTGATTGTTGACCAGCAGATGATGTGCTTCCATAACACGCTTGCTGTTGAGGAGGAAGTGGATTCCCATACATGTCTGTTGGTACGGTAGATTGAGGAGGAAGTGGATTCCCATACATGTCTGTTGGACCAGTAGATCGAACAGGTAATGGATTTCCGAACATATCAGTTGCTCTGATAGGTCGTTGGCTTTGCTGTTGTGGTGCTGGTTGGGGAACTGGATCAAGCGGATTTCCATACATGTCTGTTGCAGGAGGCTTGACCGGAATTTGGATAGCATTGCCATACATGTCAGTGCTAGACACAAACGCTGTTTGAATTGGAGCGTGTGATGAAGGCTTTGTAGAAGTGCTAGAAGTTCCATAATACATTTCAGGATTCTGTGGCACGGGAACTCTTTTCGCCTTGAGAGTTTCTTCCTGATTCTTGTTTTCCAGGAGTTGAACAAAGTCGTTGAAGCTCGTTGTAGCTAAAGTACCATTGTACTTCATGATTTCCAAGAAAGTATTCCATTGAGGTGGCAACGCATCTGCAAACCTTTTCACAATCTCTGCAGAAGTTGTAACAACCCCAAAATTTGCCAATTCAGTCAACAAATGATTAAATCGACTTGTCAAATCACCTAACGACTCATTCTCCATACAAGTAAAACCATCAAACTCTTTCTTTAGCAGGTCTTTTCTCAATTGACGTGTCGCTTCATTTCCTACGCCCCTTGTCTTCAACGCGTCCCACAACCTCTTTGTCGTCTTGTAACTGACAAATTGATGATAAATATCTTTACTTAACGCCTGAGTAAGAAGGGCATATGCCTTCTTTTCCAAATCATAGACCTTCTTCTGATCTTCCGTAAGATCTGCAAACGTAGCAGCAGATGATGCGGCAACCTCTATTGTTTGATCGAAATCTGTAATGAACCGCAACCACAATTCTGTATTTTGACCAAGAACGTATGTATGAAATCTATCAATCCATCCTGGATATTCATATAAGTGCATCAACTTTGGAGGCCGATTCAAACTTCCGGTTTCGCTCTCGCTTAAGAGAATGCTTTGAATACTTGGAGTTTGATTTGATACGAATGCCCATTGACCGGTAGAAGTTGTATTAGAAGATACCGGTGCGGGAGACGGAGTACCAAAATACATGTCTGTATTTACCGGAGTATTCCATCTTGGATTCATTTTTGATCAAAAATAATAAAACCTGAAAATCACAAACTTGTTAAACAAAAACAGACTAAGTTCGAAAGATCAACACTTGTTCGAAGGATCAACAGTGTTCGAAAGATTACTGTTGAGTTTCGAACAATTGTTTTCGAAAGACTCCCCAATCGTAGGATCCTGGTCTTTCGAATAAGAGCAGTAAAACGAAAGATGTATCCTTCGAAAATATTCCTTGGATCGAAGGATAAGTCACAGACTTCGAAGGATGTTCGAAGGATGATTATCTATCGATCCTCCTTTGATCGAAAGATGATCTTTCGACTTCGAAGGATATCTTTCGAACTGCTCTGACACAGTTGACAAATGAGACAGGTTGGTGAAAAAGTTGATGGGTTGGTAGAAACTTTCGGCAGAAGGTATGTTCAGACCATACTTTCTGCCAAAGCAGATTTTGAACCAATAAAATATTACCGAAAATCGAAGAAACAACCCAGAAACCGGTCACCGGAGTAGCCGGAATTTTGTCCGGAAATTACCAAACACCTCAAAAACAAGTTTTTAAGTTACCCAACCCGTCATGCAACACACCCGGTTAGTTTAGAACACGTTTTAACGTAAAGATAAGCGAGAAAAACAGTAAAAACGGCTGCAAAAACCAAGTGAGTTTTGTCCAAAACACTCCAAAGTCTTGTAAAAACTCGGTTTTTTTTAACAAGGAAAAGAGCCACGGCTCTGATACCACTTGTAGGTCCCTCGGAGGTTGAGGTTAAACCTATTCCTTGTTATGTCTAACACACTAGCAAGTGCGGAATCCAAGCTAGCATGCAAACCGAGATAGAACAAGCACAAACACAACACACAATCTTCACCGATTAACACCACTTGTATTAATGCGTATGAAAGGTTCAGTTACAGCGCAATGTTTACAAATCAGTTTTGCAAACTCTCTCAGTGTGTGTGTTCTCTCTAAATGTCTCTCTGCTGTCTATCTTTTGTCTTGCTTTTTAAAGTGAACACAACACATGGGTATTTATACCCAACACAGATCGTCTGGTCGAAGGATCAGACAGACTGATCGTAAGATCATCTGTCGACCAGGAACCCATCGAAGGATCACATATACCACGAAGGATGATATCCTTCGTGGTCTATCCTTCGAAGGTTATCTTTCGAGCTCATCGAAGGATATAAACAATCCTTCGATGACACATCCTTCGACACAGACATGTTACAAACAAAGTGTTGACTGTTTGGCCAAGTCAAACCGGAGGATGGTTGACTTGGTCAAACTTACAAGACTAACTAAGACATCGTTTCGTATCATGACAAAATACAGACAAAGTACAGACACAAGTGCACCAACATTTATCGGAAAATGAGATTGTTGAGGAGATACCCAGATCATTAAGTAATCTTTGCAGCATCACTACCCTTCAGTTGCAATACAACAAATTTTATGGTAATGTGTCGAGCTTCTTGATAGATTTTGTGAATGTGAGTTGCCTAAACTTGAGTTATTATCTCTTAGTGATAATCATCTGTTTGGTCAACTGCCAGAAAGACTAGGAAACTTGAAAAATCTGATCCAGATTAGTCTTGGTGACAATAACTTAACAGGGACCATACCAGATTCTATAGGAAGTTTGTCACTGTTGGAAGAACTGGGTCTTTGGTACAACAAGTTGAATGGAAGTCTTCCTGAAAGTATAGGACGACTTAGTAAACTAAAGAGTCTTTACCTTGATAACAATTCATTAACAGGTGTTCTGACTGAAAACAACTTTACCAATCTAATGTCCTTGAAAATTTTGAGCGTTGGTGATAACAAGTTGGTGTTCAAGCTAAATGTTAACAATTGGATTCCGCCTTTCAAACTCCAAAGGTTTACATCACGTTCTTGCAATTTAGGCCCTCAATTTCCCTCATGGATTCAGTCGCAAACAGACTTGGAACACGTAGATATATCCAACGCAAGCATATCAGACACCATCCCGAATTGGCTTTGGACTACATTCTCTAGTATACAGTACTTGAATATATCCCATAACAACATTCAAGGAAAGTTGGGAGATGTTACTTTTTTCGGTCCTGGAGCAAGCCTTGATTTAAGTAACAACCATTTACATGGCATGTTACATGGTAATTTTAGTAGAGCAGACTTGAAGTTCCTGGATCTTTCTAACAATAATGTCTCAGGATCTCTAGAACAGTTCTTGTTGTGTTCTGACATTCAAGAATCACGAACTTTACAATTTCTTAATCTGGCAAACAATAACATGTCAGGTGTTATACCAGATTGTTGGATGAAGTTTCAATCTCTAGACATTCTGAACCTAGAGAAAAACCAATTTTCTGGGATAATCCCATCATCTCTAGGAAATATTTCTTCCTTATTATCACTGGATATGGATGCTAACAAGCTATCCGGTGTTGGTATCAGCGTCATCGGAAACCCAGGACCAGTCGGAACGGATGGTGTTGTGATCACATACACAATCGTTCTTATACGAACCACAATAATCACAGTGCATCATTATGAATCAAACTAACAGAAATTTCTGAATGATAATACTAACCGAATAGAACTTGAATAATAACTTGCATTAACAGAAACTTCAATAAACTGACTGACTGACCGACATCGATGAACAAGGGTTGCGGCCGGCTTTATATGCAGTGAACAGATACGTCTCCAAACGTCACAACGTTTCAGCGAAGAGTTGTGTTGGTTCCATGATAACCGCTTCTGGACGTATCGATTCAACAAACATCGGCCCAAGCCCGCTTGTTCACTAACACTAAACATAACCTACTGGACTTGACACATTGTTTGACCCATAACATGTGGCCTCCGGCCCAAACATAAAACATAAACATAATAGTCTTGACCCATAATAAACTAAAGTAAATAATAAACGGTACTGGACCGAACAAGAAAGTCGTGATTAACTTTTTGGTCTTCATCCGGAAACTTACCTCACTGGTTACTGAATTCCAGCAGCCTGATAGTCATTGAGCTTGCAGAAAATAAACTGATGGGAAAAATACCATCTTCAATAGGAAGAAATAATACAAGTCTGAGAGTTCTAAGTCTTCGATCTAACAAATTTGAAGGTAAAATCCCAGATGAAATATGTCATCTCATTTCTCTTCAGATTTTGGATCTTGCTCATAATGATATGTCTGGGAACCTACCAGCATGCTTTACAAACTTATCTGTCATGTCTGGAAGAGAGACCTCAGAGCCGATTGTTCTGTATGCTTCCTCGTATGAAGCAACGGCATCGTTGGTGACAAAGGGAAATACTTATAGGTATAGCACCATACTTTATCAAGTGACTTCATTAGACCTTTCTGATAACAAGTTTTCTGGGTCAATTCCTGATGAAGTTGTCGGACTTTTGGGCTTACGGTTCCTAAATCTGTCACACAATAATCTAACAGGAAGAATTCCAAACTTGTTCAATCAAATTGGAATGCTTGAATCGTTAGATCTGTCAAAGAACCATCTTGACGGAAGTATTCCTTTGAGCTTGGCACAGTTAACGGCTTTGAGTTGGTTGAACGTGTCATACAACAATCTTGTAGGAAGGATCCCAATAGGCCCCCAGCTTCAAACATTCAGTGAGTCCAGTTTCACCGGAAATGCACTTTGTGGGGATCCTCTTCCTGCATGTTCACCAAATAATGGCGACGCCAAAGGGATTACCGACCAACATGATGAATCTAATGGCACTGATTGGATCCTAGTGATACTTACACTTGTTGGCATGGTTGTTGGCTTCTGGATCATTTTTACACCATTGCTTGTAAGCAGACAATGGAGAATTGCATATTATTGTTTTCTTGAAGAAATCTGGTTCAAGCTTAAAAATTTCCTCTTTCTCCTGTTCCATAGTAAGTCTTGACCTTTATTTTACTTTTCTATTACGTTCTTTGTTTACATATTAAGATTAATTTGAAGAAACTTTTGAAAAACATTTAGTTACATTCTCAACATTGTCAATTTAAGTATTGATACCATGAAGCAAGGTTTAAAAGAACGGAAACGAGTTTCGAGGTGTTTTCCCTTCGCCTCATGAGGCGTAAGCCTCGAGGCGAAACGAGGCGTAAGGCCGAGGCGGTATTAAAAAATAAATATAAAAATTATATATATTATAAAAATAATAATACTAACTAATTTCATCATCAAAATCATCAAAAACATATATTAAAAAGACATGAAATGCTTGAAATTGACATAAAAAGTCAAAAACATCAAAAACAACTATGAAAATCCAATGAGGCGCAGCCTTTCTTAGCGCCTCAGCCCCTCTGAGGCGCATATGCAGTAAAAACCCCATGAGGTGCGCCTCAGACTCGTTTTTTAGCCGTTTCGCCTCGAGGCACACCTCAAGCGTTTTTTAAAACCATGCCATGAAGTTTTGAGAATATACATACATGCACAAACACACATCTAACCATATATAAACTTTGTTTCCAGGCCTCAATTTTGTGTTTTAAACTGAATTTTTGTGTTCGTATGTATGTTTGCTTGTGTGTGGTTTAAATATGGGTTTATATGAACATGATGGCGTGTTTCGTGTGCTAAATAATTTAGTAGAACAAGTACTATTTTTAACTATATTTAGATATTTATTGGTTAATGGGTTTGGGTCTCCTTAAATTGAGTTTCGACCAGACAATTAAGTGTTTAAAATAAAGCAAACATGAATGAGATATGTTTGCTAAAAGTGATTTGTTTGAAATGAAAACAGTTTCAAGAATCGGGTGGGAATCCTTTTACATCATAGGTGGGTGAAAAAACCTTAAACTTATTTACTAAACCTTAAACTTATTTAGACTATCTCCAATGCTATGTGTGTCCTTAGTCGTCCTTAGCTGCCATGTCATCTGCCACATAATATCCTTACAAATCCTTAAAAGCCTCACTTTCATATCCAAACCTACAAATATCCTGACCCTTCTTAATTTCCACCTCATCACCTACCCATCACACACAATATTTAAATAAAACTTTTCTTTTTTCACTTTGGACCCACCATATCGCATGAACCGAGGCAAAACCATGCCCTTGTGTAAGGGCATCCAACCTAAGGGCTTATTGAGATGGATGAGCTCCAATGGTAAGGGCTTCTAAGGGCCTCTAAGGATTTGTTCTCCAAGGGCTTATTGGAGATAGTGAGTTAGTGACTTGTATTTTAATCTGAGACCTATATGAGCATGTGCGACCTTGTGTAAGGGCATCCAACCTAAGGGCTTATAGATAACAAGTGAATATACATGAGAATCTCATACTTGTATTTTAATCTGAGACCTATATGAGCATGCTCGATAGTGTGTGCAATGCCCGCAACTTGCGGACATCTTCCTAAAGAATCCAGGAAAATGTGTACATTTTATCAAGTTACTTCTATTAATATGAAGAAATATAATACTATAAAATTCAGTGGCGGACCCAGGATTTTTTTCCATTGGGTGCGGAAATTTTTTAAGATTTTAGACCCCTAGCTATATAAATAAAAATTCAGTTCATAGCAGGTCGGATCGGGTAGGGTCATGTAAAACAAGTAAGCATAAACAAACAAAGTTTCATAGCGGGTCGGATCAGATCGAGTCGGGTCGGGTCAATTTCAATTTTTAAACAATCAAACCCTAGTTCCCAACTTCCTATCACATTAACAAACAAAATTTCAAGTAAAACAAGTAAACAACATAAAAAACCATCATAAGTAAAGTAACAACAAAAAAACATCAAAGTTCAAACCCTCCCTACTTCTATTTCTCTTAATCATTAAATAAAAGAACAAAAAAAAAACTTATCTAGAACATACCTTGGTCTTTAATTAAAAGAATCCGGCGAAAAAAAAGTGATTCAACCTCTTTCCTCTTGAGAAATCACGCCATAACTTCCCTATTCATGGTTCCTTCATAATCCTATCACATACAAAACAAACAAGGATCTTCAAGTGTTCGACCACAGCCCATATTTCTTAATTTTCAATTTAAAATTTTGAATTTCAAGCCATAGTAATTGTTGTTTACCAACCAAAAATCATATAAACAACATAATCACCCTACTAAACAGGGGCGAAGGATAAGAGGGGAGGGGAGGGGCGCCCCCCCTCCCCCCCCCCCCCGAATTTTTTGCTCAGTAGTGTTATATATGTAGTTTTCGTATAGAAATTTGTGGGTATATACGTTTCCGCCCCCCGGTTCAATAGAAATTTTTGGGTATATACGTTTTCGCCCCCGGTCAAAAAATTCAAGCTTCGCCACTGCTACTAAAGACTAGAACAACCCAAAAAAATCAAAACACATAAAATTTCAAACCATTTTAACATTTATATAACTCTATTTCTCTAGAAAAAATCACATAAAACATCAAAATAACTCAAATAAATGAAAGTACCTCTTTTAATTATAAGATTTCGGATGGAGTGATGGCCGGATTTTGGCGAATCCGGCGAGATAAGCCTATCGACGTCGCTGCCGGTGTTCGCTGGGGAGATCACAGGCGGGAGATGGTGGGACGAATTGGGTTGGGTTGTTTTGTATTAGTTGATTGGGTAGTGTTTAATTAATAATAATTGGGCTTGAGTAGATTAATACTTAAATTCATATTTGGGCTTGAGTAATTGGGTTGGGATTAATAAAAAGTAAATTGCCAAAATCGTCCTTAACGTCTAGGCATGTTTGTCATTTTCATTCAAAACAGTTTTTTTATAATATAGTCCTTCACTTTTGAGAATTTTTTGTCAATTTCATCCAAACATCTAATTTGCTTTATTTTTTCTATCAAACATTTGGATGAAAATGACAAAAAATCCCAAATCTCAAGGACGGTTTTGGCAAAAAAAGTCAGACGTTTGGATGAAAATGACAAAAAATCCCAAAAGTGAAGGACTATATGGTACAAAAAAGTTATTTTGGATGGAAATGACAAAAATACCTAACCTCAGGTACGATTTTGGCAATTTACCCTTTAATAAATATATCAGTGTTTAGAATTTCTTTTTTTATATATATAAATTCCTGAGATTTTTTTTTCTAAGGTGGGCAGTTGAAAATATCCAAGGGGGCGGTTGAAAATTTCTAAAGGGTACGGTCGAGATTTTCCAAGGGGTGTTGTTTGGATTTTACACGAAAAATAACACAATTTTTTTGCAAGGGGTGCGGCCACCCACCCATGCTAAAGGGTGGGTCCGCCCCTGATAAAATTTCATTAACAAGTATGTAAAAGTAATAATTTGAAACACGAAAAAATGCATGGATTACAGGCGATAATTTGAACTATATATATTTCTTAGTGTATATTAATTTTATACTTATCTCCTAGTCATTAGTCTTAACATTTGTTCTAAAATTAATTAATAATTAATACATTCGCAGGTCTCACAAAGAGGTGTAGGTCCAATATCTAGATAGAGGGGTACCTCCGAAAATCGAATCATTCATACAAGAGAAGATATAGATGCTACTGGTGTGTTTGTAATAATTTATTGTCCCCTTCTTTAGGATTTGTAATAACTATATATGGATTCTTACTTTCATACATGTATTGGTGAATATATGTTACTTTTGTTTATTCACTAGTGGTGTGTTTCGGTGTTCTCTGCATATCCGATGTTTGTTTGCTTAAAATTTCGATCACTCAAAATTGTTTGCCGTTTTCATTGTTATCCTTAGATTTTGATTCAAGCTTTCTTATCAATGTTTAGATTTGGAACAACTTTCGATTTATTATCTTTTATTATTATGTTCTTTCTTTAAATAAATTTTGTTGTTGTCTGTTTATAGTTATATTTTTTTTTCTTGCTCGTTTGTTGAGTAAATAGAACTTATTCAACGAACATATAAAAAAATATTATAATTATTAAGAATTTAACGGGACCTTCTCTATCCAATCAGTCAAACAAAGAAAGGAATCCGTTAAGTTCTTAAGCTTTCTTCCCAACTAATTCACCATTCTAGTTTAGTTGTGTGAGGATGAGAACAAAACAATTTTCTATTTTGTCTCATAAAAGTCCCTCAACAATTTTTTGAACATTAAAATCCTTCACATGTTAAATTTGAACAAAATTATAACAAAAAAATTAAAATAACTTGGAAACGTTAAAGGTGTTCATCGGTTCTTTTCGGTTTCAGTTATTTGGTTTGATTTATCTGTTTTGAAAATTTTTGAATTAAACAAAAATCTAACCAAACCATACGAAATTTAAGTACTTCAAAACTAAATCACAAGCCGTGTTCGAATTCGGCTTGGTTTTCGGTTTCAACCGAATACAACGAATTCATATTATTGGGTTTTTTTTCAACTAAATTTTGAAGTATGGTTTACCTTGGTTATTCGGTTTATCGGACAACATATAAATTGGATTCATTTTGTTTGGTTCGATTTTAATCCCATTTTTGTTCAATTTTGAGTTCTAACCGTTTTTGGTTCCGTAACAATGACCTATAAATTTTCAAAATAGTTGTTTTAAAAAAGTTTTGGTCATAATAAAGAGACTTTAATGTTAAAAAAAATCTTGAGAGATTTTTATGAGATAAATGAAAAAGTATGTTAGGTTTTTTTTTTTTTTTTTTGACAATTTTAATTTTATTTACTTTGCATGTTTGATTGTTTATACAAGCATATATATAAAGCTGAGGTGAGATTAGGGGTGTAAACAAGCCCAGAGGCTCGAGAGCTACTCGTGATCGGCTCGGTTAAAAGCTCGAATGAGCCCGAGCCCGAACCCGAGCTCGAGCTCGAGCCTGAAATAGAGCTCATTTTGTTCTCGAGCTCGAGCCTAAAATACAAAGCTTGTTTAGGCTCGCGAGCCTAAACGAGCCCATACAAAATTTTAATTTTTTTATATAAATAATACATTAATAATGATGATAACATTATTGAGCCGAGCTAGAGCCGAGCTTTGGCTCGTTTAATCGATGTTGAAGTGAGCTCGAGTCGAGCTTTTAGCTCGGTTAAGGTTGTTTTCAAAATAGTTCGAGCCGAGCTCGAGCTTTGGGTTTTACTAGCGAGCCGAGCTCGAGCGCAAAGAAGTAGGCTTGAACCGAGCCGAGCTCGAGCTTCATAAAAACCTAACGAGCCGAGCTCGAGCCTGGTCGAGCTCGGGCTCGTCCCGGCTCATTTACACCCCTAGGTGAGATGACAGTGATAGTCTTTTCGCATCATTGTTCCACAAAAAGAAATCAGTCAAATTATTTTAGAAAGTACAGGGACCTATTTTGTAAAACTGAAAATATAGAAAAAAAGTATCGAAATAACCTAAAAAAAATAAAACTGCTGGCTATGGGGTTCGAACCCATGCGCACTTATGTGCAGAAGATCTTAAGTCTTCCCCCTTAACCTCTCGGGCAAACCAGCTTTTATTTCGTATTTGACCTTTTTGATACAAAAATTGTCCTTTTTTTGAAACATTTGTTAATACTAAAATAATGTGTTTAGTTATATATTTTGTTTTGAATTAAGGAAAAAAAAACCCCAAACAAAGATTAAGAGCATTCACATCTTGTTCATCAAATTCTGTGAGAGGCTCCTCCATATTATAGATAGTGGTTACGAGGGTTTGTTAGTGGAGAAGATAGAAAATGTTATTGTTCGTCTGAAAATATGAAAAAAACATTGTTCACCCTATAATTTTTTTAATGTTTTCCGAAAGTGGTTGTGAGTAGATGATGAAGATGGTGGATAGGATGTGAATGCTTTAACAAAAGGAAGAAAAATAAAGTTAAGTCGTCACTTAAGTTAAATAAAATAAATGTTGCTAATTATATTAAGCTATCGATTAGCCCATTTGGTTATAAGCTTTGCTATTATCACAAATAGATTGGTGTTCGATCCCCATGGTCAGTAAGATTTTTGTCGCAGGTCTAAGCAAAGGGGCTAACTTTGTTAAATACCTAGTTTTGAATTTTGAATGCCGAACCATGAATTAAAAAACTCTGCAATATATAAGCTTAGATGTGAAACCCTATAAAACTGGTCATAAATCATAATTAGTAGGAAAGAGAAACACAAAATACCTATGTCCAGCCTGGCCCAAGGGTAAGTCAAACAAGGCTCTTGCTTTGGGCCTCCACACATTAAAGGCCCCAATTTTTACATTTTATTTACATATTATTAGGCCCAAGGGTAACTAGATGTTTAAAAGCTTGCTGGATGTTAATTTGTATAACATATTTTTTTTTTAATTTCTTTTCATTAGTTGACATAAGTGAAAAGATTAGCTAGACCATTATATAATTGTTTAAGCATTTGGTACATGAGGTTCATTTGGTTTCAGTAACATTAGCCTTACTAATAGTCTAATCTTTGTTGGATGTTTATGATAAACAAAAAGGAGGACATTTACAGGATCCTAGTCTAGAAATGTCTAAACCATCTGTTAGTGATAAAGTTAGCAAATACTCGATACCGGTAACGTGTATTGTAACTTCATGTTTATATAAACTTTACTTTAAGCGTTCTTTTTTTTTTCTTTTTACAAGGGGCTCAAATTTTTAGTTTGCTTTGGGCCTCACATTTGATTGAACCGGCCCTGCATATGTCTTGTATTGTTCTCATAGATATTCCACGTATCATTGATTTTAAAACCAAAGCAAATATGTAATATATAAATATATAGACATGCATACATATCTATTTATATTTGACTATAATCTGCCACTAATTTCAAATCTTTGTTGCATTTTTTGACCCATAAACCATTTAAAAGTTGAAAATATAAGTCATGGGTGTTGGAAATAGAACTCATCGAATTAATGTGGATGTGTTCCAATCATACTTTCATGTAGGGTCACATGAATTTGATGATCATACCCTACCATCATTTATGATATAGCTACTCAAATTCAGTTTTATCATAAGTGTTCATGTATACACACAACTAGCTATCAACCACTTGTGGTCTAATGGTAGAAAGGTCTAGGTTCTCTAAGACCATACGTAGTGGGGCGTGATTTTTAAAAAAAATTGAAAAAAAACGCCCCATAACGCCCCCCACCCCATTACACTAGGCGTTATGGGGCGTTATTTTTTGAAAATTTGCATGTGGGCGTTTAAATTAAAACGCTGAAGAGAGATGTGGAAGTTAGGTGGTGGCCAATGAGATTTGGACTTGTGGTCAATGTTACTGTTTGCTTTTTGACTAGCCAATCAGCATCAACTCTTTTCTTTTTTCTTTTTTTTTTGTTTAATGATTGGTAGGGGCATTATGGGGCATTATACCCACTACACCACTTTTGCTATAATGCCCCATCGCTGACTAGGACGCCACGTGTCGGATAATGCCCCATGGTGGGGGCATTATAACCCACTACCACTACACATGGTCTAATGAAGACTAAAGTTCAATCTTCACTTGTGTTATTTTGGTGGATTATGTAATGATGGACAGAGCCTAGTCTCCTTGCAAAGGTGTCAGGTTCTATCATGAGCCCATCCGGGTTTTCGTTCCACCGTGTGTTACGCCAGAGAGTGTTCAGCTCTTATGGTGACACATCTGTCAAGTGACAGTCGACGGTATGCTTTCCCAGGGAACGCCTAAGCCAAGCTCTGAAACCAACGTGAGTCCGGTTAAGACAATATAGTCTGACTGGAGTGGAACAACAAGACTCTTCAATTTAGAAAGTACAGTAGCCTAATACAAAAAAGTCGTGGTTAAAAAAAAATATACACAACTAGGGTATAAATATTGTGATCTACTAACTTGCTTATCTTTGTTGAATATGCACTAACTTGCTTATCTTTGTTACTTTGTTGAATGACGTTTTATAATAAGACTACCCCATAAGTTTATGTTATTAAAATATTTTTACCGTTTATACATATATAACCAAGGGTGAAACGATGTTAGCACTACCTTTTTAATTGAGAGGTCGGAATATAACTTTTTCTACGTATACTTTCATTCTCATCCGGCATAAAAAAATGCTCAATCGATTTACGCTGCTACGTATAACCATATTTTATATAGTTGTAACTTGGAAAACAAATACAAAAATTCAACGAGATTGGTTGGTAAAAAGGGACGAGAACCACAATTTGATTTGTACACAACTGTCATAATTATTGGGTAAAAGGTTAAATTCAATGGGTCGTTTTCTCGTATCATTTATGTTTTATATACAACAAATGTGTATTCAATTAATTTCCCAAATATACATTATGAATTATTAATAAAATCTAATGCGCTCGTTTTGACAATTATCATTGACATTTGAAGAAGACGGATATGGAATAAAGATACAAGTTTTATATTTATAGTAATGTATCAATGTCTTGAAAAATATTAAAATACTTATAACCAAATTACTTGTAGACATGACCCTTAACCCTTAAAAGAGCAACAAGTTAACATGCCACCAAGAGACCTAATCATACAAAATAAAAATTATGGATTGTGCATTATTAAAGTATTTGGTATATAATTTAAAAGGTACCTTGGATAAAAAATTAATTTAAAGTAAAGAAATGGGAGACCCATATAAACATTTATACATGTAGATTCAAGACGATATATAAGGTGATTATGTAAAAGTTTAACTGTAGTTTTCATGTATTAAAACCGAGCATGTATTAAGCATGGCTCCATATTCAAACACAACTTATATAACACATGATATGTCAGTTGATTTTTGAGCCATCAAGTCATTATAATCGTTTGAATCAACTGACATATCATGTGGGTGTGGGGGTTCCATGAAAAAGTCTAGGGTTTCCCGTGATGAGGGCTGGGGGAATGGGTTAGCATTTTATGTTATAGGATTTTTAATATTTGATGTTATTTTGGAGTGGTTGCACATTGGAGCCTAGCTTCGAAATTATTTACACAGTGTTTGTTGGTGTCTTTGCTGGACAGGAAACATGGTTGCAACAACCCGTGGGTCTAGCCACGGCAAACAGAAGATCAATCAGACTCCAAGCGCGATATATCTCAGCTCAGGTAAAATGCGGATCCCTTAACATGTGCTTTGATTATTTGGTATGCTGGTGGTTCTACTGGTTTTCACGGCTTGTAGAAAATGAAGGGCAACGGACGAGAAAGAGGCGTAACGAAACGGATGGCCGTCGTCTATTAGAATCCGTAAACGATAGCCACAGTACGAAGCGAGTTATTGCTACACTGTCTTCGACGAAGAAGCACAGAGAGATTTTGAACACTTCTGATGGGTCTACGGGGAACGAAAAGAAACGAAGGGGCGTGAAACCAAAGGAAATACCCAGCCTAAAGACGCGTTCCTCGCCGAAACAGCTATACAATGCAATATCATACATGTCACGGAGGCAGGAGGAAGCTGTAAAAGAAATGGGTTTAGGTGGCTATTGGGATTTGTCGTCGACGGCATTCCTGAAAAACTCGCCTTTCATGTGGTTGAACAATTTGACGCTGATAATTTGACATTGAATCTTGGAAACACCCAATTGGTCGTCACCGCAACTTTGATCAGCAAACTGTTGGGTATCCGTGAAGGAGGTTTGAGCTTTGGCGCAGTTCTTCCGTCCAAGACACTACACCCATCGTTGAAAGGATGGCGTTGCTAGGTACCCCCGGCTTTTACATATCCCCAACTTTAATATCCACAGAGATCCAACAAGACACTTATGATGATATGATGATTTTTCGCATTGATTTTGTGTTGCTTTTTGTAACAACCCTCGGTAAAACCAACACCCTCATAATATTCTGACACCTTAGTATACTGTAAAATGTCCCATTATGTCTTATATTACAACCCGTATGTGAAAACCGAGCCCGAAATACGTTATAGTTTATAAAATAAATTAAAAACATAAAATATTAAGTTGAGGCGGGCCGCGTAGACCCACCCCATGCTTTTACGCGGGCGGTATCAAGGTTGGGAACGGACTCCGCTGATTTCTTTAGTTCAAGCGGGCCGCGTAAGCTTAAGCTTACATTGACGCGGGCCGCGAGAGATCAGTAAACGCGGAGACATCCGGTGCTGACACGTGTCATCATCGTGTCAAGCCTAGTGGTGATCCGGACGAGCTACGAGTTGACCCTAGGTTTGACACGGGCCGCGTAGACTTCTGTCTACCCTTACGCGGGCCGCGTGGAGACCAGAATCCAGCACTATATAAGAAGGCCATCAGTTTTCATTTTTCGTCGCTCATTCTCAATTCTCAAATCACAATTTCTGTAGAAGAGGCATTATAGTCGGGTATTATACCCCTAATTAGCGAGGTTCTGCTCCGTTGTAAGTATTATAACCCCAGTTTCGTAATAGTTACGCTGCCCGATTGATTTAGGGCTCCGTAACAACTGTCGTGGTTCTGCCCGACGTAGTTGTTGGAATGCCGTCTCGGGGAGGGTATCATTAATATTTTCAAAGGGTTATGATACTAACCAATGTACATTTGTATAAATTATAGATTATATCCAGGAAACCCTTACGAGAAGCCTAAGATAGCAATGTGAGTTTATCCTCTTTTTGTTAACCTTTTTGGAATACTTTACAAAACCTTAAATGTTTTACACTGCGATTAAGCGGTGATTGAGTCTTTGTAGTTCTTCAATTACTGCCGGTATGTTGGGGTTTTGTATACAAAATTTACTACACTGTGAGTAGTAAGTCAAGGTTGACAGTACGTTACCATTGGACAATGAGTTAGCCAATGTGTAATATGACCCACAAGTCAGTGGATTGATAGTACCAAATGGAGTAATTGTGTAGACATAAACAATGTGATCGCTCTCAATACTGTTTTAATTGATAAAATGTTTCTTGATTAAACTGGGATTCACTCACCAGTCTTTCCGACTGACAAATGTTTTTAAAACGCGTTTCAGGTAACCCAATGTGACAGCCAATTAGTAAAAAGCCAGCTGGAGAGCACTGAAGGCTTGGGAAAAATGTGGCTATAAAAGTTACCTAATAAACGATGTTTTAAATTTAATAAAATAGGGTTTATCCCTATAAGTGTATTGTAATAAGAAACTTGGGTTTTGCCCATGTTATTATTAATATCAAATCTGGTGGTTTTACTCTGATAAACATTTCCTAACTACGGTCCTGATGAAAAATTCCGCTGCCAAATTAGACAAACATTGCGATACCACCGAAATTGGCTCGCGGTCGCCCGTTCCCGGGACTCAGGGATCGGGGGTGGCGACAGGAGGTGGTATCAGAGCCTAGCCACTGGTCTGAGCCAAAGAAGTGTTCTGCTGACACTTAAAATTCTATATTTTGTGTTAGGAAATAAATTACGGAAATACGTGCATAACTGTAATTATTTGTTATGTGTTATTTGACTATCTGTTAGTTTACAGTATGAGTGATCAAGGACCCTCAGACATAAATCATCAGTTGTCTGATTCACCTAAGAGTGAAGGTACCTCTTCACAGCCTGCCCTCTCTGGGTATACTGCTGATCAGGAAGAAGGAGTGTTTGCTTTTAGAGCTCAGTCAGAAGAGCCATTCCCTCATAAGAAACGAGGATGGTTCAGTAAGGAAGCATTTGCTCGTAGGAAGAGAATGCGAAAGTTGCAACAGCAAAGAGTTTTAGCAGCTGTTAAGGGAGAGACAGATGCCTAAACACATGATATGCTTAATAAAAGCCTAGCTAATTTCCATATCCTAGCTACAACTGCTGCTGACCCGATTCTGGAACAACTAGTAGCCCCACAACCACAAAACCCAGAACAACCCATGGAGATAGAAAATCCCGAAAACCAAGTGGAGATGCAAGACTTTAACCCAGAAGAAATCCCTAGGGTACCTGCACCAAACCCCCTAGACACAAATTACGACCCCTGGTGGGACGATAATAGGGACTTTGTGCAACGTTACCCTATCCAGGAGTATCCACCCATACAGAACATAGAAGCCTACCCAGGTATGGACCCTTTAGATCCCTATACCAAGATGATTATATTAGGGAGATATTAGAGGATCCTTACCAATTTCATGAACTGTCACCCCCATATCAGGAACCCGTACCCCAGATTCCAAACCCAGTCCGAGAACCTGCACCCCCAATGAGTGCAGAAAACGTCCAAGAGCTTAGGACTTTCGGGGAGGAAATTTTAGAAAAAGCAGTGAGAGGATGAGACAGGTGGGAGAGCGTCTCGTATGGAAATACGATGAGCGCAATATGGATTTTTGGATAAATCCATATCCGTGAATGTGAGAATGGAGGAAATGGTAGTAATAATAATAATAATATAATAAAAATAAAATAAAATATGTGTGTACGGATGCATAGTACTATTAGTATAATTTTCTTTCTGTTGGTATTGTAATCTTTATTTCAGTACTAGTGTATAATAGACGCATAGTATATGAAAATAGAGTACAAGTCGCAATGATCGACGTTTTTGGCTAGATTGAGTATCATGTGAATTATGATATTACTTATTATCTTGTGATATTAATATGGGGTAAATGTTTAAAATTCAGATGGCCGACGAAGAAAATCAAGGAAATCTGAATAACGATAACCAGAGTAACATTAACGTGGTTAATGAAAATCCAAGCATCAATAATAATGGAAACCAGATGGATAATAGTGCTATCCAACATATAGTGGCACAAGGAATTATAGATGCAATGCCATTTATTCTTCAAACGGTTCAAGAAGCGAATAATAAAAGTAAATATAGCAGTAAGCGACCAATTGAACCAGAACACAGCGTGAACAATGGACCATTACTTCAAATGCCCATTCCCAAAAGAAGAAGAACCGTGCTTTACGGTTGTTCTTACAAAGAATTCTGGTCTTGTAAACCAATAGAATTCTCGGGCAATGAAGAACCTATTGCAGCTCTACGCTGGATAGAAAAGACTGAGGCTGTTCTGAAAATAAGTAAATGTGCGGAAGAGGACAAAATAATGTTTGCTTCCAATCTATTTAAGAATGCAGCCTTAGAATGGTGGAACACTATCCTTCAGTCTAGAGGAAGTGATAAGGTTTATAGTATGGATTGGGAAGAATTTAGGAATATGGTAGAAAGGAAATTCTATCCTCCAAATGAAAAGGAGCAGATAGCAAATAAATTCCTAAACCTTAGGATGACTGGTGTGGATAGTAAGGGGTACACGAAGTTATTCTTTGAATATGCTAGAATAGTGTCAACCCTTGCTTCACCAGAACCGGTGTTAATCTCCCGTTATATCTAGGGATTAATTGGAGAGATTAGACATGTAGTCAAGGCAGCTAGACCTCAAACTATAGAAGAAACTGTAGAACTAGCAAATACCTTGACAGATGAGTTAATCCGTAATAGAGAAGAAGACCAGAGGAGAAACCTAACCCAAAGGCTTACTCAAGAATTTCGTTCTGGAAATTTTAATCGTAGGAATATGGGTTCTACTTCTACACCATACTGCAAGGTCTGCAAGAAAAAGCATTCGGGAAAACGCTCCACTCTCTGCAATTATTGCAAGATGCCAGGACACAAGGAAGAAAATTGCAAGAGGAAATCCAGTAATGGATTATGCTACAACTGTGGAGAAAAATGTCATATCAGGCCAAACTGTCCGAAATTGGCTCCAGCTACAAACAACAAGAGTACTAAAAATGCTAGAGCAATTGTTCTGACTACAGAAGAAGCCAAGATGATCCCAGACGTTATAGCTGGTACGTTTTTAGTTAATGATATATTTGCTAAAGTATTATTTGACTCTGGTGCGAACCAAAGTTTTATCAATACTTCGTTTTGCAAAATTCTAAATCAGTCATTAACTAAACTACCACAAGAATGTCTAGTAGAAACAGCTAATGGAGAAACTGTTAGGATTTCTGAAATCTTGCAGGGAGCAAGAATAGAAAATTTAATTCAGAAATTTATAGCAAATCTATATCCCATGAATCTGGCAGGATTCGATATTGTTTTAGGAATGGATTGGTTAATAGCCAATAAAGCCAATATTTTATGTGATCAAAAGTCAATTCAAGTAAATTCACCAAAAGGTAAAACGATCACAATTAAAGGAGATAAGCCCTCTAGATCCACAAAATTCATATCGGTGATGAAAACTGCAAGTTGTATAAGGAAATGTTCTATAGTGTATTTGATTTCCATAATCACTAACACTAAAGGAAAAGATTTAAAAGATATTCCAGTAGTATCTCAGTTTTCAGATGTATTTCCAGAAGAATTACCAGGACTACCTCCAGACAGAGAAGTTGAATTCAGAATTCACCTGCTACTAGGAACATCACCAATTGCCAAAGCACCTTATCGTTTGGCACCCGCCGAAATGCAGGAACTAAAGAAACAATTAGATGAATTGTTAGAGAAAGGATTTACACAACCAAGTTCGTCGCCATGGGGAGCGCTGATACTGTTCGTTAAAAAGAAGGACGGATCAATGCGTATGTGCATTGACTACCATGAATTGAACAAGGTCACGATTAAAAATCGGTACCCGTTACCGAGAATCGATGATCTGTTTGATCAACGACAAGGAGCTCGATTTTTCTCTAAAATCGATTTAAGGTCAGGATATCATCAATTAAAGGTACATGAAGAGGACATTCCTAAAACCGCATTTAGAACGAGGTATGGTCATTATGAATTTACTGTCATGCCATTTGGTTTAACCAATGCCCCAGCTGCATTTATGGACATGATGAACCGAATATGTAAACCATATTTGGATAAATTCATAATTGTTTTCATAGATGATATTCTAATTTACTCTAAGAGTAAAGAAGATCATGCAAGACATTTGCACGCACTTTTAAGTCTATTAAGAAAGGAAAAGCTTTATGCTAAATTTTCTAAGTGCGAATTTTGGTTAGAACAGGTACAATTCCTTGGACACTTAGTCAATCATAAAGGAGTTCATGTAGATCTAACAAAGATTGAGGCAATTACTAAATGGAAAACCCCTAAGTCACCAACCGAGGTTAGAAGTTTCTTAGGATTGGTCGGTTATTATAGAATATTTATTCAAGATTTTTCTAGAATAGCCATTCCTTTAATTAAGTTAACCTGTAAATCTATTAAGTTTGAATGGGGATTAAAACAAGAAGAAGCCTTTAGAATCCTTAAGCAAAGATTAACCCATACACCCATATTAGCATTACCAGAAGGAACTGAAGACTTTGTAATCTACTGTGATGCTTCTAAATTAGGTTATGGATGTGTATTAATGCAACGACAAAAGGTTATAGCCTACGCATCTAGACAACTTAAAAATCATGAAGAGAATTATTCAACCCATGATTTAGAGTTAGGAGCTATAATTTTTGCTCTTAAGATTTGGAGACATTACCTTTATGGTAGTAAGTTTACCATATTCACTGATCATAAGAGTTTAAGGTATATCTTCAAGCAAAAGGAGTTGAATATGAGACAAAGACGCTGGATGGAGATGCTTAGTGACTATGATTGTGATATCCAATATCATGAAGGAAAAGCAAATATAGTGGCAGATGCTTTAAGCCGAAAATATCATGAAAAACCAAAAAGGGTACGTTCTCTTAAATTAAATCTGCAAGTAGATTTAAATGATCAAATAAGAGAAGCACAAGAATCAGTAATCAAGGATGATTCTAAAAAATTAAAAGGTATGTTGAAAGAATTAAAATAAGGAACAGATGGAATTTGGAGATTCCATGAAAAGAGAATGTGGATACCTAAATTAGGAAACCTATGTCATCGTATACTAGAAGAAGCCCATAAATCTAAATATACGATGCATCCAGGGAGTGATAAAATGTACCAGGATTTAAGGAAAAATTTATGGTGGATAGGAATGAAGAAGGACATAGCAGCCTATGTTTCTAAATGTCTAACCTGTTCACAAGTCAAAGATGAACACTAGAAACCCTCAGGTTTGTTACAGCAATTAGAAATGCCGGTGTGGAAATGGGAATTGATAACAATGGATTTTGTTACTAAATTACCCAAAACAAAGAAAGGAAATGATACAATCTGGGTGATTGTAGATAGACTAACTAAGTCAGCTCATTTCCTACCAATGAAGGAAACAATTAGTATGGAACAATTAGCTAAATTATATGTAAATGAAATTGTTTCTTTACATGGTATTCCTTTATCAATTGTTTCTGATAGAGATAGTCGATTTACCTCTCATTTTTGGTCAAGTTTCCAAAAGGCAATGGGAACTAAGTTAAAATTGAGCACATCTTATCATCCTCAAATGGACGGGCAAAGCGAAAGAACAATCCAGACAATGGAAGACATGCTTAGAGCTTGTGTAATTGATTTTGGAGGTAATTGGGACGATCACTTACCTTTAATAGAATTTTCTGATAATAATAGTTATCACACAAGTATCAATGCTGCACCATTCGAAGCACTTTATGGACGAAAGTGTCGAACCCCAGTCTGTTGGGCAGATATTGGGGAAAAGCAACTATCTGGACCTGAGATTGTGCAAGAAACAACCGACAAGATTATTCAAGTCAAGGAACGACTAAAAGCAGCACGTGATCGACAGAAAAGCTATGCTGATAACCGACGCAAGCCATTAGAATTTCGAGTAGGAGATAAAGTCTTGTTAAAAGTCTCTCCTTGGAAAGGAATAGTAAGATTCATCAAATGGGGAAAGCTAAGTCCCAGGTATGTTGGACCTTTTGAGATTATTAGAAGAATAGGACCTGTAGCCTATCAGCTACAACTGCCAGAGGAAATGGCAGGAATACATGATGTGTTTCATGTATCTAATCTCAAAAAGTGTTTAGCTGACAAATCAATGATAGTGCCTCTTAAGGATATAGAGGTAAATGAACAACTTAAGTTTGTGGAAAGACCTCTACAAATTGAAGACATGAAAGTCAAGAATCTCAAACACAAGAGACTAGTTCTAGTCAAAGTGAAGTGGGACTCTAAAAGATGACCTGAGTACACATGGGAACTCGAATCAGAAATGCAAAAGAAATACCCGCATTTGTTTCAATAGATCTCGAAGACGAGATCTAAAACAAGGTGGGGAGAATGTAACAACCCTCGGTAAAACCAACACCCTCATAATATTCTGACACCTTAGTATACTGTAAAATGTCCCATTATGTCTTATATTACAACCCGTATGTGAAAACCGAGCCCGAAATACGTTATAGTTTATAAAATAAATTAAAAACATAAAATATTAAGCTGAGGCGGGCCGCGTAGACCTACCCCATGCTTTTACGCGGGCGGTATCAAGGTTGGGAACAGACTCCGCTGATTTCTTTAGTTCAAGCGGGCCACGTAAGCTTAAGCTTACATTGACGCGGGCCGCGAGAGATCAGTAAACGCGGAGACATCCGGTGCTGACACGTGTCATCATCGTGTCAAGCCTAGTGGTGATCCGGACGAGCTACGAGTTGACCCTAGGTTTGACTCGGGCCGCGTAGACTTCTGTCTACCCTTACGCGGGCCGCGTGGAGACCAGAATCCAGCACTATATAAGAAGGCCATCAGTTTTCATTTTTCGTCGCTCATTCTCAATTCTCAAATCACAATTTCTGTAGAAGAGGCATTATAGTCGGGTATTATACCCCTAATTAGCGAGGTTCTGCTCCGTTGTAAGTATTATAACCCCAGTTTCGTAATAGTTACGCTGCCCGATTGATTTAGGGTTCCGTAACAACTGTCGTGGTTCTGCCCGACGTAGTTGTTGGAATGCCGTCTCGGGGAGGGTATCATTAATATTTTCAAAGGGTTATGATACTAACCAATGTACATTTGTATAAATTATAGATTATATCCAGGAAACCCTTACGAGAAGCCTAAGATAGCAATGTGAGTTTATCCTCTTTTTGTTAACCTTTTTGGAATACTTTACAAAACCTTAAATGTTTTACAATGCGATTAAGCGGTGATTGATTCTTTGTAGTTCTTCAATTACTGCCGGTATGTTGAGGTTTTGTATACAAAATTTACTACACTGTGAGTAGTAAGTCAAGGTTGACAGTACGTTACCATTGGACAATGAGTTAGCCAATGTGTAATATGACCCACAAGTCAGTGGATTGATAGTACCAAATGGAGTAATTGTGTAGACATAAACAATGTGATCGCTCTCAATATTGTTTTAATTGATAAAATGTTTCTTGATTAAACTGGGATTCACTCACCAGTATTTCCGACTGACAAATGTTTTTAAAACGCGTTTCAGGTAACCCAATGTGATAGCCAATTAGTAAAAAGCCAGCTGGAGAGCACTGAAGGCTTGGAAAAAAATGTGGCTATAAAAGTTACCTAATAAACGATGTTTTAAATTTAATAAAATAGGGTTTATCCCTATAAGTGTATTGTAATAAGAAACTTGGGTTTTGCCCATGTTATTATTAATATCAAATCTGGTGGTTTTACTCTGATAAACATTTCCTAACTACAGTCCTGATGAAAAATTCCGCGGCCAAATTAGACAAACATTGCGATACCACCGAAACTGGCTCGCGGCCGCCCATTCCTGGGACTCAGGGATCGGGGGTGGCGACACTTTTCCTTACGCCGATGGCTTCATAACAGATGAATGGGTATGTGAATGACAAAATTTTAAAGCGTTTAACGGCTGATACACGCTTCGAGGAGTACAACTAGTGCGCTTACATCGTGGAGTGTTTAGTGCAAGAAGAAATGGAATCCAAGGGACCCAAACAGTTGGTGGGCTGGGCCCCTGACTATCTTGACGGCACGTCCTCAAAATTCCTTGTGATTTGGGAAAAAAAGATTCTTGTGGTTAACGACATACTTTTTTTGTGTAGTTGTTGTATGTCGACAACACAGAGCTGGCCACGCTAAGCACGAGACTGACATTCGGGCCATTCAGTTCTGGACTAAAGACATGTTGGCACGTCAACAAGATTAAGAGATCAAGAATGGCGGGTTTTGTCACGGCCCCCGACCCACCCTGGACGGAATCGGAAGCCGCGAACAGCCCAGTGGTACCGGTGATTATTTTTGAAATTTCATCAGGACCGTGTGTTAGGAAAAATATCAGAGTTTAGAAAACACCGGATTTTGTTTATTAAATAGATGGGATAAACCCATGTTTTACAATGGTAGCTTTAATAAAGATAAATTTGATTAAATAAAACAATATTTCTTAATTTGATTTAATTAATAAAATAAGCCACTTCTTGAAGTCTTTCAGTGCAGTATCCATTTCTTACTCCAATATACTGTAATTACCTGAAACATGTTTGAAAAAGGTTTTGTCAGCGGGAAATACTGAGTGAATCATTCATTTTGCTAAAACGACTCGTTTGTTATAATTTACAGTATTAAGAGCGATTACAATGTTTCTGATATCAAACCAACTACCCACAGTATTTGTCACTCGACCATCCATCGGTAACCTCATTGTCCAATGGAGTCTGTGACTATGGTCATATCACTCATTGGCTAACTCGTTGTCCAATAGTGACGGTTATCAAGTAATGTATACAAAACCCCACATACCGGCTGTAACTTGGTGATTACATAAACTTAATCACTGTAATTATAACCTTTGAAAATAAACATGATTTGGAAAGTAATTTGATAAAAAGAGAATGACTCACATTATAAACATGCAGATTCATACGGGCAAAGTTTAATCTACAGATAAGCCTTGATATTGCAGATTTATACAGGCAGAGCTTAGCCTATTGATTAGCCTTGTAACCTAGTGCACACGAACTAGGTAGGTAACTTAATACAGCAATTACGATAACTCACGAGATTAAAACCCTCACAACGAATGACAAAGTGCAATCACTTAAACATCCATCGGATTCACAACGAATGACAGAGTATTCCCCGAGTTCGGGTGGTACTCAAACATCCTGTCGGAATCACGACTAATGACAAAGGATAGCGCTTAAACATCCGGTCGGATAGTTTAAATCGATCGGACATTGAATCGTAGCAGCGATCGAGTTAATACCCGGTATCGTAGCAGCACCCCGCTATACTAATTAGTGATTTTGAGACTGTTTCTACTATAACTCAACGTACAAATTGAATTTGATCGTCGAACGAACGCACAGTATCAAGTCCCACTGCCTGCTATTTATACACAAATTTGATCTGGCTTACGGACCGTAGGCCTTATCCATTACGGTCCGTAAGGGACACGAAATGGTCATAGGCTTCCCATGCGTGTTTCTAGCCTAGCTGAGTCGACGGTTTCTCGAAATTAAATTTAGACAGCAAGATATATGGATAATCGTTGAGTAGAAAATACCCCCCTGAGTTTTAGGGTTTGTGCAGAATTACTTGGGTGTCTCAATTAGGGTTTCTTATTGGATAAAATAATAAAATAAATAGGACTTTTAATGAGGGTTGTTACAGGTTTGGGCATGGCAAGTTGAAAGCGATAAGTGTTGGTGCAGTTGAAGCAGGTGTTGATGTAGATGACGAGACATTTGCGAACACGTGGGTATTTTTTAATGTAAGCCCTTTGCGTCTTACTTTTTTAAAGCCTTATGTTTCTTTTGTTCTTGTAATAGGAGTTTGTTGACAGCGTTGAGAAGTGGGTAGATAGGTTCGATGACGTTCGGGTTAAGATCGAAACGCACTTAGGTGCCCGTTTAGCCGAGGACCCAAACAACAAGGGCCTCCATGGGCTAAAGCCTAGGTACATTGATGTGTTGAATGAGGTGCCAATTTGGCCCGCCGAAGCGTTAGACAGCTTTGAAGAGGGACAAATGTTCAAGCGGGCGTCGACAAGCGCTCACCCCGGACGTAAGCGCAGGTATCGCAAAGCACCACCCCCACTTTTTTCCACAAAATATGTATCTGAAAATGTGACAGACATGATTTCAGACTCAACCGCTTCAAAGAGCATAACACAGATACCGATTGAGTTGAATGCATCTTCGGTGGAGAAGACATGCACACACAAAAAGAAGAGATCGAGCAAACGACTAAGTGGTGGGCCATTTTTTTAAAAAATCTTACTTGTTGTCTGCACCCCTCGTAGATCCGTATCCTGTTATTTTATTGTTAACCTTAAATCGTGACAGGCGTCAAAGGGTGTCAGAGTATGAAAAGTTTGGAAGCAGTTACGGTGGACGATGACGATGGAGACGCGGTTGATTTGGGTGCCTGTACACCTATTGCTCCACGTGTGGAACCCATTTCTGATGTCCCCGTGTGCCATATGACGGTTAGCATCTGTACACCGACCGTGGAGGTGAGTATGGGAAATTTGAATGAAGTAGCGGGAGTTGAGGCGCATGATGATGGACGTCGAGACGGTGCGGTTGAAAACATGGATTTGGTATTGAGGGACGCTTCAGATGCGCCGTCTACTTGGGACCAAGGTACGGTTACGACGAAAATAAAAAAAAGTGTCTTAGTGTTAACAGCCAACATGGTGTTGTATATATATGTGCGTATTATTTCTAACATTTGGCAACGGGATAAAAAACAGGGCATGTTGATTTAGAGCAAGACGGGCTAAATGCCAAGAACGACACGTCAGCCATTATGCGTGTTTTTGATGGGATCGAAGAGCTTCTAAATACAGGTATTAAAAAAATTGTTTATTACTCCATTACGTTAACAATACCACGTTGAGTTTCTGTTGGTCGTGTGCAGGGGGTGGGTGAAATGTCAAACGATGAAACTTCACAGCTGGGGGTGTCGCCGTCTTCGGGTGTAGACATTTGGCCTCGCGTTGCGTGTGCACTGTACGCGCCAAGTCGGGGTCCTCCCACAGGTCTCCCGTCGTTGATCGCACCTGCGTTTGTCGGCCCCGTGGTGCAATGGACAAAAAGTTTGATTGTTGCGAGGGTAGCAGGTAAATTGGTACATAGTTTCTCTAGTAAAACCCCCACGTGATAAGATATAAAATTATGAAATCCTCGTGATACTTTTGCTGTACTTGAAAGGACGCGACGAACAGTAGGGGACGTAGTTTCTTGGGGGGGGGGGGGCAGGTCAGCGACTTCTTTTATATATATATATATATATATATACTTTTGAAACAAAAACCAATTTTCCGCCGTCCTGACCCAACCCTCATGTGGGAATGTGTGGGCGTAGGGTAAGCAGATGAGGAGCATGCGGTTGATAGTGATTATTCCATCGGACGCATGTCGGGTGGATCAAAAGTTGGTTTAGACCCTGGTGGGTAAAAGAAGGAAAAAAAACCTCATTTAATTTCATTGTGTTTTTTTACGGTCCATGTTTAAAAATTTGTTCCTGGTTTTTTAAAAGAAAAAAACAGGACCCATGGTTGACGTGCCGAGCCAACCAAGCTTCAGTCTAGGTATCTCTCAGGATGTCATGGGTGACGATATACATATAGTTAGTTATACAAATGTGTATATTGCCAATCTTCAACTATACATATATGTATATATGTGTTTAAAATTGAAATATAAGTATTGTACAACTATGTTTGATAATTTACAAATACGTACAAATATGTATAAAATGATTGTAGATATATGTATATAAAGGAAGATTATGGTTTCTAAATATGTTTTTTCTAGTGTACATATGTATATTTAAGAATTGACAACATACATAAGTGTATATATTAAAAAAAAAACCTCTTTAAAACGTGCAATTAGACGTTAAAAAATTAGTTTGGAGAAAATGTGTGATCTAGAATGCTTTTCTTTTAGGATCCGTACCCATAAAGGTTATATTTTCACTAATTGGTCAATAACGTAAAATGGAAAAGAAAAATAAACGTCAATAACATTTTGGGTGGCCTACTTATACATTGATCCATAATTCTATTTTGAAAAAATATATCGTTGCTTGAAGAAACATTCGTTTAATTAACCAGAATCAACTGAACCAGGGGGTTTGAATCTGCATAAAGGGGTTAAATCGTCTCGTCCGACTCGTGGGTGAGTTATCTTCTCCTTCTCACAATAACTGCAAAACAACCACCGTTAGACTCGTCACGGGGAGAATGGGGGTTCTCTCCGTGACCACCCTCCAGCGTGAGAATAAGTACAGGGTTTTATGAAGAAGAAGAAGTGAAAGTGAAGTGAATGTAACTTTAGAATTATACCTGAATTATCCTTCTATTTATAGCCGAAGTTTGGGTGGGAAAACCTGTTGGTGAAAACTTAACGGAAGATACTTTTCCATAAACGGTTATTCTTTCTTTCCTTTAATCACTAACGAGTGCGTGAGCACACGGATCGTGATCTAGATCAACGGTTAGGGTATTGCCACGTGGAAAGTGGACAAGTGTAGATCTCCTTTTATTTTCGTGCCATCATCGTGATCCTGAGGGAGTATGGGATGATGCCACATGGCCATTCGGTTATAACCGAATGGTGGTGTATGGTAGAGTCTTCTAGAAGGAATACAACTGTAATCCTGTGTGACTCTTCCTCACGTTACCTCCATGGAAACTGGGAAGCTATTTTTATCCAAGTCAAGATTTTATTTATGCGGAAGTGTTTAGCTAGGATTTTTATCCTGTCTGCTATGGAGATAAGTGCAAGTGTTGATCATTATTTTCTTTCTAAGTTCTCTTTGTAGGACCAGTGCGCGGCCGCGCAAGGTCTAAAGAGGTTTTACTGACGAGGTTATGGTATGGTCCTAAACACTTAAAGCAAGGTTTTTGGGACCTTACCCCTTCAAGTCCCCCCAGTCTAGTGTTGCTCTTATGCAAACAAGTGGAGCACTAGACTATGAGAGATAGGTGCTTTGTTGCTGTAGAGTTTTTGGTGCGGAAGTAGAGAATCTTTTTGGAGAAGATACTCTTGCTTATGATTCTGATTTTGAAAATCTTGACTTTGGGCAGGTGGAAAGGTATAGTACTAACTGTTGACGCGTGACAGGCTGTCACTGTCAGTTGTACGTATCTGAACGTGTCTCTCACGCGCGTGTGAACTCGCGTTATTGCTCATTCCCACTTACCCCTGAAGCTTGGATAACCGTGCCGACCCCGAAAAAGGTGTTGTTGCAGTTATCTAGGTTATTTATGGCGGTGAGTATATAAATCCTTTCAATTGCTCATTTTCGTTAATTATTGATTTCTTGAAAATCCTTTTCTTCTTTGTTTCCTTTATCTGTCTCTTGAAAGAATTTGTAATTTCTCTCTTTTATGTCAACCGGAGACCATCACAAAGATTCTTCTGAAGAAATGGTTGTTGGTCTTCCACCATTGAAGTGGTCTAAGGAAACCTTTGATGGTCTGGTTCGAAATTTCAAGTTTCCTGATAGTTGGGAGTTGGGACGCTCGGTACCCTGATGAGGGTCAGACGGCGGCGGATGCTCCGGCCGGGTATATCACTTTATTTTGGGATTTTGTTCTCGGCAGGCAATTTCCGATTGCCTGCAACGAAGTTTTTTCTTGACATTCTTTCGTATTATAAGTTCCATATTTCCCAGATGCACCCTATTGGGATGGTTAGGGTCCGTCATTTCGAATTCGTTTGCCGTACAATGCATATTGAACCGTCGGTTACTCGGATTCGAGTGTTCCATCAGATGCACTGTTCTCAAGGATTTTACTCTTTTGTGCAAAGGGCATCTGCGAAGAAGATCTTGCTTCAACCCCCAAAGTCGTTTCATGACTGGAAACAAAAGTTCTTCTTTATTAAAGTTGGGGTTATTCCGATGAGGATGACTTTTAGGGGGAAAGAGGATGTTCCAACCGAGACCATTCAGACTCCTTTTTCCGAAAATTGGTACCAGGATTTGAAGGACGTTCCGTCAATTGCTCTGCCGGAGAAAGCCCTGGTCGGTGCTAGCATGAGTCTGAACTGGCGGATGAACCGGGAAGAGAAGCCAATGTATATGGAGGATGGCAAAAGTAAGATTTGGGGTTTGCCCTGTTTGCTTCCCTTTCTTGTGTTTGTTTGTTTTTTTCTCTTTTTTTTTTAAATTTGTCTTCGCTTCTCTTCTTTTGCAGTTGTTTCTTTGTATGTTGTCGCTTTTTAGAGAGAAGGTGGGAAGATGGGTATTGTTCCCAAAAAACCTGATCAGGAACTTTGGTATCACCGAATTGTAAAGAATTTTGTTCTCCCGCGAGATGCGGATTTGACTGCGCAACCCGCGGCTGGCGCTGGTAATTCTTCGATGGTCTGTTATACTGTTTATTGCTGCTTTGACTAACTGTTGCAAGCTTTGTGTTCTTCAGAGGGTGAACTGTCCAACCTGGGCATAGGCCCTGAAGAAAAAACGCGCGCCTGCTGCCACTGTTGCACCAAAAAAGAGTGATGTAGAGAAACCTCAACCCTCTAAAGCAAAAAATGTGAGAGGAGAGAAGAAAGGTATGCGCCATTCCTCTGATTCCTGGTGTGATTATGTGGTGGTATCTAACTCATTGGAGGGTTTTGCGCTTGCAGTTGTGAGGAAACCAAAGCCGGAACCTAGGGATGCTGCCGATATTCTTCCGTCAAATCCCGAGGACCCTATTGACTTAGAGTCAAGTCCTGAGCATTTATCGAGGACCCTATTAACTTTGGAGTTAAGCGCGTATATGTAACTATGAAATAGTAGTTTTGTTGCGATAACAAAACAAGAACTAAATGTTATATGATATATGTATAGAATGTAATTTTAAGAAATGAGATGGAGGTATTAGGTCCGTTATAAACGAGTCAATGAAATGAGAATGTTAGGTGAGAGTATGGTATGGAAAGTATAGACTTATTAGGAAGAAGTCAATTATATGAATAATTAATGAATCGAGAATGGATAGTTACCTATTATTATGATGTACCCGTCAAAGTTAAACATATATGTGTATGTATAAATTACGAATTTAGATCGTATGGTCGATGAAAATAATATGAATGTTGAAATAAACAAAATGATATATTGTACATGATATACGAGTATTAAAATGATGAATGAACCGCTAGCTATGAAGTGTGTTAGAAACTAGCGCCAGTTAGAGAAAGCGACACTAATAAGAACTCTGGGATGGGTTCTTGAAGAATAGAAGGTCGTCATTAGATGAGCTCATGCTCGTGTTGATGGGGCGGAAAGGAAAGATAATCAGTGTTTAGTATAAATGAGAAAGGTTTCGGGGACGAAACCTCATTTAAGGGGGGTAGACTTGTAACACCCCAAAACCCAAATGTTTATATTTGTCGTATGTTCCTATATGACATAGCATGAAATAAATAACTAGGCTATTTAACCTAGTTAAGTGTGTGGTCAAAAGTATTAAATGACGAAAGTTGTGCCAAATATGTTTTAGTGGCAAACACGAGGGACTAAACTGGGATAAAATGAAAGTTGTATTATCAACTTAAAAGAAATCAACACACACACGAAGTGTGTGTTCGTGAATGTTCAGGAGCTCTAAAGAGCCAAACCCTAATCAAGAAAGATCATCAAATGGAAAGGCTAGATGAAGCTTAAATTCATAACTAAGCGTGGATTAATGATCACCTTCACAAGGGGATCAGGAGGTATGTTCTAAAACTTAGATTGGTGGCCTTGTATGAAGTGGGTTATGTTTAATCCGTGAAATTGGTTGAAATTATAATGAATACTTGTTAATGCTAATATGTTGAAGTTGAATCATGGTTAAATTTTAGTTATTTGGATGAATTAGAATGAAACCCATGCATGAATGTGAAGAGGATGATCATGAAGAAATTGTAGATGTTATATTGTGATTTTGTGATGAAAAAGGTATTATATGATAGATTTTGATAGACAAACTTGATGTGAAATTGATGATTATGAGGTCTTGTTTGAATGTGGTGGTTCATGAGATGAAGTTGGGAAAAACATGCTCAAAACCCTTGTACATTATGCTTAGAAAGTGGTATGCACGCCAAGTGTTCGATAAAATGCTTAGGTGAAAATGATAAGTGAAATTTGTATGCTAGCAATGGATAATTATATGTAGAATGTGATAATGATGTAATAGATAATAGGTTTGCAAAAGGAGTGTGTTTTAGATGGATTACAAGTGGGAAATTAGTGTGATAAGATGATACGGTAAGATACTTGCATTAGAAAGTTGTGCTACATGCTTTAAGGGTGTGATGCACACCGTATGTGGGATTAGGTGTTTGATCATAACTAGTAAATAATCATGTACTAAATATTAAGCGTGTAAACTCACTAGCGAGTAAAGAAGGTGGAGTTATGTAAATGGGTTAATTTAGAATGTGTTGGTCAATTGGTAGGATCATGAAGAATTCGCATATATAGGATTTACTATGTGATTATATGTGGATATAACTAGGTGACCATGTGGTATGTGTGTCACCACATGAGTATGAAATGCACACGATGTTATTACTATGGTCTACCTTATTAAGAATAACAATTTGAAGGTATACATGTAAATTAGATCGTTGACTTTTGAAAGTCAACAGTGTATGAATGTAATGGATGGGCTTTTGAACACAAATGTTAGAGTAGAGAATTAGTGTGTCATGTACTAGATGATTTATGTGCTATGTATGGTGGTAATCGGATTGCGTGAGATTTGAATAAGGTAACCATTGATATGTGTCTCATGTATGCGAAAATGTGACTAATGGAAGTCAAATAATGTGTAAATAAAAGGAAATGAATGTTTGTATCTATGATCATATATGCTAACTTTGATACGAACGTGATGACATGTAAGGAAAGGAATCGTATCAATTGACTCAAGCACGGAGGGCTAGCGCGGCGAGATGAGGAAGGAAGTAAGCTCTAATACGCACGTATAAGGTAAGTGACTTCCGACGCACTTATTAGTATGTCTAGGGAGTTATTTAATGCTTATAAATGTGAGAAGGTCATGTATGATTAATTAGTAAATGGAAATGCTAAGGTAGGAATGATTGTCGGGGCTGAAAGTAGCTAGTTACGTCGGAAATAAAATGGTGGAATCGAACGGGTCGAATAATGGCATGAAGGGTCTTTAAGCCTTTTTCTTATAATTCAACTTTTGATGTGAGTTAGGATGGTAAACAAATCCGTAATTAAATTACGGACGCGCAGAAACAAGAATTACACAAAACGGACGCTTAGCTCAAAAGTTATGTAAGTTTCAAGTTGAGTTTTGGTTGAAAACATAGCTGGACACTTTATGCAGCAGCAAAGGGAAGTATTCTGTCGAAATAGGGCTGTCACGCTACGTGACAACAATTCAGTTTCACCGTCGCGCAACGCGATAGATGTTCTGTCGCACCCCGTGACCGCCCGGGGCAGGGGCTATCGCGCCCCGCGAGAGCCAGTTAGCTGGCAAACCTTTTTTTTTAGTTCGGTTCAGCAAGAATGTCCATTCAACAGTTGGAACGTTCACTCGTCAGCAAGAATGTTCACTCAACAGTTGGAACAGCAAGAATGTTCACTCAACAGTTGGAACGTTCACTCGTCAACAAGAATGTTCACTCAACAGTTGGAACGTTCACTCGTCAGCAAGAATGTTCACTCAACAGTTGAAATGTTCACTCATGAGCATGAACGTTCACTCAAAGTATGTGTGGGGAAAGAATTAAGTTTGGAGATATGTATGTGTATAGATCTACCTACATGTTAGTGACGGAATCCATAGGTAAGCATGAATATAAATGAACATGCATGTAAGTTTGTACGTATGAGACTTATTTATATGGATGTTTGTGACTAGCAGTGGAGGAGCCAGAAACTTTTTCTTATGGTGTCATTTTTTATGGATACCCCGGTTTATAGTAGCCCAGAGTCGAGCTTTTTGGATCGGTTCAGATCTAGTCGGGTCGAATCACATAATAAAAGCAAATATCATAGTAAGAGTACAATGTCAATGAATAAATATAAAAATTTTCATTTAATAGTTGCTCTGTATGCATTTTCATGTTTTGAAAACCATTCATAATGTTTTCGACTAGTATTCGAGCATGCGATTCGCGGCGGGTCGTAGGAGGTTGATGGGGAAGATTGGAACCACGCTTCGCGGCGAGGTCGTAGAGGTTGATCGCGAGGACGTATATATTTCATGACGGTAAAATTAAGCAATCAACACAGTTAAGTAAACAATTTAGAGTTAAAAGATCCATTTAACTATAATAAGGTAAATAAAAAATGATAATATTTATTATCTTGTATATTTTATATTAAAGGGTTAAAAAGCAACATGATTAAATAACCATGTCTAGAGTTAAAAATAAGCTTTAATAAAAGAACTAAAAAGGATAAAAGAACATATATTTGTTAAAAAAGAAAAAAATAAGCTAATAAACTTTATTAAACTTTAAGAACCGTATAATAGCTCTATTAAAGTTTGAGGGTCGAAACATAAATCGCTTATAAAAAATATAATTATTATTAAACTTACCTATGGTAAATCTATTAAAGTTCAAGGGTATATGTAAATCGTTTATCAAAAAATTATTATAGTTTAGAGGTTGTGTGATAACTTTATTAATGTTTAGGGTTAGAAACGTAAATTAATTATAAAAAAAGACAATAATATTATAGCCTTATAATTATAAATTAAACTATTAAATGACCAAACATAGATTTATTACTATTCACATTTTGAATTATTTTAGTGTAGAATGACAACTTGCAAAAAAAAAAAATAATAAAAAAAGATAAAAAACCGGGTAAATTACACTTTTCGTCTTTTATGTTTGTAGCGGGTTGCAATGGATAGCCTTTAACTTCAATAATTACAGTCACAATCCTTTATTTGAAAAACATGTTGCACGTTTCATCCTTTACCCCAAACTCAGTTAGAAAATTAAGTTAGTTCTGATCACATGCCTAGCACACGAGGGCATTTAAGTCCATTCACCTACCAATAACCCCATCATATAAATTTCCCCTCTTCTCCCCCAAATCTTCATTAGGGTTTTTATCGAAACTTGCAACTTCAAGAATTTTAACGAGTGCTCAACAACTATCCAGAATTTTAACGAGTGCTGGGGACATGAAACATGAGCATTGTACGATTAAATACTAATCATATATCATATAGATTAAATATTGCATTATTTTAACAAGTGCTCAACAAATATCCAGAAAAGAAAAAAAAGAATCAAAGGAGAAGCACCCAACACCAAATCATTACTCTTTTTTGTTTCTATTCACAATCAATCATAATTTCATCCATCATTGATTGTTGTTTTGGGTATGAATTTCATATGTCCAGTGAATTTTTCAACAAAAAAAGAAATCCATTCGATGATCAAAGGTAATTAAAGCTGAAAACTTTGAATCTCTTTATATGTGTCTGATAATCTATATAATTTTGCTTCTTTAGAAAATACCCAAATTGAATCCTACAGAAATTAGGGTTTTTTCTTTGTAGACTTTCTTGAACCCAGAAATGAATTGTGTTAATTTTTGGGATCTTTGTAACTGTGTAGAGAGAGAAGGTGTGGCCGGAGTGGGACGCTTTCGTTTGGGGGGAGGGTCACTCTCATTGAAGCGGTCTTAAGTAATCTACCGACCTACTTCTTCTCGCTCTTTTGTGCACCGGTTCAAGTGATCAAGCAATTGGAACGTCTACGCCGAAAATTTTTATGGGGTGGCTGTTCGGAAAAAAATAAAGTAAGTTGGGTCCCTTGGTTTAGAGTTGTTGCACCGAAGGAGGCAGGGGGTCTGGGCATTGGCAGTCTTGAATCCACCAACAAGGCCCTGATGGTAAAGTGGTGTATTAAATATAAAAACGAAAGCTCCATGTTGTGGGCGAGATTAATCACGGCACTACACTGTGGTGGAAGAAATCACTCGTATATCCCATTGAAAGGTTCTCTAGGGGGGGGGGGTCTGGAAATCCATAGTAAACCTGGGAAGAGCTAGCAACAATCCGGCTGTAAATGTCAAAGATCGAATGGTTCCGAAACTGGGGGTGGGGGACAAAACTCTGTTCTGGCTCGACACGTGGGCATGTAATTTACCCCTATGTGAGGTTTTTCCTAGGCTTTATGCAGAGGAATCGGACAAGAGATGCAGTGTGAAGCAGCGCTATCAAGCTAGTAATGAATCGATAAACTGGATATGGGGTAGTGGGACGAATCTGTCAACACCAGAACTTCTCGCGGACTGGTCGGTATGCAAGGATCTTCTACACACAGTTAGTATTGGGGCAGGGTCGGATACCTGGCTGTGGAAAACAGGCTCGAGTTTAGACTTATTCACAGTTAGTAAGCTGCGTCAAGAATTGGACCACATCAACGCCATCCCGGAAACGAAACTTATCAACTGGTTACATTGGATCCCGAAGAAGGTTAACTGTTTTTTATGGCGGGCGGTGCAAGATCGGATTCCGACGAGAGAAGCGCTCCTATTGCGTCGGATCGTCCTCCCCTCCTCTGCTTGTGTAATGTGTGAGGGAACACTGGAATCGGTGAACCACCTTCTAGTCACTTGTGATCTTGCTCAGAGGGCATGGTCAGTTATTTTCCAATGGATAAAAATTCCACTCCCTCGGTTCAGCTTGAGCGTTGTCCAACTTCTGGAACACATTGCTGCATATAAAGCTGGGAAGGTTGTGAAGAGGGCAGTAGGGGCAGTCCTAGCAGCTACCTGCTGGAACATTTGGCGTGCAAGGAACGACTGCATTTTCAAACACAAGAGCCCACAGATGGAAAGACTAATTGGCGACATAAAGGCGGTTTCGTTCCAGTGGGTTAAAACCCGAGGGAGCCTCTTGGAATTATCCTGGGAGAAATGGAGGAGTTTCAGTATTGATGTCTAGCTCACTCTATGTTTCTTTTACTTTTCATTATTTCTGCATTCTGTCTTGTTTCTTTTCATTGCATGTACTATGTTTACCTTGAGCTTCTTGCTTGAGTTTCTATTGAAATTTCCGCCTTCTGCCAAAAAAAAAGTGTTTTATTAAAAAAAATTAATAAATAGGTAAAAGGACAATTATACCCCCATGTGCAATGCACATGACTATATTTAACCATGAAAAGTAACTAGGTTAGGATAAAAGGACGTAAGATGTAACGGATTTTGCAAATAAAGGACTATGACTGTAATTATTGAAGTTAAAGGTCATCCATTGCAACCCGCTACAAATATAAAGGACGAAAAATGTAATTTATCCTAAAAAAACCTCTTTTTCATTATAACAAACAAGTGCAAGCATCATTCAGATGATCATCAAACATCTGGTTCAGTTAGGTTAAACAACTGAAACAAAACCAATTAGATATAGGCCTTTTATGCTTACTAAACAATTGAAACAAAACCAATTAGACATGGACCTATAATGCTTACTAGATTAGAAAAAAATTAAGCATGGACCTCTAATGATTTAAAGTATACTAATTAAATTCAAGTAACTGGGCTTAGTTTTTGAACTATAAATTTGTTTATTATCTAATTCTTTTAGAAGAAAACAAAACAATGGGGTTGTTTGTAAAAAGACAATGGTGTCGCTCATAAAAAATAATGGTGTCGCTCATAAAAAACAATGGTGTCGCTTGAATTTTTCCTATTATATGTTGTATTTGCTACACAAAATTCAATGGTGTCGGGTGACACCGTTGTTCAATGTGTGGCTCCGCCACTGGTGATTAGGATATGTTAGTAAAATTATATGGGAATGTAAGTGGTATGTAAGAGCATGTACGTATGTATGTGTGCGTGTACGAATGTGTGCGTATATATATGTATGTGTATATGTTTGTATACATGTATGATTTATGAATGTATGCCTGTATGGTTGTAATATGCTATGAATGCACATAGGAATTAGTATACATATATAAATGCGAGATGTTATAAATGTATGAAGGAATGGTTTCATTATGTTTGGGCATTGACGTTTGCTAATGGTGTGCCTTGAAGTTGAAATGTAATGCAGGAAAAAGAACATCGGGTTCATGAGGTATCGAAGTCGAACTCGGAACGAGAAAATACGAGAGGATAGTTGAATGATATTTGATATTAAATTACATGAGAATAATGCAGTATGATGTTGTTAACGACTAATGGTTAAGTTGTATGTGATGTCCACAGGTACTACACAGATTTCTTCTACCACAAACGGAGAGAAGCGGACATAGATCGAGTCGAGAACAAGGATTGTACGGAAAAGAACGGTCACATAGCTTTAATTATGTAACGCCTTAAAGTGTTAATTGAAAATGAATGTTGTGTATTTCTTTTAGTGAATGTTTGACATTCCGTATTTGAGCCTTCATGTAAGAAATATGTCTAATAGAGAGAGAAATTTTTAAGGCTCTTTTTCCGCTGCGTCGTTTTTAAGTTATTACGTGTGAGGGCGTTTCATTCGGGGAACATGGTGGTAGAGAATATCAAGGCTGACTCATTTTTATGGCTTAAGAGTAGATCGAAATTTGATAATTTAGATTAGGGAAGATGAGTGGATTTCAATGTTAGAGACGTTATTCTTTGATTTGGGCGGTGGGGGTTGTTTGTGTCGGTCGTTTTTCTTGTTTTTCTATACTTTTGTTCGGGTTTTTACAACATATGCTGGCCCTATTCTATAATCATAGAATCTTGCGGTTCGAAAAAAAAAAAAAAGTAATCAACTCGTGCATTTAACCACATCTAGTACAAATAACTTGACACCGGGTGTACCCATAGCAACACCGACACTAGCCCCATCACGGAATGTTGCATGATAAATGGCTCTTCTAGCCAATTCAGCAGCTTCAATTGTCAAATCATATTTGTACCTACCTACCATATTGAAAAAACTAAAACAACATGAAACCACTATAATTGTATTAATAAATCAATGTGAAATGGAATGATATCAATCCATAACTGCAGATTAAAGTGTACATAAAACATAAATTCAAGTTGGCTTTTTTTTAAATATAAATATATGCTTCATCCATTTTATTTTTGACATGCATCCTTTTTGTGTATGCTTTTCTAAAGCAAATGAAATCACAGTGAGAAATATATGAATAATCTTTGATTTCCACATCTCATAACAAGCTAACAACAACAAATCTTAACTTAACTTAAATTTTGTATGAACAAAAATATGATTTATGTCATAATTTTAAGACAAGAGCAACAACAACAAATCTCAACTTAACCATAAACTGAAATATAGTTTATATCGTAATTTCTATTTATATACAACGTTCCAAAAAGTTTAGCCAAACAAATTACACCAAGATAGCCGGTAAGCGGGCAACAAGCTGTGCCGCTACCCCCTTTTGAATAGCGAAACCTAACCTAGTAAAAACGAAACCCCGATCTCTAGGAGACGAAATGTTGCTGTGAACAACCTGTTGGACCCGTCCAAGAAATCTGATGGCTTCTGGGGCTAGCGAGCCAAAGGTATCAAAGGCAAAAGGGATAAAGGAATGTTGATTATCCTCGCAGGCTTTTGCATGTTGATTATCCTAGTTTATATTAAAGAGAATCAAAACAAGAATAAATAACAATGAATCTCGACTTAACTAAGAAATTGTAAAAGCTACAATAAGGTTTATGTTATCAAATTAACTAAGAAACTGTAAAAGCTACGATAAGGTTTATGTTAGAATTAGTACAAGAACAAGACAAGTTAATTTAATGAAATGAAAACACATGAAAATAAAACAAAACAAAACTTCAACAATTTTATGATGGTATTATATACATTGTGAAGCTATTAAGACGTGTGTAATTGTAAAATAGTAAAATGCTAAAATCATCCCTGGTCTAGTCATATTTGCTTTTTCCATCCAAAATGATTTTTTTTGTGCATTTGAGTCCTTCAGGTTTGAGTTTTATTGTCATTTTTATCCAAATCACTAACTCGGTTATTAATGGGCATTTTGGTCATTTAGGCAAAAATGAATCTTGTAATGAAACTAGTAATACGTCCAGCGCGCGTTGCTGCGCGAATCCATAATGCAAAATAGTGCAATAACTATAGACATACACAAAAGTAAAGTTCAGGTTCTAAAATACACAAAAAATACAACTAAAGCTATTGCTTTCTAGGTTTAAAATATATACAAAAAACCCATGGCTTTGTGGCATCTGTAGCTTGTAGGTCCCTCTCCGGATGAGGTCAAACCTTATCCTTGTTATATTAACACACTAGCGAGTGCGGAATCCAAGCTAGCATGCAAACCGAGTTGAGACAAGTATAAACACAAAACACACAATGTTCAACGATTAACACCACTTGTATTAATGCGTATGAAAGGTTCCGGTTACAAGCACAAGGTTTACAAATCTGTATTGCAAACTCTCTAATGTGTGTGTGTGTTCTTGACAGAATGCTCTCCCTATCTCTCGAGTGTATCTTTCTGTCTTTCTGTCTCTCTCTCGTCTCTCAGTGCTTCAGATGAAATGAACACAACACATGGGTATTTATACCCGACACAGCACCTGTGGTCGAAGGATAAGGTAATCTGGTCGAAGGATCATCTATCGACCAGAATCCCATCGAAGGATCACATATACACCTCGAAGGATGATATCCTTCGAGGTCCATCTGTATTTATCGAAGACATTATCTTTCGAGGTCATCGAAGGATACAAACCATCCTTCGATGACATCCTTCGACACAAGCATGTTTCAACCAATGTGCTAACTGTTTGGCCAAGTCAAACCGGAGGATGGTTGACCTGGTCAAACTTACATCGAACGCACATAGCAACAAATCTAACATAAGACATCGTTTTGTATCATGACACATTACAGTACAAAGTACAGACACAAGTCTTCGTCTTGATCTTCGTGTCTTCGAGTCGAAACTAAGTCGAACTGAGCTGAGTTGAACCGAGCCGAGTCGTGTCCACAAAATATGTATCAACAAACTCCCCCTTGGACGCTACTCGTGAGGTTCAACTTCGATGTCTTCCACGTCGGAGGATCTTCAAAGTCTTCACGTGTTGTAAGTAGAAAGTGTATCAACAAACTCCCCCTTGTTGTTTAGGTAGTGTGTCAATAAACTCCCCCTTAGATTGAGCTCTCCATTGAGTCATGCTCGTGAATCTTTTGACTTGACAGTTCTTCAGATCCTTGTGGTGTTGATGAAGGGTCAGCGGCAACTCGATCACTTTATCCTTTGAGTGCCTCCACTTCGTGTCTTCATTCCAAAGCGTGTCATCGAACATGTTCTCCTCGCCTTTAGCATCTGCACATGCAAGAAAGCTAAACGCATAATGAGAACAACCGCTTGGAATATAGTTAACATTTAAACGAAAGACACATATGAGATCAAATCTCGATCAAACACCAACCGACAACAGTTTGAAAGTTTAGAAAAATATTCAATTTTAATCCTTTAACTTTCAAAACTTGTTAACTTCGACAGATTATGAAGATGCAATTGTTTTTCGGCTTACGATCAGGATTTTGGGTAGGATAGACTCGAGTTCCAACATCAGTCAATCAAAAATAAACTAGAAGCAAAATCTTTTTGGATTTTATAAAGTTTATATTAAGACACACCTAAAATCTTTTTGGATTTTTCATTTTTCAAACGTAAAGACGGAAAACAATAAATAAATATATACAAGATGCACAAACTGAAAACAGTAAATAAATATCTACAGACATTCTTTTTGTGAGTTTCGAGGGTAAGAGAATCATATCAGTGTACGGTCATGCCAAAACGCTCTTTTTGTTCTTTTAGTTAACATTTAGATAAGCATCCTATAACGATTATCGGTATTGTTGTCCACATAAGCTCAACTTATCATTTGTAATCATGGCGAGGGGATACGTTAAGGTATGATTTATACTTACCGACCGGTGTTCATCCACATCACGACACATTCCCGTATCAAGGTATGCACGAGGGTTCATCTTACCGGTGAGTATACCGATTATCATCTGTTTGACCGTATATGATGTGAGATTCTCACTTATTTTGATTGAAAACAAGCCCTATGTGATAGAATCACTTATTGATGAGGAACTTGATTTTCATATGCATGAGGGCACAGGAGCAAGTCCGTGAACAGGTCAGTACTTTCGTACAGCAGAGAGACGAACTTGACTCCCGGATAAATGTGATATTTTATCACTTATTTGTTTGGACATGTGATTGTTGATCACTTATTGAGGTCGAATGCAGTATGTAATATGTACACGTATGTATGGTATCATGGAAGAACTTAGACTTTGTCTTTTATAGAAACAACCATGATACCCAGATGATAAACAGCATAAACCCCGAATATCTCAGAACCTCGGCAATCTATCAAACGAAATTTTGGTACCAAGACCATATGCCAATGAGCGGTTTTCAGTCGGATTAAGTTTATATCACCCTGCACACTTTAAAATGATTGTGAGCCTACCGATACATCTTATATAGAGCTGCTTATCGCTTTTCATTTAAGGTTTAAAGAGGTTTAGACAGACCACTGATGTACTATCATTTTCTCTTTTGCTCGCCAGGAAACTCATTTTTGTTTTTCTATTGTTTTTGTGCTTTTGAAATTTTTCGATGTTTTTGGATTTTTCAAATTTGGATTTACTCCCCCTAAAATCAACAAACTAAGATAAAATTTAAAAACACAAAGGTATTTACAAAAATGACTTTCCGATGTTGGTTAACTCATGTTTTACCTCAATGCCGTTTACCAAAATTAATTTTTAATCTGAAAAGATTTATCGAATTTTGGAAAAATCAGTTGGCATGTCGGTTTGCGGTGCGGACCATGACAACATTGTCTGGCCAAAGAGTGCTGCGAGAGGACAACAATTTATAAAGTAGCTTAAATAGCGACAAGTAAAGGAGAGATTAGAAATTTTAAAACCGTATCCTGCAACTGCTTCATGCATTGCAAGGAATCTGAGTGCTCTCCCAAACTGGATATCCACCCGGTGTGGATTTCAAAGTCGATTCTTTGTAGCTACTGAGAAGTCTCTTGACAGCAACAAGATCATAAACCTTTGGGTCCGGCTGGTCTTCCACATTGCACCAGCGAAGGTTTTTGTCTTTCTCTTTCAGAAGTAGTGTGCGGTTGTTTAATCCAAGCCAAGGCATCCGCACACCCGGTTGGTTTGTTCAACAAACACTTTTTTCTTCAATCACACCACGAAGAAATGTACACTGCACGTTCATCTTGTTGATTTTGAACCTCAAACGTGCTGCAGGTGCGTACATTTTGATTTGAATCTACCCTGGGGACCCTGATCAAAGCTTGATTGTAAAAGGCTTTGCATTTTTGTCGAAGCTTTTCAAACTCTTTCAACAGACAATTTTGTTTCTCTTTTCCTTTTCTTTTCTTCTCTCCATCAAAGGCAACAATTTCTTCTGCCGCCTATTTTGTGCATGGACACTCCACTATCAACACTCTTACGACTATTGAAAGTTCCTCCTGGAATATCCTACACACTCATTCAAAGATTAGATGGAGAGGGGGACCCAAGCCTTTGTGGACTTGGGTCGTCCTTGATCATCAAGAAAAGTGATTTCAATCACTTGATGATTAGGAAAAAGAACCTGCGGTGCTCCCCCTGACTGAGTTACCTGTTTTTGTTTCCAAGCTGTTTGTCCTTTACCAGTATTTGTATTAAATGTTTTAGCATTTACTGGTTTTACAGTTTTAGATTTTGCTTGAACAAGTTTTTCTTCTTTGACCTCTGATTTTAAGGCCTTTTCAATTACCTTTTGATTCTTTTGTTTCAACTTCTTTTCCCTTTCTTTCAAGACACGCGGGTCTTGTTTCGGGGAAACTGATCGTTTTTGGTAATTGGTTTCTTGGGGAGCCTTCAACTTTTGCAGGTATGGGCAGTATCTTACAATATGCCCAATTGTGCCACACTCAAAACACATTCTCCGCTCTACAAACCTCGGAGAAACATGTTGGTGACCAGACGGAGAACCAGACCATGAACTTTGTGATCTAGATGTACTTGGACCTAAATCACATCCGTTTGTGTGTTGGGTGTAATTATTCTGATCATTTCGTTTCAAAATTCTAACTTGTTTTATAAAATCAATGTTAGATTTATCCTGAAATGTTTCAAGTTTGTCTGAACCCGTGGATCCAACAAAGTTCACTTTCTGTTCTCTTTTCTTAACAGGAGCTCTTTTGTTTTGCACCTTTTGCTGCTGAACTTTAGGTGCTTGAACATTCTTGTTCTGAGCCTTCTTTCCCTGTACCCTACCCTTTCCTGAATTGACTTGTTGTTTTCGCTCAATTGGTTGTTTTTGGTTTCCGTATTGTTTTCTAACTTGTTCACACGGAATTGGATCACATTGAGTGACGGTAACTTTGCCACTTTTGTTCCCCAAAAACTTATCAATACATCCTTCAAAAATTTGCTCAATTAAATCTTGATTTACATTTTTAATTGGAAAATCTTTGTTAGAGTAGATTTTCTCATCTCCTTTGAGCGTGTACAACAAATCATTCCCTTCAAGGCAAGATACAATGGATTCCATTTCTTTTGACGTTTCAGTCTTACTCGGTTTCACTGGTGGATCACACAAGATGTGATTCTCAATTGGAATATCTGTTGTAACCGAGTTAGACTGTTGGTTCACAATTTCTTCAGATTCATCGTCCGAAGAATCAGCATCCTCAACAATGATAGGACTCTGTTCCTTAACACACGATGAATCTGTCTCATTCTCAGATTCTGATTGACCCGAGGATGATGTACATGTTGTGAACCCGAGGCCTGCTGCAAAATCATCTAGATTGAGTGGCACAGTAGGTTCAAAACGGGGCATATCCTCGTCATCAGGCAATTTGGAGTAATTGTGATTCATTGGGGGAGGACATGATTTGAATCCATTACACTTCCTATCCCCCTTTTTCTTTTGAACATCAATAATGTGATCCAAAACATAGCGGGAATTGGAATAGCTTTCCAATTTCTGCTTAATTGTCTCACATTCACATCTAGCTGTTGCTAACTCTACCATTTGCTTTTCAATTGTGTCAATTAAATCATTGTTAGCATGTTGTTTTCTCAAAACAGCTTTTTGTAATTCAGAAACATCATGTTTTAATGACGCAATTGTAGCTTTAAATTCCTTTTCATTTCTGGTTAAAAACAAGTTAGCTTCAGTTGCTTTAGAAAGATCAACAATCAATTCTTGATTGTGTTTGTTTGTGACTTCAAACTGCTTTTCCTGTTCAGCATATTTAACCTTTAAACTATCACAATTTTCACAGCTAACTACAGTGGGTTCATCGACACATACCTGGCTTGATGAACTGTCGACATTAGCCGTAAAGGCTGAATGGAAAGAAAAAGATCCATCTTCAGAGAAGAACTTAGCAAGCTTCTCGGAAGTTCCAGCAGATTTCTGGCAGAGAATAGATCTCCTCTTGCATAATACTTCAGCTTCAGCCAAAAGTTCATCAACCTTCAAATCTAAAGCATCACCTGATAAATCACCAGCATCAAGTGACTCCCCATCTGTTACTTTAGCATAACAAGCTGTTCCACCATTTCCTCCTTCTCCAAGCTGAAGCGACCAATCACAACCTTCATCCATTTGAACCACAAGTGCCCGGTTGGCATTTGACGACCCTGCTTGGCCTTGGTTGTTGACAGGTATCAACGTACGAACATTGTTCCTGTTTTGGTTCTGCTGGTTGCCTTGATTTCTGAAGGGATTTTGGTTTCCATGCTGAGCTGGTCTTGTGCATTCCCTTTTGAAATGACCGCGTTCACCACAGTTAAAGCACGTTACAGCTTGCTTGTCGAATCCATACTTGGTGTCTTTCTTGCTTTCCAAGTTGGTTCTCCCGGTCCTTTCCATAAACTCCTTTGCTCTTCGAATGGCACTAGCAAGAGCCCATTTGATATCCATCATTTCAAACTCGTCTCTATCCACTTGCTGATAATCTTCATTGGTTAGATTGATATTCCCAATCTGACCTGCGATCAATCCACAATAAGCACTAACCAAGGTATTCAACATCTCCATATGCTCCTTGGCTATCTCGACACTGACTTTGGAAAAGTTGGAAGTGTCTAATCTGACTGTGTTTGGATTAGAAGTGGCTTGAATGTTTGAAGAGTTTCCATAAAACCCTTGCTGTTGCGGTTGTTGCTGCGGAGCTGTCGGTGTCGGTTTCACATCTGGTCTTGGATACATCAAGTATGCTGAAGGATCAAACTGATCTGTTGTTGATGGACCAGTGTTTGAGATGAAAGCTGTTTGAAGCTTCGCGTGTTGAGAAGCTGGTTTTTCTCCACTAATACCTCCTGCAATCCCAAAGTACATCTCTGGACTTTGAGGAGTTAGTGTTCTTTTTGCCTTAAGCTTTTCTTCCACATCCTTGTTCTCCAATTTTTGAATTAAATCATAAACGGTGATTGTGTCTAAAACACCATTTTCTTTGAGAATTTCAAGGTAACTGCTCCACTTCGCTGGTAAGCTATCAGCAAATCTCTTCGTTATTTCTTGTGGAGTGGCAGTGACTTTAAAAGCAAACATCTCGCTCAACAAGTGATGGAACCTTGTAGATAAATCTGCCAAAGTCTCATTCTCCACACATGTGAATCCTTCAAACTCTTTCTTCAGTAAATCTTGCTTAATCTTTCTAGATTGAGCATTTCCTTCACATCGTAACGTGAGCATATCCCACAAGCTTTTAGTAGTCGTGCAGTAAACAAACTGGTGATATATGTCTCTGTTAAGAGCTTGTGTGAGAATCATGAATGCTTTCTTTTCTAACTCAAACTTCTTCTTATCTTCATCAGACAGAGTGCTGTAAGTTTGTGGATTAGATCCTGCAACTTCCAACTCACTGTCAAATGGAGTGAAGAAACACATCCATAGATCTTGACCTTGCCCCTGAACATAAGTTCTCAACCTTTCTTTCCACCATCCCCAATCATTGATGTGATTTAACTTTGGCGGTTTTGTGCTTGTACCAGTTTCACTGTCGTTCTGCATCATAGATTGAATGCTGCTGCTTTGATTTGTGACCAATGCCCATTGATTTGCAGTTATCATTGCAGCTTGAGTTGGGGCAATAGCTCGCAAGAATGCATTTTTGTCAAACTCTGGCTCAGGTTGTGTAGCTGATGATTGTGGAGTCGAAGTTAATTGAGTCCACCACTCACCGTTTGTTCCCATTTTATAAAAATTAATATATTAAGTGAAAATTGATTTAAAATAAAATTAATTTTCACAAACTATGTTAATTTTTCGAATGATAACAACCAGCCGAAGGATCCCTGTTCGAAAGACCTGAAAAACACAAACTGTTAAACTTAAACAGATTAGGGTCGAAAGATCAACACTTGTTCGAAAGACAGACACCTGTTCGAAGGATCAACAGTGTTCGAAAGATCACTGTTGAATTTCGAACAAAGACTTCGAAAGATTCTCCTAGACGAAGGATCCTTATCTTTCGAAATGTAACAGTAGCTCGAACAATATATCCTTCGAAAAGATTCCTTGGCTCGAAAGATAACTCACTGACTTCGAAAGATGTTCGAAGGATGGGTATCTGTCGAACCTCCTTGATCGAAAGATGATCTTTCGACTCCGAAGGATATCTTTCGATGAGCACTGACACACTGACACAAAGTTGACAGTTTGGTGAGAAAGGTGACGGGTTGGTAAAAACTTTCGGCAGAAGGTATGTTCAGACGTGCTTTCTGCCAAAACCAGATTTGGTTTGAATATTTTAACCAATTAACCCTTCCCAATGCACAAACAACTTTCAACAATAATAAAACAAGATCAAAATATGTAACACTTTGAAGAACACTTGAATATTAGTTGAAGATATCAAGAACAAACCCAGAAAATTTGAATTTTCCGGTAAACCGACAACTGCCGAACACGAGTTTTGGCCGAAACTTCACTAAAAACCAATGTTTAACATGTGAAAATGAAGAATAAACAGGTTTTTATAACAACTTTCAGCAAAATACGATGATTTTTGGAGCTTTAAACAGAATTTTTCAAGAAAAATATAAACTTCAAAAACTCGAAACACACCCGAAAACACTCGGTTTTAACAAGGAGAAGAGCCAAGGCTCTGATACCACTTGTAGGTCCCTCTCCGGATGAGGTCAAACCTTATCCTTGTTATATTAACACACTAGCGAGTGCGGAATCCAAGCTAGCATGCAAACCGAGTTGAGACAAGTATAAACACAAAACACACAATGTTCAACGATTAACACCACTTGTATTAATGCGTATGAAAGGTTCCGGTTACAAGCACAAGGTTTACAAATCTGTATTGCAAACTCTCTAATGTGTGTGTGTTCTTGACAGAATGCTCTCCCTATCTCTCGAGTGTATCTTTCTGTCTTTCTGTCTCTCTCTCGTCTCTCAGTGCTTCAGATGAAATGAACACAACACATGGGTATTTATACCCGACACAGCACCTGTGGTCGAAGGATAAGGTAATCTGGTCGAAGGATCATCTATCGACCAGAATCCCATCGAAGGATCACATATACACCTCGAAGGATGATATCCTTCGAGGTCCATCTGTATTTATCGAAGACATTATCTTTCGATGTTATCCTTCGACACAAGCATGTTTCAACCAATGTGCTAACTGTTTGGCCAAGTCAAACCGGAGGATGGTTGACCTGGTCAAACTTACATCGAACGCACATAGCAACAAATCTAACATAAGACATCGTTTTGTATCATGACACATTACAGTACAAAGTACAGACACAAGTCTTCGTCTTGATCTTCGTGTCTTCGAGTCGAAACTAAGTCGAACTGAGCTGAGTTGAACCGAGCCGAGTCGTGTCCACAAAATATGTATCAACAGCATCCATAAACTATAGTAAAAAAATCAACTTCTAGTGTAAAAAAAATACTAAGTCTATTAACTCTTATCTTGATAAATATTAAGATCGAATGCATATACTTGGGAAAAAGTAAAATGATTTGTTTACTTTTTAAACTTTAAAATTTCATACAATAACATATAATATTCTGTATAAAAGTTTATACTATTTTATGTTTTCATTTTATTAGTAAGTCAGTATTTTAAATACATTTTTTTAATTTGAATATTTAAACTTTTTTAGAGAGCTCAATATCATAATTTTTTTTGCCGTACTAATAATAAACTTGCTAGTTTGAAATAGAGAACATGGAGCAAAATAGGGTTTAGGAAATAAGATTAAGATGTATCATGTATATAACTAAATAGAAAACTATATTTTTAGTATGAAGATTATAAACTTAGTAAGTGTATGGTTCATAGAATAATACCTCATAATTTATAAGAACAATGGGTATGGGAGTTGGATTTAGGCGTTGGGACACTTTAACGTTGGTTGTTTCACCCCGGGTTGGCGTGGGGTGGGAATTTGGTGACATGGCTGGCTTTGGTTGGCTGGGTGAAATTTTAAATAGTTTAAACAAAAAAAAAATCCATATGGTTGGCCACGCCAAGCTAAGTCACGCGACACCCCACCCCTAGTTTTTGAGTATTATCTTATTGATCTCACCATCGCCATGTATCGAGCAATAATGCACCAATCCAAGTCTCCCCACACCCCATACTCTAATGATAAATATACCAAAACCATGAATTCCTTATCTTCTCTCTTTCTGAAAATCATCCACATGACCAACACAGTAAGACCAAAACCAAACTGCCCTAAACTCCCCCACCCTCTACACAAACTCCATCTTCCTCTGTAGATGCAGAGGCCTTTGCCCTATCGTCGTTTTATGCACCGTTTACCCATAAAGCATCCCAACCCCCCTGCAACACTACACACATCAACATCTGTTTCTTTTTTGTTGAACCGTGACAATGATGAAGATGAAGATTGGTCCCGAAACCCGCACCGGAAACATTGATGTTTTGCTGTCGCTGGAGTTGGCGATTGGAAATTGATTTATTGCGACGATGGGTGTAAAACGTGATGTTCTTAGTTTCGGTGTTACGGTTAGAATGGGGTGTGACGTAGATGGAGGGGTATCTTTTTGGATGTATGACGGTTGTAATTTGGTGATTCGGTATCACGGCAATAGCGTCGGTTAACGATGATGTGAAATCCAATTTATTTATTTTGAACCGGCGTGTAATGTTTTGTGGTGTCTTTTTGTTGCTTTTTGTATGGTATAGTAATATAGTTAATTTTAATTTTTAAGTTTGTAAATGGCAAAAATGAACCTTGTAATGAAATATAGTTAATTCTAAAAATACTACCTCTCGTTATTAAAGGGCATTTTGGTCATTTAGGCACAACTTAACAGAATATTTAACCTCCGTTGGCCTTAATACCCCAATATGTTACAAAAATGAAACCACATAACCTCAACCTGTTAAAAAAAAAAGTTATTACCGAAAGACGAAACTTACTATAAATCATAGGGGTCGGTCCATGTGTGTAATTAACTAATAAAATAAAAATTAAAGTTTGATGAAAGGTTTGGAAAAAAAGGGCCCACATATATCTCATATCTTCAACCATTATGAAAGAGTAAACGAAAGTGAACCTCTCTGCATTCTTCATCACAACAATGAAGACTCTCACATTTCTTCCTTCATCTTTTTCCTCATCTTACCTGTTGTTTCTCTTGGTTTTGTCACTTTGCAGCATCTGTTTTTGTAATAAAAACTCAGATCGTGTACCATGTATACCCACTGAGCGATTGGCTCTTATTGATCTCAAGGGCAATCTCACTGACGAGGCAAACCGTCTATCTTCTTGGGTAGGCAAAGACTGTTGCAGTTGGTCCGGTGTGGTCTGCGACAATATCACCGGTCACGTCCACAAGATCCACCTTCGTGGACCTGACAATGGAATTCCTGGCCTTTTTTCGATATATCAGAACAATCTCACAGATGATAAACTTTTGATTAAATTTCCGGTGTGGTACGCGACAGCATCAAAACAAATGTTAGGAGGAACTATAAGTTCTTCAGTGATCAAATTGTTACAACTCAGACACCTCGACTTGAGCTGCAACGATTTTGGCAACAGCTTGATTCCAGGATTCATCGGTTCTTTCCAAAATCTTATATATCTTAACCTCTCATACTCGAACTTCAGTGGGGAAATTCCTCACCAACTTGGAAATATATCAACATTGTGTGTCTTAGATCTTCATAATATTGAATTTTTCGGCATACTTTATTCTAAAAGCTTAGCATGGGTAAAGAATCTTATTGCGTTGAGACACCTGGATATGAGTGAAATCTATCTCGCAGAAGCTTTAGATTGGTTTCCAGCAATCAGCAACCTCACTTCTTTGCTAGAAATACATTTTTCTTCGTGTTTTTTACCTCGGATACCTAGTAATCCAACAACAGTTGGTTTTACATCGCTTGTTGTCTTAGATCTTTATGATAACACTTTTAACAGTATGTTGCCTGGGTGGATATTCAACCTAAGTAATTTGGTTTCATTAGATCTTTTTAATGGCTTATTTAGTGCAAATCCAGTAAATAATGGTGGTTTCCATAGCATGCCTTTATTAAGGACTCTCCGTGTTACAGATAACCCTTTTGTGAATACTCCATCAATATTAAATGGATTGTCTAGACTAAGTAGTCTCCGTCTGCTTGATGTTGGTTATTGTGGTATTTCTTCACCGATTCTAGGCAGCCTACAGAACCTGTCTTTGATTGAACATGTTGATTTATCGGACAATGAGATTGTTGAGGAGATACCCAGATCATTAAGTAATCTTTGCAGCATCACTACCCTTCAGTTGCAATACAACAAATTTTATGGTAATGTGTCGGAGCTTCTTGATAGATTTTGTGAATGTGAGTTGCCTAAACTTGAGTTATTATCTCTTGGTGTTAATCATCTGTTTGGTCAACTGCCAGAAAGACTAGGAAACTTGAAAAATCTGATCCAGATTAGTCTTGGTGACAATAACTTCACAGGAACCATACCAGATTCTATAGGAAGTTTGTCACTGTTGGAAGAACTGGGTCTTCAGCACAACAAGTTGAATGGAAGTCTTCCTGAAAGTATAGGACGACTTAGCAAACTAAAGAGTCTTTACCTTGATAAGAATTCATTAACAGGTGTTCTGACTGAAAACAACTTTGCCAATCTAATGTCCTTGAAAACTTTGAGCGTTGGTGATAACAAGTTGGTGTTCAAGCTAAATGTTAACAATTGGATTCCGCCTTTCAAACTCCAAAGGTTTACATCACGTTCTTGCAATTTAGGCCCTCAATTTCCCTCATGGATTCAGTCGCAAACAGACTTAGAATACGTAGATATAGCCAACGCAAACATATCAGACACCATCCCGAATTGGCTTTGGACTACATTCTCTAGTATACAGTACTTGAATATATCCCATAACAACATTCAAGGAAAGTTGGGAGATGTTACTTTTTTCGGTCCTGAAGCAAGCCTTGATTTAAGTAACAACCATTTACATGGCATGTTACATGGTAATTTTAGTAGAGCAGACTTGAAGTTCCTGGATCTTTCTAACAATAATGTCTCAGGATCTCTAGAACAGTTCTTGTTGTGTTCTGGCATTCAAGAATCCCGAGCTTTAGAATTTCTTAATCTAGCAAACAATAACATGTCAGGTGTTATACCAGATTGTTGGATGAATTTTCAATATCTAGTCATTCTGAACCTAGAGAAAAACCAATTTTCTGGGATAATCCCATCATCTCTAGGAAATATTTCTTCCTTATTATCACTGGATATGGATGCTAACAAGCTATCCGGTAACTTACCTCACTGGTTACTGAATTCCAGCAGCCTGATAGTCATCGAGCTTGCAGAAAATAAACTGATGGGAAAAATACCATCTTCAATAGGAAGAAATAATACAAGTCTGAGAGTTCTAAGTCTTCGATCTAACAAATTTGAAGGTAAAATCCCAGATGAAATATGTCATCTCATTTCTCTTCAGATTTTGGATCTTGCTCATAATGATATGTCTGGGAACCTACCAGCATGCTTTACAAACTTATCTGTCATGTCTGGAAGAGAGACCTCAGAGCCGATTGTTCTGACGTACAACTTCGCAGATACTTCCTCGTATGAAGCAACGGCATCGTTGGTGACAAAGGGAAATACTTATACGTATAGCACCATACTTTATCAAGTGACTTCATTAGACCTTTCTGATAACAAGTTTTCTGGGTCAATTCCTGATGAAGTTGTCGGACTTTTGGGCTTACGGTTCCTAAATCTGTCACACAATAATCTAACAGGAAGAATTCCAAACTTGTTCAATCAAATTGGAATGCTTGAATCGTTAGATCTGTCAAAGAACCATCTTGACGGAAGTATTCCTTTGAGCTTGGCACAGTTAACCGCTTTGAGTTGGTTGAACGTGTCATACAACAATCTTGTAGGAAGAATCCCAATAGGCCCCCAGCTTCAAACATTCAGTGAGTCCAGTTTCACCGGAAATGCACTTTGTGGGGATCCTCTTCCTGCATGTTCACCAAATAATGGCGACGCCAAAGGGATTACCGACCAACATGATGAATCTAATGGCACTGATTGGATCCTAGTGATACTTACACTTGTTGGCATGGTTGTTGGCTTCTGGATCGTTTTTACACCATTGCTTGTAAGCAGACAATGGAGAATTGCATATTATCGTTTTCTTGAAGAAATCTGGTTCAAGCTCAAAAATTTCCTCTTTCTCCTGTTCCATAGTAAGTCTTGACCTTTATTTTACTTTTCTATTACGTTCTTTGTTTACATGTTAAGATTAATTTGAAGAAACTTTTGAAAAACATTTAGTTACATTCTCAATATTGTCAATTTAAGTATTGATACCATGAAGCAAGGTTTAAAAGAACGGAAACGAGTTTCGAGGCGTTTTCCCTTCACCTCATGAGGCGTAAGCCTCGAGGCGAAACGAGGCGTAAGGCCGAGGCGGTATTAAAAAATAAATATAAAAATTATATATATTATAAAAATAATAATACTAACTAATTTCATCATCAAAATCATCAAAAACATACATAAAAAAGACATGAAATGCTTGAAATTGGCACAAAAAGTCAAAAACATCAAAAACAATTATGAAAATCCAATGAGGAGCAGCCTTTCTTAGCGCCTCAGCCCCTCTGAGGCGCATATGCAGTAAAAACCCCATGAGGCGCGCCTCAGACTCATTTTTGGCCGTTTTGCCTCGAGGCGCGCCTTGAGGCGCACGCCTAAAGCGTTTTTTAAAACCATGCCATGAAGTTTTGAGAATATACATACATGCACAAACACACATATAACCATATATAAACTTTGTTTCCAGGCCTCAATTTTGTGTTTTAAACTGAATTTTTGTGTTCGTGTGTATGTTTGCTTGTGTGTGGTTTAAATATGGGTTTATATGAACATGATGGCGTGTTTCGTGTGCTAAATAATTTAGTGGAACAAGTACTATTTTTAACTATCTTTAGATATTTATTGGTTAATGGGTTTGGGTCTCCTTAAATTGAGTTTCGACCAGACAATTAAGTGTTTAAAATAAAGCAAACATGAATGAGATATGTTTGCTAAAAGTGATTTGTTTGAAATGAAAACAGTTTCAAGAATCGGGTGGGAATCCTTTTACATCATAGGTGGGTGAAAAAACCTTAAACTTATTTACTAAACCTTAAACTTATTTAGACTATCTCCAATGCTAAGTGTGTCCTTAGTCGTCCTTAGCTGCCATGTCATCTGCCACATAATATCCTTACAAATTGTAAGGCCTCCTAATCCAAGATCTCACTCAGCTAAAGCCACCAACAGGTGTGCGGAATCCACCTGATGAAGAACCACTATAGATGAAACACTAGAATGCAAGATTTGTGAGAGAAATCAAGAATACACTGAGTATTCTTGATGAGGAAGATGAATGACGTCACACACACAGTAGCCGCCAGACAAACACACACACAATGATTAGGGTTAGGTGCACAGAATTTCACACAGAATCGCTACCTTGTCTATTCCACATAAAGGTATATATACAAGGTAAACCCGGACTTTCAAGACAAACTAGAAAGCCCGGACAAAACAAACAATACAAAACTCTGACCTTTTGCCCTAGACAAAACTCAGACAAAGTTCCTAGCCTTAAACCTCTGACCATTGTCCTAGACACAAAACTTGGACAAAAGTCCCTAGGATAAAGTTGGGACAACTTTCCCTAGGATAAACTTGGGACAAACTTTCCCTAGGATAAAACTAGGACTAACTTTCAACAAAGTACAATAAAGACCCTCTAGAATGGGAGACATGCACTTATCACCTAAAGTGCATTAACAAACTCCCCCTTGATCAGTGCATGGTCTTCATTGGACTTGAGATCTTCATCCTTTCATTGGTAACTTGGGAGTCATGCACTTATCACCTAAAGTGCATTAACAAACTCCCCCTTGATCATTGCATGGTCTTCATTGTCTTGAGACCTTTATACTTTCTTCGAGAACTTGCTGCCTGGATTTCCACACAGAACTGCACGACTTTGATGTATAGATCAGCTAACGGTTGATCTTCTTCAAAGGAATGCAACGGCAAACGTCTTAGCTTCTTCAAATCTTCCATCTTGAGATGAATGATCCAGATGCAAACAGCTTCTTCAAATCTTCCATCTTGAGATGAATGATCCAGACGCACACAGCTTCTGCAAATCTTCCATCTTGGGATGACCGATCCAGACCTGAAAAACTTAACCCCGGATTAAGAAACTTGACCTCGGAGACATCGGCCCAAACCTGGATCCCAAAAATAAATTCCAATACCCCAGAAAGAACAATTGAAATATAAAACAACCAATATTTAATAATTTGTATTTCAAAACACAATCATCCAGAACAACTTACTTCAAAACTTATACTTTTGAAAAAATATCACAACTTGGAAGCAGATTTACCGAAACACTTTAAAATGACGTGATTACCCACACACTTAGATGGATCTTGCACGACCGATTTATATATACAAAAGGACTTATTTTAAGATTACCTAACTTGATGTTTAACACCTTATTAAAGAATGTTCACAACCCTTAGAGAATTTTCAAAATGATAACTCGCACATAGAAACAAGAAAGCAAAATCTTTTTGATGTTTTTGATTTTTTTTTTTTTTTTGAATTTTTTGACTGAATAAAGAAATTAAATCTACTAACGTATTTACACTAATTATGTTTTTGTGAAATCGGAGCAAAGAGATCATATCGGTTTTTCTGTCAATATCCAACACAAGAACATAGTTTATCAGTTTAAGCTCTTAGAATGATATTAACAGTTCAAGATGTTCAACGGTATTGTGGTCCACTTAAGCTTTAGCACGCTTTCGAACACTGTTTTCGAGATATGCGATTAAATGTTTTAATAGCTGACAGTAACTATGTTTACCCACCTCAGAATATACTCCCGTATCAAGGTATGCGTGAGAGATCATCTTACTGGTGAGTATACCATTTATCATCTGTTTTGACGTATAAGCTAATGTGAGAAACTCACTTATTTGGGATTGAAAACAAGTCCTTTGTGATAAAATCACTTATTGAGGAGGAACTTGAATTTCAGATGCAAAGGGCACAGGAGCAAGTCCGTGAACAGGTTAGTACCATCGTACAGACAAAGAGACGAACTTGACTCCCGCATGATTTTGTGGGACATGTGATTGTTTATCACTTATTTGGGTCGAATGCATCAAGAATTAAAGATATTTACACGTATGTATGGTATCATGGAAGATCTAGACTTGCGTCCCCGTTATTTCCGGTAAAAGAGACAACCATGATACCCAGATGATAAACAGCATAAAGACCACGTATCTCAGAACCTCGGCAATCTATCAAACGAAATTACGGTACCAAGACCATATATCCGAGAGATGTACCACACAAGTTACGCAGTTCATTATGTTTATATACCAAAAACAGGTTCTTATTGACGTGTAAAACCTACCGAAGCAACGTATAATGAAGCTGTTACAGTTAACGATTAATTTTATATATTACTATAATCCTGCACCAGATACGACTAACCGATGTACTATCATTTCCCTTATATCTCAACACGACTTCATTTTATATTTTTCAAATGTTTTTGTATTTTTCTTAAAATTTATCTTACAACTAAGTAAAATATTTTTGGAGTTTTTCAATTTTTCGAAAGCGGTAAGAACTATACAGAAAAGATAAAATAAAGTTTCTAAGCGAGATTTGAAAAGCATTTTACTCAGGGTTGATCATGCCAATCATTCGGACCAGATTTTCAAATCTAGCCCGATCGAATGTCTTAGTAAACAGGTCGGCAAGATTATCCAAGGTGTCTACCCTAACCACTTCTATCAAACCCTTCTCAGCACAGTCACGAATGAAATGATGCCTAACATCTATGTGCTTAGTGCGTGAGTGATTAACTGGATTGTTAGTTATGGAAATGGCAGAGTTGTTATCGACAAGAATAGGAGTTCGAGTAAAATTCAAACCGTAGTCCCTCATTTGCTGTTGAATCCACAAGACCTGAGCACAACAGCTTGATGCAGCAATGTACTCGGCCTCGCACGTGGATAAAGAAACGGCAACTTGCTTTTTGCATTGCCAAGAGACAAGACGGTTCCCAAGAAGTTGTGCGCCGCCAGAGGTTGACTTTCTGTTCATCCGGCACCCTCCGAAATCCGCGTCAGCATACGCCATCAAATCCAGACCACCTTCAGCTGGATACCACAATCCAAGCTTAGGCGTCCCTTTCAGATATCTGAAAATACGCTTGACTGCTTTCAAGTGAGACTCCTTCGGAGTTGATTGGTACCTAGCACACAAACAAACAGAGAACACAATATCTGGTCTTGAAGCAGTAAGATACATCAATGAACCTATCATTGCTCGATATAGAGTCGGATCCACTTCAGGATCTTTCACATCATCGGATGAAAGCTTGATATTTGTCGGGAGAGGCGTGTCAGAGGGTAAGCTATCTTCCAATCCAAATCTTTTGAGAATCTCGTGGACATACTTTGTCTGATGCACGTACGTCCCGATTTTTTCTTGACTCACTTGAAGACCTAGAAAGAAGGATAACTCGCCCATCGCGCTCATTTCAAATTTGGACTTCATCACCGCTTCGAACTCACGACACAATTCTTCATTTGAAGAACCAAAAATTATGTCATCAACGTAAATTTGCACGATCAGAAAATCTCCCCCTTTCTTCAAAATGAACAGTGTGGAGTCAATCGCGCCACGCGAGAACCCATGCTCCAATAGATGCTTTGACAACGTCTCGTACCATGCTCGAGGAGCCTGATGGAGACCGTAGAGAGCCTTGTCCAACAGATAGACTTTGTTGTCTAACCCTGGAGCTTCGAAACCCGGTGGTTGGGATACATACACAGTTTCATGCAATTTCCCGTAAAGGAAGGCGCTTTTCACATCCAACTGATAGACTTTGATACGCATGTGTGCAGCAAAGGCTAGAAACAAACGAATAGCTTCCAGTCTTGCCACCGGTGCATAAACTTCGGTATAATCAATCCCTTCCTCCTGATTGAAGCCTTGAACAACCAACCGTGCTTTGTTTCTGACAACGACACCCTTATCGTCTTTCTTGCACTTGAAAACCCATTTCGTGTTGATTGCATGTTGGCCCTTTGGAAGATCGACCAAATTCCACACCTTTAACTTGTCGAACTGAGCTAACTCTTCTTGCATCGCCTCACACCAAGAATTATCCTTCAGAGCCATTTGATAGTTCTTCGGCTCTATCTGAGAGATAAAACATTCATGCAGGCTAAGATTGTAGATTTCTTCTTTCTTGATAGTAGATAACAGACATTGCATCTCTGAAATACTCCTTCGCGTTTGCACTCCCGCATTTGGATTCCCAATAATATTATCAACAGGATGATGAATATTTGTTCTTGGAACTGGGATTGCCGGAGCTTGAAGATTGTTTCCCAAATTCGATTGAATCTCCCCCTCAACATTTGCATTACTACTAGAAGCTTGATCATTTCCAGAAGACGCATTAACATTTGGATATACTGAAAAGTCAACGTAAAGATCACCACTTGTAGTTTGAGCAGCTGCATTGGGGATCTGCTCAGCAACAACTTTGTTTACGGTCGAAGAATCAGCGACTGGAACATTCGAAGACACATTAGTAGGAATACTTGCTCTCCAGCTCGCATCCACTTCATCTTTGTTCACAAGATGTGTGTATACAACCTCCGAATCTTCTTCTGAAACATCAGGAAGATCAAATGAATCAAATAATTTATCATAATCATAACCGCTTTTGGGACCAAATTCGGACGGTGGAGGATCGTAACTCAAAGGAGTTATGTCAAACACGATCTCCACTATTCGCTTCTTGACGTTATAAACGTGTTTGTTTGGAGTTCCGTTGGCATAACCCAAAAAGAACCCAACTTCACCAACTTCCCCCATTTTAGGAGTACCTTTGGTGCGTTTGATAACACACTTGATCCCAAAAGGTTGAAAACCAGACAAGTTCGGTTTCCTGTTTTCAAGAAATTCATAACACGTTTTATCTTCTCTTTTGACAGTAAGCACATGATTTAACACATAACATGCAGTGTTTACCGCCTCGGCCCAGAAGAAAATTGGCAATTTTGATTCAGAAAGCATAGTTCGGGCCGCCTCAATTAGGGTACGATTCTTCCGTTCTGCAACTCCGTTCTGTTGAGGAACATATGGAGCGCTGAACTGATGAACTATTCCCATTTCCTGACATAACTCATCCATATAATGATTTTTAAACTCAGTGCCGTTGTCACTTCGGATTTTCTTAATAGGAAGTGAATAATTTTTCTCAAGTTGTTTGAATAAGTCTCTTAAAATACCAGCAGTTTGATCCTTTGTTTTTAAGAAAAATACCCATGAGTAACGTGAGAAATCGTCAGTGACAACTAAGCAATAAGACATCCCACCAATGCTAGCAACATGGATCGGGCCGAAAAGATCCATGTGAAGCAATTCAAGTGGTTTTTGGATTGAGTTAACTGATTTCGGTTTATGAGGCTTTCGTTTGATTTTTCCTTTTTCACATGATTCACATTTGTTGTGCATATTGAAACTACGTAAAGGAACCCCCAACACTAAGTTGTTTTTCACTAAGTGGTTCATTTTTCGCAGATGCACATGGCCCATTCTCCTATGCCAGAGATACGATTGATCTTCAGTCGCCTTTGAAAGTAGACAAGTCACTGGAGCAGACGAGTTAACCAACGGGCGCATGTCCATGACATATGTGTTATTCACCCTTGGAGCCCTCATAACGATCCAATCTTCAGGGACAACAAATCCCGGACGCAAAACGAAGCAAGCTTTATCAGTGAAAAGCATCGTGTACTTGTTATCACAGACTTGAGAAACCGACATCAAGTTATGCTTCAGTTCTTCAACGTAGTTCACTTTATGCAGCGTAATTTTTCCATTTGACACAGAACCTTCACCGGTGATGTATCCACCCTTCTCACCGGCAAAGTTAACATAACCCCCACGAATATGTTTAAAATTGTTCAATAACTCTTTATTTCCTGTCATGTGTCTGGAACAGCCACTATCGATATACCAAATATAGATAGCCCTCTTCAGCTGCTCCTACACTCCCCAACAAAAATTTAGTTAGAGTGTGGGACCCAAGCCATGATGGTCTTGGGTCGTCCTGATTCGTCAACATAAGAAAACTCTCTGAAATAACCATCATCGCCTCTGTGTCCACCATTTCCATTTCGGAAATTGTTGGAATGAGTCCCCGCAAATCGTGGATTATACGGCGTTGACGATCTGTTGGTATAACCAGAGTTTCCATACCCTCGGCTTCCATAGTTTTGGTAACTGTAATTTTGATTCCTGGGTGGTTCAAAATTCCTACCAAATCTAGGAACATCATCGTGTCTTGAGAATGATCGTGGATGATTATCCGAATGCTGTCTTTGATTTGAAAATCGGGGGGGTGACGCATTTCGGTCATTCACGAATCTGTTCTGTGCATGAGGTCTAACATTGTTGTTGTTCGAACCTCCAGAACATTGGTCATTCTCATGTGTTTGGAAAGTAACATGATGTTGTCGTCTGAGAGGGGTTTTCTCACGAGTATCATGTTTTTGAGATGAACTTTCCGGTCCTTTACCACGATTTATAACAACTGGTTTCTCCCCATGATCATGATTTTGTTGTGATTTAACATTTGTTTTGACAACTGGTTTCACTTCTTGTTTAATCACTTTGTTTTTCTCAACCTTATGATTTTTACTGTTTTTCTTTTCAACATTAACTGTTTCATTTTGTGGTTTTTCAACAAAAGGTTTCTTTTGATCAGGATCAACAAGAGACTTACCCTTGTCATCTAAACAGTCTGCTGCTAAGTGACCTTTCCCACGACACTTATAGCATTTGCGAACTTTCGCAGCATTCTTTGGACGTTCCTCATGACTGGTCGAGGATGATGAGTCGTTGGTGGAATTTTTCAAAATTTGGTTCACAAACTGAGAGTTGGAACCAGTTTCGATCTTTACTTCTTCTTTGACAAAATCCTCCCCTTTAACAAACTCAGTTTTAGGGATATTTTTCAAAGACTTTTTACATTTCCCACGTGACTTTGGTTTTGACTTCACATTTTGAACATGATTAAACATTTCCAAAATCTTATTGTTTATCAAATTTTCAATGTTTTCAAGATTTACTTCATTTTTCTTTGAAACTCCACTCATCTTCGACTGATCTGAATCAGTAACTTCATCTGTCTCAGATTCTGACTCACTTTGCGGTTCAACCGTCAGAGGAGTCTTTGGCACAAAATTTGCCAATTCCGGATTAATGCTTGGCATCGATGTATAGTTATGGTTTACCGGAGGAGGCACTTTTTTATAACCGATGCCGAACATTTCTTCCTCAGATTCTTTGAGACGTTGGCTGTTAATACAGAAATTCATCACTTCAGATGAATCCCCAAACTTTTCAATTTTTCGTTGCAAGTCTAAAATCAGATTATCTTTTTCCAAAATAATTTTGTTCTTTTCCAAAACACAATTTTGGTTCATTTCAAGTTCAGTTTTTAATTCCTGATTTTTAACAGTTCCCTGAGCCACACGTCTCTCAAATTCAGAGATATCATTTTTCAGCGCTTTTATCTTAATTCGGTGTTCTTTATCCGAATTAGACAAAACAGCAATGAGTTCTCTGGATTTTTCTAAGTCTGCAATTAAGTTTGTGTTATGAAGTGCGTATCTATCAATCTTAGTCACAAACTCAACACATCTAGCACATTGCTTATCTACAGAAGATGATTTTACCTCAATGCTAGCCATGAATGCACATGCTTCGTTTTCTCTGGATTTTTCTTCCAACCTTTTAGCTTCTGCATCCGCAAATTGCTGCATTTCGGCTGTGGAGATGTTGAATTCAAAGCGTTCTCCCTTTTCTCCATCTTCTGTTTTGTTAGCCTTTTCAACAGACTCTTCATTCGGGTTATCTTCATTCTCAAAAACATTTCCCGAATTCAACTCTTCCCCAAGAATCTCAGCTACAACCGCAAGTTCCTCAATGCTAGTCTCTTCGACAATCTCTTCACACACTTCTTCAGCTACAACCGCAAATTCCTCAATGCTAGTCTCTTTGACAATCTCTTCACATACTTCTTCGTTGACAATTTCAGCTATAAAGGCTTGTGACACAATAGCTCCTGAAAAGTCTTCCAATGCACAACCCCAGTCGTAAGGCTCAGTCACCTTTTGTAAAGATTGAGCCACCATAGCATTGTTTGTTGAAGGTGTAAGATTTTCAGAACTACTTGGACGAGCACTTGAGTTGGAAGTAGTTGCTGAATTGTTGTGAGGTCTTGAGTTGTTTCCTTGAGAGTTGTTTTCTCTGTTCGATCTCTCCATCTTCGGCTTCCGACAATCACGTGCGAAATGCCCGTAGATGCCGCAGTTGTGACATTTCACCTTTGACATGTCGACTCCCATTCGAGTCTTTGTCTGACCTCCTATGAACTTTCTACCTGTCTTCAACAGAAACTTCTTCGCTCTACGGACTAACAGTGCCATATTGAGTTGTAGATCAAGTTCTTCCATTTCGTCTTGATCTATCTGATCAAAGTCCTCATCGAGACTTGACGGTTCAACGAGCTTTCCAAGACAGAAGTTCTCGTAGGCAGTCATGAAGGACGCCAAAAGGCTCATGTTTTCTTCAATCAACTTTAAACAACTTGCATCTACCTTTGGAATGTTCAAGCTTGTCGCTTGAGATTTCTGAGCTCCACTGGAAGAGTACATCCCTTGATTGGAATTGGTTGTTCCACTTGAACTGACATTGTTGCTTATAAAGGCGTGTTCACTTGCAGAACCTTCATTCTCCGAATACAAAGCAATACCGACTCCACCATTACTACCCTTCTCCATTGGTTTCGAAGCCTTATATAACTGAGGATCTTGGATCTTCTCAAAATCAGATGCTTGATCTTCCATATTCCAAGCATAACCCTTCAGTTTTTGTATAACTTCTTCCAATGATAGCTCCTCATAGAGTACACCCTCTCTAGTCAATGCGGTATACATATTCCATTCTCTGGGAAGACAATTTAGAAACTTCTCAACCTTCTCAAATTCAGTGTAGATACCTTCTTGACTTCTATCAAGTTCGCTCAACAGATGATAAAAACGGTTCACTGTATCATCAAATGATTCATTTCCTAAGGCTTTAAACACAACGAATTGAGTCTTCAAACGTTCGAGACGTCGTTTCTTGTATATTGCTTTTCCTTCATAGCGCTCGATCATGCTATCCCACAACTCCTTCGAGGTATTTCTCTTACGGAAAGTATGAAGTATCGATTGCGTCATAGCCATCGTTATCATTGACATAGCTTTCTCTTCACAATCAAAGAATTTCTTTTGGTCTTCAGTGAGAGCCAAGTACGTATCAATCGTCAACGTACGTATTGGAGTAGCTCCACATCCTTTAACGATACACAACCAAATCTTGATGTCTTTTGCTCGTACATACCTTTCGAAACGATCCTTCCACTCAGGAAAATCAAGCTCGTTTATCAACAAAGGAGGTTTGTCGTTACTCCCCACCTCGGCATTGTGCTTGAGGTTTTGCACCATTGCACTCACACTGTTGTTTGCCATTTCAGAAAACAACAGAAGGTTTCCAAGCAAGAACTGTGTCACTGAAAACGAGTGAAGTGTCTGAGCTTTTTAAAACAGACTGTGTAACCCGGATCACAAAAACCTGAAATAAACACAACAGAAAAACTCGAACACTACACTGTTAGAAATTTAAACTCAGACTCTCTAAAAATTCGGACTTAATTAAGGACTCTAGAAAAATCAGAATCTACCAAAAATCGAACTAAAGCTATTAAAAGTCGGACTCAAATAAGTGAAAAGTTCTGACTCTCTAAATATATAATAAATAAAGAAAATCGGACACTCTTAACACCTAGAAAGTTCGGACCTAACTAATGGAACCAGAAACTTGGACACTGACAAATTAAAACTCGGACTCCCTATCTTAAGCGGTTAAAACTCGGACTAATAAATATTTAAAAATACGGACACTAAGGGAGCTGAAACTCGGACCTAACTAGGTCAAAGGTCGGACTATTCTACTCACCTTAATATTCGGACTCAACTAAAAGATATAAAAATCGGACACTAAAAAATCGGACTCACAAGATAAAGCTCGGACTCAAGTGACTAACAAGATAAGGTTCGGACTTTAACTATTAACTAATTAAAATTGAAAGTCGGTCTTTAAATCAATAAACAAATAAGTCGGACCAACAAAAACTTAGACTCAACAAGATAAAATTAAAAATCGGACTACCTAACAGAACATAAAAGTCGGACACCTAATAGACATAAAAAGTCGGACACTCTAATTTGACTTCACCCTCGGACACCTACTAAACAACTTAAAAACTCGGACCTGACATAACCTGAAACTCGGAATAAACTATATATAAAATTCGGACTTAATATCAATAATATTAAAACCAAGAAGAACTCAGATACAATAAAGAAGACAAAGTTCGGACCTGGGAACTTTCTTAAAACTTCGGACCAAATAAAAATAACTAAAAAGGTCGGACTAACCTAAATAACTAAACAAAAGTTCGGACAAACCTAAAACTCAGACTATTATAAAATTCGGACAAGAGTTTCTCAAAACTCAGAAGAACCAATCTCCGGACTATCTCCCCAATGTGACTTCACACTGGTTCAACAATACCCCGGAGACACAAACACAAACTTTAAACCACGGACAAAGTTTCCAAAGATCAAACTCAGGAATCTTTTTCTCCTTCAACCTCTGTATGAACAAGAACTAAAAACCCCTGTAAAACCCAGATGAAGAACAACACTAATAATCACCAAACTACTCAAAATCCATCACCAAATCACTAGAAATGAATGAAGAATCATGAATAAAACACAAACACTCACTAAACACTCACTAATCCCTATCAAAGATGAACTTTTCTCACAAAAACCTTCAAACTAAGAAACACCTACAGTAGTATGAGCACACTGCTCTGATACCACTTGTAAGGACTCCTAATCCAAGATCTCACTCAGCTAAAGCCACCAACAGGTGTGCGGAATCCACCTGATGAAGAACCACTATAGATGAAACACTAGAATGCAAGATTTGTGAGAGAAATCAAGAATACACTGAGTATTCTTGATGAGGAAGATGAATGACGTCACACACACAGTAGCCGCCAGACAAACACACACACAATGATTAGGGTTAGGTGCACATAATTTCACACAGAATCGCTACCTTGTCTATTCCACATAAAGGTATATATACAAGGTAAACCCGGACTTTCAAGACAAACTAGAAAGCCCGGACAAAACAAACAATACAAAACTCTGACCTTTTGCCCTAGACAAAACTCAGACAAAGTTCCTAGCCTTAAACCTCTGACCATTGTCCTAGACACAAAACTTGGACAAAAGTCCCTAGGATAAAGTTGGGACAACTTTCCCTAGGATAAACTTGGGACAAACTTTCCCTAGGATAAAACTAGGACTAACTTTCAACAAAGTACAATAAAGACCCTCTAGAATGGGAGACATGCACTTATCACCTAAAGTGCATTAACACAAATCCTTAAACGCCTCACTTTCATATCCAAACCTACAAATATCCTGACCCTTCTTAATTTCCACCTCATCACCTACCCATCACACACAATATTTAAATAAAACTTTTCTTTTTTCACTTTGGACCCACCATATCGCATGAACCGAGGCAAAACCATGCCCTTGTGTAAGGGCATCCAACCTAAGGGCTTATTGAGATGGATGAGCTCCAATGGTAAGGGCTTCTAAGGGCCTCTAAGGATTTGTTCTCCAAGGGCTTATTGGAGATAGTGAGTTAGTGACTTGTATTTTAATCTGAGACCTATATGAGCATGCGCGACCTTGTGTAAGGGCATCCAACCTAAGGGCTTATAGATAACAAGTGAATATACATGAGAATCTCATACTTGTATTTTAATCTGAGACCTATATGAGCATGCGCGATAGTGTGTGCAATGCCCGCAACTTGCGGACCTCTTCCTAAAGAATTCAGGAAAATGTGTACATTTTTATCAAGTTACTTCTATTAATATGAAGAAATATAATACTATAAAATTCAGCGGCGGACACAGGATTTTTTTCCTGGGGTACGGAAATTTTTTAAGATTTTAGACCCCTAGCTATCTAAATAAAAATTCAGTTCATAGCAGGTCGGATCGGGTAGGGTCATGTAAAACAAGTAAGCATAAACAAACAAAGTTTCATAGCGGGTAGGATCAGATCGAGTCGGGTCGGGTCAATTTCAATTTTTAAATAAGCAAACCCTAGTTCCCAACTTCCTATCACATTAACAAACAAAGTTTCAAGTAAAACAAGTAAACAACATAAAAAACCATCATAAGTAAAGTAACAACAAAAAAACATCAAAGTTCAAACCCTCCCTACTTCTATTTCTCTTAATTATTAAATAAAAAAAAAAAAACTTATCTAGAACATACCTTGGCCTTTAATTAGAAAAATCTGACGAAAAAAAGTAATTCAACCCCTTTCCTCTTGAGAAATCGCGCCATAACTTTCCTATTCATGGTTCCTTCCTAATCCTATCACATACAAAACAAACAAGGATCTTCAAGTGTTCAACCATAGCCCATATTTCTTAATTTTCAATTTAAAATTTTGAATTTCAAGCCCTCGTAATTGTTGTTTACCAACCAAAAATCATATAAACAACATAATCATCCGACTAAAGACTAGAACAACCCAAAAAAAAATCAAAACACATAAAATTCCAAACCTTTTTAACATTTATATAACTCTATTTCTCTTGAAAAAATCACATAAAACATCAAAATAACTCAAATAAATGAAAGTAACTCTTTTAATTATAAGATTTCGGATGGAGTGATGGCCGGATTTTGCCGAATCCGGCGAGATAAGCCTGTCGACGTCGCTGCCGGGGTTCGCTGGGGAGATCACAGGCGGGAGATGGTGGGAAGAAATGGGTTGGGTTGTTTTGTATTAGTTGATTGGGTGGTGTTTAATTAATAATAATTGGGCTTGAGTAGATTAATACTTAAATTCATATTTGGGCTTGAGTAATTGGGTTGGGTTTAATAAAAAGTAAATTGCCAAAATCGTCCTAAAGGTTTAGGCATGTTTGTCATTTTCATCCAAAACAACTTTTTTTTTTGTACAATATAGTCCTTCACTTTTGAGATTTTTTGTCATTTTCATCTAAACATCTAATTTGCTTTATTTTTTCTATCAAACATTTGGATGAAAATGGCAAAAAAATCCCAAATCTCAAGGACGGTTTTGGCAAAAAAGTCAGACGTTTGGATGAAAATGACAAATAATCCCATAAGTGAAGGACTATATGGTATAAAAAAGTTATTTTGGATGAAAATGACAAACATACCTAAACCTCAGGGACGATTTTGGCAATTTACTCTTTAATAAATATATCAGTGTTTAGAATTTCTTTTTTTTTATATATAAATTCCTGAGATTTTTTTTTCTAAGGTGGGCGGTTGAAAATACCCAAGAGGGCGGTTGAAAATTTCTAAAGAGTGCGGTCGAGATTTTCCAAGGGGTGTGGTTTGGATTTTACGCGAAAAATAACACAAATTTTTTTCAAGGCGTGTGGCCACCCACCCACGCTAACGGGTGGGTCCGCCCCTGATAAAATTTCAGTAACAAGTATGTAAAAGTAATAATTTGAAACACTAAAAAATGCATGGATTACCGGCGACAATTTGAACTATATATATTTCTTAATGTATATTAATTTTATACTTATCTCCAAGTCATTAGTCTTAACATTTGTTCTAAAATTAATTAATACATTGGCTCGCAGGTCTCACAAAGAGGTGTAGGTCCAATATCTAGATAGAGGGGTACCTCTTAAAATCGAATCATTCATACAAGAGAAGATATAGATGCTACTGGTGTGTTTGTAATAATTTATTGTCCCCTTCTTTAGGATTTGTAATAACTATATATGGATTCTTACTTTCATACATGTATTGCTGAATATATGTTACTTTTGTTTATTCACTAGTGGTGTGTTTGTAATAATTTATTGTCCCCTTCTTTAGGATTTGTAATAACTATATATGGATTCTTTCATACATGTATTGGTGAATATATGATACTTTTGTTTATTCACTAGTGGTGTGTTTCGGTGTTCTCTGCATATCCGATATTTGTTTGCTTAAATTTTGTTTATTCACTAGTGGTGTGTTTCGGTGTTCTCTGCATATCCGATATTTGTTTGCTTAAAATTTCGATCACTCAAAATTGTTTGCCGTTTTCATTGTTATCCTTCGATTTGGATTCAAGCTTTCTTATTAATGTTTAGATTTGGAACAAGTTTCGATTTATTATCTTTTATTATTCTGTTCTTTCTTTCTTTCAATAAATTTTGTTGTTGTCTGTTTATAGTTATTTTTTTTTCTTGCACGTTTGTTGAGTAAATAGAACTTATTCAAAGAACATATAAAAAATATTATAATTATTAAGAATTAAACGGGGTCTTCTCTCTCCAATCAGTCAAACAAAGAAAGGAATCCGTTAAGTTCTTAAGCTTTCTTCCCAACTAATTCACCATTCTAGTTTAGTTGTGTGAGGATGAGAACAAAACAATTTTCTATTTTGTCTCATAAAAGTCCCTCAACAATTTTTTGAACATTAAAATCCCTTCACATGTTAAATTTGAACAAAATTATAACAAAAAAATTAAAACAACTTGGAAACGTTAAAGGTGTTCATCGGTTCTTTTCGGTTTATTCAGTTATTTGGTTTGATTTATCTGTTTTGAAAATTTTGAGTTAAACAAAAATCTAACCAAACCATACGAAATTTAAGTACTTCAAAACTAAATCACAAGCCGTGTTCGAATTCGGCTTGGTTTTCGGTTTCAACCGAATACAGCGAATTCATATTATTGGGTTTTTTTTCAACTAAATTTTGAAGTATGGTTTACCTTGGTTATTCGGTTTATCAGACAACATATAAATTGGATTCATTTTGTTTGGTTCGCGTTTAATCCCATTTTTGTTCAATTTTGAGTTCTAATCGTTTTCGGTTCCGTAACAATGACCTATAAATTTTCAAAATAGTTGTTTTAAAAAAGTTTTGGTCATAGTTTTGTTCAAATTTAACATATGAAGAGAATTTAATGTTCAAAAAATTCTTGAGAGATTTTTATGAGATAAATGAAAAAGTATGTTAGGTTTTTTTTTTTTTTTTTGACAATTTTAATTTTATTTACTTTGCATGTTTGATTGTTTATACAAGCATATATATAAAGTTGAGGTGAGATTAGGGGTGAGAACAAGCCCAGAGGCTCGAGAGCTACTCGTGATCGGCTCGGTTAAAAGCTCGAACGAGCCGATCCTTAACGAGCCTTAACGAGCCCGAGCTCGAGCCTGAAATAGAGCTCGTTTTGTTATCGTGCTCGAGCCTAAAATACAAAGCTTGTTTAGGCTTGCGAGCCTAAACGAGCCCATACAAAATTTTAATTTTTTTTATATATAATATATTAATAATGATGATAACATTATTGAGCCGAGCCAGAGCCGAGCTTTGGCTCGTTTAATCAATGTTGAAGTGAGCTCGAGTCGAGCTTTTAGCTCGGTTAAGGTTGTTCTCAAAATAGTTCGAGCCGAGTCGAGCCGAGCTCAAGCTTTGGGTTTTACTCGCGAGCCGAGCTCGAGCTCAAAGAAGTAGGCTCGAACCGAGCCGAGCTCGAGCTTCATAAAAACCTAACGAGCCGAGCTCGAGCCTGGTCAAGCTCGGGCTCGGCCCGGCTCGTTTACACCCCTAGGTGAGATGACATTGATAGTCTTTTCGCATCATTGAAAGTTTTATTAAAAGGTTAGTAGGCTAACTTGTTTACATAATTTGATCGGGTTTCAATCCGTGTTCACAATTTTTTTACACAAATTCCCAACATTTTTTTCTAAGGGGTGCGGTCGGAATCTTTCAAGGGGTGCGGACGAAAATTTCCAAGGGGTGCGGTCTGGATTTTTCGCGAAAAATACCACCAAAATTTTTTTTTCATAAGGTGCGGCCGGCCGCCCACCCACCCCATAACTTGGGTCCGCCCTTGATCACAAGCCGTGTTCGAATTCGGCTTGGTTTTCGGTTTCAACCGAATACAGCGAATTTATATTATTGGGTTTTTTTTCAACTAAATTTTGAAGTATGGTTTACCTTGGTTATTCGGTTTATCGGACAACATATAAATTGGATTCATTTTGTTTGGTTCGCGTTTAATCCCATTTTTGTTCAATTTTGAGTTCTAATCGTTTTCAGTTCCGTAACAATGACCTATAAATGGATTGTCTAGACTAAGTAGTCTCCGTCTGCTTGATGTTGGTTATTGTGGTATTTCTTCACCGATTCTAGGCAGCCTACAGAACCTGTCTTTGATTGAACATGTTGATTTATCGGACAATGAGATTGTTGAGGAGATACCCAGATCATTAGGTAATCTTTGCAGCATCACTACCCTTCAGTTGCAATACAACAAATTTTATGGTAATGTGTCGGAGCTTCTTGATAGATTTTGTGAATGTGAGTTGCCTAAACTTGAGTTATTATCTCTTCGTGATAATCATCTGTTTGGTCAACTGCCAGAAAGACTAGGAAACTTGAAAAATCTGATCCAGATTAGTCTTGGTGACAATAACTTCACAGGGACCATACCAGATTCTATAGGAAGTTTGTCACTGTTACAGATGTTACAAATTTATGCAACTTCGCTCTCAGGATTGATCCCGGATACGATTGGTGGCTTATCCTCGTTGGAACAACTGAATCTTGCAAACAACAAGTTGAATGGAAGTCTTCCTGAAAGTATAGGACGACTTAGTAAACTAAAGAGTCTTCACCTTGATAACAATTCATTAACAGGTGTTCTGACTGAAAACAACTTTGCCAATCTAATGTCTTTGAAAACTTTGAGCGTTGCTGATAACAAGTTGGTGTTGAAGCTAAATGTTAACAATTGGATTCCGCCTTTCAAACTCCAAAGGTTTGCATCACGTTCTTGCAATTTAGGCCCTCAATTTCCCTCATGGATTCAGTCGCAAACAGACTTGGAACACGTAGATATATCCAACGCAAGCATATCAGACACCATCCCGAATTGGATTTGGACTACATTCTCTAGTATACAGTACTTGAATATATCCCATAACAACATTCAAGGAAAGTTGGGAGATGTTACTTTTTTCGGTCCTGGAGCAAGGCTTGATTTAAGTAACAACCATTTACATGGCATGTTACATGGTAATTTTAGTAGAGCAGACTTGAATTTCCTGGATCTTTCTAACAATAATGTCTCAGGATCTCTAGAACAGTTCTTGTTGTGTTCTGGCATTCAAGAATCACGAGCTTTACAATTTCTTAATCTCGCAAACAATAACATGTCAGGTGTTATACCAGATTGTTGGATGAATTTTCAATCTCTAGACATTCTGAACCTAGAGAAAAACCAATTTTCTGGGATAATCCCATCATCTCTAGGAAATATTTCTTCCTTATTATCACTGGAAATGGATGCTAACAAGCTATCCGGTAACTTACCTCACTGGTTACTGAATTCCAGCAGCCTGATAGTCATCGAGCTTGCAGAAAATAAACTGATGGGAAAAATGCCATCTTCAATAGGAAGAAATAATACAAGTCTGAGAGTTCTAAGTCTTCGATCTAACAAATTTGAAGGTAAAATCCCAGATGAAATATGTCATCTCATTTCTCTTCAGATTTTGGATCTTGCTCATAATGATATGTCTGGGAACCTACCAGCATGCTTTACAAACTTATCTGTCATGTCTGGAAGAGAGACCTCAGTGTAGGTCCGGCTAGGGGAGGATCTAGTCGCCTAATCCTTGTATACGAACCAACCCGGTTGTGCGGAATCCAACCGAGAAAGCAAACGGAGATCGAACACGTAAATAAACAACACACAAGATTCACCGATTAACACCTCTGTATTAATACGTATGAAAAGATCAGTTACAAGCTCAATGTTTACAAATGTATTTTGCAAACCCTCTAAGTTCTCTCGTGTGTGTGTGTGTTCTGCTCTATGTGTTCTTTTTCTTGTCTTCGGTTCCCACACACACACCACCGAAAACACTTGTTTTCGGTATATATGAGTTCTGCACATGTTGTGCGATTGGGCTGGGAGTTCGGCCCATGTGTAGGACAAAGGCCCAACATGCAAATCTGATTGGTCCGAATAATAAATCTCATGCACGTTCATGAATTTGATAATTCATATTTGTAGAGATTTGTCAACTTGTGACATCATCATGATGATGTCATGATGATGTCGCGTCGGGAGTAGGCTCGCGGCGCTCCGTGCTTCGCGTGTTGAACTCTGGGACGCACGACGGAGGAATGTCGTGACGTCGAGCTTGAGCCGAACCTAACCGGGTCGAACCAAACCGAGTCGAACCGAACCGAGTCGTGTCCACATAATATGTATCAACAAACTCCCCCTTGGACGCTACTCGTGAGGTTCAACTTCCATGTCTTCCATGTCGGAGGATCTTCAAAGTCTTCACGCATTGTAAGCAGACAGGGTATCAACAAACTCCCCTTTTTATGTAGGAAGTGTGTTGACAAACTCCCCCTTAACATAAGCTCCCCCTTGAGTTATGCTCGTGAATGACTTGATCTTCAGTACTTGAGATCCTTGTGGTGTTGATGATGGTCAGTGGCAACTCGATCATCTTCATCATTTGAGTGCCTTCCCGTCGTGTCTTCATTCCGAAGCTTGTCATCGACCACGTTCTCCTTGCCTTTAGAATCTGCACATGCAAGAAATCTAAACGCGTAATGAGAACAACTGCTTGGAATATGTAGGTCCGGCTAGGGGAGGATCTAGTCGCCTAATCCTTGTATACGAACCACTCCGGTTGTGCGGAATCCAACCGGAATAGCAAACCGAGATCGAACACGCAAATACACGACACGCAATATTCACCGATTAACACCTCTGTATTAATACGTATGAAAGGTTCAGTTACAAAGCAATGTTTACAAATATATTCTGCAAACTCTCTCAAACTCTCGTGTGTGTGTGTGTGTTTGCTCTCAGTGTGTTCTCTTCTGTGTTCTCTGTGTTCTGTATTGAGACAGAAACATAACATGTCTATTTATACCCACAGACACAACGAATCAGAATGGGTCTTGACGAATCACAGCTTGGCGAATCAGAACCTTGAAGAAACACGTTAATCCTTGGCGAAACTGAGTCATGTTTGACGAAATAGAGATGATGTCGACGAAACAGTCCAGTTTCGTCGACCTGCATTGTGTTTCGCCAATATTTGGGCTTTGGCCCAGTTCATGAAGTCCAACATGTGTTTCTTTCTTAAAGATGATTGGTCCAAGCTTTTTTACGTAAATCACCTTTGTTGATTTCAAATGTTTAGTCAACATAGTGACATCATCATGACATCATCATGATGATGTCATGATGATGTGGCTGCGGGAACCGGCTCGCGGCGCTCCGTGCTTCGCGTGTCGAACTCTGGGGCGCACGACGGAGGAATGTCGTGACGTCGGGCTTGAGCCGAACCTAACCGGGTCGAACCGAACCAAGTCGCGTCGAGTCGAGTCGCGTCCACATACATGTATCAACAAACTCCCCCTTGGACGCTACTCGCGAGATTCGCCTTTCATGTCTTCTATGTCGGAGGATCTTCAAAGTCTTCACGTCTTGAAAGCAGAAAGTGTATCAACAAACTCCCCGTTTCATATAGGAAGTGTGTTAACAAACTCCCCCTTAACATAAGCTCCCCCTTGAGTTATGCTCGTGAATGTTTTGATTTTCAATACTTGAGATCCTTATGGTGTTGATGATGGCCAGCGGCAACTCGATCATCTTCATCATTTGAGTGCCTTCACGTTGTGTCTTCATTCCGAGGCTTGTCATCGACCATGTTCTCCTTGCCTTTAGAATCTGCACATGCAAGAAATCTAAACGCGTAATGAGAACAACTGCTTGGAATATAGTAAACATAAACAAACGACACACGTGTGACCATTGTTTAATCAAACACCGTCCGACAGTTTGAAAGTTTAAAATACTTTATCCATTTCAAATTTTAACTTTCAACACTTTGCAAATTTCGACCGTTTATGAAGATTTAGTCATTTTCGGTTTTCGTTCAGGTTTCAGGTAACGAAGATTCGAGATCCAACATCGTACAATCGAAAATAAGATAAAAATAAAAACTTTTTGGCTTTTAGAAAGTTTATATTAAAACACACCTAAAATCTTTTTGGACTTTTTGAATATTTCAAATGTAAAGACAGAAAGCAGTAAATAAATATATACAAAGATGCAGAAACTGAAAGCAGTAAATAAATATTTACAGACATTCTTTTTGCGAGTTTCGAGGGTAAGAGAATCATATCAGTGTACGGTCATGCCAAAACGCTCTTGTTGTTCAATTAGTTAACATTAAGATAAGCATCCTAAAACAATTATCGGTATTGTTGTCCACATAAGCTCAAACTTATCAGATGTAATCATGTTTAGGGGATACGTTAAGGTATGATTTATACTTACCGACCGGTGTTCATCCACATCACGACACATTCCCGTATCAAGGTATGCACGAGGGTTCATCTTACCGGTGAGTATACCGATTATCATCTGTTTGACCGTATATGATGTGAGATTCTCACTTATTTTGATTTGAAAACAAGCCCTATGTGATAGAATCACTTATTGATGAGGAACTTGATTTTCGATGCATGAGGGCACAGGAGCAAGTCCGTGAACAGGTCAGTACTTTCGTACAGCAGAGAGACGAACTTGACTCCCGGATAAAGAATTTGTGATATATTATCACTTATTTGTTTGGACATGTGATTGTTTATCACTTATTGAGGTCGTATGCAGTATGTACACGTATGTATAGTATCATGGAAGATCTAGACTTGCGTCCCCGTTATTTTTCGGTAAAAGATACAACCATGATACCCAGATGATAAGCAGCATAAAGACCGAATATCTCAGAACCTCGGCAATCTATCAAACGAAATTTCGGTACTAAGACCATATGCCAATGAGTGGTTCCCACCTGGTCTTCAGTCGATTTAAGATTTATATCACCCTGCACACTTTAAAATGATTGTGAGCCTACCGATACATCTTATATAGAGCTGCTTATCGTTTTTCAGTTTAGGTTTAAAGAGGTTTGGATAGACCACTGATGTACTATCATTTTCTCTTTTGCTCGCCAGGAAACTCATTTTTGTTTTTCTATTGTTTTTGTGTTTTTGAAATTTTTCGATGTTTTTGGATTTTCAAATTTTTGGATTTACTCCCCCTAAAATCAACAAACTAAGATAAATTTAAAACGCAAAGGTATTTACAAAAATGATTTTCCGATGTTGGTTTTAACTCATGTTTTACCTCAGTGCCCTTTACCAAAATTAAGTTAATCAGAAATGATTTATCGAATTTTGGAGAAAATGAGTTGGCACGTCGGTAATCGGTGTGGACCAAGACAACATTGACGAGTTTCATATTGAAACAATCACGTGTGAGGTGATATTCGAGTTCAACGTGTCTGGTCAAAGAGTGCTGTAGGAGAGGATAATAAATTATAAAGCAGCTTAAATATCGACAAGTATAGGAGAGATTAGAAATTCAAAACCGTATCCTGCAACTGCTTCGTGCATTGCCAGGAATCTGAGCGCTCTCCCAAACTGGATATCCACCCGGTGTGGACTTCAAACTCGATTCTTTGTAGCTACTGAGAAGTCTTTTCATAGCAACAAGATCACAGACCTCTGGGTCCGGCTGGTTTTCCAAATTGCACCAGCGAAGGTCTTTGTCTTTCTCTTTCAGAAGTAGTGTGCGGTTGTTCAATCCACGCCAAGGCATCCGCACACCCGGTTGGTTTGTTCAACAAACACATTTTCTTCAATCACACCGTAGAGAAAAGTACCCTACACGTTCATCTTGTGGACTTTGAGCTTCTTGTGGAAGAAAAATCCATGAATCTTCGAAAAGCTTCAGACGTGCTGCAGGCGCGTACTTTTCATTTGAATCTTTCCTGATGACCCGATCAAAAACCATAACAACCAAATTTTGGCACATATTTCATCTGGTCGAATTTTTCAACTTCATTCAACCACATTCTTTCACCATCATTCCTTCATCGGAATGTTTGTCTTCTTATCTTTTTCCTTTCTTTTCTCATTTCTCTCCATCAAAGGCAACAACTCCTAGATATAATGATGTTTCGGAGTCTTATGTCGCCGATCTTGTGCATGGACGCTCCACTATCAACAATCCTAAGACTATCAATAGTTCCTCCTGGAACATCCTGCACACTCATTCAGAGATTAGTTGGAGAGGGGGACCCAAGCCTTCACAGACTTGGGTCGACCGTCATCATCGAGAATTGTAACATCCATTTCCCGATGATTCGGAATTGATGTAGCTCCCCCTGAAACAATTTCCGATTTTGGTTTCCAAATCTGTTTTAGTTTTTCATTTTTAACTTCTAACTTAACAGACTGTGTTTGGATAACCTCTGGTTTCAAAACCTTTTCAACTTCTTTTCGTTGTTTCTTTTTCTGTTTCATTTCCCGTTGTTTAACAAGACGAGGGTCTTGTTTTGGTGAAACAGATCTTTTATGGTAATTGTTACCATGGGGGGCATCAACTTTAGCTTTTAATTTATGAAGATACGGACAATTTCGAATGATATGCCCAATTGTACCACATTCAAAACATGATCTTCGTTCAACAAACCCCGAAGTATCATGTGATCGTCTTGCCGATGATGAACTTTGTGTTCTCGAGGTACTAGGTTTTGAACTATTCGGTTCATTCCTTTTCATCACTGTTACTTTCTGGACAAAATCTAAGTTAGATTGATTTGCAAACTTCTCAATTTTGTCCGTTCCCTTCGATTTCACAAAGTTCACATTTTTCTTCTTCTTCTGATTCGGCTTCCTTTGACTCTGAGTCGGTGTTTTACCTTTGGAATTGGTATGATTTTGCTGGGCTTTCACAGTTGGTAATTTCTGATTGCCAAATTGTTTTCTAACTTCAGCCTTTGGGATAGGAGGACACTGTGTGACTGTAACATGTGGTCCTGTCTTTCCCAAAAACTTACTTGTTGAATTTTCAAAGACTTTACTGATTAAAGATTGATTAACATTCTTAATCGGAAAATCTTTGTCTGAGTAAATTTTATCATCACCAACAAGAGTGTACAGCAAATCCACACTCTCCGACTCTTTTGCAGATGTGGACTCGGTTGGAACAGTCTTAGCAGGTTTTGTGGGAGGATCACATAGGATATGATTCTCAAGAGGTATGTCCTCTTCTTTGATTACTGCATCAGACCTTTCCGAATCAGTATCATCAGACTCATCATCAGAAGAATCAACATCCTCAACCACCACTGGAGGATCCTGATTCTGTTCAGCAGTTACAAATGTATCTGCTGACACATCTGAATCTGACGATACTTCTTTCTTGTATCCGAGCCCTGCTGCACATTCTGCTGCAAATTCCTTAACATCTAGAGGAACAGATGGTTCAAAATGAGTTCTATACTCCTCATCGGGCAGTGCATCATAATTGTGTCTGACAGGTGGTGGACATTGCTTATATCCAATACATGTGACATCCTTTTTCTCTTTCTGAACATCAATGATGTGATCCAACACATAGCTAGAGCTCAAATAGCTATCTAACTTGAGTCGGATCGCCTCACTTTCGGTTTTAACACAAGCCATTTCCTTTTGCATTACCTCAAGGCGAGTTATATACAAATTAATGTCAGTTTGTTTTCTGGAAACCATTTTTGTTAACTCGATTTTATCTTTCTTTAATTTTTCAATCATCGATTTAAAATCCTTTTCATGGTTTTCATAAAACATGTTGGCTTCAGTGCATTTAGAAAGATCCACGGTCAACTTCTGGTTGTGAATGAATGTCACATCATACTTGTCTTGCAAAGCCTCGTGTTTGCTTTGCAACTCACACCACTTATCATTCAATGAAACATGTTTGTCTTGCAAGTCAAACAAACTAGCTTGTAAAGCATCATGTTTGCCTTGCAACTCAGACATGTTTGCATCCAAATCAGCACATCTATCACTTAATCTAGCACAATTATCACAAATAGCAGCAGTGGGTTCATCGACACATACCTGACTTGATGAACTGTCGACATTAGCCATAACGGCTGAATGGAGAGAAGACGAAGAATATGCAGCTTGATCCACCAATATAGATCTTCTATGATTTTCTGCTGCAGCTTCTCCCAAAAGCCCATCAATATTAGCATCGACTGACGCACTTGATGTCTCACCCACATGATCATCACCTGAACTCGAGGATTCTTCATCTGAACTTCTACTATGACCAGAAGAGTCCTCATCCTCAGAAGAGTCACCACCATTGGCGGAAGATTCTCCACCACTGGCGTGATTTAAATCCTTGACAACCTCAGCAAAACAAGCTGTTCCAACTGGAGCATCACTACTCAACTTGATTGACCAATCACCACCTTCATATACTTGAATCACAAGTGCCTGGTTAGCATTTGATGATCCTGCTTGGCTTTGGTTGTTGACAGGTATCAATGTACGCTCATCGTTCCTGTTCTGATTCTGCTGGTCTCCTTGATCTCTGAAAGGGTTCTGGTTCCCATGCTGAGCTGGCTTAACAGGAACTTGAATGGGATTGCCATGTAGATCTGTTGTCACAGGAGGCCTTTGGGTTTGCTGTTGAGGCACCGGTTGAGGAACTGGTTGAAGCGGATTTCCGTACATGTCTGTTTTTGGAGGAACCGGAACTTGGACTTGGATAGGATTGCCATACATGTCTGTTGGTCCGGTAGATCGAACAGGTAATGGATTTCCGAACATGTCAGTTGCTTCGGTATTTCGAACAGGTAAAGGGTTTCCGAACATATCAGTTGCTCTGATAGGTCGTTTCGGTGCGGGAGACGGAGTACCAAAATACATTTCTGTAAATAAATCCTCACTGCTTCTATACTTGTTTTCTGTATTTGACGGAGTACCCCAGGCCGGATTCATTTTTGATCAAGAATAATAATACCTGGAAATCACACTTGAAACAAACAGTTAAGACACACTTGTAAACATTCTGTTAAAAACTGACAAGTGTTTTGACGAAACAAAATGTTTGGCGAAACAGAATTTTAAACACTTGGTTGTCGAAATAGAATTTGTAAACTCCTTTTGACGAAACAAAAACTTTGACGAGACGGGTTTACCAGGCCCTCTTATGAAATTGACGAAACAGGGGAGTTGGGCTTATGCAACAAAGGCCCAACTTCACTTTGGCGAAATAAAAGTCTTGAAGAAACGGGTTTATGATAAAGTCCAGTTACTAAGCCCAAACTATAGTTGCCTAGTTGACAAAAAAAAAAAAAAAGTCCAGTTATTATTTGGGCTCCACAAATTACGAAACAAGGAAGGTTGTTTGGGCTTTCTGGTTGTTATGGGCTCACAAATTTACGAAATAAAATCCACTCAAAGACCTTGACGAAACAGAATATTAAATTTGAATTTTAGCTTTGGCCCCCTTATCAGTTTCGTCAATTTTTGAATGGAAAGTGTGTTTCGTTGAACGTGTGTTTCGTCGTAAAGGTGTCAGAGGTTGGTAGACTTTTCAGATTGACCTTATCCTGACACACAGACACTACTTTCGGCTTGCACACACTGCTTTTCACCAAACAAGTAAGGTGAACAATATTATAATCAATTACCAGTTTCCAACACACAAACAACTTACACAAACAACTTTCAAGAATCAAAAAGTAAATTTTTTATGATGAACACTTGAAGGTTGCAAGAACACTATGAATTTCCGGTAAAACTATGAGTTTTCCGGTGACCCGAAACTTTCTGAAACACAAGTAAATGCACGAAAATTCACTAAAAACCACCTTTTAACATGTAAAAATGAAAAACAAAAAGGTTTTTATATGAAATTTCAGCAAACTACAAGGATTTTTGAAGGTTCAAACTGATTTTTCAAGAAAAAGCATAAACTTCAAAAACCCGAAACTCACCCGAAAACACTCGGTTTTAACAGGGAGAAGAGCCAAGGCTCTGATACCACTTGTAGGTCCGGCTAGGGGAGGATCTAGTCGCCTAATCCTTGTATACGAACCACTCCGGTTGTGCGGAATCCAACCGGAATAGCAAACCGAGATCGAACACGCAAATACACGACACGCAATATTCACCGATTAACACCTCTGTATTAATACGTATGAAAGGTTCAGTTACAAAGCAATGTTTACAAATATATTCTGCAAACTCTCTCAAACTCTCGTGTGTGTGTGTGTGTTTGCTCTCAGTGTGTTCTCTTCTGTGTTCTCTGTGTTCTGTATTGAGACAGAAACATAACATGTCTATTTATACACACAGACACAACGAATCAGAATGGGTCTTGACGAATCACAGCTTGGCGAATCAGAACCTTGAAGAAACACGTTAATCCTTGGCGAAACTGAGTCATGTTTGACGAAATAGAGATGATGTCGACGAAACAGTCCAGTTTCGTCGACCTGCATTGTGTTTCGCCAATATTTGGGCTTTGGCCCAGTTCATGAAGTCCAACATGTGTTTCTTTCTTAAAGATGATTGGTCCAAGCTTTTTTACGTAAATCACCTTTGTTGATTTCAAATGTTTAGTCAACATAGTGACATCATCATGACATCATCATGATGATGTCATGATGATGTGGCTGCGGGAACCGGCTCGCGGCGCTCCGTGCTTCGCGTGTCGAACTCTGGGGCGCACGACGGAGGAATGTCGTGACGTCGGGCTTGAGCCGAACCTAACCGGGTCGAACCGAACCAAGTCGCGTCGAGTCGAGTCGCGTCCACATACATGTATCAACAGAATATAGTTAGTATAAACAAGCGACACACATATGACCATATTTCAATCAACTACCGTCCGACAGTTTGAAAGTTTAACAAATTTATCAATTTTAGTTTTTTTTTAACTTTCAAAACTTGCAAATTTTGACCGTTTATGAAGAATCAGTCGATTTGGTTTTCAATCAGGTTTCAGGTAACGAAGACTCGAGATCCAACATCGTACAATCGAAAATAAGATAGAAATAAAATCTTTTTGGCTTTTATAAAGTTTATATTAAAACACACCTAAAATCTTTTTGGTATTTTTGAATATTTCAAATGTAAAGACAGAAAGCAGTAAATAAATATATACAGAGATGCAGAAATTTAAAGCAGTAAATAAATATTTACAGACATTCTTTTTGCGAGTTTCGAGGGTAAGAGAATCATATCAGTGTACGGTCATGCCAAAACGCTCTCTTTGTTCAATTAGTTAACATTAAGATAAGCATCCTATAACAATTATCGGTATTGTTGTCCACTTAAGCTCAACTTATCAGATGTAATCATGGCGAGGGGATACGTTAAGGTATGATTTATACTTACCGACCGGTGTTCATCCACATCACGACACATTCCCGTATCAAGGTATGCACGAGGGTTCATCTTACCGGTGAGTATACCGATTATCATCTGTTTGACCGTATATGATGTGAGAAACTCACTTATTTTGATTGAAAACAAGCCCTATGTGATATAATCACTTATTGATGAGGAACTTGATTTTCATATGCATGAGGGCACAGGAGCAAGTCCGTGAACAGGTCAGTACTTTCGTACAGCAGAGAGACGAACTTGACTCCCGGATAAATGTGATATTTTATCACTTATTTTGTTTGGACATGTGATTGTTGATCACTTATTGAGGTCGAATGCAATATGTACACGTATGTATGGTATCATGGAAGTTCTAGACTTGCGTCCCCGTTTATTTTCGGTAAAAGATACAACCATGATACCCAGATGATAAGCAGCATAAAGACCGAATATCTCAGAACCTCGGCAATCTCTCAAACGAAATTTCGGTACTAAGACCATATGCCAATGAATGGTTCCCACCTGATCTTTAGTCGGTTTAAGTTTATATCACCCTGCACACTTTAAAATGATTGTGAGCCTACCGATACATCTTATATAGAGCTGCTTATCGTTTTTCATTTAAGGTTTAAAGAGGTTTAGACAGACCACTGATGTACTATCATTTTCTCTTTTGCTCGCCAGGAAACTCATTTTTTATTTTCTATTGTTTTTGTGATTTTAAATTTTTCGATGTTTTTGGATTTTCAAATTTGGATTTACTCCCCCTAAAATCAATAAACTAAGATAAATTTAAAACACAAAGGTATTTACAAAAATGATTTCCCGATGTTGGTTAACTCATGTTTTACCTCAATGCCGTTTACCAAAATTAATTTTGAATCAGAAATGATTTATCGAATTTTGGAAAAAAAAATGAGTTGGCATGTCGGTAAGCGGTGCGGACCATGACAACATTGTCTGGCTAAAGAGTGCTGTACGAGAGGATAACAATTTATAAAGCAGCTTAAATATCGACAAGTATAGGAGAGATTAGAAATTTAAAACCGGATCCAGCAACTGCTTCTTGCATTGCAAGGAATCTGAGCGCTCTCCCAAGCTGGATATCCACCCGGTGTGGATTTCAAAGTCGATTTTGTAGCTACTTAGAAATCTCTTCACAGCAACAAGGTCAGAAACCTTTGGGTCCGGCTGGTCTCTTACACATTGCACCAGCGAAGGTCTTTGTCTTTCTCTTTGAGAAGAAGTGTGCGGTTGTTCAATCCACGCCAAGGCATCCGCACACCCGGTTGGTTTGTTCAACAAACACATTTTCTTCAATCACACCGTAGAGAAAAGTACCCTACACGTTTATCTTGTGGAGTTTGAACTTCTTGTGGAAGAAAAATCCATGAATCTTCGAAAAGCTTCAGACGTGCTACAGGCGCGTACTTTTCATTGGAATCTTTCCTGGGGACCCGATCAAAAACCATAACAACCAATTTTGGCACATATTTCATCTGGTCGAATTTTTCAACTTCATTCAACAACATTCTTTCATCAGACATTTTTGTCTTCTTTTCTCCTCTCTTTTCTCATTTCTCTCCATCAAAGGCAACAACTCCTAGATATAATGATGTTTCGGAGTCTGGTGTCGCCGATCTTGTGCATGGACGCTCCACTATCAACAATCCTAAGACTATCAATAGTTCCTCCTGGAACATCCTGCACACTCATTCAGAGATTAGTTGGAGAGGGGGACCCAAGCCTTCACAGACTTGGGTCGTCCGTCATCATCGAGAATTGTGACATCCATTTCCCGATGATTCGGAATTGATGTAGCTCCCCCTGAAACAATTTCCAATTTTGGTTTCCAAATCTGTTTTTGTTTTTCATGTTTAACATTTGATTCAACAGATTTTGTTTGGACAACCTCCGGTTTTAAAACCTTTTCAACATTTTTCCGTTGTTTCTTTCTCTGTTTCACTTCTTGTTGTTTAACAAGACGAGGGTCCTGTTTTGGTGAAACAAATCTTTTATGGTAATTGTTACCATAGGGGGCATCAACTTTGGCTTTTTGTTTATGAAGATACGGACAATTTCGAATGATATGTCCAATTGTGCCACATTCAAAACATGATCTTCGTTCAACAAACCCCGAAGTATCATGTGATCGTCTTGCCGATGATGATGAACTTTGTGATCTCGAGGTACTAGGTTTCGAACAGTTTGGGTCATTTCTTTTCAACACTGTTGCTTGTTTAACAAAATCTAAGTTAGATTTGTTTTCAAACATTTCAATTTTGTCCGTTCCCTTTGATTTCACAAAGTTCACATTTTTGTTCTTCTTCTGATTCGGCTTCCTTTGACTTTGAGTCGGTGTTTTACCTCTTGGTTTGGTATGGTTTTGCTGCGTGTTCACTGTTGGTAATTTTTTATTGCCATATTGTTTTCGAACTTCGGCCTTTGGGATAGGTGGACACTGTGTTACTGTAACATGTGATCCTGTCTTTCCCAAAAACTTACTTGTCGAATTTTCAAAGACTTTACTGATTAAGGATTGATTAACATTCTTAATAGGAAAATCTTTGTCAGAATAGATTTTATCATCACCAACAAGAGTGTACAGCAAATCCACACTCTCAGACTCTTTTGCAGATGAGGACTCGATTGCAACAGTCTTAGCGGGTTTTGCAGGAGGATCACATAGAATATGATTCTCAAGAGGTATGTCCTCTTCTTTGATTGCCGCATCAGACTTTGCTGGGTTAGTATCATCGGATTCATCATCAGAAGAATCAACATCCTCAATCACAACTGGAGGATCCTGATTCGGTTCAGCAGAAGACACACATGTATCTGCTGACACATCCGATTCTGATGATACTTCCTTCTTGTATCCGAGTCCTGTTGCAAATTCCTCAACGTCCAAAGGAACAGATGGTTCAAAGTGAGTTCTATACTCCTCATCAGGCATGGCATCATAATTGTGTCTCACAGGTGGTGGACATTTCTTGTAACCTATGCATGTGACATCCCGTTTCTCTTTCTCTACGTCAATGATGTGATCCAACACATAGCTTGAGCTCAAATAACTGTCTAGCTTAAGCTGGATCGCCTCACTTTCAGTTTTAACGCAAGCCATCTCTTTTTGCATTATCTCAAGGCGAGTTATATACAAATTAATGTCTGTTTGTTTTCTGGAAACCATTTTTGTCAGCTCTGTTTTATCTTTCTTTAATGTTTCAATCATCGATTTAAATTCCTTTTCATGGTTTTCATAAAACATGTTGGCTTCTGTGCACTTAGAAAGATCCACGGTCAACTTTTGGTTGTGAATGAATGTCACATCATACTTGTCTTGCAAAGCCTCGTGTTTGCTTTGCAACTCACACCACTTAGCATTCAACGAAACATGTTTGTGTTGCAAGTCAAACAATTCAGCTTTTAAAGCATCATGTTTTCCTTGCAACTCAGACATATTTGCATCTAATCCAACACACCTATCACATCTATCACAACTATCAAATTTTGATTCATCGACACGTACCTGACTGGAATCACTTTCAGATGTTGACCTTTCTGCATCAGAATCAACAACCTCCCTTGATGATTCACATTCAGATCCATCCTCGCTTGAACTTGAAGTTGTATCATCCTCAACTGAAGTTGAAACATCTTCATCTGAACTACTGTCATGTTCAGAACTGTCATTATTTCCCGAGGATTCACCATTGCTGGCATCTTTGACAATTTCAGCATACAACGCCGTTTTTGTCTGACTACAGTTCCTTGTATCAAGAGATGATAGTGCTATCGTAGAAGGATGGCATTGTAAGGCAACTGGTGGTAGTGGATTTCCATACAAGTCTGTGGTTGGAGCTGGCTTTACAGGAACTTGTATCTGAGTGCCATACAAATTTGTGCTTGTGACAAACGCCGGTTGAAGCGGATTTCCGTACAAGTCTGTTGGTCCGGTAGAAATTTTATTAGCTTGCGAAGATACCGGTACGGGAGATTCGGCCCACGAAGGAGACACACTTGTATTTCGATACTTTCCCGAATCTGGAGCCGGAGTACCCCACCAACTTGGATACATTTTGAATTCTTGATGATGTATACTTGATTAACACTTGAAACAAACAATTAAATCACTTATACAATTTTTTTATTTTTTTTAATATCTTGACAAAACAAAGTCCCGCGAAACAAAGATCCTACGAAACAAGTCTTGTGAAACAACGCGATGAACCACACTTCTTGAAAGATAGGCGACGAAAACGAGCCCAAACAGAAGCCCAAGTTTTGTTGTGCAAGCCCAATACTTGTGCGAATAATAAAATCTTGTGCGTTCCAAACTACTTGTGTGATTATCCTATCTTGTGCGACTGGAGCCCAAACAGAAATCCAACATAAGCCCAATTGAAGCCCAGTCCTTGTGCGATCCAGCTGCCATGTGTGATTCAAGTCTTGTGTGAGTGGATGTTGTGTGATTAAATATTTCTTGTGCTACTGATCATTTGACTTTCTATCTGTTGATACATGTATGTGGACGCGACTCGACTCGACGCGACTCAGTTCGGTTCGACCCGGTTAGGTTCGACTCAAGCCCGACGTCACGACATTCCTCCGTCGTGCGCCCCAGAGTTCGACACGCGAAGCACGGAGAGCCGAGAATGTTTCCCACTTGACACATCACCATGACATCATCATGATGATGTCATGATGATGTCAGCAGTTGGCTAAACATTTCAAGTCTTCAAATGTGATTTACGTAAGCCTGGGCCAATCAACCTCAAGATAGAATGCATGTTGGGCCTAAGCCCATTATGGCGAAACAGAAGGATGTTGACGAAACAAGAGTTGTTTCGTCGACTTGATTCACTTTCGTCGAACATGGTTGTGATTCGCCAAGAACTGTTCTGTTTCGTGATGTGTGGGTATAAATACACAGTCTCAGTTAGAATTCAGGGAGACACAGAGAGAACACATTGTAGAGAGCACACACACATGAGAGTTTGAGAGAGTTTGCAAAACACATTTGTAAACATTGATTTGTAACAGACCCTTTCATACGTATTAATACAGAGGTGTTAATCGGTGAATCTTGTGTGTTGATTATTTGCGTGTTCTATCTCGGTTTGCTTTCCCGGTTGGATTCCGCACAACCGGGTTGGTTTGTATACAAGGATTAGGCGACTAGATCCTCCCCTAGCCGGACCTACAAGTGGTATCAGAGCCTTGGCTCTTCTCCTTGTTAAAACCGAGTGTTTTCGGGTGTTTTCCGGGTGTTTGAAGTTTATATTTTTCTTGGAAAATCTGGTTAAATCTTCAAATATCTTCATATTTTGCTGGAAGTTCATACAAAAACCTTGTTATTTATCTTTTTCACATGTTAAAGAGTGGTTTTTAGTGAAGTTTTAAGCAAGATTTTGTGTTCGGAAGTTTAAAGTTCACCGGAAAACATAAGTATTCTGGGTTTGTTCTTGATATATTCATAAAAACTTCAAAGTGTTCTTCATATTTTCATAGTTTTGATCCTTGAGGATAAGGTTTGAAACTTGTTTGTGCATTGGAAATAGTTATTTGTTTTAAAATATTACAAGTCATCATCAAGGTTGGTAACTTGGAATTGGTGAGCCGAAAGTGGGTTCTTTGTGTCAGGATAGAAAGTCAACATATTCTATCACTAAATATTTGAATTCTGTCGCACAAGTCACAACAATTGGATAATCACACAAAGGACTCGTACAAGACATTGGGCCTGGACTGTTTCGATTAACTGGGCTGGGCTGTCTCGTCGATTGGGAGCCCAAAACATAACATAAATCAGTTTCGTCACTTTATTATAGTCATACCTATTTCGTCAACCAGGAAGTCAGTTTCATCGCAAATCTGTTTCGTCGCTCAATCAACAATTCATTTTCGTCAACATACAAAACACATCAGTTTCGTCCCATCCATATCCAATTGTGTTTCGTCGTATAACATCAAGCAAAATTTGTTTCGTCAACTTCTGTTGGGCCCTATACAATTTTTCTGTTTCGTCAAATATCCAGTACATCTATTTCGTAAAAATAACAAAGTCTGTTTCGTGGGACTTTGTTTCGTCGAGTGTGTTGGTATTTTTAACAGAAGGGTTGCAAGTGTGTCTTAACTGTTTGTTTGAGGTGTGATTTTCAGGTATTATTTTTCTTGATCAAAAATGAATCCGGCCTGGGGTACTCCGTCAAATACAGAAAACAAGTATAGAAGCAGTGAGGATTTATTTAGAGAAATGTACTATGGAACTCCGTCTCCCGCACCGGCATCTTCGCAAGCTAATGCTACATCTACCGGTCAATGGGCATTCGTATCAAATCAAGCTCCAAGTGTTCAAAGCATTTTGCTAAGCGAAAGTGAAACGGGAAGTTTGAATAGGCCTCCAAAGTTGATGCACTTAAGTGAATATCCGGGATGGTTTGGTAGATTTCATACATACGTCCTTGGTCAAAATACAGAACTGTGGTTGCGTTTCATCACAGATTTTGATCAAACAATAGAGGTTGCCGCTTCATCTGCTGCTACATTTGCTGATCTTACGGAAGATCAGAAGAAGGTCTATGATTTGGAAAAGAAGGCATATGCCATTCTTACTCAGGCGTTAAGTAAAGACATTTATCATCAATTTGTCAATTACAAGACAACAAAGAGGTTGTGGGACGCATTGAAGACAAGGGGCGTGGGAAATGAAGCGACACGTCAATTGAGAAAAGACTTGCTAAAGAAAGAGTTCGATGGTTTTTCTTGTATGGAGAATGAATCCTTAGGAGATTTGACAAGTCGATTTAATCATTTGCTGTCTGAATTGTCAAATTTTGATGTTGTTACACCTTCAGCAGAGATTGTGAAAAAGTTTGCAGATGCGTTGCCACCTCAATGGAATACTTTCTTGGAAATCATGAAGTGCAATGGCACGTTAGCTACAACAAGCTTCAATGACTTTGTTCAAATTTTGGAAAACAAGAATCAGGAAGAAACTCTCAAAGCGAAAAGAGTTCCAGTGCCACAAAATCCTGAGATGTATTATGGAACTTCTAGCACTTCTACAAAACCTTCTTCACATGCTCCAATTCAAACATCGTTTGTGTCTACCACTGACATGTATGGCAATACTGTTCAAGTTCCAGTCCTTCCAAAAACAGACATGTATGGAAATCCGCTTGAACCTGTTCCTCAACAAGTACCACAACAGCAGAGCCAACGACTTATCAGAACTACAGATATGTACGGAAATCCGTTTGAACCAGCTTCTCAACCAGCACCACAACAGCCTATCAGAACAACTGATATGTATGGGAATCCACTTCCTCCTCAACAGCAAGCATGTTATGGAAGCACATCATCTGCTAGTCAGCAATCAAAGCCAAATACAGTACGGCTCGACACCTCAAGCTTTTCTAAAGTCAGTGTGGAAGCAGCCAAGGAACACATGGAGCTGCTAAACACTTTGGTGAGCGCATACTGTGGATTAGTTGAAGGTCAGATTGGTAACATTAATCTGACACAAGAAGACTATCAGCAGATAGATAAAGAGGAGATGGAGATGATGGACATCAAGTGGGCCCTTGCCAGTGCTGTTAGGCGAGCAAAGGATTTCATGGAAAGAACTGGCAGAACCAGCTTGGAAGGCAAGAAAGACACCAAGTATGGGTTTGATAAGCAGGCTGTTAGATGCTTCAATTGTGGTGAACGTGGTCATTTCAAGCGTGAATGTACGAGGCCATCTCAACATGGAAACCAGAATCCTTTCAGAGGTCAAGGCAACCAGTAGAACCAGAACAGGAACAATGTTCGCACATTGGTGCCTGTCAACAACCAGACTCAAGCAGGACCATCAAATGCCAACCAGGCACTTGTGGTTCAAGTAGATGAAGGTTGTGATTGGTCTATTCAGTTGGGAAATGATGCTCCAGATGGAACAGCTTGTTTTGCTGAAATTGTCAAGGATATTAAACACGCCAGTGGTGGAGAATCTTCCACCAATGGTGATGAATCTTCTGAAGATGAAAACAGCTCAGGTTACAGTGGAAGTTCGGATGAAGAGTCCTCGGGTTCAGGGAATGATCAGGAAGATGACACATCAAGCGCGTCAGTCGATGCAGTTATTGATGAGCTATTGGATGAAGCTGCAGCAGGAATTCAAAGAAGATCTATTTTGGTGGATCAAGCTGCTTATTCTTCGTCTTCTCTCCATTCAGCCTTTATGGCTAATGTCGACAGTTCATCAAGTCAGGTATGTGTCGATGAACCCACTGCTGTTAGTTGTGATAACTGTGATAGTTTGCATGTTAAATGTGCTGATTTAGAGGCAAACATGTCTGAGTTGCAAGGCAAACATGATGCTGTACAAGCTAGTTTGTTTGACTTGCAAGACAAACATGTGTCATTGAATGATAAGTGGTGTGAATTGCAAAGCAAACACGAGGCTTTGCAAGAGAAATATGATGTGACATTCATTCATAATCAGAAATTGACTGTTGATCTTTCAAAGTGCACTGAAGCCAACATGTTTTATGAAAACCATGAAAAGGATTTTAAATCGATGATTGAAAAATTAAAGAAAGATAAAATCGAGTTAACAAAAATGGTTTCCAGAAAACAAACTGACATTAATTTGTATATCACTCGTCTTGAGGTGATGCAAAAGGAAATGGCTTGTGTTAAAACTGAAAGTGAGGCGATCCGACTTAAGTTAGACAGTTATTTGAGTTCTAGCTATGTGTTGGATCACATCATTGATGTTCAAAAAGAGAAAAAGGATGTCACATGCATAGGTTATAAGCAATGTCCACCACCTGTCAGACACAATTATGATGCACTGCCTGATGAGGAATACAGAACTCACTTTGAACCATCTGTTCCTCTAGATGTTAATGAATTTGCTACAGGACTTGGATACAAGAAAGAAGTATCGTCAGATTCAGATGTGTCAGCAGATACCTTTGTAACTGCTGAACCAAATCAGGATCCTCCAGTTGTGATTGAGGATACTGATTCTTCTGATGATGAATCTGATGATACTGATTCAGCAAAGTCTGATGCGGTGATAAAAGAAGAGGACATACCTCTTGAGAATCACATTCTGTGTGATCCTCCTGCAAAACCCGCTAAGACTGTTGCAACTGAGTCCTCGTCTGAGAAAGAGTCGGAGAGTGTGGATTTGCTGTACACTCTTGTTGGTGATGATAAAATTTACTCAGACAAAGATTTTCCTATTAAAAATGTTAATCAATCTTTAATCAGTAAAGTCTTTGAAAATTCGACAAGTAAGTTTTTGGGAAAGACAGGACCACATGTTACAGTCACACAGTGTCCTCCTATCCCAAAGGCTGAAGTTAGAAAACAATTTGGGAACAAGAAATTACCAACAGTGGAAAAACAGCAAAATCATACCAAATCCAAAGGTAAGACACCGACTCAAAGTCAAAAGAAGCCGAATCAGAAGAAGAAGAAGAAGAATGTGAACTTTGTGAAATCGAAGGGAACGGATAAAATTGAAAAGTTTGCAAATCAATCTAACTTAGATTTTGTCCAGAAAGTAACAGTAATGAAAAGGAATGAACCGAATAGTTCAAAACCTAGTACCTCGAGAACACAAAGTTCATCATCGGCAAGACGATCACATGATTCTTCGGGGTTTGTTGAACGAAGATCATGTTTTGAATGTGGCACAATTGGACATATCATTCGAAATTGTCCGTATCTTCATAAATTAAAAGCCAAAGAAGATGATCCCCGTGAACGAAATTACCGAAAGAGATTTGTTTCACCAAAACAGGACCCTCGTCTTGTTAAACAACAAGAAGTGAAACAGAGAAAGAAACAACGGAAAAATGTTGAAAAGGTTTTAAAACTGGACGTTGTCCAAACAAAATCTGTTGAATCAAATGTTAAACTTGAAAACCAAAAACAGATTTGGAAACCAAAATTGGAAATTGTTTCAGGGGGAGCCACATCAATTCCGAATCATCGGGAAATGGATGTCACAATCCTCGATGATGACGGACGACCCAAGTCTGTGAAGGCTTGGGTCCCCCTCTCCAACTAATCTCTGAATGAGTGTGCAGGATGTTCCAGGAGGAACTATTGATAATCTTAGGATTGTTGATAGTGGAGCGTCCATGCACAAGATCGGCGACATTAGGCTCCGAAATATTGTTACATTTAGGAGAATATTGTTGCCATTGATGGAGAGAAAAGAAAAAGATAAGAAGACAAACATTCCGATGAAGGAATAATGGTGAAAGAATGTGGTTGAATGAAGTTGAAAAATTCGACATGATGAGATATGTACCAAAATTTGGTTGTTATGGTTTTTGATCGGGTCCTCAGGAAAGATTCAAATGAAAAGTACGCGACTGCAACACGTCTGAAGCCTTTTTAAGGTTCATGGATTTTGCTTCCACAAGAAGTTCAAAGTCAACAAAATGAACGTGTAGGGTACTTTTCTCTACGGTGTGATTGAAGAAAATATGTTGGTTGATCAAACTACACCGGGTGTGCGGATGCCTTGGCGTGGATTGAACAACCGCACACTACTTCTCAAAGAGAAAGACAAAGACCTTCGCTGGTGCAATGTGGAAGACCAGCCGGACCCAGAGGTTTTTGATCTTGTTGCTGTGAAGGGATTTCAGTAGCTACAAAAATCGACTTTGAAGTCCACACCGGGTGGATATCCAGTTTGGGAGAACACTCAAATTCCTTGCAATGCACGAAGCAGTTGCAGGATACGGTTTTGAATTTCTAATCTCTCCTATACTTGTCGATATTTTAGCTGCTTTATGAATCATTATCATCTCATACAGCACTCCTTGACCTGACACGTTGACCTCGAATATCACCTCACACGTGATTGTTTCACTATGAAACTCATCAATGTTGTCATGGTCCACACCGATGACCAACGTGCCGACCTTTTTACCAAAGCATTTGACAAATCAAGATTTGACTACTTATTACTGGTAAACGGCGTTAAGGTCAAGCAAGAGTAAAACCAACATCGGAAAATCATTTTTGTAAATACCTTTGTGTTTTAAATTTATCTTAGTTTATTGCTTTTAGGGGGAGTAAATCCAAAATTTGAAAAACCAAAAACATCGAAAAATTTCAAAAACACAAAAACAATAGAAAAACAAAAATGAGTTTCCTGGCGAGAAAAAGAGAAAATGATAGTACATCAGTGGTCTGTCTAAACCTCTTTAAACCTTAAATGAAAAATTGATAAGCAGCTCTATATAAGATGTATCGGTAGGCTCACAATCATTTTAAAGTGTGCAGGGTGATATAAACTTAAATCGACTGAAGACCAGGTGGGAACCATTCATTGGCATATGGTCTTAGTACCGAAATTTCGTTTGAGAGATTGCCGAGGTTCTGAGATATTCGGTCTTTATGCTGCTTATCATCTGGGTATCATGGTTGTATCTTTTACCGAAAAATAACGGGGACGCAAGTCTAGATCTTCCATGATACTATACATACGTGTACATACTGCATTCGACCTCAATAAGTGATCAACAATCACATGTCCAAACTAATAAGTGATTATATATCACAAATTCTTTCCGGGAGTCAAGTTCGTCTCTCTGCTGTACGAAAGTACTGACTTGTTCACGGACTTGCTCCTGTGCCCTCATGCATCGAAAATCAAGTTCCTCATCAATAAGTGATTATATCACATAGGGCTTGTTTTCAAATCAAAATAAGTGAGTTTCTCACATTTTCATATACGGTCAAACAGATGATAATCGGTATACTCACCGGTAAGATGAACCCTCGTGCATACCTTGATACGGGAATGTGTCGTGATGTGGATGAACACCGGTCGGTAAGTATAAATTATACCTTAACGTATCCCCTCGCCATGATTACATCTGATAAGTTGAGCTTAAGTGGACAACAATACCGATAATTGTTATAGGATGCTTATCTTAATGTTAACTAATTGAACAAAGAGAGTGTTTTGACATGACCGTACACTGATATGATTCTCTTACCCTCGAAACTCACAAAAAGAATGTCTGTAAATATTTATTTACTGCTTTCAGTCTTTACATTTGAAATATTCAAAAATACCAAAAAGATTTTAAGTGTGTTTTAATATAAACTTTATAAAAGTCAAAAAGATTTTAATTCTATTTTATTTTCGATCGTACGATGTTGGAGCTCGAGTCTTCGTTACCTGAAACCTGAACGAAAACCAAAATCGACTGATTCTTCATAAATGGTCAGAATTTGCAAGTTTTGAAAGTTAAAAACTAAAATTGATAAAAATTTGTCAAACTTTCAAACTGTCGGACGGTAGTTGATTGAGATATGGTCATACGTGTGTTGTTTGTTATGCTAACTATATTCCAAGCAGTTGTTCTCATTACGCGTTTAGATTTCTTGCATGTGCAGATTCTAAAGGCAAGGAGAACATGGTCGATGACAAGCTTCGGAATGAAGACACGACGTGAAGGCACTCAAATGATGAAGATGATCGAGTTGCCGCTGACCATCATCAACACCACAAGGATCTCAAGTACTGAAGATCAAGTCATTCACGAGCATAACTCAAGGGGGAGCTTATGTTAAGGGGGAGTTTGTCAACACACTTCCTACATGAAACGGGGAGTTTGTTGATACACTTTCTGCTTACAAGACGTGAAGACTTTGAAGATCCTCCGACTTAGAAGACATGAAAGGCGAATCTCGCGAGTAGCGTCCAAGGGGGAGTTTGTTGATACATGTATGTGGACGCGACTCGACTCGACGCGACTCAGTTCGGTTCGACCCGGTTAGGTTCGACTCAAGCCCGACGTCACGACATTCCTCCGTCGTGCGCCCCAGAGTTCGACACGCGAAGCACGGAGAGCCGAGAATGTTTCCCACTTGACACATCACCATGACATCATCATGATGATGTCATGATGATGTCAGCAGTTGGCTAAACATTTCAAGTCTTCAAATGTGATTTACGTAAGCCTGGGCCAATCAACCTCAAGATAGAATGCATGTTGGGCCTAAGCCCATTATGGCGAAACAGAAGGATGTTGACGAAACAAGAGTTGTTTCGTCGACTTGATTCACTTTCGTCGAACATGGTTGTGATTCGCCAAGAACTGTTCTGTTTCGTGATGTGTGGGTATAAATAGACAGTCTCAATTAGAATTCAGGGAGACACAGAGAGAACACATTGTAGAGAGCACACACACATGAGAGTTTGAGAGAGTTTGCAAAACACATTTGTAAACATTGATTTGTAACAGACCCTTTCATACGTATTAATACAGAGGTGTTAATCGGTGAATCTTGTGTGTTGATTATTTGCGTGTTCTATCTCGGTTTGCTTTCCCGGTTGGATTCCGCACAACCGGGTTGGTTTGTATACAAGGATTAGGCGACTAGATCCTCCCCTAGCCGGACCTACACTATCATCTGACACAAAGAAACTCACTTTCGGCTCACCATTCCCAAACTTACCAACCATGTATGGTGATGTACTATTTTAATCAAACACAATTTCCAAAACAATATTATAATCCAACAACAAATTCAAATACACAAACAAGTTGACAAGTTCTTAGACCAAGATCAAAAAGTTGAAACACCAAGAACACTATGAAGATGTTATGAAGATATGAAGAACACAACCCAGAAAATATGAATTTTCCGGTAAACCGACAACTTTCCGAAACGCGGTTTTGCTCGAAACTTCAATAAAAACCAACTTTTAACAATAGAAAATGAAAAATAACAAGGTTTTTATGTGAACTTCCAGCCAAAAATGCAGATTTTCGAAGATTTAAGGCAAATTTTCAGAAAAATATGAACTTCAAAAATCCGAAAAACAACCCGAAAACAATCGGTTTTAACAAGGAGAAGAGCCAAGGAGCCAAGGCTCTGATACCACTTGGAGGTCCGGCTAGGGGAGGATCTAGTCGCCTAATCCTTGTATACGAACCAACCCGGTTGTGCGGAATCCAACCGAGAAAGCAAACGGAGATCGAACACGTAAATAAACAACACACAAGATTCACCGATTAACACCTCTGTATTAATACGTATGAAAAGATCAGTTACAAGCTCAATGTTTACAAATGTATTTTGCAAACCCTCTAAGTTCTCTCGTGTGTGTGTTCTGCTCTATGTGTTCTTTTTCTTGTCTTCAGTTCCCACACACACACCACCGAAAACACTTGTTTTCGGTATATATGAGTTCTGCACATGTTGTGCGATTGGGCTGGGAGTTCGGCCCATGTGTAGGACAAAGGCCCAACATGCAAATCTGATTGGTCTGAATAATAAATCTCATGCACGTTCATGAATTTGATAATTCATATTTGTAGAGATTTGTCAACTTGTGACATCATCATGACATCATCATGATGATGTCATGATGATGTCGCGTCGGGAGTAGGCTCGCGGCGCTCCGTGCTTCGCGTGTTGAACTCTGGGACGCACGACGGAGGAATGTCGTGACGTCGAGCTTGAGCCGAACCTAACCGGGTCGAACCGAACCGAGTCGAACCGAACCGAGTCGTGTCCACATAATATGTATCAACACTCAGAGCCGATTGTTCTGTATGCTTCCTCGTATGAAGCAACGGCACGCATCGTTGGTGACAAAGGGAAATACTTATACGTATAGCACCATACTTTATCAAGTGACTTCGTTAGACCTTTCTGATAACAAGTTTTCTGGGTCAATTCCTGATGAAGTTGTCGGACTTTTGGGCTTACGGTTCCTAAATCTGTCACGCAATAATCTAACAGGAAGAATTCCAAACTTGTTCAATCAAATTGGAATGCTTGAATCGTTAGATCTGTCAAAGAACCATCTTGACGGAAGTATTCCTTTGAGCTTGGCGCAGTTAACCGCTTTGAGTTGGTTGAACGTATCATACAACAATCTTGTAGGAAGAATCCCAATAGGCCCCCAGCTTCAAACATTCAGTGAGTCCAGTTTCACCGGAAATGCACTTTGTGGGGATCCTCTTCCTGCATGTTCACCAAATAATGGCGACGCCAAAGGGATTACCGACCAACATGATGAATCTAATGGCACTGATTGGATCCTGGTGATACTTACACTTCTGGGTCGTTTTTACACCATTGCTTGTAAGCAGACAATGGAGAATTGCATAGTATCGTTTTCTTGAAGAAATCTGGTTCAAGCTTAAAAATTTCCTCTTTCTCCTGTTCCATAGTAAGTCTTGACCTTTATTTTACTTTTCTATTACGTCCTTTGTTTACATGTTAAGATTAATTTGAAGAAACTTTTGAAAAACATTTAGTTACATTCTCAATATTGTCAATTTAAGTATTGATACCATGAAGCAAGGTTTAAAAGAACGGAAACGAGTTTCGAGGCGTTTTCCCTTCGCCTCACAACCTCGAGGCGAAACGAGGCGTAAGGCCGAGGCGGTATTAATAAATAAATATAAAAATTATATATATTATAAAAATAATAATACTAACTAATTTCATCATCAGATTCATCAAAATCATCAAAAACATACATAAAAAAGACTTGAAATGCTTGAAATTGGCACAAAAAGTCAAAAACATCAAAAACAATTATGAAAATCCAATGAGGCGCACCTGAGGCGCAGCCTTTCTTAGCGCCACAGCCCCTCTGAGGCGCATATGCAGTAAAAACCCCATGAGGCACGCCTCAGACTCATTTTTTGGCCGTTTCGCCTCGAGGCGCGCCTTGAGGCGCACGCCTAAAGCGTTTTTTAAAACCATGCCATGAAGTTTTGAGAATATACATACATGCACCAACACACATCTAACCATATATAAACTTTGTTTCCAGGCCTCAATTTTGTGTTTTAAACTGAATTTTTGTGTTCGTATGTATGTTTGCTTGTGTGTGGTTTAAATATGGGTTTATATGAACATGATGGCGTGTTTCGTGTGCTAAATAATTTAGTGGAACAAGTACTATTTTTAACTATTTTTAGATATTTATTGGTTAATGGGTTTGGGTCTCCTTAAATTGAGTTTCGACCAGACAATTAAGTGTTTAAAATAAAGCAAACATGAATGAGATATGTTTGCTAAAAGTGATTTGTTTGAAATGAAAACAGTTTCAAGAATCGGGTGGGAATCCTTTTACATCATAGGTGGGTGAAAAAACCTTAAACTTATTTACTAAACCTTAAACTTATTTAGACTATCTCCAATGCTAAGTGTGTCCTTAGTCGTCCTTAGCTGCCATGTCATCTGCCACTTTCATCTCCAAACCTACAAATATCCTGACCCTTCTTAATTTCCACCTCATCACCTACCCATCACACACAATATTTAAATAAAACTTTTCTTTTTTCACTTTGGACCCACCATATCGCATGAACCGAGGCAAAACCATGCCCTTGTGTAAGGGCATCCAACCTAAGGGCTTATTGAGATGGATGAGCTCCAATGGTAAGGGCTTCTAAGGGCCTCTAAGGATTTGTTCTCCAAGGACTTATTGGAGATAGTCTAAGACTTGTATTTTAATCTGAGACCTATATGAGCATGCGCGACCTTGTGTAAGGGCATCCAACCTAAGGGCTTATAGATAACAAGTGAATATACATGAGAATCTCATACTTGTATTTTAATCTGAGACCTATATGAGCATGCGCCATAGTGTGTGCATGCCCGCAACTTGCGGACATCTTCCTAAAGAATCCAGGAAAATGTGTAAATTTTATCAAGTTACTTCTATTAATATGAAGAAATATAATACTATAAAATTCAGTGGCGGACCCAGGATTTTTTTCCTTGGGGTGCGGAAATTTTTTAAAGATTTTAGACCCCTAGCTATATAAATAAAAATAAAAATTCAGTTCATAGCGGATCGGGTCAGGTCATGTAAAACAAGCATAAACAAACAAAGTTTCATAGCGTGTCGGATCAGATCGAGTCGGGTCGGGTCAATTTCAATTTTTAAACAATCAAACCCTACTTCCCAACTTCCTATCACATTAACAAACAAAGTTTCAAGTAAACAACATAAAAATCATCATAAGTAAATAAAGTAACAACAAAAAAACATCAAAGTTCAAACCCTCCACTTCTATTTCTCTTAATCATTAAATAAAAGAACAAAAAAAAAACTTATCTAGAACATACCCTGGTCTTTAATTAGAAGAATCTGGCGAAAAAAAGTGATTCAGCCCCTTTCCTCTTGAGAAATCGCGGCATAACTTCCCTACTCATGGTTCCTTGACTTCCTTCCTAATCCTATCACATACAAAACAAACGAGGATCTTCAAGTGTTCGACCACAGCCCATATTTCTTAATTTTCAATTTAAAATTTTGAATTTCAAGCGCTAGTAATTGTTGTTTACCAACCAAAAATCATATAAACAACATAATCATCCGACTAAAGACTAGAACAACCCAAAAAAAAAAAATATCAAAACACATAAAATTTCAAACCATTTTAACATTTATATAACTCTATTTCTCTTGAAAAAATCACATAAAACATCAAAATAACTCAAATAAATGAAAGTATCTCTTTTAATTATAAGATTTCTGATGGAGTGATGGCCGGATTTTGGCGAATCCGGCGAGATAGGCCTGTCGACGTCGCTGCCGGGGTTCGCTGGGGAGATCACAGGCGGGAGATGGTGGGACGAATTGGGTTGGGTTGTTTTGTATTAGTTGATTGGGTAGTGTTTAATAAATAATAATTGGGCTTGAGTAGATTAATACTTAAATTCATATTTGGACTTGAGTAATTGGGTTGGGTTTAATAAGAAGTAAATTGCCAAAATCGTCCTTAAGGTTTAGGCATGTTTGTCATTTTCATCCAAAACAACTTTTTTTTGTACAATATAGTTCTTCACTTTTGAGATTTTTTGTCATTTTCATCCAAACATCTAATTTGCTTTATTTTTTCTATCAAACATTTGGATGAAAATAACAAAAATCTCAAATCTCAAGGACGGTTTTGGCAAAAAAGTCAGACGTTTTGATGAAAATGACAAAAAAGCCCAAAAGTGAAGGACTATATGGTACAAAAAATTATTTTGGATGAAAATGACAAACATACCTAAACCTCAGGGACGATTTTGGCAATTTACTCTTTAATAAATATATCAGTGTTTAGAATTTCTTTTTTTTTTTTTTATAAATTCCTGAGATTTTTTTTTTCTAAGGTGGGCGGTTGAAAATATCCAAGGGGGCGGTTGAAAAATTCTAAAGGGTGCGGTCGAGATTTTCCAAGGGGTGTGGTTTGGATTTTACGCGAAAAAATAACACAATTTTTTTTCAAGGGGTGCGGCAATCCACCCACGCTAACGGGTGGGTCCGCCCCTGATAAAATTTCAGTAACAAGGAGGGGCGGTTCTTAGAAGGCCACTGGCAGGGCCACGGCCCGGGCAAGTTTTTCGGCCGTAGTGCTAATTTTCCGCATTTCGATTGAAATTTTTTATATATACTGTGTTTTTTTTTAGTGCCCGTGTCTTTCGGCCCTGGCACGTTCAACGGGCAAGATCCGCCACTGGTAACAAGTATGTAAAAGTAATAATTTGAAACACGAAAAAATGCATGGATTACAGGCGACAATTTGAACTATATATATTTCTTAGTGTATATTAATTTTATACTTATCTCCTAGTCATTAGTCTTAACATTTGTTCTAAAATTAATTAATACATTGGCTCGCAGGTCTCACAAAGAGGTGTAGGTCCAATATCTAGATAGAGGGTACCTCTTAAAATCGAATCATTCATACAAGAGAAGATATAGATGCTACTGGTGTGTTTGGAATAATTTATTGTCCCCTTCTTTAGGATTTGTAATAACTATATATGGATTCTTACTTTCATACATGTATTGGTGAATATATGTTACTTTTGTTTATTCACTAGTGGTGTGTTTCGGGGTTCTCTGCATATCCGATGTTTGTTTGCTTAAAATTTAGATCACTCAAAATTGTTAGCCGTTTTCATTGTTATCCTTCGATTTGGATTCAAGCTTTCTTATCAATGTTTAGATTTGGAACAAGTTTCGATTTATTATCTTTTATTATTTTGTTCTTTCTTTCAATAAATTTTGTTGTTGTCTGTTTATAGTTATTATAATTATGAACATATAAAAAAATGTCTTATTTCTAAAACGAAATAGCCTAAAAACTCAAAAGAAAATGTACTTTCTAAAACGCCATGGACTAAAAACACATAAAAATGTGTTTTGCCTAAAACGCAATGCACAAAAAACACAAACAAATGTATTATTTCTAAAACGCAATGGCCAGAAAACACTAAAAATGTCTGTTTTCTAAAACGCAATGGATTGAAAACACATAAAAAATGTTTTATCTAAAACGCAATGCACCAAAAACACAAAGAAAATGTCTTATTTGTAAAACACAATGGCCAGAAAACACTTATAAATGTCTCATTCTAAAACGCAATTGCCTAAAAAACAAAAGAAAGTGTTATCTGTGAAACGCAATGGACTGAAAACACCTAAAAATGTGTTTTACCTAAAACGCAATGCACCAAAAACACAAACAAATGTCTTATTTCTAAAACGCAATGGCCAGAAAACACTTAAAATGTCTGTTTTCTAAAACGCAATGGACTGAAAACACATAAAAAATTGTTTTACCTAAAACGCAATGCACAAAAAACACAAAGAAATGTCTTATTTGTAACACATGATATGTCAGTTGATTTTTGAGCCATCAAGTCATTATAATCGTTTGAATCAACTGACATATCATGTGGGTGTGGGGGTTCCATGAAAAAGTCTAGGGTTTCCCGTGATGAGGGCGGGGGGAATGGGTTAGCATTTTATGTTATAGGATTTTTAATATTTGATGTTATTTTGGAGTGGTTGCACATTGGAGCCTAGCTTCGAAATTATTTACACCGTGTTTGTTGGTGTCTTTGCTGGACACGAAACATGGTTGCAACAACGCGTGGGTCTAGCCACGGCAAACAGAAGATCGATCAGACTCCAAGCGCGATATATCTCAGCTCAGGTAAAACGTGGATCCCTTAACATGTGCTTTGATTATTTGGTATGCTGGTGGTCCTACTGGTTTTCACGGCTTGTAGAAAATGAAGGGCAACGGACGAGAAAGAGGCGTAACGAAACGGATGGCCGTCGTCTATTAGAATCCGTAGACGATAGCCACAGTACGAAGCGAGTTATTGCTACATGGTCTTCGACGAAGAAGCACAGAGAGATTTTGAACACTTCTGATGGGTCTACGGGGAACGAAAAGAAACGAAGGGGCGTGAAACCAAAGGAAATACCCAGCCTAAAGACGCGTTCCTCGCCGAAACAGCTATACAATGCAATATCAATGTCCCGGAGGCAGGAGGAAGCTGTAAAGGAAATGGGTTTCGGTGGCTATTGGGATTTGTCGTCGACGGCATTCCTGAAAAACTCGCCTTTCATGTGGTTGAACAATTTGACGCTGATAATTTGACATTGAATCTTGGAAACACCCAATTGGTCGTCACCGCAACTTTGATCAGCAAACTGTTGGGTATCCGTGAAGGAGGTTTGAGCTTTGGCGCAATTCTTCCGTCCAAGACACTACACCCATCGTTGAAAGGATGGCGTTGCTAGGTACCCCCAGGCTTTTACATATCCCCAACTTTAATATCCACGGAGATCCAACTAGACACTTATGATGATATGATGATTTTTCGCATTGATTTTGTGTTGCTTTTCCTTACGACGATGGCTTCATCACAGATGAATGGGTATGTGAATGACAAAATTTTAAAGCGTTTAACGGCTGATACACGCTTCGAAGAGTACGACTGGTGCGCTTACATCGTGGATTGTTTACGTAAGTGCAAGAAGAAATGGAAGCCAAGGGACCCAAACAGTTGGTGGGTTGGGCCCCTGACTATCTTGACGGTACGTCCTCAAAATTCCTTGTGATTTGGGAAAAAAGATTCCTGTGGTTAACGACATACTTTTTTTGTGTAGTTGTTGTATGTCGACAACACAGAGCTGGCCACGCTAAGCACGAGGGCTGACATTCGAGCCATTCAGTTCTGGACTAAAGACATGTTGGCACGTCGACAAGATTAAGAGATCAAGAATGCCGGGTTTGGGCATGGCAAGTTGAAAGCCATAAGTGTTGGTGCAGTTGAATCAGGCGTTAATGTAGATAACGAGACATTTACGAACACGCGGGTTTTTTGAATGTAAGCCCTTTGCGTCGTACTTTTTTAAAGCCTTATGTTTCTTTTGTTCTTGTAATAGGAGTTTGTTGACAGCGTTGAGAAGTGGGTAGATAGGTTCGGTGACGTTCGGGTTAAGATTGAAACGCACTTTGGTGCCCGTTTAGCTGAGGACCCAAACAACAAGGGCCTCCATGGGATAAAGCCTAGGTACATTGATGTGTTGAATGAGGTGCCGATTTGGCCCGCCGAAGCGTTGGACAACTTTGAAGAGGGACAAATGTTCAAGCGGGCGTCGACAAGCGCCCACCCCGGACGTAAGCGCATGTATCGCAACGCACCACCCCCCACTTTTTTTCCACAGAATATGTATCTGAAAATGTGACAGACATGATTTCAGACGCAGCCGCTTCGAAGAGCATAACACAGATACTGATTGAGTTGAATGCATCTTCGGTGGAGAAGACATGCACACACAAAAAGAAGAGATCGAGCAAACGACTAAGTGGTAGGCCCTTTTTTTTTAAATCTTACTTATTGTCCGCACCCCTCGTAGATCAGTATCTTGTTATTTTATTGTTAACCTTAAATCGTGACCAGGCGTCAAAGGGTGTCAGAGTATGAATAGTTTGGAAGCAGTTACGGTGGACGACGACGATGGAGACGCGGTTGATTTAGGTGCCTGTACACCTATTGCTCCATGTGTGGAACCCATTTCTGATGTCCCCGTGTGCCATATGACGGATAGCATCTGTACACCGAACGTGGAGGTGAGTATGGGCAATTTGAATGAAGTAGCGGGAGTTGAGGCGCAGGATGATGGACGTCGAGACAGTGCGGTTGAAAACGTGGATTTGGTATTGAGGGACGCTTCGGATGCGCCGTCTACTTAGGACCAAGGTACGGTTACGACGAAAATTAAAAAAAAAATGTCTTAGTGTTAACAGCCAACATGGTGTTGTATATATATGTGCGTATTATTCCTAACATTTGGCAACGGGATAAAAAACAGGGCATGTTGATTTAGAGCAAGACGGGCTAAATGCCTAGAACGACACGTCAGCCATTATGCGTGTTTTTGATGGGATCGAAGAGCTTCTAAATACAGGTATTAAAAAATTGTTTATTATTCCGTTACGTTAACAAAGCCACGTTGAGTTTCTGTTGGTCGTGTGCAGAGGGGGGGGGGAGGTGAAATGTCAAACGATGAAACTTCACAGCTGGGGGTGTCACCGTCTTCGGGTGTAGACATTTGGCCTCGCGTTGTGTGCGCACTGTACGCGCCAAGTCGGGGTCCTCCCACAGATCTCCGTCGTTGATCGCACCTGCGTCTGTCGGCCCCGTGGTGCGATGGACAAAAAGTTTGATTGCTGCGAGGGGAGCAGGTAAATTGGTACACAGTTTATCTAGTAAAACCCCCACGTGATAAGATATAAAATTATGAAATCCTCGTGATACTTTTGCAGAACTTGAAAGGACGCGGCGCACAGTAGGGGACGCAGTTTCTGGGGGGGGGGACTTCTTTTTTTTATTGTTTTATATATACTTTTGAAACAAAAACCAATTTTCCGCCGTCCTGACCCAACCTCATGTGGGAATGTGTGGGAGTAGGGCAAGCAGATGAGGAGCATGCGGTTGATGGTGGTTATTCCATCGGACGCATGTCGGGTGGATCAAAAGTTGGTTTAGACCTTGGTGGGTAAAAGAAGGAAAAAACCTCATTTAATTTCATTGTGTTTTTTTACGGTCCATGTTTAAAAATTTGTTCCTGCTTTTTTAAAAGAAAAAATAGGACCCATGGTTGACGTGTTGAGCCAACCAAGCTTCAGTTTAGGTATCTCTCAGGATGTCATGGGTGACAATATACGTATAGTTAGTTATACAAATGTGTATATTGTCAATCTTTAACTATACATATATGTATATATGTGTTTAAAATTGAAATATAAGTATTGTACAACTATGTTTGATAATGTACAAATACGTACAAATATGTATAAAATGATTGTATATATATGTATATAGAGAGCGGTTAACATACAAAAGGCCCTTATCATACTTCACGTACGCAACAATCGTAACCATCAGATCAGGGCTATAATCACGCATGGAACAGTAAATAACGCATGGATCAGTTTGTTTTGTGATAATCACGCATGGGAGCAATAATCACGCACGTTAAGTTGATCAAAATGTAATCACGCATGTTATCTATATTAATCACGCATGTTGTGTTTTGGTCGCGTACGTTAACGTACGTTAAGCCGTGAAGTACATTATACTTTCTCTATGTATATAAAGGAAGATTATGGTTTCTAAATATGTTTTTTCTAGTGTACATTTGTATAGTTTAAGAATTGACAACAGACATAAGTGTATATATTAAAAAAAAAAAAAAAAACCTCTTTAAAACGTGCAATTAGACGTTAAAAAATTAATTTGGAGAAAATATGTGATCTAGAATACTTTTCTTTTAGGATCCTAAAGGTTATATTTTCACTAATTGGTCAATAACGTAAAATGGAAAAGAAAAATAAACGTAAGTAACATTTTGGGTGGCCTACTTATACATTGATCCATAATTCTATTTTGAAAAAAAAATATACATCGTTGCTGAAATAACATAATGTTGTTATCATATTTGACACCAAGTAATCAACTCGAGCATTTAACCACATCTAGTATAGATAACTTGACACCGGGTGTAAAAAAAAAAGGGGGGTAATGCACGGTACCCCTGACCGCGGAGGGGATAACCCCTCCTAGGCCGCCACCCGACAAGCCTGAGCCTGGCAGTAAATACCCATGCCAAGCCAACGCCTGAGGGTACTTTGTTCGCCCCAAGAATCGAACCCGGTACCTCTTGGTAAGAGGAGGGTGTCGGTGGCCAACTGGGCTACCCCAGCTGGTTCTTTGACACCGGGTGTACCCATAGCAACACCGACACTAGCCCCATCACGGAATGTTGCATGATAAAATGATAAATGGCTCTTCTAGCCAATTCAGCAGCTTCATCAATTGTCAAATCATATGTGTACCTACCTACCATATTGAAAAAATTAAAACAACATGAAACCACTATAATTGTATTAATAAATCAATGTGAAATGGAATAATATCAATCCATAACTGCAGATTAAAGTGTACATAAAACATAAATTCAAGTTGGCTTTTTTTTAAATATAAATAAATGCTTCATCCATTTTATTTTTGAAACGCATCCTTTTTGTGTATGCTTTTCTAAAGCAAATGAAATCACAGTGAGAAATATATGAATAATCTTTGATTTCCACATCTCATAACAAGCTAACAACAACAAATCTTAACTTAAATTTTGTATGAACAAAAATATGATTTATGTCATAATTTTAAGACAAGAGCAACAACAACAAATCTCAACTTAACCATAAACTGAAATATAGTTTATATTAAAGAGAATCAAAACAAGAATAAATAACAATGAATCTCGACTTAACTAAGAAATTGTAAAAGCTACAATAAGGTTTATGTTATCAAATTAACTAAGAAACTGTAAAAGCTACGATAAGGTTTATGTTAGAATTAGTACAAGAACAAGACAAGTTAATTTAATGAAATGAAAACACATGAAAATAAAACAAAACAAAACAAAACTTCAACAATTTTATGATGGTATTATATACATTGTGAAGCTATTAAGACGTGTGTAATTATAAAATAGTAAAATGCTAAAATCATCCCTGGTCTAGTCATATTTGCTTTTTCCATCCAAAATGATTTTTTTTTGCATTTGAGTCCTCCAGGTTTGAGTTTTATTGCCATTTTTATCCAAATCACCAACTCGGTTATTAAAGGGCATTTTGGTCATTTAGGCAAAAATGAACCTTGTAATGAAATATAGTTAATTTTAATTTTTAAGTATGTAAATGGCAAAAATGAACCTTGTAATGAAATATAGTTAATTATAAAAATACTACCTCTCATTATTAAAGGGCATTTTGGTCATTTAGGCACAACTTAACAGAATATTTAACCTCCGTTGGCCTTAATACCCCAATATGTTACAAAAATGAAACCACATAACCTCAACCTGTTAAAAAAAAGTTATTACCGAAAGACGAAACTTACTATAAATCGGTCCATGTGTGTAATTAACTCATAAAATAAAGGGACCACGTATATCTCATATCTTCAACCATTATGAAAGAGTAAACGAAAGTGAACCTCTCTGCATTCTTCATCACAACAATGAAGACTCTCACATTTCTTCCTTCATCTTTTTCCTCATCTTACCTGTTGTTTCTCTTGGTTTTGTCACTTTGCAGCATCTGTTTTTGTAATAAAAACTCAGATCGTGTACCATGTATACCCACTGAGCGATTGGCTCTTATTGATCTCAAGAGCAATCTCACTGACGAGGCAAACCGTCTATCTTCTTGGGTAGGCAAAGACTGTTGCAGTTGGTCCGGTGTGGTCTGCGACAATATCACCGGTCACGTCCACGAGATCCACCTTCGTGGACCTGACAATGGAATTCCTGGCCTTTTTTCGATATATCAGAACAATCTCACAGATGATAAACTTTTTTTTGAATTTCCGGTGTGGTACGCGACAGCATCAAAACAAATGTTAGGAGGAACTATAAGTTCTTCAGTGATCAAATTGTTACAACTCAGACACCTCGACTTGAGCTGCAACGATTTTGGCAACAGCTTGATTCCAGGATTCATCGGTTCTTTCCAAAATCTTATATATCTTAACCTCTCATACTCGAACTTCAGTGGGGAAATTCCTCACCAACTTGGAAATATATCAACATTGTGTGTCTTAGATCTTCATGGTATTGAATTTTCCGGCACACTTTATTCTAAAAGCTTAGCATGGGTAAAGAATCTTATAGCATTGAGACACCTGGATATGAGCGAAATCTATCTCGCAGAAGCTTTAGATTGGTTTCCAGCAATCAGCAACCTCACTTCTTTGCTAGAACTACATTTTTCTTCGTGTTTGTTACATCAGATACCTAGTAATCCAACAACTGTTGGTTTTACATCCCTTGTTGTCTTAGATCTTTTTGATAACACTTTTAACAGTATGTTGCCTGGGTGGATATTCAACCTAAGTAATTTGGTTTCATTAGATCTTTTTAGTGGCTTATTTAGTGCAAATCCAGTAAATAATGGTGGTTTCCATAGCATGCCTTTATTAAGGACTCTCCGTGTTCCTAGTAACCCTTTTGTGAATACTCCATCAATATTAAATGGATTGTCTAGATTAAGTAGTCTCCGTCTGCTTGATGTTGGTTCTTGTGGTATTTCTTCACCGATTCTAGGCAGCCTACAGAACCTGTCTTTGATTGAACACGTTGATTTATCGGACAATGAGATTGTTGAGGAGATACCCAGATCATTAAGCAATCTTTGCAGCATCACTACCCTTCAGTTGCAATACAACAAATTTTATGGTAATGTGTCGGAGCTTCTTGATAGATTTTGTGAATGTGAGTTGCCTAAACTTGAGTTATTATCTCTTCATGATAATCATATGTTTGGTCAACTGCCAGAAAGACTAGGAAACTTGAAAAATCTGATCCAGATTAGGCTTGGTGACAATAACTTAACAGGGACCATACCAGATTCTATAGGAAGTTTGTCACTGTTGCAGATGTTAGAAATTTATGCAACTCCGCTCTCAGGATTGATCCCGGATACGATTGGTGGCTTATCATCGTTGGAACAACTGGATCTTCGGGACAACAAGTTGAATGGAAGTCTTCCTGAAAGTATAGGACGACTTAGCAAACTAAAGAGTCTTTACCTTGATAACAATTCATTAACAGGTGTTCTGACTGAAAACAACTTTGCCAATCTAATGTCCTTGAAAACTTTGAGCGTTCAAACTCCAAAGGTTTACATCACGTTCTTGCAATTTAGGCCCTCAATTTCCCTCATGGATTCAGTCGCAAACAGACTTGGAACACGTAGATATAGCCAACGCAAGCATATCAGACACCATCCCGAATTGGCTTTGGACTACATTCTCTAGTATACAGTACTTGAATATATCCCATAACAACATTCAAGGAAAGTTGGGAGATTTTACTTTTTTTGGTCCCGGAGCAAGCCTTGATTTAAGTCATCGAGCTTGCAGAAAATAAACTATCCGGTAACTTACCTCACTGGTTACTGAATTCCAGCAGCCTCATAGTCATCGAGCTTGCAGAAAATAAACTGATGGGAAAAATACCATCTTCAATAGGAAGAAATAATACAAGTCTGAGAGTTCTAAGTCTTCGATCTAACAAATTTGAAGGTAAAATCCCAGATGAAATATGTCATCTCATTTCTCTTCAGATTTTGGATCTTGCTCATAATGATATGTCAGCGAACCTACCAGCATGCTTTACAAACTTATCTGTCATGTCTGGAAGAGAGACCTCAGAGCCGATTGTTCTGTATGCTTCCTCGTATGAAGCAACGGCATCGTTGGTGACAAAGGGAAATACTTATACGTATAGCACCATACTTTATCAAGTGACTTCATTAGACCTTTCTGATAACAAGTTTTCTGGGTCAATTCCTGATGAAGTTGTCGGACTTTTGGGCTTATGGTTCCTAAATCTGTCACACAATAATCTAACAGGAAGAATTCCAAACTTGTTCAATCAAATTGGAATGCTTGAATCGTTAGATCTGTCAAAGAACCATCTTGACGGAAGTATTCCTTTGAGCATGGCACAGTTAACGGCTTTGAGTTGGTTGAACGTTTCATACAACAATCTTGTAGGAAGAATCCCAATAGGCCCCCAGCTTCAAACATTCAGTGAGTCCAGTTTCACCGGAAATGCACTTTGTGGGGATCCTCTTCCTGCATGTTTACCAAATAATGGCGACGCCAAAGGGATTACCGACCAACATGATGAATCTAATGGCACTGATTGGATCCTAGTGATACTTACACTTGTTGGCATGGTTGTTGGCTTCTGGGTCGTTTTTACACCATTGCTTGTAAGCAGACAATGGAGAATTGCATATTATCGTTTTCTTGAAGAAATCTGGTTCAAGCTTAAAAATTTCCTCTTTCTCCTCTTCCATAGTAAGGGGCTGTTTGGCAACATCTGAATCAATAAGTGCTGAATGAATAAGAGGTTTGAATGGGTAAGAGGGTCTGAATGGGTAAGTGCTGAACCAGTAAAGTGCTGTTTGGTTCCATATCTGGATGACAGTGTAAAATGACATTTTTACCCCTCCCCACAAAATAAACCCGTTATAGATTTTTTTCTATAAACCCAATATCATCATCATCATTCATCATTCATCAGTATTCATCATCATCATCATCTCCTCTTCCCCTTTCTCTCCCTACCTGCAACACCGCCACCGCCATCATCATCATCATCTCCTCTTCCCCTTTCTCTCCCTACCTGCAACCACCAAGAACAATCCGATGACCAGATCCCCAAATCAAGAACCCTAGATCCAAACAACCGGACTCAAGACAAACAGCGGAAACGAATTACCAGAACGATCAGGGCTCTGAACTCCGCCGCTGCTGAATTCCGCCGCTGCTGAACGTCGCCGCCGTGACTCCGCTCCGTTTGTCGGAATCTTGATAGAGAGGCAGGAGATGTATGGTGGGTTTAGGGTTTTAAGAAAGGATGAAGAAGAAGAGCAGCGATTTTGGTCTGAGGTTTGAGGAAGGGTACACAGGTCTTATTTTTCATTCAGACTCTCTAATATGCTGAACCATTCAGAGCTGAATGGAACCATTAAGAGGTGATGCTTTAGTGAACCAAACACATCTACCTCTGACCGATTCAGAGGTAGCCTCTGAATGGAACCATTCAGAGACAAACAAACAGCCCCTAAGTCTTAACCTTTATTTTACTTTTCATTAACGTTCTTTGTTTACATGTTAAGATTAATTTGAAGAAACTTTTGAAAAACATTTAGTTACATTCTCAATATTGTCAATTTAAGTATTGATACCATGAAGCAAGGTTTAAGTATTGTCAATTTAAGTATTGATACCATGAAGCAAGGTTTAAGTATTGATACCTTCGCCTCACGAGGCGTAAGCCTCGAGGCAAAACGAGGCGTAAGGTCGAGGCGGTATTAAAAAATATATATAAAAATTATATAAATTATAAAAATAATAATACTAACTAATTTCATCATCACAATCATCAAAAACATACATAAAAAAGACATGAAATGCTTGAAATTGACATAAAAAAGACAAGAAATGCTATGAAAATCCAATGAGGCGCAGCCTTTCTTAGCGCCTCAGCCCCTCTGAAGAAATATGATACTATAAAATTCAGTGGCGGACCCAGGATTTTTTTCCTGGGGTGCGGAAATTTTTTAAAGATTTTAGAATTTAGACCCCTAGCTATATAAATAAAAGTTAAGTTCATAGCGGGTTATATCGGGTCAGGTCATGTAAAACAACTAAGCATAAACAAATAAAGTTTCATAGCGGGTCGGATCAGATCGAGTCGGGTCGGGTCAATTTCAATTTTTAAACAATCAAACCCTAGTTCCCAACTTCCTATCACATTAACAAACAAAGTTTCAAGTAAACAACATAAAAATCATCATAAGTAAGTAAAGTAACAACAAAAAAACATCAAAGTTCAAACCCTCCCTACTTCTATTTCTCTTAATCATTAAATAAAAGAACAAAAAAAACTTATCTAGAACACAGAGCCGGCCCTAAGGAGGGCGGGGAGGACAACCGAACAGGGCCCGTGATTTCATAGGGCACGTAATTTAAAAAAAAATCCGATATTATATATGTAAAAAAAAAATTTAATAGGGTATAACCAAAAAAATATTAAGATAGGCCCACTTAAAAAAATCATATTGTTTAAACTATTTAGCCCATTAGGTTAGTGAGCCCAATACCCAATTTTTTTCTAAAAACTAATTAAAAAAAGAAGTGTGGGCGGCAAAAAGAGAACAGAAACGTCGCAGGCTCTGGGTTGTTCTCGATCATTCATCATCATCATTGCTTCAGTAGTTCAGTGCTTCTGGCAATCGGTGTAGGATAAGGATCATCAAGCCATAAAGGTTAGCACTTAGCAATATCATCCCATCTATTTTTTAATTACTTCTTCCACTTGCTGATTTAGTGCTTTATATGAAAATTAAATATAGAATAATAGGGCCGATTCCAATATACATATGCCATCAGAACTTGTGACTTGTCAATGTGAATGTCTATTACACTTGATTTAATATAAACAATATTTATTATCTCCTTTTGATTGATTAAACCTTAAAATATCTAAGTTGTTCCAAGATATATAATTTCGTTTACTCGTATATAGGGCTGAAAATGAACCTTATTTTAAAGCGTTAACTTAATTTGATACAAACTTTGTCGATTATATTTAGGCGTTAATGGCACCTAAACAAGCATCCGGATGGCAAAAACGTCAAAAGAGGAAACGACAAGATGAATTGGTGAAGTCACAAAAGGGTGCTATGCAAAAATTTTTGACGCCTAATCCGCCTATTGTTGATGTGGAAAAACCACAAGAGCATGTTGAAGTAGAACGGGAACACGAGGAAGTAGAACAAGAGCAAGAACGTGTGGAAGTAGAAGACGAGCAAGACGAAGAACATGTTGAAAAGCAACAAGAACAAGAACATGTTGAAGAGCAACAACAAGAAGAGCATGTTGATTATATATTTGATCCAAGAAGGTGGGAAGGACTAAATGCGGATGAGATTAAACTATTGGTCGCGAAAGGTCCTAAAAGAGATACTAGTATTGAATTTGGTCCATATGATAAATTTAATAGACGATTTATACAAGAACATTATCAAACTTGAATGAAAAAACTAGTTTAAATTTTTGTCAACGATTCAAAGTTGTATGAAAAAACTAGTTTAAATTTTTTATTTAGTTAAGATCTAAGGGCACGTTTTTCGAGCTCGAACAGGGTACATGAATTCTCAGGGCCGGCCCTGCTAGAACATACCTCGGTCTTTAATTAGAAGAATCCGGCGAAAAAAAGTGATTCAACACCTTTCCTCTTGAGAAATCGCGGCATAACTTCCCTAATCATGGTTCCTTCCTAATCCTATCACATACAAAACAAACAAGGATCTTCAAGCGTTCGACCATAGCCCATATTTCTTAATTTTCAATTTAAAATTTTGAATTTCAAGCCATAGTAATTGTTGTTTACCAACCAAAAATCATATAAACAACATAATCATCCGACTAAAGACTAGAACAACTAAAAAAAAATCAAAACACATAAAATTTCAAACCTTTTTAACATTTATATAACTCTATTTCTCTTAAAAAAATCACATAAAACATCAAAATAACTCAAATAAATGAAAGTACCTCTTTTAATTATAAGATTTCGGATGGAGTCATGGCCGGATTTTGGCGAATCCGGCGAGATAAGCCTGTCGACGTCGCTGGGGAGATCACAGGCGGGAGATGGTGGGACGGATTGGGTTGGGTTGTTTTGTATTAGTTGATTGGGTAGTGTTTAATAAATAATAATTGGGCTTGAGTAGATTAATACTTAAATTCATATTTGGGCTTGAGTAATTGGGTTGGGTTTGATAAAAAGTAAATTGCCAAAATCGTCCTTAAGGTTTAGGCATGTTTGTCATTTTCATCCAAAACAGCTTTTTTTGTACAATATAGTCCTTCACTTTTGAGATTTTTTGCCATTTTCATCCAAACATCTAATTTGTTTTAGAGTAAACTTCCGTTTTGCTCCCTGTGGTTTGATCACTTTAACGGTTTTGCCCCAAACCTTTAAAAATAGCCATTTTCCTCCAATAGTTTGCTATGGTTTTTCCATTTTGCTCCCCGCAGCAAAATGGAAAAACCATAGCAAACTATTGGAGGAAAACTACTATTGTTTGGGGCAAAACCGTTAAAGTGACCAAACCACAGGGAGTAAAACAGAAGTTTACTCTTTGTTTTATTTTTTCTATCAAACATTTGGATGAAAACGGCAAAAAAAATCCCAAATCTCAAGGACGGTTTTGGCAAAAAAAGTCAGACGTTTGGATGAAAATGACAAATAATCTCATAAGTGAAGGACTATATGGTACAAAAAAGTTATTTTGGATGAAAATAACAAACATACCTAAACATCAGGGACGATTTTGGCAATTTACTCTTTAATAAATATATCAGTGTTTAGAATTTCTTTTTTTATATAAATTCCTGATATTTTTTTTTTCTAAGGTGGGCGGTTGAAAATATCCAAGGGGGCGGTTGAAATTTTCTAAAGGGTGCGGTCGAGATTTTCCAAAGGGTGTGGTTTGGATTTTACGCGAAAAAATAACACAAATTTTTTTCCAGGGGTGCGGCCACCCACCCATGCTAAAGGGTGGGTCCGCACCTAATAAAATTTCAGTAACAAGTATGTAAAAGTAATAATTTGAAACACGAAAAAATGCATGATTTACAGGCGACAATTTGAACTATATATAATTCTTAGACCGGAAGGTATGGAGTGGAGAGGATGGGCCGCCACGTCACCCGCCACATCACCAGGAGTGAGGATGGGCCTAAGGGGATGGACCAAGGGGGTGGAGGATGAGGCTAAATATATATATGTATGTATGTATGTATGTATGTATGTATGTATGTATGTATGTATGTATGTATGTATGTATGTATGTATGTATGTATGTATGTATGTATGTATGTATGTATGTATGTATGTATAGGTGTATGTGTGAAGAGCTGGCCCGGCGAGTTCGTCTGCTGGGCGACGGAGACGACGGGATGGACCACAGGGGGACGGTGTTCCGGGGCGGCGCCGGGACTCGCCGTGCCTTTGTCGTCCCCCATACCCTCTAGTCTTAGTGTATATTAATTTTATACTTATCTCCTAGTCATTAGTCTTAACATTTGTTCTAAAATTAATTAATACATTGGCTCGCAGGTCTCACAAAGAGGTGTAGGTCCAATATCTAGATAGAGGGTACCTCAAAATCGAATCATTCATACAAGAGAAGATATAGATGCTACTGGTGTGTTTGTAATAATTTATTGTCCCCTTCTTTAGGATTTGTAATGACTATATATGGATTCTTACTTTCATACATGTATTGGTGAATATATGTTACTTTTGTTTATTCACTAGTGGTGTGTTTCGGTGTTCTCTGCATATCCGATGTTTGTTTCCTTAAAATTTCGATCACTCAAAATTGTTTGCCGTTTTCATTGTTATCCTTCTATTTGGATTCAAGCTTTCTTATCAATGTTTAGATTTGGAACAAGTTTCGATTTATTATCTTTTATTATTCTGTTCTTTCTTTCAATAAATTTTGTTGTTGTCTGTTTATAATTGGGCTTGAGTAGATTAATACTTAAATTCATATTTGGGCTTGGGTAATTGGGTTGGGTTTAATAAAAAGTAAATTGCCAAAATCGTCCTTAAGGTTTAGGCATGTTTGTCATTTTCATTCAAAACAGCTTTTCTTGTACAATATAGTCCTTCACTTTTGAGATTTTTTTGTCATTTTCATCCAAACATCTAATTTGCTTTATTTTTTCTATCAAACATTTGGATGAAAATGGCAAAAAAAATCCCAAATCTCAAGGACAGTTTTGGCAAAAAAAGTCAGACGTTTTGATGAAAATGACAAATAATCCCAAAAGTGAAGGACTATAATGGTACAAAAAATTATTTTGGATGAAAATGACAAACATACCTAAACCTTAGAAACGAATTTGGCAATTTACTCTTTAATAAATATATCAGTGTTTAGAATTTCTTTTTTTTATATAAAATCCTGAGATTTTTTTTTTCTAAGGTGGGCGGTTGAAAATATCCAAGGGGGCGGTTGAAAATTTCTATAGGGTGCGGTCGAGATTTTCCAAGGGGTGTGGTTTGGATTTTACGCGAAAAAATAACACAATTTTTTTTCAAGGGGTGCGGCCACCCACCCACGCTAAAGGGTGGGTCCGCCCCTGATAAAATTTCATTAACAAGTATGTAAAAGAAATAATTTGAAACACGAAAAAATGCATGAATTACAGGCGACAATTTGAACTATATATATTTCTTAGTGTATATTGATTTTATACTTATCTCCTAGTCATTAGTCTTAACATTTGTTCTACAATTAATTAATACATTGGCTCGCAGGTCTCACAAAGAGGTGTAGGTCCAATATCTAGATAGAGGGTACCTCTTAAAATCGAATCATTCATACAAGAGAAGATATAGATGCTACTGGTGTGTTTGTAATAATTTATTGTCCCCTTCTTTAGGATTTGTAATAACTATATATGGATTCTTACTTTCATACATGTATTGGTGAATATATGTTACTTTTATTTATTCACTAGTGGTGTGTTTCGGTGTTCTCTGCATATGCGATATTTGTTTGCTTAAAATTTCGATCACTCAAAATTGTTTGCCGTTTTCATTGTTATCCTTAGATTTTGATTCAAGCTTTCTTATCAATGTTTAGATTTGGAACAAGTTTCGATTTATTATCTTTTATTACTCTGTTCTTTCTTTCAATAAATTTTGTTGTTGTCTGTTTATAGTTTTTTTTCTTGCACGTTTGTTGAGTAAATAGAACTTATTCAATGAACATATAAAAAAAATATTATAATTATTAAGAATTAAACGGGGTCTTCTCTCTCCAATCAGTCAAACAAAGAAAGGAATCCGTTAAGTTCTTAGGCTTTCTTCCCAACTAATTCACCATTAGTTCAGTCGTGTGAGGATGAGAACAAAACAATTTTCTATTTTGTCTCATAAAAGTCACTCAACAACTTTTTGAACATTAAAATACCTTCACATGTTAAATTTGAACAAAATTATAACAAAAAAATTAAAACAACTTGGAAACGTTAAATGTGTTCATTGGTTCTTTTTGGTTTATTCAGTTATTTGGTTTGATTTATCTGTTTTGAAATTTTTTGAATTAAACAAAAATCTAACCAAACCATACGAAATTTAAGTACTTCAAAACTAAATCACAAACCGTGTTCGAATTCGGCTTGGTTTTCGGTTTCAACCGAATACATCGAATTCATATTACTGGGTTTTTTTTCAACTAAATTTTGAAGTATGATTTACCTTGGTTATTCGGTTTATCGGACAACATATAAATTGGATTCATTTTGTTTGGTTCACGTTTAATCCCATTTTTGTTCAATTTTGAGTTCTAATCGTTTTCGATTCCGTAACAATGACCTATAAATTTTCAAAATAGTTGTTTTAAAAAAGTTTTGGTCATAATTTTGTTCAAATTTAACATATGAAGAGACTTTAATGTTCAAAAAATTCTTGAGAGATTTTTATGAGATAAATGAAAAAGTATGTTAGGTTTTTTTTTTTGACCATTTTATTTTCAAAATAGTTGTTTTAAAAAAAGTTTTAAAAATAGTTGTTTTAAAAAAGTTTTAGTCATAATTTTGTTTAAATTTAACATAATTTTGTTCAAATTTTATTTACTTTACTTTGATAGTCTTTTCGCATCATTGTTCCACAAAAAGAAATCAGTCAAATTATTTTAGAAAGTACAGGGACCTATTTTGTAAAACTGAAAATATAGAAATAAAGTACCGAAATAACTTAAAAATAAATAAAAATGCTGGCTATGGGGTTCGAACCCATGCGCACTTATGTGCAGAAGATCTTAAGTCTTCCCCCTTAACCTCTCGGGCAAACCAGCTTTTGTCTTACATTTGAACGTCTTGATACAAAACTATATCATTGTCCTTTTTTTGGTGTGTATATAATAACTATATATTTTTTAGAACGTTTTTTTAGAAACAATATTATGTAAAGAACTAATAAAGTGAAATCGCGCTACACATGGGCGGCTCTTTAGGTATGCGGGGAGGACTTCCGCACAAGGCCCGTTTTTTTTAGCGCCGCTAGAGGGTGGGTGTTTAATTGATATAGGTTGACAAAACCCAAAATGAAAAGGTAAGAATGGCCATAGCATCGATATTGTATACCCAATAGAAGATGTCGATATGTATTTTACAGCAAATGAGAATAACAAATACGAATATCCGTAAGGCTTTTGATAGAACTGAAACTGGCACGGATGTTGTTCGGTAAAAATGGCCATAGTACCGATATTGTAACCACTCAAAATTTGAAACATTTGTTAATACTAAAATAATGTGTTTAGTTATATATTTTCTTTTGAATTAAGGAAAAAAAACTCCAAACAAAGATTAAGAGCATTCATATCTTGTCCATCAAATTCTGTGAGAGGCTCCTCCAAATTATAGATAGTGGTTATGAGGGTTTGCGAGTGGAGAAGAGAGAAAATGTTATTGCTCATCTGAAAATATGAAAAAAAAACCCTCTTATAGTATTATTAGGGGTAGCACGGGCTACCTCTCAATCTCGTATCCGTAGTGTAAAAATACCGCTTAACTCCATTTCCGTAGTGTAAAAATACCCCTCAACTCGGTTTCTGTTATATGAAGGACACCCCTGATCCTAAAAAAATTAGGATACCCCTAACTTTTTGGGCTAGTTCCGCCACTGAAAAAAAATTGTTCACCCTATAATTTTTTTAATGTTTTCCGAAAGTGGTTGTGAGTAGATGATGAAGATTGTGGATAGGATATGAATGCTTTAACAAATGGAAGAAAAATAAAGTTAAGTCGTCACTTAAGTTAAATAAAATAAATGTCGCTAATTATATTAAGCTATCGATTAGCCCATTTGGTTATAAGCTTTGCTATTATCACAAATAGATTGGTGTTCGATCCCCATGGTCAGTAAGATTTTTGTCGCAAGTCTAAGCAAGGGGCTAACTTTGTTAAATACCTAGTTTTGACTTTTGAATGCCGAACCATGAATTAAAAAAAACTATGCAACATATAAGCTTAGATGCGAAACCCTACAAAACTAGTCATAATTAGTTGGAAAGAGAAACACAAAATATATATGTCCAGGCCCGGCCCAAGGGTAAGTCAAACAAGGCTCTTGCTTTGGGCCTCCACACATTAAAGACCCCCATTTTTACATTTTATTTACATATTATTGGGTAACTAGATGTTTAAAAGCTTGCTGGATGTTAATTTAGGGGTAAGATCAAATAAAAAGTTTATTTTGCCTAATTAGGATGGGAAGTAATCTTAACCATTCATTTTTCAATTCAATGGTTAAGATGAAAGTGTAGGAGAAAAGAGGAGTGCAATGGTATGTTGAGAAACTCCTATTTATGGACTTTCTCTCTCCACATGCAAGGTGCATGCATCTTCCACCCTCATTTTTTAAACGTTCATAATTTTTTTACACGACGTTATTTTTCATAAAAATTTCACCGTAAAATCGAGCGTCTTTTTATCTTTAATTTGAGTACCATATTGCTATATAAAATATGATACTAAAAGAACCCATTAAAATGTGTTGTATTTCTATGTTGTATAACATTTTTTTGTGCAGGATTTTTATACTATATTTTTGTACTAAATTTTTTGTACTGGATTTTTGTCTTAAATTATTTTTTTCTCAATTTTTTGTGCTGGATTTTTTTTACTACATTTTTTTGCTGAATTTTTTCGTGCTATATTTTTTTGTACTAGATTTTTTTTGTGTTATATTTTTTTGTACTACATTTTTTGTGCTAGATTTTTTTGTTGTATTTTTTTTTTAAAAAGGGGTGCCACATGTCATTTTCACTCCTATTTATAAGGACCAAAATGCCCTTCATTCCTATTTATTAGGAGTGTCACATGTCATCATCACAATCCTTCTTAGGCTACTTAGGCAAAATTCATTTTTTAGTGGATCCTTCCCCGTTAATTTATATAACAGATTTTTTTATTTCTTTTCATTAGTTGACATACGTGAAAAGATTAACTAGACCATTATATAATTGTTTAAGCATTTGGTACATGAAGTTCATTTGGTTTCAGCAACATTAGCCTTACTAATAGTCTAATCTTTGTTGGATGTTTATGATAAACAAAAAGGACATTTACAGGATCCTAGAGATGTCTAAACCATCTGTTATATAAACTTTACTTTAAGCGTTATTTTTTTCTTTTTACTCGATACCGGTAACGTGTATTGTAACTTCATGTTTATATAAACTTAATTTTAAACATTCTTTATTCTTTTTTTTTTCTTTTTACAAGGGCCTCAAATTTTTAGTTTGCATTGGGCCTCACATTTGATTGAGCCGGCCCTGCATATGTCTTGTATTGTTCTCATAGATATTCCACATATTATCGATTTTAAAAACAAAGCGAATATGTAGTATATAAATATATAGACATGCATGCATATCTATTTATATTTGACTATAATATGCCACTAATTTCAAATCTTTGTTGCATTTTTTGACACGTAAACCATTTAAAAGTTGAAAATATAAGTCATGGATGTTGGAAATAGAACTCATGGAATTAATGTGGATATGTTCCAATCATACTTTCATGTAGGGTCACATGAATTTGATGATCATACCCTACCATCATTTATGATATAGTTACTCAAATTCAGTTTATAATAAGTTTTCATATATACACACAACTAGGGATCCACCACTTGTGGCCTAATATCATGAAGGCTTGGGTTCTCTAATGAAGGCTCAAGTTCAATCTTTACTTGTGTTCTTTTGGTGGATTAGGTAATGATGGATAGAGCCTAGTCTCCTTGCAAAGGTGTCGGTTCTATCATGAGCCCACCCGGGTTTTCGTTCCACCGTGTGTTACGTCAAAGATTGTCCAGCTCTTGTGGTGACACAACATCTGTCAAGTGACAGTCGACGGTATAGTTTCCCGATGGAACGCCTAAGTTAAACTCTGAAGTCAACATGAGCCCGATTAAGACAACATAGTCTGACTGAAGTGGGGCAACGAGGCTCTCCAATTTAGGAAGTACAGTAACCTAATACAAGAAAGTCGTGGTTCAAAAAAAATATATACACTACTAGGGTATAAATATTATTATCTACTAACTTGCTTATCTTTGTTGAATATGCACTAACTTGCTTATCTTTGTTACTTTGTTGAATGACGTATTATAATAAGACCACCCCATAAGACTGTGGGGTATGGGGCTTGGGTTGGGGGAAAACGCCCAAGCCACCATCCCGGGTAGGCTTGGGTTGGAGCGTGGCCTTTGGGGCTTGGGTTTGAAGACGGGCGTGGGGCGGACTTGGGTTTGATGTGGCGGCCTCCTATTCACCTTGGGTTTTAAATTATATATATACTAGCTTATATCCCGTGTGATACACGGGTTAAAAAAATAAAATTTAAAAATATTAATAAACATGATGTATGATTTTTTTAAAAATCAAAATAACATGAACCCAAGTTATTTAAAATAATAATGTTTTGACATTTGCTAGTTCCATTTTATGAACACAAGTTTCGATTTATTAAGTTGTTCAGGAAATATAAGTCGCATCTCCGTTTTAAAAAATGTTCCTATGAAATGTTTGTTTAGAGTATGAAATAACATAAATTAATGTTTAATATAAAATAAAATAATAAAAATAAGTAAATTAATAACAAACTAAGTAATTTGACATGAAAGATGTAAAAAAATATATAAAAATCTGTTACAAATTTCTATAAACATCTTTGTATACAACATTTGATGTTGTATTTGAAAGATTACCATCACTGTCTAGAATAACAACTTTGAAGCAATCTAGTCTTGTAACTCTAGAATAACAACTTTGAGGCCATGTCGTCTTGTAACTCTTGATACAGTCCACCAGAGAGAGAAACCTCAACAAAATGCGGATGCTCAAGTTGGTCGTTACGGCAGAGGTAGTAAACAACGACGACTCTACGGTGTTTGTTAGGCCTGATCAAGGAGAAGGAAAAAATACCGAGTCAGTTTTTATTCCTTCAATCGATACAAATGGCGTGTGTGGTCCGATATTGCTTTCTATATTTCCGAACATATTCCAACTTTTTTTCTAAAAACACCAACCTGTCACAGATCAGGTATACCATATAAATTTAAAGCCACACAACACAAAACAATTGAATTATATTAATTAGTATTGTAAAATAGGTTCTTTACTTGAGTGGTCAAAATATTTAATCCACTTCAATTTGTTTCTCCCCCCATACATTTAGACTTTCCCTCCTGATTGTATAAGTACAGTCAATAAAAATTAGATTCGGGTTTCGAATACACTAAAAGTGGATACTTATCCGAACCAAACTCCGAATTCATTTTTAATCAAATGTGAACCTATGAATTTTGAACCAACCCAATTATTTGAAATCGCATTATAGATATTTTATCTAAACAAAACATATGTTTATTATATACATATTTAATAATAAATTAAAAAAGAAAACTAAATGCCAATGTGATGAAGACCAATTTGTGAAACAAATCCATTTAGAAAGTACATATCATTTTATCCGGGGCTCGAGCCTTGATCAGTTGATAGGTGATGTTACTGTACCATAAAATATATATTTAGTATTAATTCTAAAATATAATATGAATGTGTAAATTATGATATGCAAAGTTATTATAGATGTACCCATGCTCCATGAGTTGAGATTTTGAATGGTAAAATGCAAGAATGTAATTCTGGATGTTGAAATATGAGAGTGGTGGTACTCTTTATAAATAGTTGGTGATGAAACAAACCAACAAATCTATTTGAGGGTATATGAAAGTATACAGAAAAGGTTAAGTTTCTTGGTTAGGTAGTTAGATAACTAAAATGTGAAAAAATTTGAAATGTATAATCTGTCTTTATAGTTGACCAACATTATCAATTTCAAAACTGTCTAAAAAGTATTATGTTGCAGAAAGTAAGGATCCATTTATGTGTAAGGTCAAATGGAGAGAGAAGACCTTTGATAAGGTCAAACGTATAGGTCAAAGTAACGACAACGGGTTTGTTTTGTTTTGTTTTACAACTTTTTTACTTAAGGAATGCTGAAAAGTAAAAAAAGTGAACAATTTTTTTGAGAAGAGGTTTATTACCTTGTTGATGCAAAGTCAAAAAGAAAGCCACCAAGGACGTCAATAGCTGCCGAAATTACAGACCATTTATATAATTTAAAAACTATATGAACTAAAAAGAACAAAAACTAACGATTTTTATATATAAAAATAATCATCTTCGCAAAAAATTCTTACCAACAGGGTCCATATGAGACTTTTCCTTCAGCTAGAAATGCCTGAGTAGAAGCTTTCAAATCTCTCTTTACCAAAAAATCATGTATATAAACATCTAACCTGTTAATGAAACCAGAAACAACAAATGTTAAGACTACACCAGCCAAACAATTACACAAAATGTAAACATTTGATGAAGAGACTTAAGAATGTAAACCAAAATTGGTATTTTTTTACCAAATTCAAGACTAAACCAATCCCTGAAACCTTGACCACTAATATACACAAGAATAATGGAGTGGGGATACAAAATGTGCCATTTTTGTCAACTTATATACAGTCTCATAAAAGCCAATCATAAAAAGAAAGTGAGTAAGTGAGTAGTTAGCGTACAAACATGGGCCGAACTTCATTATCATCCCATTAGCTTTTAATTTTTTTTATCTCTATTTGGTTTTTTTTAATTTCTAATATTTTTTGCCCCAATTTATATATTTAAGTTCAGCCAGCCACTGCGTTGGATCTAATCCTTCCATTTCCGAGACACATGGCGGATCTCCGTCTTTGAAACATCCTCCATTAAAAGTGTTAACACACGATATGACCTGTTTAAGAAAAAGTATGTGTTGTAAGTTTGACATGTGAATAGAATTTGACATTTGTAAGTTTTACTTTGTTTAAAAAGAATTTGAATCTTATCATTGGTGTATCTGTTGGGGTTTTCAATGAAAGAATACTTACTTTTTTATTACTTATCCTTCAATTATTGATCAAACAATAATGAATCAATCCGATATAAGTTCGAATAGTCTCATTGTTAGCATAAACTAACAACACAAGCATTCAATGTGAAGAGTATAGTATCATAACTAAAAAACACACAAATCTGATGTGATTAAGTTTAAAAAACGTCACAAAATTCATTATTGTTTGAGCAAATCACATAAAACTCAATTTGTATTATCATCAGTAGATGTAACAAAGTTTCTAATAATATAAACTAACAACACAACAATTACATGTGAATAATACAACATCATACCTAAATAAACTAAAAAAACGCACAAATATGGTGCAATTAAGTTCATAAACATCACAAAACTCATCCCTGTTAGCACAAATCATATAAAATTCACCAAATCTGATGCGATTAAGTTCAAAAACATCACAAAATTCCTCACCGATAAAGCAAATCATATGAAATTCATCATATCTGATGCAAGTAAGTTCAAATACATCACAAAATCATCATCGTTTGTAATGAAATTAATAGATATGAGATGAAAGAAATCTTACCTGAAGAACATGATGAAGAGGTGGTCTGTGGGAGGTCAGCTTTTGAATTGTGTGGAAACCCTAAAGAAAATATTTATATGTGGAACACAAGATTGAGATGATTTTACCCCAAATAAATCGAAATTAATCAAAAGAAATCGAACCTCCAAATAGCTTTTAGATTGCGATGAAGGTGAAGAGTAGAAAAAAAGAGATCTTTGATGTAGAAGAATCGATTGAGAATAGAGGAGAGAACCAAAATAGAGATGTGGCTGAAATTTGGGGGAAATGATTAGGGTTACATGTAAACGAACACAAAAACCCAGTTAAGGAAAAAGGGAGGCGTGGACAGTCTAGATAACGAACACGGTAGCAAATAAAATATGGGGTTGACACGTATCTCAGAAGAATGTGAAGGGGACACGTGTCCAAACCTTTGTTCCTTTATTATATATATATATATAGGGAGAGACTCATGCGAGAACTCCATTTATTGTGAGAATAGCGAGAACCAATGTGAACACAACCTAAAATAGCTAAAAAAACCTAAAAAAAAACCTAACCCCCACCCCCCAAAAACCTAACCCCCCCCCCCAAAAAAAAAAAAAAACCTAACCCCCCCCCCCCCCCAAAAAAAAAAAAAAACCTAACCCCCCCAAGCTAAATGCTAAAAAAAAACCTAACCCCCCCCCCCCCCCAACAAAAAAAACCTAAACCCCCACCCCCAAAAAACCTAACCCCCACCCCCCAAAGCTAAAATGCTAAAAACTAAACCCCAAAAAAACCTAAAAAAATAAAAAAAAATCTAAAATTTTTTTTTGAATTTTTTAATATTTTTTATCTTAAAATCGCTACTTTTAGAAGCCAAAAAAAAAAATTTTTTAAATTTTTTTTTTTGGCTTCGAAAAGTAGCGATTTTTTATAAAAAATATTTAAAAATTCAAAAAAAAAAAATTTGTGTGATTTTTAGCTATTTTTAGGCATTTTTTGTTGTGTTCACATTGGTTCTCGCGGTTCTCGCAGTAAGAGGTGGTTCTCGCATGATCTTCTCCCTATATATATATAGGGGACCGCTAAAATTAAAACCACCTCTAGTTATGAGAACCATGAGAACCACTTATTAGCCCTTAGATCAACTTGATGGATGGATGAGATTAAAAGTAACAAAAATTAATATTAAATGGTTTTTGTCTTATTATGTCTTTAATATTATAATCCAAAAGGGTATTTAAGTAATTTTGTTTTTTTTGTCTTATTAAGTTTATTGTTTTTTATTACAATTTTGTCCTATTACATTAATTAGTTTTTTCTAAAATCAGATTTCTTTATTAAACAAATACTTTGAAATCAGATTATTTATATAAAAAAATTTTATGCGCGTTTTTTTACTACCCGTTTTTTACGCGCGTTTTTTTACGACCCGTTTTACGCTCCGTTTTTTCACGCCGATTTTGCGACCGTAGTTTTTAAGTGCCGTTTTTAGGCCCGGTTTTAGGCGCCGTTTTTTTGCCGCGCCGTTTTTTACGACCCGTTTGTACGACCCGTCTTACGACCCGTTTTTTACGCGCGTTTTTTACGACCCGTTTTACGCTCCGTTTTTTCACGCCGATTTTACGAACCCTTTTTTACGACCCGTTTTTACGACCCGTTTTTTACGACCCGTTTTACGCCCGACTTTTTCACGCGTCATTTTTCCAACCCGCCGTTTTTACGTTAACGTTTTTTACGTTTTACGCGCCGGTTTCTTACGTTAACGTTTTTCTAGGTTTTATGCGTTGGTTTTTTACGTTTTACGTTAAAATTTTTACGTTTTACGTTTTTATGTTTTACGTAAACCTTTTTACGTTTTACGTAAAACATTTTACGTTTTACGTAAAACATTTTACGTTTTACGTTAAAATTTTTACGTTTTACGTTTTTACGTAAAAAGTTTTACGTTTTACGTTTGACGTAAAACTTTTTACGTTTTACGTAAAAAAATTTACGGTTTACTTTAAAAAGTTTACGGTTTAAGTTTTTTTCTTTTACAAAAACTTTTTTTTATACAAAAATGAACGCACCCAGAAAATCACACACTCGGGAGGTGACTCAGATACTTTGCTATCATCATCGACGCCTCAAAAAAAAAAAACCCCAACAAACAAAAATCAAAAGAACGCGTTTTGGCTCAGATTTTCCGATAATCAGAGGCTGCAAAGTGGGGTTGCGGGTTCAAAAACCTACCCTCCACCGTCCTTGCCGCGCCATCGTCATCAAAATATACGTTTTTTTTTTGCATCATCATCGCCCCAATCCAAACGGATCAAAACCCACATTGTTCACTGTTTGAAATATACCAAAAAGCACCATATTCAAAACATTCAAAGGAACCAGATTCAACAGATTCAAACATTCAAAAGCACCATGAACATCATTAAACCGATTCAACTGTCTCGCTAAGATTCAAAGATTCAACAGATTCAAAAAGCATCAGATTCATCAAAATCAAAACCCAACAAAAACACTTACCAAACAAGCACATGAACATCATCATAAAACAAACCATCAAGAAAAGTAAAAAACACAAGGGTGAAATTACCAGATTCAACCATCAACAAGTGGTGACAAAATGTCAAGAAGTTCAGATCTACGAAGAACTAACCACCACCATCACCGATCTCTGCACAAAAACCCCCACCGGTCTCCCCACAAACCACCACCGCCCTTCCGCCTCTGCACAACTCCCACCAAACCACCGCCCCACCACCACGTTCAGCCTCTGTTTGGGGCCACCGGCATCAACTCGTCGGTAGGAGACCAGGACCTCCGCCGCTCACGGCGGCGCTGCTCAATTTCCTCTACATCGCCGGTGGTGGTGGTGGTTCTTCAACGTGTAACGGGGATGGGGGTTGTGGTTGCGATGTGGCGGTGGGTGTGAGGTTGGGGTTGGATGTCATCGAAAGAGAGAGGGGATGATGTTTGCTTTTTTGTAGAGGATGAAGATGAAGGTCTTCATCATCATCAGGCAATTTTTTTAGTTTCAAAATGAGAAATGAGGAGAGAGAGAGACAAAAGTTAGGTTTAAGTACAATGTGACATTTAAAAAAGCTGATGGTATTTAATGAGGAGAGAGGAAGGATATGACTATTGGGGTAAATGACCAAATTACCCTTTCTGTTGTCAAAATCTGATTGGTGGAGACTGGTTCTCATGGTTCTTATAACTGGGGGTGGTTTTCATTTTAGCGGCTCCCTATATATATATATATATATTTTAATAACCTGCCAACCCACGCGGTGCACCCACGCCCCGCCATACCCCACGGACACGTCACTAGGCGGTGGGAGGGGTCGAACTCCACGTGTCAACTCATGCCCCCAACCCAGGCCCCACCATACCCCACGATCTAAGTTTATGTTATTAAAATATTTTTATCGTTTATACATATATAACCATGGGTGAAACGATGTTATCACTACCTTCTTAATTGAGAGGTCGGAATATAACTTTTTCTATGTATGCTTTCATTCTCATCCGGCATAAAAAATGCTCAATCGATTTACGCTGCTACATACAACCATATTTTATATAGTTGTAACTTGGAAAACAAATACAAAAATTCAACGAGATTGGTTAGTAAAAAGGGACGAGAATCACAATTTGATTTGTACACAACTGTCATGATTATTGGGTAAAAGGTTAAATTCAATGGGTCGTTTTCTCGTATCATTTATGTTTTATATACAACAAATGTGTATTCAATTAATTTCCCAAGTATACATTATGAATTATTAATAAAATCTAATGCGCTCGTTTTGACGATTATCATTGACATTTGAAGAGGACGGATATGGAATAAAGATACAAGTTTTATAGTAACTAGGGATTGTGCCCGCGCGCGATGCGGCGCATATGCATTAGGTGATAATTACTGGTATAAACATTAAGAAAACTGAAATAAGAGTACATATAGAGGTAGTAGGTTACATTAGGATTATACTACAATTTTGAGTTTTAAAGTTATGGTCCTTGCTTGCTGCTTTCATAGTTTTGCAGCGTTGTTGATGTCTTCTGTGAAGTGAGATGCGCTGATGCCAAAATATTGTGCTAGAGCCAAAGCATTCGTTGTTCTTGTATGTGTGTTGCAAAAGGGAGCCTTTATGAAGGCGCAAAATCGGCAAGGACCGACAAAAATGTTACTTTCCCCATTGTCCTTTTACTTCTTTGTCTGCTTTCCCGGTGTTTCATCGTCTGTGTAATAGTAAAAGGATTTTATAGGTAGTTTTATGCATTTGACTTTTTAAAAAAATGTGGATATATTTGCATATACTTGGCGAATCCGGTGCGCCTCTTTTGGTAGTTGTTGTTTTAGGATCTGGGGTTGCTGGAATTATGGCCGGTGGTATTCCAGCTTTGTTTACGGCCATTGAGTTGTCTTGTTTCATTGAGATGTCTAAAACTGCAGTTTTTCCCCTGAGCTTATAAATATCTCCAGGTATAATTTCCGGATCTGTGTGTCCGTCTTTGACTACCATGTTGTAGCAAGATTTTTCTAGCATTTGCTCCATTGCTTCATTGAAGAAAACAGCCTTTGCTTTGTCACTTTCATCCTCTATAGTTGTGTTAACACAATACCTAAAGATTGGAGGTCAATTGTTATTTCAGTCATACATTATGTGTTTTTTATATGAGAGTTCAAGGAGACTTGCATGAAAGATGGGTTAGGAACATGGCCATCGTCTTCGCATACGAAGCGTGGAATGTCAGCCCTTTGTAAGTGGACTTTGCCTTTGCACTTTGGACATGTAACATAAAACCATTTACGATCTTCAGTGATTTCTGTCACTGTTGCCTTGTAGGTAAACTTGGTTCGCTGTATTTGGTCAATCCATGTGTTTCAATATAGTATGTTACAGACAATTTATTTACCAATAACATAAAGTAAAAGGAGAGTAAGTTGTACCGTTGTATCTTGCTTGTACTTGGCTTTGATTTCGGCTATTGGAAGTACTAGTTTCTTTTGTCCAACTGTTTCTGATCTTTCCAATTTGCTAAATCTATAATTGTGAGTTTACCATTTAATATTAATTGTTTGAGGTAAAGCATGCATATGAAAAATTGAAAACTATATATTGCTATGAAATGGTTATGGACTTCTTTGATTTTTGATGTATTAGTTGATAATTGAAAATGAGGACATCATTAGTGTTTCGATAATTGAAGCACCTTGGAGGAAATTATGTTGTTAAGATGCAAATACTTACTTGTAAATGTAGCTCTGTAGTTCTGGAATGGGTGGGTTTAGAACTGCCGTTGTTGCATCGGTAGATTCTAACAGGAGATTTTATTATATAGGGACAAGTTTGTTGTTAATACATACACGAAATTTCTATAATAAAGGAGGTGAGGTGTAATGGTTTGCAACTTACCCTGGAACACTGTTACGATGGTTGCTGTAACTGCGAGCAGCTGGCCCATTGCATTTGCTTTTTCATACGGAAACATCGTTTGCGCCCAGAAAGTGATCTCAATTTCATTCATCCTGTTCCGGTAAGTATGTGATAAAAGAAAATAGAGCATATTATTTGTAATTAAGTCTAATATGAAAATGTTATGTTTTAGTTATGCGAACTACTAACCATTCATCTTGGATTTTAACCTTCTTGATAATCTTGCCTGCCCTTCTTAACGGAGGAGATACTGTTTCCACACGTCCTATGTAATCTGTATAAATGTTTGTTATGAGACGTTAAGATATTATTCATTTATTTGTAAAGCTGAAATCTGGCAGAGAAAAAAAAAACTATATTTAATGTAATAAATTCTTTTATTCTTTGTTTATTACAATTATTTCTAGGGTTCTTGAAAATTTGACGCTTTGCAACATTGATAGCCTTATTAAAGAAAGTCAGTATCATTTTGCCAAAAGAAAACGGAACAAAAAAAATAATCAAAGGAGGAGACGAAATTCTTTTCATGAATTTATAGATACAATGGCCCACATCCTGAACGTCCTCTACGGGTTAACCGAATGACCCGTACCGAAACTCGAATATCTCTGTTTATTATTCGGTTTAGGGTCGGATCGGGTCGGTTTCTGAAAAATGCTCAGCCCCTGTATCTATTTATTTAATAGGCGTGTTTGTTGCAAAAAAAAAAAAAAAAACCCCATCAAAGTAATCCATTTCCATCAAGTTTTATTCTTGTATAAACAACCTCATCTATCCCAATTTTTCAACACTTGAAACGACCCAAATTTCTGTTTGAAGTGACATCTCAGGTACATACTATACAGTTGACTAATGATAAGAAATTAAGGCCCAATTTTTATTTTTGTTTCATCACGAATTCAAATGCCTAGTTTTGCTCTGATGCTTACAAAAGACAAAAGTGTTGTTATTACATGTTAATGGTTTTGGATTTGCCTTTCGACTTGCAAGCATATCATAAGTTGCAAAATTGTAATAGTAAGTTGGTATGCTGTCGTCGTGAAGCGGTTCAAAAATTGCTGTAGCCCCAAGCCTTAGAGTTGCATCGTGTGGGACGACCTTCATGTATTCTCGAGATTTTATTGCAATGTATTCACTTACCTTGTAGCATGAGCCAATTTTTAACTTTGAATCAAAATCAGCCTCTTTCTTTGGGTTGGCAGTTGCCTCTATTGCAGCTCCCTGTGGGTAGTTCATAGTTAAACTAAATTATGTGTTATAAATGGTCATAATGGTGTGTGTATATATATATATATATATATATAGGATAAGGATCATGAGTGAACAACATTCTTGGTTGTGAACCTTGTGAACTAATCTCAACCATTGGTTTCAATCCTTGATCAATAGGGCAAGATTGTAATTATATAAATTATTTTTTTTAAATTCCTTTCCATAATATAATGTCAGTTACAATTCCTATATTCTAGCATATTATACGTGATCTTCTTTAATTATATTCAAATTATGTCTTTTACTAATCCAATTTTTTAAACGATTCAAACCCTGATAATTTCTCAACCCCGGCGTCGATCATGGAGGGAGGTTCTAGCAGCGGCTTCAATGGACGAGACCCAATCCAACAAGATGAATTAAATCCAGTTTTTTACACCACCATCAATCGACCAGGTTCAGTTTTTTTTATATGTTTTGTTCGGTTTTTTTTGCATCTGAATTGTCAATTACAGTTTGGTGATCTTCTTCGTCCAGTTCTTTGTCGTTAGTTTCATCTTCATGGCTTTTAATGATAATCATTCCGTTTTTTTTATTTGTATTTGTGGGTTATCGTGTTCTAAGTTTTTATATAATTCATGAATCAGATATGTTGATGACTTTGTTTTATAAAACAGTTGCATGTCCACATATGTACTAAAAATATCTGAATATTTTAGCATGATTTGTTTCACAGATTTCAGTGTTTGTTTACAGATTTGGTGTAGTAACTGAATTGTTTGTATGTTAAGATTAAAGTGCATGTACACATATGTACTGATCACTCCTGAGATATTGGATGACTTCTTTACAGATGTATATCAGAAAATGAATATTTTTAGGATCAAACAACAGTAGCTTAGACACATATGTACTGATCACTTCTGGGATATTGCCAGCTTTTTTTTATACATTCATTTGTATAACTCACTTTCTCATGCTTAATTAATTATACTTGTTTTCTATATTAATTATCAGAGTCAGTTGCTAGCAATGTTTACGAAACACCTAACGGCAGTAGGTATTGGACGCCAGTTGTTCCGTCGGGTTTCAAACCTTTTGTCAAAGCGAGATTTAGTTCGATGGAAGCTGCTATTGCAATGTATGAGGAATATGCACAACTTGCGGGTTTTTGTACACGGTTGGGTACTTCTAAGAAAGAAAAGATCGGCGACAAAGTAATAACAAATCTGCGATAAGTCTTGTGTTCTAGAGCCAACAAGCCTAAAGACACCGATAGTCAACCGTCTGAGGTTGATACTATTTCCCCTAAAAGACGATCAAACATAAAAGTTACAGATTGTAAAGCCTGTGTGAAATTTAAACGCGTGAAGGATACAGATGAGGTTGAATTATATAAATGGGTAGAACAACATAACCATGGGTTTACATCTCCTGAAAACCTTGATTTATCTCTAAAGAAGAGGAAGCTTGATTTTTCCACCACCGAGTTTATAGCAAAATGCCGTAATGCTAACATTGGTCCCACGAAATCCCACAAACTTCAGGTTGTCATAAAAGGTGGCCATCATAACGTCCAGGGCACTGTTGTTGACTATAAAAATTGTGGTAGAGATATCCGAGATTTCATCGGTGAAAGAGACGCCCAAATGTTAGTTGCCAAAATGAACGCAAGATGCAAGAACAAAGAAAATTATACGTTTGATACCCAGATTGTTGACACAGAACTCCAGTTGATTTTTTGGTGTGATAATGTTTCGAAAATGAATTACGAAGCATTTGGGGATGTTTTGGCTTTTGATGCAACGTACCACACGAACATGTAAGTTATAAATTCTCATATTCTAAATCTTTAGTTATTTACATTTACGTGTTACAATTTACTTTTTGTTACAGGTACGATATGATTTTTGTTCCATTTACTGGTGTTGATCATCACAAAAAATGCACGATATTTGGTGCTGGGATGCTTCATAACGAGACAATCGAGTCATACACTTGGCTTCTTCAAAAATTTCTCCAAGCTCATAACGGCAGACAACCTCTTTTGGTTCTAACCGATCAGGATTGTGCCATGAAACAAGCAGTTAGCAACGTATTCGACAAGTCGCATCATCGACTATGTATGTGGCATATAGTTCAAAAGATACCATCTAAGGTATTTCTTTACAAACTTTCTGGTTATAACCTTTTTGTACACTAGTGTACACGTAGCATCATACACTGGTGTCCATTCTTCCATATCTTTTATTTGCAACATTTACATGTTTTTATTTCGACTATGATAACTTTTTCATTTCTTTTTACCAAAAATAGATAAAGGGAGACAACTTGACAAATATCGAGATAAAAGAGAAGTTTCACAAGCTTGTTTGGAACGTCTATATCAAACCTGAGACATTCGAGCAAAGGTGGAATTCATTGATCGCTGAATATGGGTTAGAGTCTCATAAATGGTTGACAGAGATGTTTGCAATTCGGGAGCAATGGATTCCAGGTTACTTCCGTGAAATACCCATGAGCACTTTAATGAAAACCACATCCAGATGCGAAAGTGCAAACCACATGTTTAAAGCAGACTCGAGCGCACATAATACACTGGTTCAATTCATGTTATGTTATGACACGTCCATCGATGGGTTAAGAAACAAGCAAAGGGAACTTTGCAATCATACTGAGACTACCAACCCAGAAAAATACAAAACAAGCTACAGGATTGAACGTCACGCGAACGTTGTTTACACAAGGAAAATTTTCTACGAGGTTCAAAAGCAAATTTTCAATGGTACAGAATTTAGTTACATTGCCGAACGGTCCCTGGTTGATGGCATTCATTGTTTTACGGTTGCTCATCTAGATCATGAAAAGGAAGTTGTAAACGAGTTCAAGGTTAGCCAAATATCACTACTTAATATTATTACTACCTAATTTCGTATTCAGCTTTCTTTATTCGTTATGTTACTTTTACTGTACATCAGTGTTTATCACTCACTGAAGTCATACTAACCAGCTTCTCAACCACCTTTTTATTAGGTGACCTTTAACAAGGAAGACCTGTCGGTTTCTTGTGCTTGCAATGGTTTCACCCGAGATGGATATCCATGTCGCCACGTGTTTTGTGTCTTCAGAAGCCATAATATTCAAGAGATCCCAGCCAGATACATTCACCCGAGATGGAGACGAAATGCTCTTCCGGGTGTTGTGCATAGCTTGGAGAACAGGTTATCCGTAGACCAATCTAGGAGTGCAGTATTATGGCGACGAATCTTAGAAAACATGGACATGTGTAGAGATCGTGTACGGGGTAACATTGACAAACTAGAGGAACTAGACTCACATATTCAGGCACTTAAAGATAAGATATTTGCTGAAGTTCCTTATGATACAGAAATTCATAGAAAGGGGGTAGCAATTCAAGAAGTTATTGCCCACACTGAACCGGACGAGATCTCGTGTACGGCACCCAAGAAAATTCGTAACAAGGGTTGTGGGAAGCACAAAAGACCGATTGCTCCTTGAGAAAAAGCAATAAAAGCTGCCAAAAAGCCAAGAAGGAAATGTAATTATTGCGGAAAACGAGTTAGAACACACGACAAAAGGAATTGCCCTTTAAAAAATGGGAAGCCAACTAAGGATGACTCGTCTTGATGTGCTAAAAGTGATCTAATAAAAACAACTAAATTTAACCTAAATCTAGACACTCTAAGCTTTAAATTTATAAAACTAAGACTCGATCTAAAACTAAACCACACAACCGGCAAGTGTACCGATCAATGTAGTATAGCTACAGTAAGTCCGAGTATCGAACCCACGAGACTCTAAGGATTACGCTAAGACTTTATTTAGACTAGAACTGACACGACTTAACTATTTATTTATTGATTGGGGGGTTTCTAAAAATCCTAAAGAATGCAAAAACGAATAAACTAAAGTAGCTAAAGAACTAAACACGAACTCGGACGAAGACTTTGACAAGTGGTGATGAAGACTACCTAGGCTAGACTCAAGTTTAACTCAGAATGGATTTCTATTCGATAGTTTTGTGGTATGGAACCGGGATCTTTGGATACTAAACCTATTAAGACACCACTAAGCCCCTCAAACACTCTCAAGGCGATTCTTGTGACACTACCTAGGCTGTTATGCTCACTGGTTTTCTAGATTTCCTCACAGTCTTCTAGTTTCTTGAAAGTGCCTATATAAGACGCTCTACCTCACAGCGCGAACGTCTAAAGCAACTACGGGTTTTAATCTTGGTTTAATAGACAATGGAATGTTAAGGACTTATAACCAAACCGAGACCTATTAATAACCTCGAGCCTCACAGCGACAAGTTTAGCAGAACACTTGATTTTATTAAATTACTGAATATTACTTCTAAGGTTACTTACTCGATTTTCACCCTAAAGGATTAATGATCTATTACGTGATATAGACACTCACCTAAATCAAGAACCCTAGCACAACCCTATTATGTGATATAGACCGTCACCAAGGATTATACGAAGCAATAAACAGTGATAAAACAAATATCAAGCATGCATATACACCAAGTTAAAATTCCATAGCTTTTACAATACAAGAAAAATCCATAAACCACGCCAAAAACCGAATAAAAATCCAAACTTTATTTAAACCATTGTCATGCCTAGGTAGTTTAAGAGTTTTAGCCGAAAAACATAGTCTTAAAAATAATAAACCAAGGTTCAAATATTGAATTACTTGGCATAAAAAAAATAAAGAACTAAGCAAACAAGAAAGAATCGAGTAGATAGAACCCGTTAAATTCTTGATCTCCAAGCCTTCAACTTTAATCCCAATGATTCTCTAGCCTTGAACCCTTTGCAAATTATCTTCTTTAAAATTCGTTCATGATTGATGATCTCCGTGCAACGCCTGATGTTCCTGTCCAAATTATTTTTTTCTCTGATGTCGATGTGCCTCCCTTTAAATATATTTGCCGCCTCTTGAAGTTTGCGTGCCCTCCAAAAGTTGTGCCTTCTGTCCCAAGTTAATCAAGATGGCCACCCAAAATCACCTCTGGATATGGGCTATCTTTTTGTTATAGGCCATTAGGAATTTTTCGGCTTAACAATATCTATAATTATTTCAAGGCCCACATCCCAAAAATCACGATCTGCTGGGTTGTTTATCTTTGGTGGCCTATCACCCATGTGATCCTCCTTATCCACTCCATAATTATATGCACTTTTCCAAATATTACAATTTGATCGATCATACTTACTGATGCCCACTTTTCCAAATATAGGCATCCAAGACTTTAACCAAAAAATGGTGGCAAGTGGTGTAATTAAAGGGAATTGGCATGGGCTTTTCCTTTTCTGATGTGTAGATATGCAGCTCAAAAGAAAATAGCTGCAATTTTACTTGGATCACTGGCACCCTACTCTGACCAACTGGCTGGTCATTTCCATATTACTCGTTTTTGTTCCATTTGCACCAGGACCTGGCCCAACACAAAATAATATAATATAATACTAAAACTAAATAAAAACAAATAAAACTTATACAAAAATTATACAATTTACACGGGACAAATATGTGTATTTTACCCCACATCACGTCTACAGATGAGGATGCCGATGAAGACGAAGATGAAGAAGACATGGAGATTGAATCAGACGAAACTGATAGGGATGGCAACGCTAGCGATGATTAGTTTATTCATGCAAATACACTATCTTTTGTTAAATTTGATTTATTTTGTTAAATTTGATTGTTTAAAGACATATATTGGTGATTGTTTTTACTCATTCCCTATTGTCTATGTTAATCTATAACAACTAACGTGCACAAAGGCAGTTTCATTATGCCTGCATATACACTAAAGATAACCTGTTATCCACCCTTAACCAAATGGCAGCTTCCAAACGAATGCATATACACTAGTGTTTTCAGTTATCTTACATATATGTACTTACCCCTTATAGCCTTTTAATCCTAGACACTCTTACTGTGTTGTATTAACTAACATAAACTCAACTACATACTCTGGCGTATTTTCATTTAGACCGTTTCATTTACTTTTGGGAACCCAATATAAACTTAACTGATATCCAATCATTACCTACAAGGAAGCTTACGTAACACTGCATATACGCGAGTGTTTTTTACTCATGTTACATGTGTGTATTTAACTTCTTACACTGGTGTATTGTTCTAATAAATTTTTATTTTAAAGTACATCTTCATTTTGCCCACCTCTTAACAATGTATTAATCCCTTTAGTCCCTTTCATTTACGTTTAGGAACCCAATATACACAACTGATATCCACTCATTAACTACAACGAACTTTGTCTAACACTGCATATACACGAGTGTTTTTTACTTATGTTACATAGGTGTATTTAACTTTTTCCACCAGTGTATTTGTCACGACCCCCGACCCACCCTGGACGGAATCGGGAGCCGCAAACAGCCAAGTGGTACCGGTGATTATTTTGAAAAATATTGCAGCGGAAATTTCATCAGGACCGTGAGTTAGGAAAAAATATCAGAGTTTAGAAAACACCGGATTTTATTAAATAGATGGAATAAATCCATGTTTTTACAAAGGTAGCTTTAATAAGGGATAACCCAATTACATAAAACAATATTTCTTAATTTGATTTAATTAATAAAATAAGCCACTTCTTGATGCCTTTAAGTGCCGTAGCCATCTCTTACTCCAATCTACTGTAATTACCTGAAACGCGTTTTAAAAAGGTTTTGTCAGCAGGAAATACTGGTGAGTTCATTCATTTTGCTTAAAACGACACGTTTGTTATAATTTACAGTATTAAGAGCGATTACAATGTTTCCTGATATCAACCAACTACCCACGGTATTTGTCACTCGACATTCATCGGTAACCTCTGAGTCCAATGGTGTCTGTGACTATGGTCATATCACTCATTGGCTAACCCGTTGTCCAATAGTGACGGTTATCAAGTAATGCATACAAAACCCCACATACCGGCTGTAATTTGGTGACTACAAAGACTTAATCCCTGTAATTATAACTTTGAAAGTAAACATGCTTTTGAAATCAAATTTGATAAAAAGAGAATGACTCACATTATAAGCATGCAGATTTATACTGGCAGAGTTTAGCCTACTGGTTAGCCTTGATATTGCAGATTTATACAGGCAGAGCTTAGCCTATTGATTAGTCTTGTAACCTAATGCACACGAACTCGGTAAGTAACTAATACAGCATTTACGATAACTCACGAGATTAAAACCCTCACGACAAATGACAAAGTGCAATCACTTAAACATCCATCGGATTCACAACGAATGACAGAGTATTCCCCGAGATCGAGTGGTACTCAAACATCCAGTCGGAATCACGACTAATGACAAAGGATAGTACTTAAACATCCGGTCGGATAGTTTCAATTGATCGGATATTGAATCGTAGTAGCGATTGAGTTTATACCCGGTATCGTAGCAGTACCCCACTACTTTAAAAGTGAAATTCGAGCAGAGTGAGAATGATTCTGAAAGTTTTGTCGACACAGAATGAAAGCCCCTGAGCTAGGCTATTTATAGCTGAAATTGGGTTCCCTCGTGGCCCGCGTAAGCCTCCGGCCAAACCTTACGCGGCCCACGTGGGAGTGTGGATCATATCGAAGGTTGCTGAGTCACCGGTAGTCGCGACACGTGTGACGACACGTGGATCCGGATGCTTATCCGGTCAAACTGAAGGTTGACGCGGCCCGCGTAACTTCCTGCCTATTCCTTACGCGGCCCGCGAGAAGGTGTAAAATATGATTTTCTTGAGTTTTGATATAGATTGGGGTTTCAGGGGTCCGGGTTTTTACTTATGGATCAATTTGGGACATTTTTTAATACAAAGAAAAATGGAATAAAATAGTGAGAAAAGAGAATGGATCCACTTTATAACTTTAGGGTTCAACTAGAAAGTCTCCTGGTAGAATATTGGGTATAACTTCTGAGCTATTTAAAAATATATAATGCACTTGTGGTAAGTATAGTACCCCTAATTCAACCTTGTCCCTATGTCACGAGACAGAACCCCAACGAACTTAGTCAGGTAGAGCCTTGACATGTGTTATGGGGCTCAGATCAATCGGAAAGGGTAACGGTGATCGGGAGTTAAAATACTTAAAATGGGACAGGGCTTTATTATTATTATTATAGGGTGAATTTAAAATAAAATATATATATATATATAGACGGAGAGAGATCGAAATATGAATATTTGAGTTGAGGAAAGTATGCTATTTATAGTAAAGGTATCAGAAGCTTGTCATCCTATTAATTCATTTTAGAAAGACACGTACACCTACACCAATTTCATACATGTCCATTTTTTGAGAAAAGAAGTTACTTAGATTCCATTCTGGTGGACACATGCATATGTGCTATTACATTTGAGATGTTAGTTTCACTTTTAATATTATTTTATTGTACATGTAAAAATGTCAGGCATATAATTCGAATTCTATGGACAAGTATAACTTTCTAAAATTCAATTTAGTTATTATTATTATATTAATTTATATATTATAATTAATTTAACTGCTTCACTTATTTGGCGCGTATAACTTGTAAAATATAACGTTTTATAAAATAACGAATATGTCTTTAGAACGAGAATATTTTTGTCTACATTTTGAACCAAGTTTCATTAAAAATAGAGTAAGTTCAAATATATTGTATTTTTATAATTTAATTAGTATACGGTCATTAGACCCGTCTAGGTACTTCATATTTGTAATAATCAACTTACTCGTAATCTACCCGTTTAATAAAATAAGTTTTTATATACTTTTATTTTAGTTAGAAAGGTCACCCATATACAGGCAAATTAATTATATTATTTTAACCAACTATATAAAATAGTGTTTAAAACTATTTGGGTTGAATATTTATATTAAAAATAAACTAGTTACTAGTGGTTAAACCTATAATTCTTATATGATAAAAAAAAGAATGTTACAATATTGTTCTAATAACTTTTTCTTTTACAATATATTTTTATTGTGTCCATCTCTTAAACAATGAAATAAACCCAAAACAAAAACACCATGTGCATACATAAAACAAAAGGTGTCCCAACACTGTCAACTTACACCAGATATAAAAGATATAAAGTTCAAGTCAACCTTAATTCAAAATTTGTTTCCCTACTAAGTTCATTCACTTATCTTTCCCATTCAATCCCTTTTCAACCTCAAACCCTTGTGCTATGTTCCATGCAACGGCTGCACCCATTACTTCATTACGCAGTTTGTTTGCATCGGAAGAAATAATCTTGCAAGCGTACTTTTTCCGTAATCTAGTTAGACTAGACTTTTTTTTGGGTATGCGCGCGAGGAAATCCACTGTCCCATTTTACATTGGTTTCACCAAACCAGGTCTCCATGTGACGCGTAGCAAAAACACCACAGTCCACACTATTTCCTATAGTCGCCCATTCAATCTCCAGCCTTCTCGGTATTACTCTGTCAAATTCCAAACTTTTCGGATGGCTTATGGATCTCAAGTATTTTACAAAAACATCTTTCTGCGTTTAAAACCAACACATATCAGGTTAGCAACTTTATACACATGTGTACGCTTACATATTACATTCATACTTACCACTTTAAATGGTGTCGTCTTCTTTAAAAAATCGTCAGCATCAGAAAACTGGATGAAGCTCTCGCTAGGATGCATGTTGTCAATCACACTTATCGCCAACTTCTCCATGTCAAAACTAACAAGATAAAAGTGACTATTTTCCAGTATCGGGAAAACAATCACGGTATAACCCGCCATATCCATAAGTGATTCATCCTTATTCAGCGCCATCAGAAACGCACTGCTGAACTTCTCCAACCGACCCTTGTCATCGTACTGTGTGTTGGTTAAGACGTCATCATTCTACAAATTAAAATCAACAAAATATCATCATCTGAACTTTTTTTTTTCCAAAACAACTAATTAAAACTGATTTACAAATAACAAAAATGTTATAACTTACAAAACAAGCCGTGTGGCAGAAAAGACGTCGAGTTTCACCAACTTTTTTGTAAACCTCTTTTCTTTTCTGCTTAGTCGTATTCTGGCGATCAGCTTCTTCGTGATTTAGGACCGTTGCGAAGAAATTGATAACTGCGTCTCCCATCCACACGCTCGGGTAAAAATCTTTTACTTGAAAGTACATTAGCCCGATGCCAGACTCCGTTAAAAACACGTACGTTCTGAACAGTTTCATACGTACACATTTTAGACATTTAATACACCAGTGTATATCACCTTTTGTTTCAGTACTAACTTACATAAGGAAACATAAACCTAAAAGTTATAACCTGGAAGATATATTTCATGCATAAAAAAGGTACTAATATAATCCAGTCAAACGGTTGCTTACCCTTTTGAACCAGCAACTTCGGCTACTTCTTTTTTATCCCTGCTCTCCTTTGTCGCAACCTGTTTACCCTTCTTTTTCGGTGTTGCAACTCTGTACAAGTTATTTTACAAAAACAAAACATTTGTATTATAGGATTCTCAATCATAACAAAGTTTTAAAAAAAAATGAAGATTCTGAATAAAAAAAATTCAGCAAAAATAACACATACTGAGTATCTTCTACACACGAGACCAAGTATCTCCAAATTACTTTATCTTTCGAATGCATCCATGTATTAATGTCCACAGCTCGTAACATAAACGGAGATTTCCCATATTTTGACATTTGTTTTTTCCTTTTTCCTTTCCCGCCAACATCAGATTCCGGTTCAACATTTCTCACAGGTTCTTCTCTTAACGCCACCAACTCTTGTGTACTTGGAAGAGGCCGAGACAGCCCCAAGTCGAATGAGGGCATGTCATCCATCTGTTGCGTATCATACGCACCTGAAATAACATCCTCGAGTACATCAGAGTACATAATAATATTATGCGTAAACGTTGATGCAATATGCGGAGTCGAGAACCCATCTGCTTCGTCGGCCACACTATTATTGTTTCCTTTCATAGTAACGTTATCTACACACATTTAACAGTCAGAATACATATGACTTTTTCTTAATTAGATTATATAACGTAAATGTGTACATGAACACCAAAAACATACCTTTCGTCCGTCCATCATCTGATTTTACTCCGGAAGGTCCAACCTTATCATCGACAACACTTTTGCTAAACATCGACTTGTACCGTTCCAGTACCGGCAACAGGCCCTCGCTATTCGGGAAACGACCTGCCACTTGGGCAACAACATCCTCCACCCACCTCTTCAACCCTTCTGCCTCGTCCAACATCCCTAACAATCCAGCAACGCACTCCTAACATATCCCATCAAAAATCTATTTTTTACTCTACATAAGATATGAATGTTTTCAAATTATTTGATATCAACAAAACCATACCTCAAGCGACATCCCGTCAAATCCCGCACTTTTTTTTTCTTCATCTCCTTTCGATAGATCTACCACTTCGTCTTCACTTTCTTGGTTGTACTCTTGTTCATCAGCGTATAACTCCCTAACATCACCCGGTCCAAATCCCCCGTTCCTTATCTCCAATTCCTTCCGCTTACTCATCATCTCTTTTGTCCAAAAGCTGATTGGAGCTTGCTCACGATCTCCTACCAATCCTGGACACGTTGTGCTATCCAGGTAAAGCAACTACACATAACAAAAAAGTAAAACAAAAAACATTATTAACCAGTACTGGTAAATACAATGTTGTACATACATGTACAGAACAATTTACTATGCTGTACACAAATGTACATAAGTAGTTACATAGGTGTATTTCAAGTTAAAGCGTCATACCACCAAAATAGTGAGCGGACCGCGGAAAAAAGAATTTCGGTCCTCTGTCCCAATCACTTTTACACACCCTGATTGTGTCTATAATCAGCTGGCACCAATCGTGCTCTCTAAACTCTTTTGAAAGACAGAACCATCCGAGCATTGTGTACATCGCGTTCCCATTCTTGGTGCTTGCTATCATTGTCGCTATAAATAGCATTGCGAAATCCATTTTGAACGTCTCGTCATCCGCATAACTATTTTCTCTGATCTTGTCGACTATAATCTTACAACTAACCGGGGTCTTTACAAGCCTGTTTTTCCATGTATTCACACGTGCCTCAGCATCAGCACATCCTTCTGCATCGCTCACCACCCGTATACCTCCGTAAGGTACACCCATTATTCTACGAACACCTTCTTTATTAACTTTTATTTTCCTGTCCCCAACATTGATTTCCATTTTATCTGCGCATTTACGTCAGATACTCTTAGTTGGAGTATCTTTCCAAACCCCATCCTACGAACCACATTTCTCTGCCTCCTCGTCAATATCATAACAGCTTCGAACAATTTATTCGGTGAGGTTCGCGTCCTAATCGATGGTAAACCTTTACTACGCTTCGCCCTCACCCGTTTCTTACTGCTACTTTTCCTTTTTTTTGTGTTCTTTGATTGCTTCCTTTTTTTGAATTTAAAAATATGGTCAACGGCGTTCATCTCACAATCTTCTTCATAATCTAAAAAAATATCAAAACTGTTAACAACATAATAAAACAGCTTTTCCTATAAATATATCCATACAAACAATACCTCCTTTCACGTCTTCGTCTTTGCCGTCCACGCGTTCCCCGTCAGTCGTCTCCTTCATACGTTTCACATAACGCTCGGTAGCTACATCAAAATATAATCAATACACCATTCCCATCATTGCATACACAGTCAATTTTCATAACAGTTTACTTCATTTGTAATAACTTTACTTACTTGTAACAACTTTTTCCTTAACTTTTCCTGATGTGTGTTCCTCAAACTTTGTTTCCGTATTGGATATCTCGTCGTCTCCTGAAGTAAAAAACCACAACCATTAGGACGCTAAATAGAATTTCGGGTACATAATAGGAATGCATGTATGTTATACCGTCTTCTATATTGGTGAAGGGCACACGAACAGCTTTAAATGTTTTACCACTCGGAACCCTACATGCTTGGCTTTTAAATCTCTTTCCTAAAACTGTTACATTCAGATACACAACGAATCAGTTCATACAAAAAAAGTAACGGTTCCACAAGCACTTTCAAACGTTAAGTAGTTTAAACATCCAATCTACATGTGCTATTAGTAACACCCACATTAGCTCCTTCATTCCTTTTAACGTTGTCCGTGTTAAAACCTGTTTAAACATAGGTGCATACGACAAATTCGTTATTATTTGGACCAACAGTATATACTTCAGTTTAAAACTACCAATCTATATCCTTTTTGAATACAGTACATAGGTGTACATCAACACCATTACATCACCATTAGGAGATAAAAATCATCACACAACCAAAGGATACACTTGTGTACTCCAACTATAGCCTTTTTTTATCTAATATTTATATGACAAACATCAGACTTTTTTACAAACAAAACAAACTGATGTACACAATAAACTCATTAAATTCGCTTGTGTACTTCTCGTTATACTTATTTTCTGAACAACATAGATAAACTTTTTGTATCCACCATAAACACAAGTGTACCCACATCCAAAGGATACACTTGTGTACTCCAACTATAGCCTTTTTTATCTAATATTTATATGAAAAAAATCAGATTTTATACACACAAAACAATCTGTTGTACACAATAAACTCATGAAATTCACTGGTGTACTTCTACTTATAGAAGAAAGCAACTTGAGTTCTGTTTGCTAAACGTTGAAATAACGCCATAGATACGACCTAGGTAATGCCGAGTTTAAGATTTCTGTTTTAGATGCTTTTGGTTTATGATGTGCGTGAAGTGTGTTATGGTTTTAATGTTTATTTTAAGCCCTTTTACACTTTTTTAGCCAAGTTTTAAATTTATAAAACACGATATTTACTAACACTAAACACACATATGGGCAAGTGCACCCATCGTGAGTGTAGTATAGTGTTGGTAAGATACCGAGGTCGTCCAAGGACACAAGAGCTTTTAGTACCGGTTTATCCTCAACGTCTAATCAAATCAAAAAGTTAGAAAAAGGTTTTAAACTAGAAAAATAAAAACTAACTAAAATGCTGAAAATAAAATAAAAGTAAAAACAGATAGACAAGATGAATCACTTGGCTCCGACTCGTGTATAGTGTAACCTTTGATTATTTCCGCACTTTTGCACTTTTTAAGAGATTATTGTAGTTATTGTAGTAGGCCCCTCTTTTGAAGGTGACGTTACCCTCAACCCAGTAGTTTGAGTCAGCAAGGATACAATCCTAAAGGGTCGGATTATTGAAAGATAATTAATCAAGTTATTAATGCATATTATGGTAGGACGTTACCCTCGGCTAAGTAGTCTGAGTCAGCAGGGATACAGTCCTAAGTAGCCGGGTTAAAGTATTAATAGTAGCTTACATATGAAGGGGTCAAAGAGTTTGGACCCCCGCCATCCAATACCGTTAAGTATTGAAGGAGGTCCTACTAAATTTGACCCAGGTCCTTGCAGGATCTATACACTGAACAAGGCAAGACTCTTACCAAACCGTTCCCTTAACCCCCGACCAGGTAGCCAACATACCTCCATATAGACCGTGGAGATATGAATGGTGAAAATCTTTTATTTTATATAGACAGTAAAATAATGCCAAGACACCACGGACAAACGATAAGGAAAAATCACCTTCAACATAAGAAACTAGTTATTAAAGTCATTAATACATAACCAAGTAAAAAGTGCAAAAAAGATTAAAAATAAAAAGTATTACACTAGACACTTTGTCTTCACCAAGTGATGTAAGAGACTTAGGAAAACATGGCCTTGATTGTCAAGAACTCTTACGATCAATCTTGGGTGAAGGGTTTTGGGTGAAGGGTTAGGCTTGGGTAAAATGTAACTCCTTTTTAACTATATACCTTTGTAAATATCAAGAGGACTTTTGGGTGAAGGGTTAGGCTTGGGTAAAAGGTAGGTGGTTGGGTTAGTGGTTAGTGAAATGGCGAAAAGCGTAATAAGCGTCGGTTTTCGTAAGACTTTTTATTTTTGCAACTTTTATTTTGATGAAGCTTTTATTCAAACAAAGTTATTTTTGATAAACTTGTTTGTTTTTTTCTCTTTTGCTTCATCATTAACACAAAATTTATTTATTTATTTGTTTATTTATTTATTATTTTTTTTTAAAGTCATACGAAAAACCGAGCTTGTTACTAAAACAAGGGGTTAAAAATAAAAAGGTTTTGGTGGGTGAAAGGGTGTTTGGTTTGGGTTATGAAATGAAAAGGTTTAGGCTCAAAAAGGTTAACTAGGGGGATTTTGGGTAGGTGGTAAAAAAAAAAGAAAAATAATGGTGTAGAAATAAAAAGGGTTAGTCCTAATGCCTCCATCATTTACTTACTCGGGTTTAAGTTGGTAAGGACCGGGAATGTATCGTCGTGGAAAGTTCTAGAGTCGTAAGAACCAAGCGGCTATTCACACAAGAAAACGAAAAAATGAGCATTTAGTTTAAAGATATATATTTGTATGCTCAATAAAGGCTTAAAACTCACTTTTGTGGGAATGGGTTTTTATGTGATCAAGTATATATAATCAAATTTTAACTAAGCTTGTCATGCCGTTTCATAATTTTCTTATGTTGGTTCTTTTTATCACGACGCTATCGGTTGTAAATTTATAAAAATATAACCTTTTTAGAACTTAAAACCCCCGAGTTAAACCTAGACAAGTAAAAAAAAATGAAAATTTTTGAAAAAATTTGGGGTGATTAGCGGTTCCAATAGAGTTTTGTGTAAGGCTTGTAGTTAGGACTTGCAAGATTTAAGGTTTTAGCATCCCCCCACACTTAAATTACACATTGTCCTCAATGTGTCCCAAAAATGAGTTTTTTGGTTGATTGAATGTGTAAAAAGGTGTTAAAAAGCAAAAATTTGTGTTACTGGTTGCCTGGACACGACCCCGTATCTGATGGACACGACCCCGTGTTCAGGTGTCAGTAATGAAAACTTACACAAGGTGGACACGGGGGCGTGTCGACTGGACACGACTCCGTGTCTGTCAAAAGCATGCCTAATTAAACAAACAGCAGGTCTGGGGAAATGGGCACGAGGGCGTGTCGGCTAGACACGACCCCGTGTAGACAATCTGCAAGGTTGAAAAACAGGTTTCTGGCTCCGATTTTCCTGTCCCGGCTTTAGTAGCACTAATGTTTAGTGCTCTAAGCCTCGTATCTACCTGCTTTATCAATAAACACTACACTAAACCATAGCAAACATCCTAATTTACCAAGTTCAACATCCACGTCAACAAAGTTAAAAGAAAAACAAATGCAGAAAATAAAAAGGGTTAAAAGAAAGTAAATTGTTCAACACTCGGCACGCAGGCCGGAAATTATTCAAGATAAAAGGGGGGGGGGGGGGTAACATGTGGGATCTCCAACCAAATGTTCCTTACTTCACTCCTCCTAGTCCATGTCCTCGTCCTCATCGTCATCATCTCCTCCACCATGCCCCGCCATGTACTCCCGGATGCTCCCTATGTCATCCTGGATGTCGGATATGTTCCTTTCGATGGCTCCGACCCGGGCGTACGTGTTGCTCACCATGTTGTAGGTGTTCCTGATGCACATGAGGTTTTCCTGCAATAAATCATGTAAACTTTGGAAGTTAGGAAAACCGCCTCCTTGTTAGGAGGACTGGCCCGGATCACCGTGGTGTTGGTACTGGTACTGAGGAGGGTGTTGAAACTGTGGAGCGTGAAGGACAAGTGCCGCTTGCGGGTTCCATGCATGCCCCTGCATCCTCTGGAAGCTAACCATCCCGTCTTTAGCCTCATAAATTAGGTTCATGGAGCGGCAAATGTGTATGTCCACTCTTCCCGACCATGGGCTCCTTTCGAATGACCTAGGTGTGTTGGTGAAGTGCTTGAAGAGACGGTATACCCACCCTCCAAAGAAGATAGGGGTTGGTGGAGTAGCAAGCTTGTTCAAATGCATGTTTCGGAGCAGGAGGAACGGAACATCGTGGTGTCTGCGGTTATGGATGCAGTGGAGGACAATCAAATCTCTCAACCCAACAACGCCACCGCTATCATGCCTTTGGCTAAGAGAGTAGCCGAGGAGCCTATGGATGTATCGGTAGAGCGGGTCCCTCAACTTAGTGCTCTTAGTGCTGCTCGGATTGTAGTGCCCTTCACCAATCTGAGCCCACGCGGCTTGGCGATCGTTCTCGTCCATCTCTCGCATCCCTCCGGTATTCTCCACATTACCCGCATCTTCTTTCGAATATATCCCAACTATAGACCCAAATTGTGCCATCGAAATAGAGTACCTAGTTCCACCACATCGGAATACCACCCCATCACTGTCGAAAGGGTCGCACCTTGCATTGAACAAGAAGGTGCTGTAGAAATTCATAGTGCACTCGTGGACGGAACGAAGTCGAGTGGTTAAGGCTACTCTTAGCGGGCCGGTAACGAGGTTGTTAAATCGGTCAAGTTGGTTCACCATGGTTAACAGATCCGTGCACACTTGTCTCGGGTATTCTTCCGATCTTGTTTGAAGTACTTCATATCTTGCCCTAGCATCGAGCTCATTTGCTTTAAACCTCGTGAATTTCTTCGACATCTGAAAGAATACACCAAAAGTTAGCACGAAATAGTAGAATTTTCGGACAAAACTACAAACAGTGAGCTGGACACGACCCCGTGTTCAGCGGACACGGCCCCGTGTCCAGGCGTCTGTTGCTCAAAAACATCTTTTTCGACCCGGTTTCGAAAACTTGAAAATTTTTGGTCCAATAGGTGCGGTTTCTCCCAAAAATGAAACCCCAAGTGTCGTTTTTCCCAAAACAACCCGTTTACCCCTTCAATTTTATCTTTTTCGGTTTAAAAACCAGGGTTTGGGGTTTTTGTGAGAAATCGGGCGAATCTTTGAACAATATAAGTGGATTTACTTCCTATAACATTAATCTAACTAAATGCTAACAGATTTAAGCAAAAATTTGAGGTTCGATCCGGATATAGTTCAAGAACCCTAGATTTTTCCCCAAATTTTTGAAGTTTTAACTACATGCAAATGCTTAATCTAACTACTAATGGTGATATTATCATACCTTGGTGTTGTTAGAAGTAGAGGAGACGTCGAAAATCTATGGAAAATCGCCTTGAACCAGAGCGTTTTTGGGGAAACGGGGCGTGTGGAATGGTGTAACTGTTAGGAAAAAGGGGATTTATCCCGACAGTTGCGCGGACACGGTCTCGTGTCCAGCGGACACGGTCTCGTGTCCAGCGGACACGGTCTCGTGTCCAGCGGACACGGTCCCATGTCTAGCGGACACGGCCTCGTGCCGAACAAAGTTTTGAATTTTTTTTAAGTGCTCGTGTGAGTGCCTTTGTTTTCCCAAAACTTGGTTAGAAGACTTACCGATTAAGATGTCATCCCTGTTGGTTCGTAACTTACCAGGTATGATGTTGATGTTTTTATTCTTCGACCGTTTGAAGCGAGATCTCCTCCTCTTCATCCTCAATGAATCCTTGATAGAGTTTCAGCCGTTGGCCATTGACTTTGAATGGAATTCCATTCCGAAATTTAATTTCTAATGCACCGTGTGGGAAAATATGGGTGATGGAAAAAGGTCCTGACCACCTAGACTTTAATTTACCAGGAAACAATCGAAGTCGTGAATTAAACAAAAGAACTTGATCTCCTACTCGAAATTCATTAGGTTTAATATGTTTGTCGTGCAAGTTTTTCATTTTTTCCTTGTAAATTTCGGAGTTTGAGTATGCATAATTCCTAAGTTCGTCTAATTCATTTAATTGACAAAATCGATTTTTACTAGCAAATTCTAAATCTAAGTTTACATTTTTAATTGCCCAGTAGGCTTTGTGTGCAATTTCAACTGGCAAGTGACAACTTTTTCCATAGACGAGCTTATATGGGGTTGTACCTATTATTGTTTTATAAGCAGTTTGAAAAGCCCATAAAGCGTCATCTAATTTATCTGCCCATTCCTTTTTATTTAACCCTACGGTTTTTTTGAGTATTCGTTTTAAACCTCTATTAGTCACTCCGGCTTGCCCGTTTGTTTGAGGGTGATATGCTGTCGAGACCCGGTGATAGACCCCATATCTTGTTAAGATTTTTTCAAGTGATGGTTGCAAAAATGGGTACCTCTGTCACTTATTAATGCTTTAGGTGTTCCAAAACGAGAGAATAATTTTTTCAGAAATCTTACCACGACTCTTCCATCATTTGTTGGAAGTGTCTCGGCCTCGACCTACTTAGACAAGTAATCTACTGCCACAAGTATATATTTGTTTCCTTTCGACGGTGGGAAAGGTCCCATAAAGTCGAGTCCCCACACATCAAAAATTTCACAAACAAGAAAGCCATTTTGTGGCATTTCGTTTTTGGAAGAAATATTACCTGTTCTTTGGCAAGCATCACATGTCTTGACAAGACTTTGGGCGTCTTTGTAAATGGTCGGCCAATAAAATCCTGAATCAAATACCTTTTGTGCGGTACTAGCGGCACCATGATGTCCTTCGTATGGACCTTCATGACAATGGCGGAGAATTCTTCGTGCTTCGCTACCATGTACGCATCGTCGGATGAGTTGGTCGGCACACATTTTGAAAAGATATGGATCTTCCCAAAAATAATGTTTCACATTAGCAAAGAATTTTTTTTCTTTGATGATGTGGCCAACCTTTTGCAACTATACCGCTAGCTAGGTAGTTAGTATAGTCGGCGTACCATGACTCTTCTTTGTATTCCACCATTTCTAGGGACTCCGTTGGGAATTTTTCATTGATTTGCTCGTCCCTGGTTGCCTCCAAAGCTGGGTCTTCTAAGCGCGAAAGATGATCTGCCGCGGTATTTTCTGCTCCTCTTTTGTCTCTGATTTCAATATCAAATTCTTGGAGGAGTAAAATCCACCGAATCAAACGTGGTTTTGCGTCCTGCTTTTTGAAAAGATATCGAATGGCTGCATGATCTGTATAGACTATAGTTTTAGAAAGAACAAGATAAGAACGAAATTTATCAAAAGCAAATACCACAGCTAGCAATTCTTTTTCAGTTGTTGTGTAATTTTCTTGTGCATCGTTAAGTGTTTTACTAGCATAATAAATTGGGTGGAAATGCTTTTCTTTTCTTTGTCCCAAGACAGCTCCAACTGCAAAGTCACTTGCATCTCACATGATTTTGAAAGGAAATTTCCAATCAGGCGCTATCATGATAGGTGCATTAACTAACATTTCCTTTAGGGTTAGAAATGCTTGATTGCAATCCTTGTTAAAGATGAAAGGGGCATCTTTTTCAAGTAATTTTGTTAGAGGCCTTGAAATTTTAGAAAAGTCTTTGATAAACCGCCTATAAAATCCGGCATGCCCTAGGAAACTTCTGATAGCTCTAACGGAGTATGGGGTGGTAATCGAGAAATGGTGTCTATTTTGGCTCGATCAATCTCCATTCCTTCGCTTGAGATTTTGTGACCGAGTACTATTCCCTCCGTTACCATGAAATGGCATTTTTCCCAGTTAAGGGCGAGGTTAGTTTCCTCACATCGGGATAGCATTCGTTCAAGGTTATCGAGGCATTAGTCGTATAAATCCCCAAAGATAGAAAAGTTATCCATGAAGACTTCCATCGTCTTTTCTATCATGTCATGGAAGATGGCTACCATGCAACGTTGGAATGTTGCAGGGGCATTACATAGACCAAACAGCATGCGTCGATAAGCAAAAGTTCCATAGGGGCATGTGAAGGTTGTCTTTTCTTGGTCTTCGGGTGCTATCGGGATTTGAAAGTAACCTGAAAAACCATCCAAGAAACAGTAAAATTTATGACCGGATAATCTTTCTAACATTTGATCAATGAAGGGCAAAGGAAAGTGATCTTTCCTTGTTGCTTCATTTAATCATCTATAATCTATACATACTCTCCATCCTGTGACGGTTCTCGTTGGTATTAATTCATTCTTTTCGTTAGTTATTACCGTCATACCTCCTTTCTTTGGAACCACTTGGACGGGACTTACCCAAGGACTGTCAGAGATAGGATAGATAAGTGCGGCGTCAAGTAATTTGATGAGTTCGTTTTTAACCACTTCTTGAACATTTGGATTTACTCGACGTTGTGGTTGTATTACCGATTTGTAGTCATCATTCATTAAAATTTTGTGCGTGCACATAGAAGGACTTATTCCTTTAATATCTACAAGCTTCCAAGCGATCGCATTTTTTGTGTTTTTTCAAAAGACTAATTAATTTTTCTTTTTCTAAACTATCTAATTTAGATGAAATAATTACAGGTAATTTACCATCTTTGTCTAGAAAAGCATATTCCAAACCTTTTGGGAGTTCTTTGAGCTCAAGAGGTGGGTCTTTAGGAGACTCCTTATTTGGTTGCTCATTTTGATCAAGAACTTTAAAAGTTTGTTCTATGGCGACCTCTTCTTCAACAAAGTGGTCAATCTTTTCACTTGTATCGGGTGGTTCATCTTCATCTTCAATTAGGGGGTCATTATTGCCGAATGGATATTTCATTGACTGCTCAAGATCGACACTCTTTTTAAATGCCCCTAATTGAAGAGGTAGATTGTTGTACTTCCGGTTTTTCAAAGCTTCGTGTGTTTTTACAAATGGTCGTCCCAACATTAGAGGAGCGTCATTGAGGATGACAAAGTCGGTTGGGACTACCATTTGATTTGTTTGAACCAAGACATCCTCAACTACACCGATTGATTTTATTACCTTCCGATTGGATAGAAAAATGGGTATTTAAAGTGGAGAAAAATCACTAATACTTAATTTTTCAAAAATCTAGTTGGGCATTATGTTAACACAAAGATCTTTATCAATTGTGACATTACTAATAAACGAATTTTGAAAGAAACATGGAAATGGTGTAATGTTAATTTCAAATGGGTCTTCTTTTATTAGCGAGGTTTGATCATTAGTTAATTTAACACTTACCGTTTTGTCAATTTTAGTGTTAGTGTTTAACTCTTTTAAAAACTTAGCATGAGTGGGAACTAAACAATGATTTTCAAAAGAAGGTGACAAGAGATTAATTTCTTCAAAATTAGTCTCTTCTTGAATTTTAACGTTGTCGGACTCACCTTTTTCGTAGTTTAACTCATGTGTCGGTTTTTCACTTATTTGTTCTTCCATTTTTACACTTTCAGTTATCTCTTCTTTATTTAATTCTTCTCTTGCGCGGGACTCCTCTTCCCTTGTGCGAGATTCTTTTATATAGCGATCGATAACTCTAAGGTGTTCTAATATCCTATCGGTCACTTCGGTTATAGAAAAAGGATCGGGATTTTCAAAGCTTGAATCCGGTTGTTCGATCCTTTGTTCCTCATAATACCCATATGAAGTAGATAGTTCACACCATTGTTCTTCATTGTAAGCATATGATGGATAAGGGTCGTAATTTTGTTCTTCATAGTACTCATATGAGGTGGGTTGTTCACGCCATGGTTCCTCATAATAAGCATATGAAGGTGGTGGCTCATATCTTGGTTTCTCAAAGTATGAGTAAGGAGGCTCATACCTTGGTTCATCAAAATATGAGTATGAGGGAGGAGGTTCATACCTTTGGTCTTCATAGGATGTGTATGAAGTTGATGGCTCGTACCTGGGCTCCTCATAGTAGGTGTATGAAGTGGATGGTTGATATAAGTTACAAAACTGAACCGAGTGCGGGTCACCACAATTAGTGTAATAATTATTCCTACAATCATCCTCCTCATAGGTATAGTTGTAACCTCCTGAGTATTGATCCATAAGAATCACTCAGCAGACCACAACCAAGTCTCGAGATCAGAAAACAAAAATAAAATGGAAACAGAGGCTGGACACGGCCCCGTGTTCAGTGGACACGGCCCCGTGTACAGAATCTGTATCTGGGCGTTTTAATTAAAGTTGCTGATTTCGTTGAGCACGGGGCGTGTTACATGAGCACGGCCCCGTGTTCAGGCTACTGTATCTGAGTGTTTTATGAAAAATATGCAGCACGGCCTCGTGTTCAGTGAGCACGGCCCGTGTTCAACCTACTGTAAATGCAAAACTAAACTAAAATGCAGAAAAATGTGCGCGCGTTAAAAAGGTTTTGAAAAACTGATTAGGCCGTCGATTTTAAGCTTTCTTAAAATCCTTGTGTCCCAGGCAACGACCCAAAAAACTTGATGTGCGTGAAGTGTTTTATGGTTTTAATGTTTATTTTAAGCCCTTTTACACTTTTTTAGCCAAGTTTTAAATTTATAAAACATGATATTTACTAACACTAAACACACATATGGGCAAGTGCACCCATCGTGAGCGTAGTATAGTGTTGGTAAGATACCGAGGTCGTCCAAGGACACAAGAGCTTTTAGTATCGGTTTATCCTCAACGTCTAATCAAATCAAAAAGTTAGAAAAAGGTTTTAAACTAGAAAAATAAAAACTAACTAAAATGCTGAAAATAAAATAAAAGTAAAAACAGATAGACAAGATGAATCACTTGGCTCCGACTCGTGTATAGTGTAACTTTGATTATTTCCGCACTTTTTCACTTTTTAAGAGATTATCTTAGTTATTGTAGTAGGCCCCTCTTTTGAAGGTGACGTTACCCTCAACCCAGTAGTTTGAGTCAGCAAGGATACAATCCTAAAGGGTCGGATTATTGAAAGATAATTAATCAAGTTATTAATGCATATTATGGTAGGCCCCTCTTTTGAAGGTGACGTTACCCTCGGCTAAGTAGTCTGAGTCAGCAGGGATACAGTCCTAAGTAGCCGGGTTAAAGTATTAATAGTAGCTTACATATGAAGGGGTCAAAGAGTTTGGACCCCCGCCATCCAATACCGTTAAGTATTGAAGGAGGTCCTACTAAATTTGACCCAGGTCCTTGCAGGATCTATACACTGAACAAGGCAAGACTCTTACCAAACCGTTCCCTTAACCCCCGACCAGGTAGCCAACATACCTCCGTATAGACCGTGGAGATATGAATGGTGAAAATCTTTTATTTTATATAGACAGTAAAATAATGCCAAGACACCACGGACAAACGATAAGGAAAAATCACCTTCAACATAAGAAACTAGTTATTAAAGTCATTAATACATAACCAAGTAAAAAGTGCGAAAAGATTAAAAATAAAAAGTATTACACTAGACACTTTGTCTTCACCAAGTGATGTAAGAGACTTAGGAAAACATGGCCTTGATTGTCAAGAACTCTTACGATCAATCTTGGATCTCGAGACGACTCACACACTCTATGATGGACAATGGATGATGGTGGTGGATGATGGTGTTATGGTGGTGGTGGGTGGTGGGTGAAGTGTGAGAGAGGTGGTGTGCCAAGGGATGGTTTGCAATTGAGCCAAGCACCCCTATTTATAGGCTGAACAGTAGCTCGGGCACGGCCCCGTGTCCATGCTTCATCTCTTTCTTCATTAATTGCAGTTTGTCTGCATTAGTTGACCACGTCCTCGTGTCCACTGGGCACGCCCCCGTGTGAAGAAGCAAATCTGTACTATCAAGATTTCCCCAGATTCTGCGAATCTTAGAGTTGACCATGGCCCCGTGGTGGGCGATAGAAGCTTCTACAGCTTTGTCTTTTCTGCTGGTACTTGGGCACGCCCCGTGTTCACTGAGCACGGGGCGTGTTCAGCCTTCTGTTTTCTTGTTTTGCTTGGGAAGATGCTGTCGTGGGGTCGGGCATGCCACGTTTGTTCCTTTTCTTGTATTTATGTTAGAATTAGCTGTCTTTTTGCTTCTTTTGTTAATTTAAGCTCATTTAATCATGAAAATACAAAAGGAAGACAAAAGCACACTTTTTTCAACATTAGTACTAAAAAAAGGGTTAGTTTTATGCCACAATTGATGTAATTTATATGTTGCATTTTGCACACATCAGTTTAACGGGTAAAGTCTGGCGGAAATCGCCACCTAAGAGGATTGATTTGCCACCGAATGGCCTGCTACAATCACCTAATAAATCTTTTAGGCTTTTGTCTAATGATTCAAAGCATCGGCGATCATTCATCGGAGCCTCATCCCAAACTATAAGTGAGGTTTCTGTTAGCAGCTGAGCGAGTTGTGTCTTTTTCTTTACATAACATAGTGATTCATCGGTCAGGTCTATCGGTATTTTAAATCATGAAAGAGTTGTTCTGCCAGAGGGAAGTAACAACGAAGCAATACCTGAGGCTGCAACTGCCAAAACAATGTTGCCATCAGAACGTAGTCTAGCAATAATTGTTTTCCATAGGAAAAACTTTCCAGTCCCACCGTGCCCATAAACAAATGCCAAAACTTGTTTGTTTAGTGATAAAGATGTCATCACATGTTCATAAATATAATTTTGCTCTGGATGTAGGCTGGAGCAGAATGACCCATGCTCAATTCTCACTGTTTGTCTATCGTAATTTCTCTCTTCCATCAACAGTCGATTAGTCAATGATGCAAGCACTTCTGGTTTAGGCATGGGTAATCCGTAATCAGACAATGAAGTCGAGGGTGTACCAGAATGTAACAACAACTCAATTTCATAAAGAACATATTGCATTTGGTCTTCATCATTTACTATGCCATGTATATGACTTGCATCATCACTCATTTTTTTTCCATTGTTGATCGAAGAGTTTTTTGGGGTTTGACATCTCACAAAACAGAAGCATATGAGTGAATAAAGAGCTTAATTCAGAAGTATTTTCCCACGTAGTAGCTTCCTCTATCGCAAGCGACCATTCATTGTCATATCCAAGTAAGCCGAGTTTCTCGCACGCTATGCGATATGTTGGAAGGACTTCACCAGCAACGGTCCGTATGTCTACGAATGACCTACAACCTTTTTGATGTGACAAAAGCATTCGAAGGTAAAACACGTCACCGACACTTGGATGTATGTATGCAAGTCTGCCGATTGCTGGTGTTTTATTTGTGACTCTGCGAAGTGTCACACCCCGACCACGTAAAACAACAAAACATGGCGGAAACATCGGGGAGTGTTGTAACAGAATCATTGTTTCATAACACATGGAAATTTAAATATTGTTTTATTAAGTACACGAGTTACAATGTCTTGACAATCAAAGAAACATAACATAAATAACTAGTCTTGCATCTTTTATTGTCACTAAGGCCCATGTCCGCCTAAGTGTATCTTGATCAATCCTATGCTTCATTTCCTGAAACACATGTGAAAATAGGTACGTCAGCATAAAAATGCCGGCGAGTACATAGGTTTTGTGAAAATAAGATTCATGACTTCTGTTTAAGAAAATGTTTAGTCATGAACCTTGTAATTTGCTTTGTCTTTGTAAATCATTTGAAAAACAATAAGTTCAGATGATACGTATAAATAAGAGAATAATGCATGGTTAAATGAATAACCATGTAAAATGAGTTTGTATGAGTTAAGTTGTTTGTAAAACAATGTATTGTGAAAAGTATGTTATTTGTATAAAATGTTATATGTCTAAATTGAAATGATTTCAAATAACGCAACGATATGTAATACCATACAATCATTTATATATAGGAAGTACCAGCGGCGTATCCACCATGCTTGTATCGTATTACACACGCCTCGTTAATTAAATCACTTACTCAAACCAAACCAACAATGTAAGATGTCTATGTTTAAACCAACTTCCAAATGTATTGAAATAATATGTTAAAATGTTTATGTCCATATGTAAATCATGTAATGTATAACCAATGTCAAAAGTGTTTATGTGTCAAATGTAAACCATGTAATGTGTAACCAAAAAATGATATGTATGGCTAGTGAAATGCATCAACTAAACCATATGCACAAGAACATAGTATTGAAGTAAAACTTGGTTTAAATCACAGTTATGTTCTGTGAAAATGCATGCTATATTGATATAAACATTTATGCGGTATTGTGAAAATTCATACATCCAAGCCTTGCGACAGTCGGATAACTATGTAATAATGAGTTATCAAAAGAATATGTATTCGGATTCGGTCATTCCTTACGTCCAAACAAACCCGAGATTTCAGGAATGGGATTTGTCAAGTCCTATGGTACCACTACCTGCTACCGAGCGGCATGATCGGTGTTAATGAATGTACATTGTCTCATTTAAACAAACCAAATGTCATAACAAAATGTAAGCATGTGATGAAAACAAATGTACTAAGTATGCAAATAAATGAACATACATAGCATAAAATGTGATGTGAAACGATGTACTAATAGTGTACTAATGAACATAGCAAGCATATGATATGAAAACATGGAAAAGCATGAAAGTAAGAGGTAGGCACATGTGTTTCACCCCAAAACGTTTGGAAAACAGTAAAAGAGGGGTCTATGTACTCACTTGAGATTGCTCAGAAGTACTAAGATAACCACCAAGCAATGCTAGAGATCTCGGAATATCAAACGGCACCTAATATAGGTAACTATGTTAATAAACCGGACCTAAATCGGAAGATCTGATAGAATGAGGGTTCGTAATCCAAACGAGTATAGAGACTCGTGTCATATGGTTTAACAAAGCCTACATACTAAATGAAACTTAACCTAAGTGCTTGTGACCCATTACGACCCGTTTAGGTAGCTTATGCTACTTTAACGCGTCGTTCGCGTGAAACGCGTTCGGACCGCCTAACTAGTCCTATGACAAGTGTTATATGCCTAAACATGTTACATAATCAGTTATGTTACAAAAGTTTAGGTTACATATGCTTAATTACCAATTATACATGAAAAGGGTATTCTGGTAATTTACCTAAGGCATATAAACTACCTATCATACAACTACTTAAACGATGTGACCATAAGGTATAACCTCGGAAGGTTATTCCCTATACTCTATGGTCACCTAATGTGTTTGGTCGGATCCTAATGATCGACCAAACGGGTCGGGTTCGAAAGTATAAGCGATTGTTTAGATCGCTTACCTTACGACCCTAAATAAGCACTAAACTAAAAGTTACGAGCTAAGCATGTTGAAACATGCTTAACTAAGTTTAGAAAACAGGTTTGGTATCAAAACAAACGGTTTTGATACCCATAAGTAGTTTGGTTACAAAATACGCAAGAATACGTATTCTGACCGAAACTACGGCTCGTCACTGAGCCTAGATAACGTGGTAATCAGTAGGTATAGTCACTAGGGACTATAACCATCGTGATCACGCTCACGTTATGAAGTTCAAACGAACTTCGCATAGACCATAAACTGGTCAATGCAGAAAGTCAAACAAAGTTTGACTTTCGGACTCGAAAAGCAATAAAAGAACGAAAGAATACTTACGAAGGGTCCCCGAATGCTAATCTAGATCGAAATAACTCAGGTATGAAACAAAGGTTCCAACTTAGAGTCTTTAAGATCAGATTCTAGTGAGTTTGAAGTAATGGGGGTTGGGGTATTTATAGTTTTCGGGTAACCGTTAAGATCGTTTGTCGAATATCGTGCCTTAATCGCATCCGTACAAGTGTCGGAAAGTTATGGTGTCTAAAAAGGGCTCTTAATCAGCTGAAAGGTCAAGTTAGAAGTTGTGGTTGTGGTTAAAACAGCTGGGAAATGCTGACTGTTTGTTTTGATCTGATCTGGGAGGTGTACACGGGCCGCGTAGAGGATACAAGGATCTTACGCGGGCCGCCTGGCCTGCACAGATCAGAAACAAGTTTCAGCAAATGACAGTTTTGGTCCCTGCACGTGTTTAAGGCCATTCCCGACACTTCTAAGGCCCGTAAAGCCAACTTTAAGGCCCTAAAATGATGCCTAAACATTGTGGACATGAAACATGCTCAAAAATATGTCGGGTGTTGGTTCGTTTGGTCGTACGAACGCGATGTTCGCTTAATTACGACGGAATGCGCATAAGCGCGAAAAACGATCCAAATGACGAAACGAATGGATTTTTGGCAAGCCAAACACTAAAGCATAATATAGTCATGCTTACATAAATTTTTGGATGTCCGGATGTATTCAGAACGTAAGTTATGCGCGAAAATGCAAACTTGTGCACTTTTTGACACTTTTAGTCCCTGAATGACCCAAAAGTTTATTTTAGCACACCGAACCCCTCAAAGCCTATTTCTAAGCTATGTAAAGGATATTTATGGTATGTTTAACTTATGGTCATGTTCCGGAATGTCAGTTACAGTTCAGATTGGCATACTTTCGTAGTTTGTCAAATTTAGTCCCTGTAAACGAATTAAGTTGTTTTTGCCATACCAAAGCCTTCAAAACTTATTTCTAAGTTATGTAAGGGTTATTTAAGGTATGTTAAGCCAATGTCACTATTCCAGAGTGTTTGTTGCATTAAACTGGTTATATTTACGCATTGGTGCGCGTATAACCTTCCAGAAAGCGATTTAGAGTTTGGAATTGAACAAAAATTGATATGTGCAAATGATACACATATTTTTACAAATCCCAAGTATGAAATATAATATTTCATTGGTTTGGTATTTGTTTGATGGCCGTGGAGGCACAGGTGTTACAGTCTCCCCTACTTTAGGAAATTTCGTCCCGAAATTTATTTAGAGGAAACTCGTGAGAGCTTGAAAACATGAAGTTGAAAAGATCAAACAACATTGGTTAGGGTTCTGAACTTCTAGTAACTTTAATAACATTATGCTTGCAATGTAAGAGGGATACTTATATACAAGTATATGAAGCGTCATTGGTGCGTCCACCATACCTCCATTACATCGCTCTTATTTTGTTATTGTTGTCACTATCGGTTCTTACACATACAAATCTTACTGGGTTTCTGTGCACTAAATTTCATAATTATGTACGCGTCCATAATCAGACAATTCCTTGCACAGTTCACACAGTCTATTTTATAATGTGTAGGGGAAAACCAAATGAACAATCCTGTGATGAGTGTGACTAGACCGCCATAGAGTCCTTTTAATTAAATCAATAAATGATCTAAATAGACTATCAAGGAGTCTGTTCAGCTACATAACTAGATGTCGTTCTTTAACCAAATTGTGAATCAATCTTTTAGACTAGACCACTAAAAGGATCTCTTATGAAACATGGAGCGGTACTTATATAATCCAAGGGTCTTAACTATTACATAGAAGCCCATTAAGGATTGAAGGTAGTACCTTTTGAATATCCTGCTATGAATCCCTCATATGAAGATATGAAAGATCCTGTGAGGATTTGGATAACGAATATCCAGAGTATTAAAAACACAAAAATGCATATAAGATGAATAAACACATAGTCACATAACCACAAAAATTGTTTAACTAGAAGTTTGTTCTGCTAACAGAGTACATGTATTTAAAGCACACTAGGAATCCATCTCGTGGATTTCATTTGGTACTTTAAACATTATCAAGAATCTAACTATAAAGATAGAAAGATCTTTAAAAGGAAAATTCGATTTCGATTATAAGGAACCGAAATGTTCGAATTCAGGTACATAAGGAATCCAATTAAGGACTCTGATTTGGATGATGATCATCCACAAGGGTCTAAACATGAAGATAAAAAAAATCCCATATGGATTTTAGAAGTTGAAGATGTTTTGAAACCTTGCACTGGACGTGCTTATGTCAAAACATGAAGTAAAAATGCTTATGAAGTTGAGATGCCAGATATGCCAAGGCGACATATGAAGCGAAATTTGAAAGTTAAGTCAATGTATGAGGAAAATATTTTTGAAAACTATGCATGGAGTTCTTTTAAGAAAAATGTGTTTAACGTTTTTGAAACCTTATATATAATACTTTTGAAATCATAAAGTAGGTTTTTAGATAAGTATATTTATAAAAATGTTTTAAAATCATACGAAATGAATTTTTGAAATTATGTATAAGGTTTTTTGGAAAACATGAATGATGCTCTTGAAATCATGCACTTGATAAGAAAATATGTTGTGTTAATATTGTCTTCAGACTATATGAAACATTTTTGAAATTATGAAGGTTGATTTTGATAACATGGCCAATGTTTTTGAAATAACATAGATAATGTATTTAGAAAAATTGTTTTCAAACTATATGAAATGTTTTGAGATTATGAAGATTGTTTTTGAAATACTTGTACTGTATATGTGGAAAAATCAAAACGTAATGGGTATGAGATTTGGAAATACCCTTAGTTATTTAACCAAGGATTCGAGGGCACATATGTGCAGAAGTATGATTACTCATAATGTCACTTTATTTTCTGTACTTTGTTTCTTAGAGTGAAACGAGTACTTAAAATTTTCGAGGGAATCATGAGCGATCATTTGAAAGAGAGAAATCACCATAGTAGTTTGTAGGGTACATAGTTTTTTGATGTAGGTAACATAGGAAAAGTCATACACACATGTAACTACACTTGTATATCAGAATTGTGAACAACAATTTATTTATGAACGAGACATATTGTTTCACATTACAAGAAAATAAAAGAAACAAAGGCATAAGACAGCAACATCCTTTGTTCAGCCAATTGCTCATCCACGGGTTGGATTTGCACTGACAATCTTCGGGCAGTTGTTCCTGTAATGACTCGTCTCGCCACAGTTGTAGCAAGTACCACGCAGAAAACGAGCTTGAGTAGGGTTGACTTGGGGTTGATTTAGACCACCTTGGTTTGGGTTACATCGACAAGTACTTGCCAGGTGACCAACTCGTCCACATGATACACACCGACGGCACTGTAAGTGAGCTAGGTGATGCCCCTTACATTTGTTGCATAATGGTGCCGTTCCCTTGTATTGCTTCTTAGCAGGTGGTGTTGCCTTCTGGCTAGGTCCTGCTTGATTTGGTATAACTGCTGCGGGCTTCCTTGAAGCCTTACGCTTCCTTGATCTTGGTGCAGGCTTGACTTCTTCTTCCTTCAGTGGCTCTTGAGTGACTTCATTGTCGAGACGAGAGGCTTCATTGTTGAGACGAGCCATGGCAATGCCTAAATCCACAGTCTTCTGAATCACTTCGCCTATTTGCTGGGCAAATTTGGCTGTTCGCTCGGACATTTGACCAGTGCTGAGAGGAATAGACATTCTAGAAGAAAATGAAAGACAAAGGAAGAAACAAGTGAAAGGTTTATTGGATAATCAATACAGAATGGTAACGAATGAAAATTGTGATCATTTGTTTGTTACCTAAGGCAAACAAATGAGATGGTGACAAATCAAAGTAAATGGGTCAAAAATAATGTATCGCGAAGACATGCTCGCCTATAAGTGAACACTCATCCCAAGAATTCCCAGGTAAGCACAACTGGTCTCGCGTCTGATGAGATGTATACGAAGTGCTTGCCTAGACAGAAAACCCAGAATACAGGCATTCACCCTTCCAGTTTGCACGTGTTCACATTATTTAAAACCCAAAACCTTGACGAGATTTTGAAAATTCAAAGGGGTTCAAAACCATATAACAGAGGGTTCAAAACCTTACAATAGAGGGTTCAAAACCTAGTAATCAATCATCCTAGAACAGATGATTAGTTTTCAAAGCGGTTTGGAAATTTATGTTCTTGTTGAGGTTGTCGCCTAAGGATAGGTGACAGTATTGTTTTATGACTAAACACAAGTAAACTCGCGTTGGGGTCCTAGAAAGGTTATAGACTAGGTCAAAGCATTACTAATAACCTAATTCCCTATAACCATGAGCTCTGATACCAACTTTTCTGTCACACCCCGACCACGTAAAACAACAAAACGTGGCGGAAACATCGGGGAGTGTTGTAACAGAATCATTGTTTCATAACACATGGAAATTTAAATATTGTTTTATTAAGTACACGAGTTACAATGTCTTGACAATCAAAGAAACATAACATAAATAACTAGTCTTGCATCTTTTATTGTCACTAAGGCCCATGTCCGCCTAAGTGTATCTTGATCAATCCTATGCTTCATTTCCTGAAACACATGTGAAAATAGGTACGTCAGCATAAAAATGCCGGCGAGTACATAGGTTTTGTGAAAATAAGATTCATGACTTCTGTTTAAGAAAATGTTTAGTCATGAACCTTGTAATTTGCTTTGTCTTTGTAAATCATTTGAAAAACAATAAGTTCAGATGATACGTATAAATAAGAGAATAATGCATGGTTAAATGAATAACCATGTAAAATGAGTTTGTATGAGTTAAGTTGTTTGTAAAACAATGTATTGTGAAAAGTATGTTATTTGTATAAAATGTTATATGTCTAAATTGAAATGATTTCAAATAACGCAACGATATGTAATACCATACAATCATTTATATATAGGAAGTACCAGCGGCGTATCCACCATGCTTGTATCGTATTACACACGCCTCGTTAATTAAATCACTTACTCAAACCAAACCAACAATGTAAGATGTCTATGTTTAAACCAACTTCCAAATGTATTGAAATAATATGTTAAAATGTTTATGTCCATATGTAAATCATGTAATGTATAACCAATGTCAAAAGTGTTTATGTGTCAAATGTAAACCATGTAATGTGTAACCAAAAAATGATATGTATGGCTAGTGAAATGCATCAACTAAACCATATGCACAAGAACATAGTATTGAAGTAAAACTTGGTTTAAATCACAGTTATGTTCTGTGAAAATGCATGCTATATTGATATAAACATTTATGCGGTATTGTGAAAATTCATACATCCAAGCCTTGCGACAGTCGGATAACTATGTAATAATGAGTTATCAAAAGAATATGTATTCGGATTCGGTCATTCCTTACGTCCAAACAAACCCGAGATTTCAGGAATGGGATTTGTCAAGTCCTATGGTACCACTACCTGCTACCGAGCGGCATGATCGGTGTTAATGAATGTACATTGTCTCATTTAAACAAACCAAATGTCATAACAAAATGTAAGCATGTGATGAAAACAAATGTACTAAGTATGCAAATAAATGAACATACATAGCATAAAATGTGATGTGAAACGATGTACTAATAGTGTACTAATGAACATAGCAAGCATATGATATGAAAACATGGAAAAGCATGAAAGTAAGAGGTAGGCACATGTGTTTCACCCCAAAACGTTTGGAAAACAGTAAAAGAGGGGTCTATGTACTCACTTGAGATTGCTCAGAAGTACTAAGATAACCACCAAGCAATGCTAGAGATCTCGGAATATCAAACGGCACCTAATATAGGTAACTATGTTAATAAACCGGACCTAAATCGGAAGATCTGATAGAATGAGGGTTCGTAATCCAAACGAGTATAGAGACTCGTGTCATATGGTTTAACAAAGCCTACATACTAAATGAAACTTAACCTAAGTGCTTGTGACCCATTACGACCCGTTTAGGTAGCTTATGCTACTTTAACGCGTCGTTCGCGTGAAACGCGTTCGGACCGCCTAACTAGTCCTATGACAAGTGTTATATGCCTAAACATGTTACATAATCAGTTATGTGACAAAAGTTTAGGTTACATATGCTTAATTACCAATTATACATGAAAAGGGTATTCTGGTAATTTACCTAAGGCATATAAACTACCTATCATACAACTACTTAAACGATGTGACCATAAGGTATAACCTCGGAAGGTTATTCCCTATACTCTATGGTCACCTAATGTGTTTGGTCGGATCCTAATGATCGACCAAACGGGTCGGGTTCGAAAGTATAAGCGATTGTTTAGATCGCTTACCTTACGACCCTAAATAAGCACTAAACTAAAAGTTACGAGCTAAGCATGTTGAAACATGCTTAACTAAGTTTAGAAAACAGGTTTGGTATCAAAACAAACGGTTTTGATACCCATAAGTAGTTTGGTTACAAAATACGCAAGAATACGTATTCTGACCGAAACTACGGCTCGTCACTGAGCCTAGATAACGTGGTAATCAGTAGGTATAGTCACTAGGGACTATAACCATCGTGATCACGCTCACGTTATGAAGTTCAAACGAACTTCGCATAGACCATAAACTGGTCAATGCAGAAAGTCAAACAAAGTTTGACTTTCGGACTCGAAAAGCAATAAAAGAACGAAAGAATACTTACGAAGGATCCCCGAATGCTAATCTAGATCGAAATAACTCAGGTATGAAACAAAGGTTCCAACTTTGAGTCTTTAAGATCAGATTCTAGTGAGTTTGAAGTAATGGGGGTTGGGGTATTTATAGTTTTCGGGTAACCGTTAAGATCGTTTGTCGAATATCGTGCCTTAATCGCATCCGTACAAGTGTCGGAAAGTTATGGTGTCTAAAAAGGGCTCTTAATCAGCTGAAAGGTCAAGTTAGAAGTTGTGGTTGTGGTTAAAACAGCTGGAAAATGCTGACTGTTTGTTCTGATCTGATCTGGGAGGTGTACGCGGGCCGCGTAGAGGATACAAGGATCTTACGCGGGCCGCCTGGCCTGCACAGATCAGAAACAAGTTTCAGCAAATGACAGTTTTGGTCCCTGCACGTGTTTAAGGCCATTCCCGACACTTCTAAGGCCCGTAAAGCCAACTTTAAGGCCCTAAAATGATGCCTAAACATTGTGGACATGAAACATGCTCAAAAATATGTCGGGTGTTGGTTCGTTTGGTCGTACGAACGCGATGTTCGCTTAATTACGACGGAATGCGCATAAGCGCGAAAAACGATCCAAATGACGAAACGAATGGATTTTTGGCAAGCCAAACACTAAAGCATAATATAGTCATGCTTACATAAATTTTTGGATGTCCGGATGTATTCAGAACGTAAGTTATGCGCGAAAATGCAAACTTGTGCACTTTTTGACACTTTTAGTCCCTGATTGACCCAAAAGTTTATTTTAGCACACCGAACCCCTCAAAGCCTATTTCTAAGCTATGTAAAGGATATTTATGGTATGTTTAACTTATGGTCATGTTCTGGAATGTCAGTTACAGTTCAGATTGGCATACTTTCGCAGTTTGTCAAATTTAGTCCCTGTAGACGAATTAACTTGTTTTTGCCATACCAAAGCCTTCAAAACTTATTTCTAAGTTATGTAAGGGTTATTTAAGGTATGTTAAGCCAATGTCACTTTTCCAGAGTGTTTGTTGCGTTAAACTGGTTATATTTACGCATTGGTGCGCGTATAACCTTCCAGAAAGCGATTTAGAGTTTGGAATTGAACAAAAATTGATATGTGCAAATGATACACATATTTTTACAAATCCCAAGTATGAAATATAATATTTCATTGGTTCGGTATTTGTTTGATGGCCGTGGAGGCACAGGTGTTACACGAAGCCAACATTTTCCCGTAGATTCCCATCTGTATTCAGAAAGGTAGTCAATGTATCGGAGATGGAGCCCACTGTCGTCAACACAGTTATTTTTTAGCCATTCTGTTAAGGTGGTGCATTCGGCATTTGGCTTGCGCAAGACATTCTCAAGCTTCTCATTGTCTTTGAATGTGACATTTTGCCTATTCTCTAGGTGAACAGAAAGCATCTACATGGAAGGAAATCCATTATTAGCAAATGACCAAAAACGTTTCCAGCGGATGTTTTGTAAGTTAAGAAAATTACCTGAACAGAAGGGTTTCGTTCATGAATCACGAAATTAAAGATTCTCCAAGCTGATTCATGTGGACAAATGAATCTGCCATCAACAAAGTCTTTAATTTCGTCGATTTCTATTGCAGCGTTACCTGTAGAGTTTCCTGGTGGGGTAGGCGTCTTTTTAATAGTGTATTTTACACGCTATGTGCCTTTAGATATGTATTTGGAAAGGTATTTTATGAGCATACTCCACCCGCAGTATTCGACATTTATGTGGGCATGAAAATGAAGCAACAAAGAACGGTTGTATGGTACAATATAACCATTATCTAATGAAATCCCATTCTTTTGAACAGAGTGAGTACTTTGACGTCTCTTATAGCGTGCATAGCCGTTATCATCGAATCTTGTAACAGGCTCGTAATCCTTATGTCACACCCCGATATTTTCACGTATTACCGGTGGGCCCGGTGGGGAGTATCGTGACGTAGTTGATATCATCATAGTCAAACAACAAAATTTAAATGCACAGCGGAAGCAAAAGATGAATCACATTACAAACCGAATAAATAGTAATATCAAAGTATCACAATGGACTGTAACAGATCCACAGGTGGATCGAAAAATAAAGGATCATTGTTCAACAGACTTTAAAGGCATCTAAGCTTGCAATACTTTTATTTGATGCTAGGAGAGACCAGCCTATTCCGATTAGTACCTGCACTTAGCCTTTTTGGGAAAATACGTCAGTTTACACTGGTAAATACAATTAACAGACTCATTTTGAAAAGGTTTAAGAAAATTGATTTGAATGCACAAGGCACAAAATATTTTATAACTTGGGATAAGTATTTATATATAAACTTGTAAAAGAATTACATGTTCGTTATATGTTCAGTAGCCCGGGCTGAATACCGGGTTAAAGATTAATAGACACACCACATGATATAGTCCCGCGGCGAGTTATTCTCGAAACCGGCGGTTATACCTTTTTATATATGTATATGCACTGGCGGGTGTATGCCTACACCCCGTGCTTAGGTCGTGGCCATTTCAATGAATGATGCCAGCAAGTGCACGTATAGGGAAAATAAGTTAAAAGTATTTACCTGAGCAAGTATAATTCACAAACAGCAAGTGCACGTAGCTTTTACCGGGTCTCCTAATCTGGAACGAAGGTTTTTAATAATCTATTAGATTTCTAACGGGTCTTTGATTAAACTTAAACTTAGACCGGTTAGTTTTAAAGGAAGATACGGTTCAAACGCACGATTAAGCGAAGACTGGAATAGAATGTGATTTAGACCCGACAAGTTTGGAGACATGTGTAATATGGGTAAACTAAACACATTCTGGATTTTGAGACAAAAATGATGAGGTTTGACCCGTTTCGGTCAATTTATGCAAACTAGTTACAAAAACCGAACCGAACGCGAAAAATTGCATAACGGGTAACCATAAGAGTCATATACATGTTTCCTAAGTTAATATGCCTTAAATATGTTGTGACATCAGTAGGATATCTTCTATTATGCCCAAAACAAATTTAAACTCAAATTATGCCCCGTAGGGGTATTTTGGTCATTTAAAAGGTTATAAAAGAGATTAAATATAAGTCTGAGTTTCAGGTCTGATATAATCAGTAAAAATACTTAATTTGATAAGTTATATCAGTAGGGTATTACATATATGTGAAATTTATCATTTATAACCAAACTATGCACCGAATGGGCATTTTGGTAATTTCACATAAGGTTTAAAGGTCAATTCTGGAATCTGAGTTTTAAAAATTTTACTTACTATTAACGTATAAAAATTTACTAAAAATATCAGTAGGTATCAAGTCTTATATATTTAAAATAGAATTTATATATACTATGTGTTAAAAACGCGTAAAAAGACGTTTTAAGTGATTTCTGGGTTTTATAAGAAAAGCTGGTATTTTTATTATTCCAGAAGGCTTAAAATATTTTATTTATATATTGGATCAGTAGAAAAAGGTTTGGTATCAAAAATATTTGTAAAACTCATTTTATAGGCCAAAAGGGCAAAACCGACAACTACCGACTTAGAGATAAAACCCTATGTTATGCTCAGCCTAAAAATAAATAAAAATCTTCAAAAATCCCAAAATATTATTTTATATCAGTAGGTAAAAAGTTTGGTATCAAAAATTGGGTTTAGATAGGCTATATGCTAATTATGCCGTTTAATTAATAAAAAGTTTTTCATTTACGCTAATGAGCATAACTCCTAATCTAGACCTCAAACTGATGTCAAATTTTAGGGACAAGATTATAATTCAATAATAAAGGTCTCTATTCTTTTACATTTTCAAAAATCACGTTTTAAGGTTAAAAGGGCATAATAGTCAACATTTAAGCATTTAACGGAAACATGCATATGAATCGGATAACTAATGAACCAAGTTGTATAATCTCAGAGGGTTATACTAACATGTAATCTGGTCCTAATAAAGCTCTAAGGCATTTCTAAATCATGCTACATTGGGTCAGAACCGAAAGTCAAAGTAGAAGTCCACATATGCGACTTTCGGTTCCGAACCGAGTTTAAACTGAAAATTGGTGGGTTGAACATGTTTGGACATGTTCTTACATTAATTACCAAGTTATATTAGTGATAAAACAGGTTGCATGGCTTCTACATTGTTAATTATGCGTTTATTTGAAAATAAGCTTTCTGTTGACTTTTTATGATTAAGTTTGACCCGACAATTGACCTAGTTAGAGTGGGAATCAGAGGGTGCCCTTTTAAGGGTTTATTACCCACATAATTACCAACTCATAGGTACTTTCAATTCGAGATTTGACTGGACAAATTGTGAATAATCATGAAGTCAAACCTTAATTACGACGGTTTGACTTTAAGCTAATTAACTAAGCAAAACTGAATTAAGGAAAGTTAAGGACACTTACTGAGGTCCTATGCACGACTAATGACTTCTAGGAACAGGTCTTGAGCTCCAGGAATCTTCAGAATTGAAGTTGTGAAAGTTTTGAATGCAAGTGTCCAATGCTTGCAAATTTGGAGCTCTTATATAGGAATTTTAATGCAAGTAGATCATGCCAAGCAAGTCTACAGATGTTATAAGATGGTCCCATGTGTCCCTATTGCATGAAATACCAATGGAGGAGTCCCTGGTATATAAAACAAGGCTCTAAAGTCGGTTAACAGACTGAACTGGCAGCTGCCATGCGTTTTCTGTCGCTGTCATGCTTAGGCGGCCCGCGTAAGACTTATGGGTGTCTTACGCAGCCGGTATGGATCTCCGGAACAGGCCAAACAAGTTTCCTTTATTACATTTCAGCCCCTGGTCCCTTTTAAAAGTGGTTTTAAGTTCCAAAATTGCACTTTTAACCTTCTAACTTGATTTCTAAGGACCTTTAGACTTAACCCAACTTTGTTAAGTCCCTTGTTGGCTTTATGTTTACCCGAAAAGCTTTGAATTTCAACGTTGACGCTTTTAACCCCTCGTATACGAATATTATCATAACTTTCTCATACTTTATCGAAACCTTGTGAAATTTTTATCACTTATTCTAGTGAGTATAATTTATCGTTACAAAGCTTTGGGTTCGCTAAAAGGTCATTCAGAGGTATACTTTAAACATGTTGGCACATTTAAACCCTGTAGTTTGTAATCTCTCACTTTCTTCCACAATTAGCTTCGTATGATCCATAATTTATTTGTTTAAGGGTATAAACATCGTGTAGGGTTATTGTAAAGTATATTTATCCGTTGTTGACATTTTGAATCCTTTTATTCACATACTTTCTTTGTTTGTCAACTTTAGTCCTTCATAAGTAATCTTTTACACGTTTAAAGCTCATGACACGTGTCGATATATTATTGGATATAAATTTACGAGGTGTTACACCTTAGGGAAATTTTTCTTACATGATCCTAATGTCATGCATGGTGAGTTAGGTTTGGCGATGCCACAAGGTCCATGTATCATGAAGTCAGTGACAATTGTATATAAAGTTGGCTCCTTGATAGGATCTGGAATTTCCGCTGATATGTAGGCATCTAATTGTGCAGCGTCCTTTATTTTGTGTGCTTCATCAACCCATAAAAGAAGGTGACAATGAGGCAAACCTCTTTTTTGGAACTCTATGGTGTATAAGTCTGAACAACAAAAACGAACGATTTTCAAGTAACATGAGTATAACTCTATAACGGATATGGAGTTTTGTATATAATGTGAGGCAAATAAGTTACCTGCAGTAACCTTTCCAAATGGTCTTCTAACTTTAAGAAAATTTACAAATAAAGTAACTTTCATTTGGAAGACACTTGCGATGACATCTGGACGATCCTCCGACTTTAGGATTGGAAATTTAGCGATGTATCTACGAATCTCAGGTCATTTAACGTTGCAGGTGAACGTAATGAAGTACTGTGGGTTCCCATGAACTCTGCTTATTGCCAAGGCATCCTGATAGTGTTTGTACATGTAGCGTGGACCACCAGTAAACGTGGATGGCAAAATTATACGCTTGCCTATATCCTTTCCTTCGGTATCTCCACGCCTAACTGCATCGTGTATTCCTTGCATGTATTCACGTTTTCAAAATGTATTCCTTGTTTGTATCGTACATGCAAGGAATCCATCACCAAATGAACGTCCTCTTTCTATCCATCACCAAAGTATCGTACAGGTACATTTGCAAGAACTGAGGACGTTCATTTGGTGATGGATAGAAAGAGCCAAGCCAATGGTAAATATGGCCTTCAATTTTGAAAACGTAAGGAGCAGAGCCATCATTGATAGAATCGTCGACTATTCCACCAAAAGATGTCATTGAGAACATGCTGTTGTATGCACGTATATTATCAAGAAATTCTGATTTATTAAATAGATGTAACAATGACGCAGGAGGAAGGGAAGGAGAATCAAGCTTGACACAACCATGTTTATAGCAATGATTATAGCAAGCACGATTAGAAGACATCGCATTACACGTTCATCGTACCAAAATAAGGCATTGCAGTGTTCACATATGCAAGTACAATCACCATTATCTATGTACATGGAATTAGAGATCTCATTGCTACATGACGTGAAAGACTGACATATAGGTACTGAAGTGGACGCATCAGGAGAAGAAAGAGATTTAGTAAGCGTACGACGCCGTTTTTGAGAGTTAGACATAGTTAACAATAAGGTTTCCTAATATACTAAGAGAACAACATTTAAGAAAATAAAATAAACAGCTAAGCATATACAAAGCAAATTACAAACTAACCTGAACGGACGGGACCAACCAAAAAAACTGGAGAAGCAAAGCAAAAATTATAAGTAAAAACCAGTAAGTAGACGTACACACGCATAATCATTAAACAAATATGAAACAATGATAAGAGGCATAAAGATTCAGCTATGTAATAGTGACTGGAGAAAAAGTTTTATGTAAGTTAATTTTTTTAACCGTCAAAAACAGCACAGCAAGCAAAACCTAAGAAAAGCATGAATGAAACTAATAAAACATGCCTACATCATATTGACTAATCGTAAACTATTATGTTCAATTTTATTTGTTTAGGATGTACAGCAATAGAAAGCTATAAAAGCGATTATTAATACCGGTTCTAATAACATTGATATTGTTCGGTGAGTATTGATTTGTTTTGTAAAAGTACTGATCAAGAATAAAAAACTGAAAAACCGAACCGAACCGTTGTTAAACCAAAACCGAACAGTTTTGAATAACCGAAAACCGAACATTTCGGTTACGGTTTTGGTCATAGTTATTGAAGGCGCGAAGCGCACTCAAGGCGCTTAGGCTCTGCCTAGGACATAGGCGAAAGGCGCAAAAAAAGTGGGGGCCCGAGAAATAAAAAGCGCACTTAAATAAAAAGAAATTAAAATATATCATATCGGTTTTCCTGTATTCTGAGGGTCCAGAATCATTTTGAGAAGCCATTTTTGTATTCTGTGACAACAGATTCAGATTTTAATCAATCAGAAATAAATACTGCAGAATGCAGAATTAAATTTGAGAACATAAAGCACTGTAAATACTGCAGAATTCAAAATTGGATGTGAAACTAAAAGAATAAACTAAGTAACAAAAGGAAAAGAAAATATTTATGTTTTGGGAATGACATAAGATTAGTATCTATAAACTAAAATTGCACCTTTAATACATTTTTAGGGTGTCACCGCTGTATCAAAAGCACATCTTTTTAACTTATAGTAAACAAATGTAGAAACTATTACTTTTTGGATTTGGAAGCTGATCCATCTTTAGATCATAATAACTTTTTAAGTTGAAAGCATATTATATCCTCAATTTGTCTTCATATTCGACTGATAGCATTATAAAATAAAGAGTAAATTACGATTTTGGCCACTGTGGTTATATCACTTTTACCATTGCGAAACGATCCATGCGATGTATGAAAAAGATGAACGGTACTGGATATCGCGATAAGGATTTGAGCTTTCGTTGTTTCAGTAGAAAGCAATATCGAGTAAGAACCAAGTGGAAGTGAATCCATGCAATTGGAGGCCGTGGCAACGGGCGAAGTGTTTGGAAAACAATCCGAATGAGTTTCTAGTAGCATAAGCAATTTTTGACAGGGATGAAGCTAGAGAAGTAAAGAAGGTTGTGAGCCAAGTTTTAAAGTACTTGTCTAATACAATGCCATTAGATCGCCGCATCGAGCGCAGCAGCAGCGCCACAACGGCCGTATACGCTGCATCGAGCGCAGCCGCAACGTACGGTGAGCGCAGCGTCGCAATGGCCGTATACGCTGCATCAAGCGCAGCCGCAACGTACGGCGAGCGCAGCGCCGCCATATACGCTCCATTGAGCGCAGCGTCGCAATGGCCGTATATGCTGCATCAATCGCATCCGCAACGTGCCGCGAGCGCAGCCACAACGCCGTATCTAGCGCAGTCGCGATCACAACCACAACATCGCAGTAGCAAGCGCAGCCGTAGCGCCACATCGAGCGTAACCTCCGTATCGAGCACAGTCAAAGTGAGCGCCTCCGCAGCTGTATTAATGCACAGTGACGCAGCTTTCAAGGGGCCGGGAGGGGCGCCCCGACCCCCCGAACTTTTCGCTTAGTAATGTTACACATGTACGTTTCGTAGAATTTTTTAGGTAGATGCGTTTTCGACCCCCGGTTTTATAAATTTTTTTTTTTACTTATATAGAATTTTTAGGTTTGGTGTTTAAGCTTCGCCACTATTAATGCATCATTTCATTTGAGCTGTATTAATTGAACTCATAAAAATAGTGAAACCAAAATATATAATACATCCTTTCATTTGAGCTGTATTAATTAAAAATCAAATCCATTTAAACTAAAAAACAAAAAATAGTCGATGATATAATCAAAACACTAATTTGGGTTGTCAGTCGATGATAGAACTTTAACGAACTTTAACACCAGCCAGTTTGGACAGAGGCCTGTGGTTCCTCCGCCGAATATGATGAGAGGTCCGCGACCGCCCGCCGGCTCCTGCGAGACCGGGAATGCTGCCGCTTGGTGCGCAAATTCCCGGGTTTGGACCTCCTCGCCCTGGAATGCGGCCTCCACCGAATAATCAGCCGCAGCAGTAGAGTGGTGAGTGATATGAATGCTGTGTATTTTTAATCTTTGTTTTGAATAGCATTGCTTAAGTATTCCCATTTGGTACTCAATTATTGTTATTATTGGTATGATTATTGGTTAAGTATTTCAGTTATTAAAGCGAAAAGGATTTAATCCCCATTAGGAGTCGTTAAAAAAGTTGAAGTTTACCTGTATAGAATATAAGTATTCAACTGTTGAAATTTGCTTTCATAATTTACTAACACAAATTCAAAGAATTCACATGGAACATAACTATTCAAGTATTCAAATTTTGGGTAAAACACATCGCACCAATTTTTTTACAGTTTACAAACATTTATAACATCCCACAAAAATTTCATAAAGCCAATGGCTTGAGCAAGTGATCTTCAGCAAGTCAAAACAAAGCAATCTTACAAACCCTAGATTGTCAATTAAAAGGAATACGCTAAGAAGAACTCACCTGAAAGGTCCTGGTGAACGATTTCAGATGAATTGCTCATTTCCTTTGCGTTCTAATCTTCTCAATCTTGCACTAAAGACTTCCAATTGTTCTCATCTGAGATGAAAGTGAAGGAAGCAAGCATTTGAAGATGATAGCCACGTTGCCAAGACACGTGGAAGTGAAGAGGAAAAAGGAGGAAAACGTGCGAAGAATATATTATGAAAAATGCACCGACTTTGTGCTTTAAGGTTTAGGGTAATGTATCAATGTCTTGAAAAATATTAAAATACTTATAACCAAATTACTTGTAAACGTTTAAAGCTATGTGAGACATGACCCTTAACACTTAAAAGAGCAACAAGTTTACATGCCACCAAGAGACCTAATTATACAAAATAAAAAATACGGATTGTGCATTATTAAAGTATTTGGTATATAATTTAAAAGGAACCTTGGATACAAAATTAATTTAAAGTAAAGAAATGGGAGAACCACATAAACATTTATACATGTAGATTCAAGATGATATAGAAGGTGATTATGTAAAAGTTTAACTGTAGTTTTTATGTATTAAAACCGAGCATGTATTAAGCATGGCTCCATATTCAAACACAACTTATATAACACATGATATGTCAGTTGATTTTTGAGCCATCAAGTCATTATAATCGTTTGAATCAACTGATATATCATGTGGGTGTGGGGGTTCCATGAAAAAGTCTAGGGTTTCCCGTGATGAGGGCGGGGGGAATGGGTTCGCATTTTATGTTATAGGATTTTTAATATTTGATGTTATTTTGGAGTGGTTGCACGTTGGAGCCTAGCTTCGAAATTATTTACATAGTGTTTGTTGGTGTCTTTGATGGACAGGAAATATGGTTGCAACAACCCGTGGGTCTAGCCACGGTAAACAGAAGATCGATCAGACTCCAAGCGTGATATATCTCAGCTCAGGTAAAACGTGGATCCCTTAACATGTGCTTTGATTATTTGGTATGCTGGTGGTCGTAATGGTTTTTCACGACTTGTAGAAAATGAAGGGCAACGAACGAGAAAGAGGCGTAACGAAACGGATGGCCGTCGTCTATTAGAATCCGCAGACGATAACCATAGTACGAAGCGAGTTATTGCTACACGGTCTTCAACAAAGAAGCATAGAGAGATTTTGAACACTTCTGACGGGTCTACGGGGAACGAAAAGAAACGAAGGGGCGTGAAACCAAAGGAAATACCCAACCTAAAGACGCGTTCCTCGCCGAAACAGCTATACAATGCAATATCATACGTGTCACGAAGGCAGGAGGAAGCTGTAAAGGAAATGGGTTTTGGTGGCTATTGGGATTTGTCGTCAACGGCATTCCTGAAAAACTCGCCTTTCATGTTGTTGAACAATTTGACGCTGATAATTTGACATTGAATCTTGGAAACACCCAACTGGTCGTCACCGCAACTTTGATCAGCAAACTGTTGGGTATCCGTGAAGAAGGTTTGAGCTTTGGCGCGATTCTGCCGTCCAAGACACTACACCCATCGTTGAAAGGATGGCATGCTAGGTACCCCCAGGCTTTTACATATCCCCAACTTTAATATCCATGGAGATCCAACAAGACACTTATGATGATATAATGATTTTTCGCATTAATTTTGTGTTGCTTTTCCTTACGACGATGGCTTCATCACAGATGAATGGGTATGTGAATGATAAAATTTTAAAGCGTTTAACGGCTGATACACGCTTCGAAGAGTACGACCGGTGTGCTTACATCGTGGATTGTTTACGTAAGTGCAAGAAGAAACGGAAGCCAAGGGACCCAAACAGTTGGTGGGTTGGGCCCCTGACTATCTAGACGGTACGTCATCAAAATTCCTTGTGATTTGGGAAAAAAAGATTCCTATGGTTAACGACATACTTTTTTTGTGTAGTTGTTGTATGTCGACAATACAGAGCTGGCCGCGCTAAGCATTCGGGCTGGCATTCGGGCCATTCAGTTCTGGACTAAAGACATGTTGGCATGTTTACAAGATTAAGAGATCAAGAATGGCGGGTTTGGGCATGGCAAGTTGAAAACGATAAGTGTTGGTGCAGTTGAAGCAGGCGTTGATGTAGATGACGAGACATTTGCGAACACGCGGGTATTTTTGAATGTAAGCCCTTTGCGTCGTACTTTTTTAAAGCCTTATGTTTCTTTTGTTCTTGTAATAGGAGTTTGTTGACTGCGTTGAGAAGTGGGTAGATAGGTTCGGTGACGTTCGGGTTAAGATCGAAACGCACTTAGGTGCCCGTTTAGCCGAGGACCCAAACAACAAGGGCCTCCATGGGCTAAAGCGTAGGTACATTGATGTGTTGAATGAGGTGCCGATTTGGCCCGCCGAAGTGTTGGACAGCTTTGAAGAGGGACCAATGTTCAAGCGGGCGTCGACAAGCGCCCACCCCAGAGGTAAGCGCAGGTATCGCAAAGCACCACCCCTCACTTTTTTTCCACATAATATGTATATAAAAATGTGACAGACATGATTTCAGACGCAGCCGCTTCGAAGAGCATAACACAGATACTGATTGAGTTGAATGCATCTTCGGTGGAGAAGACATGCACGCACAAAAAGAAGTGATCGAGCAAACGACTAAGTGGTGGGCCCTTTTTTTAAAAATCTTACTTATTGTCCGCACCCCTTGTAGATCCGTATTCTGTTATTTTATTGTTAACCTTAAATCGTGACCAGGCATCAAAGGGTGTCAGAGTATGAATAGTTTGGAAGCAGTTACGGTGGACTATGACGATGGAGACACGGTTGATTTAAGTGCCTGTACACCTATTGCTCCACGTGTGGAACCCATTTCTGATGTCCCCGTGTGCCATATGACGGATAACATATGTACACCGAACGTGGAGGTGAGTATGGTCAATTTGAATGAAGTAGCGGGAGTTGAGGCGCAAGATGATCGACGTCGAGACAGTGCGGTTGAAAACGTGGATTTGGTATTGAGGGACGCTTCGGATGCGCCGTTTACTTGGGACCAAGGTACGGTTACGACGAAAATTAAAAAAAATGTCTTAGTGTTAACAGCCAACATGGTGTTGTATATATATGTGCGTATTATTACTAACATTTGGTAACGAGATAAAAAACAGGGCATGTTGATTTAGAGCAAGACGGGCTAAATGCCAAGAACGACACGTCAGCCATTATGCCTGTTTTGATGGGATCGAAGAGCTTCTAAATACAGGTATTAAAAAATTGTTTATTACTCCATTACGTTAACAATGCCACGTTGAGTTTCCGCTGGTCGTGTGTAGGGGGGTGAAATGTCAAACGATGAAACTTCACAGCTGGGGGTGTCGCCGTCTTCGGGTGTAGACATTTGGCCTCGCGTTGTGTGCGCACTGTATGTGCCAAGTTGGGGTCCTCCCACAGGTCTCCCGTCGTTGATGCACCTGCGTCTGTCGGCCCCGTGGTGCGATGGACAAAAAGTGTGATTGCTTCGAGGGTAGCAGGTAAATTGGAACACAGTTTATCTAGTAAAACCCCCACGTGATAAGATATAAAATTATGAAATCCTCGTGATACTTTTGCAGAACTTGAAAGGACGCGGCTCACAGTAGGGGATGCAGTTTCTGGGGGGGGGGGGGGGCAAGCAGGTGAGCGACTTCTTTTTTTTATTTTTTTATATATACTTATGAAACAAAAACCAATTTTCCGTCGTCCTGACCCAACCCTCATGTGGGAATGTGTGGGCGTAGTGTAAGCAGATGAGGAGCATGCGGTTGATAGTGGTTATTCCATCAGACGCATGTCGGGTGGATCAAAAGTTGGTTTAGACCCTGGTGGGTAAAAGAAGGAAAAAAACCTCATTTAATTTCATTGTGTTTTTTTATGGTCCATGTTTAAAAATTTGTTCCTGCTTTTTTAAAAGAAAAAATAGGACCCACGGTTGACATGCCGAGCCAACCAAGCTTCAGTTTAGGTATCTCCCAGGGTGTCATGGGTGACGATATACGTATAGTTAGTTATACAAATGTGTATATTGCCAATCTTTAACTATACATATATGTATATATGTGTTTAAAATTGAAATATAAGTATTGTGCATCTATGTTTGATAATGTACAAATATGTATAAAATGATTGTAGATATATGTATATAAAGGAAGATTATGGTTTCTAAATATGTTTTTTATAGTGTACATACGTATAGTTTAAGAATTGAAAACATACATAAGTGTATATATTAAAAAAAACCTCTTTAAAACGTGCAATTAGACGTCAAAAAATTGGTTTGGAGAAAATGTGTGATCTAGAATGCTTTTCTTTTAGGATCCCTACCCATGAAGGTTATATTTTCACTAAGAGTAAATTACAAAACTCGTCCTTTGTGTATGCTACTTATTGCAAACTGTGTCCTTTATCTTTAATAAGTACAAAAACTGTACTCGATGTTTGCAAACCCTTGCACATTATGTCCTTTAGGCCTAACTCTGTTATTTTTTATAGTTAAATCAGACCAAGGGTATCCCACATGAGGGTATTTTGGTAATTTACTAATTATTAAAAATATCTCTAATAAAGAAAATAATGAAGACCTGTTCATTCTTTCTTATCTTTCAGATCTAATTCTAGGACTATCAGGTTCGAAATTCTCGGAAGCAAGATACACAACTCAACCTACACCCGATGAATAACGCTCAAACAAAAACCAATCGAAATCTAAGCAGATTATCAGCTACAATCAACAGCCACTATTTATGCAGCGGTGGTAGGGGTTTTGCAGCAGGAGTGGAGGTGCGGTGATTAGGTTTGTGCCGCGGTGGTGGGGGGTTTTGTAGCAGGAGTGGAGGTGCGGTGGTGGAGGTGTTGACGATGGTGGAGGTGGCGTTGGTGGTTGCAGGTGGGGTGTGGTGGCAGGTGGGTGTTGGTGGATGGTGGTGTTGGTGGTTGCAGGTAAGGTGTGGTTGAAGGTGGGGTGTGGTGGTAGGCGGGTGGTGGTCATTCATCTCTTAGATCTGGAAGGAGGCGGCTGCTGGTTGTTGATTTTGGGTGTTCGGTGTGGGGTTCAGGTGAGGGTGTGGTGGGAGGATGACAAAGACGGGTCATGGCCGGAGTTATAAAGTCTCTGGCGAGTCAGATCGAGTCACATAAGGTCTGGATTTTGCTACCGTTCGATTGCTGCTTCTGGATTTTGGTTGTAATGTTTTGATTTTTGCTTCTGGATTTTAGTTTTAGTGTTTCGATTTATGTTTTTGCTTCTGGATTTTGGTTCTAGTGATTCATGTCTAGATTTGATTATAATGTCTTGATTTCTGCTTCTGGGTTTCAATTCCTGATTATGGATTTTGGCTTTAATGTTTTGATATCTGGATTGTGTTAGAATGGTGGCTGGTGTGGGTGTCTAGCAGTGGTCGTGGTGGTGGCTGGTGGGGGTGTCTGGTGGAGGTAATGGTAGTGGCTGGTGGCTGGTGGAGGTGATGGTAGAGAGAGAGAGAGTGTGTGTCTGGTGGAGGAGAGGAGGTATATTGTTTTATATAAATAAATGGTAAAATGTCCAAAATACCCCCATGTGGGGTACCCTTGGTCTGATTTAACTATGAAAAATAACAGAGTTAGGGCTAAAGGACATAATGTGCAAGGGTTTGCAAACATCGAGTCCAGTTTTTTGTACTTATTAAAGATAAAGGATACAGTTTGCAATAAGTAGCATACATAAAGGACGAGTTTTGTAATTTACTCTTTCACTAATTGGTCAATAATGTAAAATGGAAAAGAAAAATAAACGTAAATAACATTTTGTGTGGCCTACTTATACATTGATCCATAATTCTATTTTGAAAAAAATATATTGTTGCTGAAATAACATAACGTTGTTATCATGTTTGACACTAATCTATCTATACTTTCTATAAAATGAGAAATCTGAGTGACATAAGAAAAGCTGATTTGTCAGCGGAGAGGCTGTCCAACAAGGCTTTTCTTATGTCATTTTTACATCATAAACCTGAATATATAAATCACTTTAAAATACATTTAATTTAATTTAATTTCAAAGCATTGCCTTGTGTATTCAAATTTTAAAGGTCTGCCCCACATTTCAAAGGGCAAAGCACTGCCCATCTACAAGAAAGTAGCAGATGGTTCCTTTGGCAAACGTATACGTTAGCAGATGTTTTGAAATTGCGGGTAATTTGAAATTCAAAATGCATGGGGATATGTAATTTCCAATTAATACATGTCACTCACTAACTTCTGTCAATTATTTTCTTATATAAACTGATTTATATTCTCATTTCACTCTTCATATTTACATTCTCGTGTTATCTTCTTTTGTATTTTCAAACCACATTTCTAATGTATCTCTCCCTCAAATCCCTTCTTCTCAATACTCGGCATTTGTTCATAAAGGATAAGAGAAAACAGAAGCTCTCTCTGACCCACTTTCAGAACAAATTTTGGGGGATATGTGGTTTGCCTTGATGATGGTAATGTGATATATATGATTATGTTTGTTTTTGTTTTTTATTTTTTCTAAAGTTTTTTTATCTGAGTTATGACTAAATGATGATTGTAAATGATCTGAGCAGATGATGACGATGATTGTTCTACGGTTGTTTCCAGCATCATTGTTCCAACATCGTTTAAAGTATTTTTTTATTTTTTTTTGCTACTCTAATTTTCAAATTTTTTATTTTTAATTTTGAAGTGATATACTCTAATTCTCGTTTTATATTTCAGTCTAATCACAGTTGTTTGAAATTCATACAATCATCTGCGGGTTATTATAGGTTTGTATTAAAAGAAGCATAAAGTTAAATTAAACACAAAGAAAGATTATTAAATGTACATTTCAAATAATTTTTGTTTATGACTAAATGATGATTATATATGACTTTGGGCAGATGATGATGATGTAGAACCCACAGTAGTTCCTACTAAACGCAAGAAAGGATCTGCTATTGCTGTAAGATAAGATTTTATCTACCTAGAGCAATATTCTTTCCTGCCTTTTTTGTATTAAAAGAAGCATAAAGTTTGGTTTAAAGCAGCTCTTTATGAAGCAAGTTAAGGATTAAGGATAGGGCTACTCTTCAACAGCTGAAGATATGTTTTCATGTACTGCATCGTGGTCTGTTCACGAGAGACCAGGTTTCCAGAAACCTGATGGTGATGCATTCAGTACTTCCGTGGAGTTCATGCATTAATTGTCGAAGATATACATTGAGAAGTTTGGTACTCGATGGAGTTTAAGCTAAAAGCACTAAATTTTTGTTGTTAGATTTTAAAGTTTCGTTGTTCAGTACTCGATGTAATTGTTGATCTGTTATTCCTCATAATGTTTGTGGAGCATTTAATCCTCATAAAGGTGAATAAGTATTATTATGTAATTTTTAATATCATCTGATTATTGCAGATCGGTACTTTTGATGTAGAAGTGAAATTGTCTCTGAGTTTAATTAGATTATGTTGATGTTGTATCAATTTCTGTTAGTGTATAAATCTGTCAAAGTTAAAGTTTGCCAAAAGAGAACATCTGCTCTAAATCATCATCTGCTGATCTAACGGCTGTTTGACTTGCTACTGTTGCCAACATCTGTTGTTGCCTAATAGAGCTTTTCGAAGAATTTCCTCCTCTCAATTGTAAATACTGATGCATCTGTTACTTTAACTCTCTGTCAAAGGTAAAGTCTGCCCAAAGAGAACATTTCTTTAGTGGTGATATTCTGCTAATCTAACGGCTGTTTGACTTGCTACTGTTGGCAATATCTGTTGTTGGCTAACAGATGTTCGCAATATCTTTGTCTGCTGGAGTTGCAGAAGCATTTGTTTAATATGTATGTATAGTATTACTGGTCTTTAAATGAATAGATTTTTTATCTGAGTTATGACTAAATGATGATTGCAAATGAAGCGATTTTTTATCTGAGTTAAAATACATTTAATTTCAAACCACTGCTTTATGTACTTTGCAATTAATGTCTGGGGATATGTACTTTGCAATTAATGCACGTCACTCACTCAGTTCTGTCTTATGGTAAAGGCGTCTTATGGTAAATGAAGAGGTTAACTGTAATTACAATAACGTGTTTAATTTTATACTTTTCCCACGGAAATGCAATAAAAGTCTAACGAGTGTCGCATCATATTCTTTCGTCTGACAATGTATTTAGTCATAACCGCCTTCATTGGGTATATAAAATACATTGGGCGGAGGTTTTCATCATTACCGTTTTCATCCATCTACTTAATCATCTTCAAAAGTTTTTTTTTATCAATATCATTACAATTTCTTTTATTTTCAAAGACGCATTGGTTCACTGCAAAATGAAAAACATTGGGTTTCAAGTGATTATTGATGAAATTTTCACAAGGCTCTCTGCAGAAGATAATGGTCGTTTGAAATGTCTTTCCAAGAATTTTTATAGGGAACTGTCAAGTCATGGATTTCAGATGATGCATGCTCTCCTAAGTGGAGATTCACTACAAAAGAAACTACTCTCCTTTAAAGACACGTCAATTGTCGTTAACGACGTAGTTGCTGGTAATTTGGATGTTGTTAGAAGCAAAACCTTAAGTTTTCCTAACAATGTCCACCCTAGCTTCTTACGTATTCTATCGTCATTTAATGGATTGTTGTTAGTTTGCAATGAAGGCATTTGCTGTGAGCTGATTCTTTGGAATCCAACTACCAGGCGCTATAAGGTTTTATGTGATGACTACTTAAATTACAATCATGATCGAAACTTTGATACTGGTGGAATTTATTTTGATCAATTCAATGATCTGAAAGTGCTGAACATCAGATGTTACCGTAATGTAGCTACTGCTCGTGTTTACTCACGACGTCGTGAGTCATGGAGAACAATAAATTTCGGTAGCGTAAATAATTATGGTTCAAGTGGTTATTCATGGTCTACAGGAGTTTATGCTGATAAAATCATATATTTTATGGTTTCAAATTATTGGTATCCACTAGGTGAGAGGAACATCGTTGCTTTTGATGTACTGAGTGAGACTTTCAGAATGCTTCGTTTTCCAGAGAGTATTGTAGTCAATCCTTGCCAAGGGCATTTTTTGACCATCGCAAAGAGGCTGCATTTGATTGTTATTGGAAAGTCTGCTGAGCTAACTGTTGATTTGCTCAGATATGAAGAAGAAGAAGGCTGGATGAAGGTGTTTGCTTTCAATAATCCTCGTGTAGTTGATTATGTAGATAGGCGCCGAAGGACTAATATAATTGAAAACAACAAGTAGCTGATAACAAGCATCTGGGGGATATGGTTGAAGTTGATCTGAGCAACAAACTTTTGAAATACCTCCAACATGTTGACAACTACAATGGTCCGAAAGGAGCTTTACTTATTGAGACTACTGTTTCGCCCATTGATTAGGAATTAGTATGCTGTATTTTACTGAATGTTGTTTGCTGTTTTAAAATTTGTTTATTATATAGTTACCTCTGTTTGACACTTGTAGTTTTTATATAATTAGTTGTGTTAAAATTATTAACCAAGTTTGTTATTTAAATTAACTAAATGAATATTTATGTTTGAGAGTGTAAAAGCTTGTAATATTGGCAAAGGTCTGTTTAAATGATCTAAGCTCTGTTATTGTGAACAGATGTTTGAAAATAAAACAGTAGTTGATACATCTGTTGACTTTGGTCAACAGATGGATGAACTTTGTATGTTGTTTCGCCCGTTGATTAGGAATTAGTATATTGTATTCTATTGAATGATGTTTGCTGTTTTGAACTTTGTTTATTATATAGTTACCTCTGTTTTACACTTGTAGTTTTTATATAATTAGTTGTGTTAAAATTATTAACCATGTTTGTTATTTAAATTAACTAAATGAATATTTAGGTTTGAGAGTGTAAAAGCTTGTAATATTAGCAAAGGTCTGTTTAAATGATCAAAGCTCTGTTATTGTGAACAGACATTTGAAAATAAAACAGTGGTTAATACATCTGTTGACTTTGGTCAACAGATGGATGCTTGTAGTATTGGCAAAGGTCTGTTTAAATTATCAAAGCTCTGTTATTGTGAACAGATGTTTGAAAATAAAACAGTGGTTGATACATCTGTTGACAGTCAACAGATGGATGAAAACAGATGTTTGGAACTACTGTTGGGATAAAGTAGAGTGTTGTGAAGAAAACTGTGGTTAAAACCGTTGTTTGGTTAAAACGGTGGTTTAAAACCACTGTTGTGTTAAAATAGTGTTTTGTGGAGGTTGAAGGGGATTGAAACGACTGTTGGGTTAAAGTATTGTTTTTTTAGAGAAGGAACATGCTTGAATGCAAATGTTATTTTGTTTACAAAAGATTAATAAATTGTATATTTTTGTATTTTTTATACTCTAAACTTTAAGTATTTAAGGTTGAAGTTAAAGTTGTATTTTATTGAATGTTGTGTGCTGTTTTAAAGTTTGTTTATTATATAGTTACCTCTGTTTGACACTTTTATATTTTATATAATTAATTGTGTTAAAATTATTAACGATGTTTGTTATTTAAATTAATTAAATGAATATTTAGGTTTGAGAGTTTAAATGATGAAAGCTCTGTTGTTGTGAACAGATGTTTGAAAATAAAACAGTAGTTGATACATCTGTTGGATGAAAACAAATGTTTGAAACCACAGTTGGGTTAAATGTATTTGTTGTGGAGAAAACTATGGTTGAAACTGCTGTTGGGTTAAAACGGTGGTTTAAAACCACTGTTGGGTTAAAATAGTGTTTTGTGGAGGTTGAAGGAACATGCTTGAATGCAAATGTTATTTCGTTTACAAAAGATTAATAAATTGTGTATTTTTGTATTTTTTATACTCTGAACTTTAAGTATTTACCGACTGACTTATTTATTTATAAGTCTATATAAATATAACGATATTCATTACTTATATTTGTTATGCATGGTTTTCTAAGAAACGACCCGTGTTTGCACACGGGTCTTACCGCTAGTACTATATAATAAAAGAAATCAATGAGAGGACACGTGTCATTCATTGGAGCCATCTATTTTTTAGTTTTTTTTCTCTTTATCCTACTTAATTATAGATAATTAGTATTAATTAAAAGATAATTATAAAATTAAATTTAATATAAATTTAAACAATTCGTATAGGAGATAATATATTTTGAAATATTTATTAGATTTCAAAATTATTTATCCTGAAATTAACAAAAGACGTATACTAAATATAATTTAATATAATTTAAACGATTTATGTATTTTATTAAACTAAAGTAGTTAAGGGTAGAATCTATTTAAAAAATGTTTATAAGAGGTAAACAAAAACATTAATCAATGTTTATTGTAACTATACTTTTATTTTCGTATTCAACTCTCAACTCAAATACGGTATTCACTATGTTTACGTGACATTTATAAGAACCATCAACGCAATCATTCCATCCATCGTATATCGAGTATATTCGTTAGTTTTTTTAAAGATATAATTTTTTATTAGATTCGTTCAACTCGTGTAATAAACGAGGTTTTTTAAAGATATAATATTTTTATTATTTACTATACAAAATTACATTTATGCAACTCGTGTAATACACTGGGTTTTTAAAAATAAAAAATACAACTTTCTTTATTATGTGGTATATAAAATTAGATTTATTCAATCCGTATAATACGCATGGTTTATAAAGATATAGCAAGATATAACTTCTTATTGATTGGTATATAAAATTACATGTGCTCAACCCATACAATACATGAGGTTCTTAAAAATGTAACTTTTTCCATTATTTAATATTTAAAATTAAATTTAATCAACCCGTACAATACACGGGGTTCTTAAAGATATAACTTTTTATTATTTAATATATATAATTAAATTTATTCAACTCATGTAATAAATGAGATTTTTAAAGATATACTGTTTTATTATTTGGTATATAAAAATACATTTATTCAACCTGTGTAATAAACGAGGTTTTTAAAGATATATATTTTTTGATTATTTGGTATATAAAATTACATTAATTCAACCCGTGTATTACACGGGGTTCTAACCTAGTTATGTATAAAAGAAGTTTAAGAGATTTTAACCCATTAACCAAGTAATCAACTCGTGCATTTAACAACATCTAGTACAGATAACTTGACACCGGAAAAAAGGGTATACCCATAGCAACACCGACACTAGCCCCATCACGGAAGGTTGCATGATAAATGGCTCTACTAGCCAATTCAGCAGCTTCATCAATTGTCAAATCATATTTGTACCTACTATAATTTAATGAAATGAAAACACATGAAAATAAAACAAAACTTCAACAATTTTATGATGGTATTATATACATACATTGTCAAGCTATTAAGACGTGTGTTATTGTAAAATAGTAAAATGCTAAAATCATTCCTTGAGGTCTAGTCATATTTGCTTTTTCCATCCAAAATGATTTGTTTTTGTGTGCATTTGAGTCCTCCAGGTTTGCGTTTTATTACCATTTTTATCCAAATCACTAACTCGGTTTATTTTTTCTGTTAAGGTGAAGGGCATTTTCGTACTTTTGAATGGAACAAGCATATATAACCAAAACTCGGGGCCGATTTTGACATTTTACTCTTACATTTTTGTTTCATATTTTATTTATTACTTGTTTTATATAAAAGGAAAACAGGTAATAAAAAAATATAAAACAAAATTGTAAGAGTATAATACCATAATCGTCCCTAGGGTTTCATATTTGCTTATTTCATCCGAAAGGACAAAAATGCTCTTCACCAAACATTTTTGTTTCATATTTAGAAAATACCCCTTTGTTTTAAGAGTTTGGTGGGTATTTTTCTTTACAGTTTCTTGTCATTCCCTTGTGGTAGACTATGTTTACTAGGCATCGTCGACGCACCACTGCCTGAAACTTGCGGAGCATCCAAAGCCCTAACAAAAACTTATACACCAGTTGTCCAGAAGCAGGCAGCGGCAATGGCGCTTCCGATTGTGAACCGACGGGGACGAATGTCCAGCTTTCACCGAAAACGGTGGCCGGAGGAGGAACAGGGTCGTTTGGATCAATTCTTGGATACAAAGCGTAATCAAGTTTATGTGAGTGATCTGAAAGAGTTTATGTGATTGCCTGATTGGTGATGGAGATGGCTTGTTTTTATAATTTTAAATTTTAATTTTTACTTTGTAAATGGCAAAAATGAACCTTGTAATGAAATATAGTTAATTATAAAAATAGTACCTCTAGTTATTAAAGGGCATTTTGGTCATTTAGGCACAACTTAACAGAATATTTAACCTCCGTTGGCCTTAATACCCCTATATGTTACAAAAATGAAACCACATAACCTCAACCTGTTAAAAAAAAGTTATTACCGAAAGACGAAACTTACTATAAATCACAGGGCCGGTCCATGTGTGTAATTAACTAATAAAATAAAAATTAAAGTTTGATGAAAGGTTTGGAAAAAAAAGGGACCACATATATCTCATATCTTCAACCATTATGAAAGAGTAAACGAAAGTGAACCTCTCTGCATTCTTCATCACTACAATGAAGACTCTCACATTTCTTCCTTCATCTTTTTCCTCATCTTACCTGTTGTTTCTCTTGGTTTTGTCACTTTGCAGCATCTGTTTTTGTAATAAAAACTCAGATCGTGTACCATGTATACCCACTGAGCGATTGGCTCTTATTGATCTCAAGGGCAATCTCACTGACGAGGCAAACCGTCTATCTTCTTGGGTAGGCAAAGACTGTTGCTGTTGGTGCATCCGTCTGTCGTCTACGTCTTCAGTCGTGTCTCAGTTCGTTGCGAAGATATTCAGCATGATGTCATCATTTGCAAAGATAACATCATCAATATGAAGTAATCGATGACATCATCACAATTTAAAGTACATGAAACAAGAATTAAGAGATTGGTCGTTTGGAATGAAGGGTTCCGTTTGAAAGAAGCTGTTTATGACCCTTCCGTTTGAAATGGTTGTTTGAAGACCCTTCCGTTTGAACTATTATGTTTACTTTCAAACGGAAGGGGCCATCTCTATAAATAGGAGTCAAACGGATTCATTTGTAACGATTCCGAAATATTATACCGAGGTGCTGCCGGTATTTCCTCGTATTGTAAACGTTGTTGATTGAATATAAAAGAGGATTAAAGTGATTTTCTAGCTGTTTACCCGTTCGTTTCTTAGTTTCCGCCTCTGAAACGAATTAGAGCTTCTTCAACCGACTCATTTAGGTCAAGATCGATCCTACAATTGGTATCAGAGCTCAGGACGAGGAGCTCTTGCCATATTCAGCTTGAAAATCTCATTTTCTACACCTTCTTTCTTAAAATCGATATTTTTTACGGATAAAATCAGTTCAAATCTTCACACTATGTTCGGAATTCACTATTAACCAATCCTTGAAAGTTTGAAATCAAAATACGACCTAAAACTGATCAAAATCATGTGTTCCGTTTGAAAAGTTTCGCGATTTGATGACGTCATCGTTTGAAAACTGATTCATCGTTTGAAAACTGATCCATCGTTTGAAAATTATATTCCATCGTTTGAAACTGATGTCAATCGTTTGAAGTTTGGGTCCCATCGTTTGAAAAACTGATCGTTTGAAATTTTGTCGTTTGAAAGTTCATAGTTTGAAAGTCCACCGTTTGAACCTGATCTGACAGTTTGAAAGTTGTTAACATGACAGTTTGAAAAATGGTTCCTGTTTGAAAATGGTTGAGTCTTCACGTGATAATTGCTTTAATCTGATCAGATGTGTCATGCCCATGTGATTATTTCAGCCAAATAGGAATATTCTGTGATCATGTTGTCGGCTGCATGTTGTCATTAGCATATGTTGAATTGAAAATATCTATGTATTGTCAGGTCATGATGGTGGGCATGTGACACAAAAGTCTCGAATGATGTTTGTTTAATTGATAATTGTCAATCAGTTTGCATTTAATATTGTTGATCAAAGTGGTGCTCTCATCAGATTTTTGGTCCAATCATAATATGATTGTCATTTACATGTGATCTGAATTAAAAGGTGTTAGCACACAGCATACTAAGAGTTGTCGACTAAGTGGATTTAAAGGCCCAATCATTGTCTTTGAATTAAATTGAGGTCCAATGAAAAATTGTTGGTTCATGAGCATGTGAAGAAATATAATTTTGTCTGTTGTGTTAAAGTCTTCTACATCGGCACTTGTGTAGTTTGTTGCATTATCTTTGTTGTCAGAAATTGTTGGTCAAAGTCTACTTGAAGATCAGTTCGAGACAAAGCGGTTCAACCAAATTGAGTTGTTATTTGATATGTGTTAATTGTTTGAAGCCCATGTCAATAGTTTGTCCATGTGATTCATTGTCTACGGCAAATTGAAAGCCCAAAGTGTGCGGCCCAAATCATATAGTTTGAATTCTTAAAGTTGCCGGCCACATTTAAAAGTTGACATTGTCTTTTGTTGCCAACTCCCACGGATTCAAGGTTCAAGTATCATGGTTTGATCATTCAAAGGTCCAGTCCACTTGAACTTTGAACCAGGTCGTTTTGGAATTGTACTCAGTTATTGTGGGTCAGGTTGTTTGATTTTGATCCGGGTCATATCAGTCCGTACAGTTGGTCAACAGTCAGTCCGCACAGAAAATTCACAAGTTCGAGTACCAGTTTTATTCAGTTAGTTGATTAACTGTTAAACTGATTGCATTTTGTTTGTTTTTGTGTTGTTAGGTAATCGACAGGTATTTTACAAGGTGATACAGTTCATTTTGAAAATTCGAAACATGGAGAACGAGTTCTACAATGCTTTTGCTAGTCCAGTTACAATTACTCAAAGTGCTATGATTGAAAATGAAACCGGGACGTCTCAGAAACCACCCAAACTCATGGATATTGATGATTACAATGGATGGTCCGAAAGGTTTGGAAATTGGGTTGAGGCGTATCACTTGGATGCGTGGGAACACACTGAAGAGCCGTATGTTAAACCCACAAAGAACGATGTTGTGAATGGTACTCCGTTGACACTTAGAGAAATGACTGCTGTAGATAAAAAGAAATATCGAGATGAAAAATTGATGGTGAGTCTTCTTCAGCAAGCGATAAAAGAAGATATTTTGATACTGCTTCAACATGATGGAACTTCATATTCGATATGGAAAGAGTTGGAAGCAAAGTTTACTGGAAGTGACGATATGCTCAGGAATAAGATGTCTCTCATGAAAAAGGAATTTGACTTATTTCGGGGATTGAAAAATGAAAGTGTCAAGCAATTAATTGATAGATATTGTAACTTGGTGAGAAATATGACGAAACTTGGTATTAAGAAAGATACTGATGAATTGGTTGAAAAACTTGCAGATGCGCTACCATATGAAACATGGGGAACATTTCTGATGATGCTTAGATCCAACAGAAAAGATTATAAAAATATGACACTGGGAGATTTCATCAAACATCTGGAAGCTCAGGAAATGGAACAGAGGAAGATTGCTAGGATGAAGAATTACGATGGAGAACAAGATATCAGTTTGTATTACAAAGGTGGTGTCAACGAAAAGTCAAATTATTCTCCAAAAATTGAAACTGCTTACAGTGTGAATGATTCTTCTGAAAAGAAATCATCCCAGGGATCAAGCAGCACTAGATTTTCATCATTCGATCCAAACATTTCTGCAACAAAGAACGGAAGAAAACTTCAATGCAATATTGTATTAAATCTTGAAAGTGATCAAGATTATTCTGAAGAAGTTGCCAAAAATCAAATGTCTTTGTTGGGAATGGTTCTAGAGTCCTATAGTAGTTTTGTGGCCGGAAAGATCGGTAATCCAATGCTCACGAAAGAAGATTACGATCAAATCGATGCTGAAGAAATGGAATTAATGGATATTAAATGGTGCATGGCCAGTGTAATGAGAAGAGCTGAGAAGTTTAAACAAATTACTGGAAGAAATGATTTCCTGGATGCAAGTGTTTCAAATTTAGGCTTTGATAAATCTAAAGTTACTTGTTTTCGTTGCAGGGAAAAGGGGCATTTCAAGAGAGAGTGCAAAAATCGTGAAGCTACTGGAGCCCAGAATCCTTTTGGAAACAACGATTATCATAAAAAGGCGATTTATCATCAAATCACACCACCAGCATTGCATCAGGCACAAACTGCACATGGAATGATGCAGATTAAAGACTCAAAGAAAGCTTGTCTGGGAAATGATGGTGGATTCAGTTGGGATAAATATGTTCCAACAAACAGCAAAGTGTGTTTGGCAGAACAAGATGATGAAAAACTGGCTGAAGGTTTCAATTGGAACAATTTTTGTCCAGATCAAGAATTTATGGCCAAAGAGATGTCTAAAGATACTTCAAATGTTAATGTTTTCTTTGCTAATGCTTATGATTTGAAATGTGCAGAAAGGTGCAGAAAAGTCATGGAAGCAGCTGAAGAAAGACGAAGGAAGAACGAAGAAGAGGAAGAAGAAGAAGAGAGATTGAAGAACGAAGCGAAAGATGAGAAAAGAAGAAGAGCTGAGTTTTTACAATCAAGCAGAAATGTCAAAGAAGTTCCAGAATATGAAGTGAAGATTGATGAAGAACGAGTTGAAGTTTCTGAAAAGTGCATGAACTGTGATTCGTTAATCAAACAAAACAATGAGTTATTGCACAATATTCACAAGTTGAAAGAATCGTATGACACAATGAACAGAGAAATTAACAAATATACTGATTCGAGTGGTGAACAAGCAATGGCGATGAATACTTTGAAAGTAGCATATCTTAGACAGCTGGATGATGCTAACTTTTATATCAAGAAGTGTGCTGATTTAGAGTTGGAGCTGGCAACACAAAAGATAGAGACTGAGAAAGTTAAAAAGTTATTAAACAGTTACTCATGTTCTTCTTTTGTTGTTGACAAGATTTATCCAGTAGTGGAGAATTTGAAGACATTTGAAGAAATGAAAATGTCTGAAGAAGAGAAAGCTGTGACAAAAGATGAAGTGAGGACTTCTGGTAAGAAACCAAGTGTGGTTTACACTAGATGTCCGCCCCCGGTCGAAAATGGATTTTTACCTCGAAATCCAAATTCAGAAAGAGTCGAAAAGGCAATAAATTTACAATGGGAGTCTGGGACGTCGGATAACTTGCCAGAAAATATTGATGTCACATACACGTCGTCTGATACTGATCATGAGTCAAAGTTGATAAAAAGTGTGGTCGATCAGGTGTTAGATAAAGATGATTGTGAGGAGTCAAAACCGGAGTCCAAATCCAAGTCAAAGTCTGAGTCCGATATGACAAAGTCAACAGTCAAAAAGGAGAAACGGGTTTATGATAAACAATTTTTGCTATCGAAATCTAATTTGAATGATGAATCAGTCAAAGTAGCATATACTTTGAAAGGTTCTGACAAATTATATTCTGATGAGAGTTTTCCAATAAGAAGTGTTAGATTTGAAATGATTCAAAAGGTTTTCAAAATCACAGAAATTAATATTTCTGAAATAAAAGATTTAAATCTTAATGGAAAACCTAAACAATACACTTCAAGAGATCAACAAAGAATTAACAAGAAAATGGGTTACAATTATGGTTACAGTTTCCAAAAGAAACCAAACCATAATCGTAATTACAAAAAGAAAGGATTAGGTTTTGTACCACCGAAAAATTATAAAAAAGAAAAATTTCCTAAACCAAAAACTGTGTTTGTTTCAGGAAAATCTTTAGATGATGAGAAAGAACAAGCATTCAGAAAGCAGACAAATCAAGAATTCCTTGCCAAGAAGCAAGAAGAGTTGAAGAAAAATCTTGTTTCAAAGAAGATAGAAACCAGAACCTGTTTTCAGTGTAAAACTGTTGGTCATGTGGCTAGGAACTGTCCGAAAACATTCAAACCAAAAACTGAAGTATCTGGTAAATTGAAAGGAAAAGTTGTTGAGAAAACTGAACTTTCAACCCGAAAGTTCACAGGCTTTGAAAATTCAATCTTTGAGAAGGGAGAATGTTCAAAGAATGTGGTTAAAAGAAAAGAAAATCTGATAAATCAAAAATGGGTTGTTAAGGGTTCAGGAAACAGTTCTGGTGATGAATCTGATTCCACAAAATCAGAGGAGCCAAAAGTTGTTAAAGAAAAGGTTGAAAAATCAGTTCCAAAAGTGGATGATGTGAATTTTCCACCTTTGAGTGCTGAAAATTTTAAAAAGAAAGTTGGGAAAGTTGAAATTTCAAATCAATTTTATTCTGATAAGAAGAAATTTGATGTTGATAAAGCTTTCAATGGAACTGTGAAACATATTTTTGGCAAAATGATCAATGGTAAGGCCAAAAGTGTTAAAGAATTTTACGCTGCCAAAAGAGGAGGTCACAGGTTAGTTGAAAGAAAAGATGATGAAGAGGTTGTTACACCCAAGGAAGGTCAGGCTTGGGTGGATATTTTTTTCAAAGAATAAAAACCTGACTTGCCGGAGATCCCAAGTTGGTAATCGTGGATCATGAATCGGCATCATTCTTTATCATGTTTGTATAATATGTTTGAGAAGTTTTTGCAGGACTTGCCGGAACTCCCAGGTTTGTAAGCGAGGAGTAGGAATCGGCACCTTGAGAATTCAACTAATAGATGATGTTTGGTTGAAAATGTTTGATTGGATTAATCTTAAAAGTGGTAAATCAGGGACATTAAGTTGTATCTGATTTTCTACAAGTGGTTGAAAAACAACGTGATGATTTGATCCCCAATTTTACAAGTGATAAAATCAATAAAACTTATTTTCCGGAAAAACCATTTGATTAAAACAAACTTAAGTGTTTTGAAATCATAATGGGAAAATTGTTTGTTGTGAGGGGGAGTTCTGATTGTTTATGCCAAGTGGATGGCGAATTGAGGCAATTCGATATCAGTTGTCATGTTCTTGTACAGTTTGTTTTCAATTTCCTTTAGATGTATTTGTATTTTAGGGGGAGTATAATTTCTGAAAAATACAAAAACATTAGAAAATTTGAAAAAGCCAAAAACATGATAAAATGAAAAATGAGTTTTTGTTGCATAAAAGAGGAAATGATAGTACATCAGTGGACGATCACAACATGCTAAAGAATTGGAAAGTTAAAATGTGATAAACGGTCTCACTGATGATGTGCCAGTAGGTTTTTGCACATTTAGTAGATTGTGACGAGATATAAACCTAAATTTCAAACTTGCTTGTTCGGTGGGTTAACACAAACTTGGATATATAGGTAACCCCTGAAATCTTGTTTGAAAGGTCCCTTATTCTGAGATACTAGGTCTTTATGCTCAGTGATATCTGGGGTATTATCCCGGGACTTCTGCTGAAAGAAATTTCTGACCTAGTCCCCGGATAATGCTTTCTGCAAATGCTTGAAACATAGCATCGTCCTCAGCAAGCTGATGAAACAATAAAATTGATAGTCGCTGCTGTTGTAATGCAAAAGATCCTCTAAAGGGGACTCACCAAAAGTCGAAGCCGTCATCTCTCTGCGTATCGAAAGATCGACCTGAGCTCTCACGGCCCTCGTACTATAATTTATTCCCCTGACAGATATCATCTGTGGTATACTCACCTGTAAGACTGAATATTGGGATCTGGATACGGGAGTATATTCAAGTAGTGGGACACACGAATAAGTTCAAGAGCTTAAAACATTAATCTCGTATCTCGGATCAATTGAACTTTGTGTGAAAATTTAAGTGGACAAACATACTGACAATCTAAGTGAACTGTTTAGAACTTAAAATGAAATGAAGCTTAACGGTGTTGATGATATGTCTCAGAAACTGATATGATCCTCTTGCACAAACTCACAAAAATATTGTTTGTAAATATTTCATTTACTGTTTTTCAGTACTTTCAAAAATCCAAAAAGATTTTAGTGTGTTTTAGCATAAATTTTGATTAATTCAAAAAGATTTTCGAGAACTGGTGTTGAAGAGCTGATTTTCAAAATTCCGAGTGCTAAACATGATGAACAAATGGTTTGGGTGAAAGTGTTTGAAGATTGTTGAAATGGAATGAGAAAAGTTTTACAATATAAAACATTATTCCTGCAAGTGGTAAATTAGATTTGAAAATCTTATCCACAAATGATTATCAGAAAATTTATTTTTGGGTAGAGTTCTTGCAGGTTAGAATGAAAAGTTGCTAGACAGAAATCCAGACAACGATCCTAAAGCTGATGATGCTGATGATCTGAAGAAATGCCAGCATATCGCAAGGGGGAGTCTGAAGACCTGCAAGAAAAGTCTGAGAGTGAAGTTTAGAGACAGATTAAGATTGTAGATTGACAATTGAAGACTCAACACTGAAGACTCCGTCAACATCCGAGGGGGAGTTTGTTGGTGCATCCGTCTGTCGTCTACGTCTTCAGTCGTGTCTCAGTTCGTTGCGAAGATATTCAGCATGATGTCATCATTTGCAAAGATAACATCATCAATATGAAGTAATCGATGACATCATCACAATTTAAAGTACATGAAACAAGAATTAAGAGATTGGTCGTTTGGAATGAAGGGTTCCGTTTGAAAGAAGCTGTTTATGACCCTTCCGTTTGAAATGGTTGTTTGAAGACCCTTCCGTTTGAACTATTATGTTTACTTTCAAACGGAAGGGGCCATCCCTATAAATAGGAGTCAAACGGATTCATTTGTAACGATTCCGAAATATTATACCGAGGTGCTGCCGGTATTTCCTCGTATTGTAAACGTTGTTGATTGAATATAAAAGAGGATTAAAGTGATTTTCTAGCTGTTTACCCGTTCGTTTCTTAGTTTCCGCCTCTGAAACGAATTAGAGCTTCTTCAACCGACTCATTTAGGTCAAGATCGATCCTACAGTTGCAGTTGGTCCGGTATGGTCTGCGACAATATCACCGGTCACGTCCACGAGATCCACCTTCGTGGACCTGACAATGGAATTCCTGGCCTTTTTTCAAATCGCATAGATGATGAACTTTTTTCTGATCAATTTCCGGTGTGGTACGCGACAGCATCAAAACAAATGTTAGGAGGAACTATAAGTTCTTCAGTGATCAAATTGTTACAACTCAGACACCTCGACTTGAGCTGCAACGATTTTGGCAACAGCTTGATTCCAGGATTCATCGGTTCTTTCCAAAATCTTATATATCTTAACCTCTCATACTCGAACTTCAGTGGGGAAATTCCTCACCAACTTGGAAATATATCAACATTGTGTGTCTTAGATCTTCATGGTATTGAATTTTCCGGCACACTTTATTCTAAAAGCTTAGCATGGGTAAAGAATCTTATTGCGTTGAGACACCTGGATATGAGTGAAATCTATCTCGCAGAAGCTTTAGATTGGTTTCCAGCAATCAGCAACCTCACTTCTTTGCTAGAAATACATTTTTCTTCGTGTTTTTTACCTCGGATACCTAGTAATCCAACAAAAGTTGGTTTTACATCCCTTGTTGTCTTAGATCTTTTTGATAACACTTTTAACAGTATGTTGCCTGGGTGGATATTCAACCTAAGCAATTTGGTTTCATTAGATCTTTTTAATGGCTTATTTAGTGTAAATCCAGTAAATAATGGTGGTTTCCATAGCATGCCTTTATTAAGGACTCTCCGTGTTCCTAGTAACCCTTTTGTGAATACTCCATCAATATTAAATGGATTGTCTAGACTAAGTAGTCTCCGTCTGCTTGATGTTGGTTATTGTGGTATTTCTTCACCGATTCTAGGCAGCCTACAGAACCTGTCTTTGATTGAACACGTTGATTTATCGGAAAATGAGATTGTTGAGGAGATACCCAGATCATTAAGTAATCTTTGCAGCATCACTACCCTTCAGTTGCAATACAACAAATTTTATGGTAATGTGTCGGAGCTTCTTGATAGATTTTGTGAATGTGAGTTGCCTAAACTTGAGTTATTATCTCTTAGTGATAATCATCTGTTTGGTCAACTGCCAGAAAGACTAGGAAACTTGAAAAATCTGATCCAGATTAGTCTTGGTTACAATAACTTAACAGGGACCATACCAGATTCTATAGGAAGTTTGTCACTGTTGCAGATGTTAGAAATTTATGCAACTCCGCTCTCAGGATTGATCCCGGATACGATTGGTGGCTTATCCTCGTTGGAACAACTGAATCTTGCGAACAACAAGTTGAATGGAAGTCTTCCTGAAAGTATAGGACGACTTAGCAAACTAAAGAGTCTTTACCTTGATAACAATTCATTAACAGGTGTTCTGACTGAAAACAACTTTGCCAATCTAATGTCCTTGAAAACTTTGAGCGTTGGTGATAACAAGTTGGTGTTCAAGCTAAATGTTAACAATTGGATTCCGCCTTTCAAACTCCAAAGGTTTGCATCACGTTCTTCGCAGATACTTCCTCAGAGCCGATTGTTCTGTACTACTTCGCAGATACTTCCTCGTATGAAGCAACAGCATCGTTGGTGACAAAGGGAAATACTTATACGTATAGCACCATACTTTATCAAGTGACTTCATTAGACCTTTCTGATAACAAGTTTTCTGGGTCAATTCCTGATGAAGTTGTCGGACTTTTGGGCTTACGGTTCCTAAATCTTTCACACAATAATCTAACAGGAAGAATTCCAAACTTGTTCAATCAAATTGGAATGCTTGAATCGTTAGATCTGTCAAAGAACCATCTTGACGGAAGTATTCCTTTGAGCTTGGCACAGTTAACCGCTTTGAGTTAGTTGAACGTGTCATACAACAATCTTGTAGGAAGAATCCCAATAGGCCCCCAGCTTCAAACATTCAGTGAGTCCAGTTTCACCGGAAATGCACTTTGTGGGGATCCTCTTCCTGCATGTTCACCAAATAATGGCGACGCCAAAGGGATTACCGACCAACATGATGAATCTAATGGCACTGATTGGATCCTAGTGATACTTACACTTGTTGGCATGGTTGTTGGCTTCTGGATCGTTTTTACACCATTGCTTGTAAGCAGACAATGGAGAATTGCATATTATCGTTTTCTTGAAGAAATCTGGTTCAAGCTTAAAAATTTCCTCTTTCTCCTGTTCCATAGTAAGTCTCGACCTTTATTTTACTTTTCTATTACGTTCTTTGTTTACATGTTAAGATTAATTTGAATAAACTTTTGAAAAACATTTAGTTACATTCTCAATATTGTCAATTTAAGTATTGATACCATGAAGCAAGGTTTAAAAGAACGGAAACGAGTTTCGAGGCGTTTTCCCTTCGCCTCATGAGGCGTAAGCCTCGAGGCGAAACGAGGCGTAAGGCCGAGGCGGTATTAAAAAATAAATATAAAAATTATATATATTATAAAAATAATAATACTAGCTAATTTCATCATCAAAATCATCAAAAACATACATAAAAAAGACATGAAATGCTTGAAATTGACATAAAAAGTCAAAAACATCAAAAACTACTATGAAAATCCAATGAGGCGCAGCCTTTCTTAGCGCCTCAGCCCCTCTGAGGCGCATATGCAGAAAAAACCCCATGAGGTGCGCCTTAGACTCGTTTTTTGGCCGTTTCGCCTCGAGGCGCGCCTTGAGGCGCACACCAAAGCGTTTTTTAAAACCATGCCATGAAGTTTTGAGAATATACATACATGCACAAACACACATCTAACCATATATAAACTTTGTTTCCAGGCCTCAATTTTGTGTTTTAAACTGAATTTTTGTGTTCGTATGTATGTTTGCTTGTGTGTGGTTTAAATATGGGTTTATATGAACATGATGGCGTGTTTCGTGTACCAAATAATTTAGTGGAACAAGTACTATTTTTAACTATTTTTAGATATTTATTGGTTAATGGGTTTGGGTCTCCTTAAATTGAGTTTCGACCAGACAATAAGTGTTTAAAATAAAGCAAACATGAATGAGATATGTTTGCTAAAAGTGATTTGTTTGAAACGAAAACAGTTTCAAGAATCGGGTGGGAATCCTTTTACATCATAGATGGGTGAAAAAACCTTAAACTTATTACTAAACCTTAAACTTATTTATAGATAACAAGTTAATATACATGAGAATCTCATACTTGTATTTTAATCTGAGAGACTGAGACCTATATGAGCATGCGCGACAGTGTTAGAAAACATCAAAGCTCAAACTCTCCCTACTTCTATTTCTCTTAATCATTAAATAAAAGAACAAAAAAAAAAAAAAAACTTATCTAGAACATACCTTGGTCTTTAATTAGAATAATCCGGAGAAAAAAAGTGATTCAACACCTTTCCTCTTGAGAAATCGCGGCATAATTTCCCTACTCATGGTTCCTTGACTTCCTTCCTAATCCTATCACATACAAAACAAACGAGGATCTTCAAGTGTTCAACCATAGCCCATATTTCTTAATTTTGAATTTCAAGCCCTAGTAATTGTTGTTTACCAACCAAAAATCATATAAACAACATAATCATCCGACCAAAGACTAGAACAACCCAAAAAAAAAAATCAAAACACATAAAATTTCAAACCATTTTAACATTTATATAACTCTATTTCTCTAGAAAAAACCACATAAAACATCAAAATAACTCAAATAAATGAAAGTACCTCTTTTAATTATAAGATTTCGGATGGAGTCATGGCCGGATTTTGGCGAATCCGGCGAGATAAGGCTGTCGACGTCGCTGCTGCTGCTGCTGCTGTGTGTGTGGGGGGGGGGGGGGTTGTTCGCTGGGGAGATCACAGGCGGGAGAATGGTGGGACGAATTGGGTTGGGTTGTTTTGTATTAGTTGATTGGGTAGTGTTTAATTGATAATATAGTCCTTCACTTTTGAGATTTTTTGTCAATTTCATCCAAACATCTAATTTGCTTTATTTTTTCTATCAAACATTTGGATGAAAATGGCAAAAAAATACCAAATCTCAATGACGGTTTTGGCAAAAAAGTCAGACATTTGGATGAAAATGACAAATAATCCCAAAAGTGAAGGACTATACTGTACAAAAAAGTAATTTTGGATGAAAATGACAAACATACCTAAACCTCAGGGACGATTTTGGCAATTTACTCTTTAATAAATATATCAGTGTTTAGAATTTCTTTTTTTTTATATAAATTCCTGAGATTTTTTTTTCTAAGGTGGGCGGTTGAAAATATCCAAGGGGGCGGTTGAAAATTTCTAAAGGGTGCAGTCAGGATTTTCCAAGGGGTGTGGTTTGGATTTTACGCGAAAAATAACACAAATTTTTTTCAAGGGGTGTGGCCATCCACCCACGCTAAAGGGTGGGTCCGCCCCTGATAAAATTTCATTAACAAGTATGTAAAAGTAATAATTTGTGTTAATGCACTTTAGGTGATAAGTGCATGACTCCTATGTTACCAATGAAAGGATGAAGATCTCAAGTCCAATGAAGACCATGCACTGATCAAGGGGGAGTTTGTTAATGCACTTTAGGTGATAAGTGCATGTCTCCCATTCTAGAGGGTCTTTATTGTACTTTGTTGAAAGATAGTCCTAGTTTTATCCTAGGGAAAGTTTTGTCCCAAGTTTATCCTAGGGAAAGTTGTCCCAACTTTATCCTAGGGACTTTTGTCCAAGTTTTGTGTTTAGGACAATGGTCAGAGGTTTAAAGCTAGGAACATTTGTCTGAGTTTTGTCTAGGGCAAAAGGTCAGAGTTTTGTTTTGTTTGTTTTGTCCGGGCTTTCTAGTTTGTCTTGAAAGTCCGGGTTTACCTTGTATATATACCTTTATGTGGAATAGACAAGGAAGCGATTCTGTGTGAAATTCTGTGTGAAATTCTGTGCACCTAACCCTAATCATTGTATATATATCTAGTGATTTGATGATGGATTTTGAGTAGTTTGGTGATTTTTAGTGTTTTCTTCATCTGGGTTTTACAGGGATTTTTGTTTCTTGTTCATACAGAGGTTTGAAGGTGAAAAAGATTCTGAGTTTGATCTTTGGAAGCTTGGTCCGTGGTTTACACTTTGTGTTTGTGTCTCCGGGGTATTGTTGAACCAGTGTGTAGTCACATTGGGGAGATAGTCCGGAGATTGGCTCTTCTGAGTTTTGAGAAATCCTTGTCCGAATTTTAAGTTAGTCTGAGTTTTAGGCTTGTTATCCGATTTTTTAAGAGATACCGTGTTTTTAAGAGTCCCTATAGTCCGACTTTTATAAGTGTTAGTAGAGTCCGAATTTTAGTGTTTGGTCCAAGCTTTAATTTTTATTTATTAATATAAGTTTGTCCGAATTTTCCTTATATAGGTTAGTTAGGTCCGAGTTTTAGAACACTATTAGGTCTGAGTTTAGTGTGTTTCAATTCAGATCCGACTTTCACCTTGTGTCCCTTGAGTCCGACTTTTATTGTGTTATTAGAGTCTGAGTTTTAGTTTTAGGTTTGTCCGAACTTTTTAATATATTAGGTTAGTCCGAATTTTGTTTAGTTATTTAGGTCGTGTCCGAATTTTATAGAGTTCTTTAGAGTCCGAATTTGATGCTATTAGGGTGTCTGAGTTTAGATTTCTAACAGTGTTGTCTGAGTTGTCTGTTTGTGTTTTATTTCAGGTTCTGATCCGGGTGTTACTTTCTGCTTAAAACCTCAGACATTCCACTCCTGTTTTTCTCTACGTGTTTGGTCTTAGAAAGTCTTTTCAGTGACACAGTTCTTGCTTGGAAACCTTCTGTTGTTTTCTGAAATGGCAAACAACAGTGTGAGTGCAATGGTGCAAAACCTCAAGCACAATGCCGAGGTGGGGAGTAACGACAAACCTCCTCTGTTGATTAATGAATTGGATTTCCCATAATGGAAGGATCGGTTTGAGAGGTATGTTAGAGCAAAAGACATCAAGATTTGGTTGTGTATCGTTAAAGGATGTGGAGCTACTCCAATACGTACGTTGACGATTGATACGTACTTGGCTCTCACTGAAGACCAAAAGAAATTCTTTGATTGTGAAGAGAAAGCTATGTCAATGATAACGATGGCTATGACACAATCGATACTTCATACTTTCCGTAAGAGAAATACCTCGAAGGAGTTGTGGGATAGCATGATCGAGCGATATGAAGGAAATGCAATTTACAAGAAACGACGACTCGAACGGTTGAAGACTCAATTCGTTGTGTTTAAAGCGTTAAAGAATGAATCATTTGATGACACAGTGAACCGATTTTATCATCTGTTGAGCGAACTTGATAGAAGTCAAGAAGGTGTCTACACTGAATTTGAGAAGGTTGAGAAGTTTCTGAATTGTCTTCCCAGAGAATGGAATATGTATACCGCATTGATTAGAGAGGGTGTTCTCTACGAGGAGCTCTCATTGGAAGAAGTTATACAAAAACTGAAGGGTTATGCTTGGAATATGGAAGATCAAGCATCCGATTTCGAGAAGATCCAAGATCCTCAGTTATATAAGGCTTCGAAACCAATGGAGAAGGGTAGTGATGGTGGAGTCGGTGTTGCTTTGTATTCGGAGAATGAAAGTTCTGCAAGTGAACACGCCTTTATAAGCAACAATGTTAGTTCAAGCGGAACAACCAATTCCAGTCAAGGGATGTACTCTTCTAGTGGAGCTCAGAAATCTCAAGGAACAAGCTTGAACATTCCAAAGGTAGATGCAAACTGTTTGAAGTTGATTGAAGAAAACATGAGTCTTTTGGCGTCCTTCATGACTGCCTACGAGAACTTCTGTCTTGGAAAGCTCGTTGAACCGTCAAGTCTCGATGAGGACTTTGATCAGATAGATCAAGACGAAATGGAAGAACTTGATCTACAACTCAATATGGCACTGTTAGTCCGTAGAGCGAAGAAGTTTCTGTTGAAGACGGGTAGGAAGTTCATAGGAGGTCATACAAAGACTCGAATGGGAGTCGACATGTCAAAGGTGAAATGTCACAAATGCAGCATCTACGGGCATTTCGCACGTGATTGTCGGAAGCCGAAGATGGAAAGATCGAACAGAGAAAACTACTCTCAAGGAAACAACTCAAGACCTCACAACAATTCAGCAACTACTTCCAACTCAAGTGCTCGTCCAAGTGGTTCTGAAAATCTTACACCGTCAACAAACAATGCTATGGTGGCTCAATCTTTACAAAAAGTAACTGAGCCTTACGACTGGGGTTGTGCATTGGAAGACATTTCAGGAGCTATCGTGTCACAAGCCTTTATAGCTGAAATTGTCAACGAAGAAGTGTGTGAAGAGATTGTCGAAGAGACTAGCATTGAGGAATTTGCGGTTGTAGCTGAAGAAATGTGTGAAGAGATTGTTGAAGAGACTAGCATTGAGGAACTTGCAGTTGTAGCTGAGGTTCTTGGGGAAGAGTTGAATTCGGGAAATGTTTCTGAGAATGAAGGTAACCAGAATGAAGAGTCTGTTGAGAAGTCTAACAAGACAGAAGATGGAGAAAAGGGAGAACGCTTTGAATTCAACATCTCCACAGCTGAAATGCAGCAGTTTGCGGATGCAGAAGCTAAAAGGTTGGAAGAAAACTCCGTTGAAAATGAGGCTTGTGCATTCATGGCTGGCATTGAGGTAAAATCATCTTCTGTAGATAAGCGATGTTCTAGATGTGTTGAGTTTGTGACTAAGATTGATAGATATGCACTTCATAACACAAACTTAATTGCAGACTTAGAAAAATCCAGAGAACTCATTGCTGTTTTGTCTAATTCGGATAAAGAACACCGAATTAAGATAAAAGCGCTGAAAAATGATATCTCTGAATTTGAGAGACGTGTGGCTCAGGGAAATCTTAAAAATCAGGAATTAAAATCGGAACTTGAGATGAATCAAAATTGTGTTTTGGAAAAGAACAAAATCATTTTGGAAAAAGATAATCTGATTTTAGATTTGCAACGAAAAATTGAAAAGTTCAGGGATTCATCTGAAGTGATGAATTTCTGTATTAACAGCCAACGTCTCAAAGAATCTGAGGAAGAAATGTTCGGCATCGGTTATAAGAATGTGCCTCCACCGGTGAACCATAATTATACATCGATGCCAAGCATTGATCCTGAATTGGCAAATTTTGTGCCAAAGACCCCTCTGACGGTTGAACCGCAAAGTGAGTCAGAATCTGAGCCAGATGAAGTTACTGACTCAGATCAGTCGAAGATGAGTGGAGTTTCAAAGAAAAATGAAGTAAATCTTGAAAACATTGAAAATTTGATAAGCAATAAGATTTTGGAAATGCTTAATCAAGTTCAAAATGTGAACTCAAAACCGAAGTCACGTGGAAAATCTAAAAAGTCTTTGAAAAATATCCCTAAAACTGAGTTTGTTAAAGGGGAGGATTTTGTCAAAGAAGAGGTAAAGATCGAAACTGGTTCCAACTCTCAGTTTGTGAACCAAATTTTAAAAAATTCCACCAACGACTCATCATCTTCGACCAGTCATGAGGAACGTATAAAGAATGTTGCGAAAGTTCGCAAGTGTTATAAGTGTCGTGGGAAAGGACACTTAGCAGCAGATTATCCAGATGACAAGGGTAAGTCTCTTGTTGATCCTGATCAAAAGAAACCTTTTGTTGAAAAACCACAAAATGAATCAGTTAATGTTGAAAAGAAAAATGGTAAAAATCAGAAGGTTGAGAAAAACAAAGTGATTAAACAAGAAGTAAAACCAGTTGTCAAACCAAATGTTAAATCACAACAAAAACAGGATCACGGACAAAAACCAGTTGTTGTTAATCGTGTTGAAGGATCGGAAAGTTCACCTCAAAAACATGATACTCGTGAGAAAACCCCTCACAGACGACAAAATCATGTTACTTTCCAAACACATGAGAATGACCAACGTTCTGGAGGTTCGAGCAACAACTATGTTAGATCTCATGCACAGAACAGATTCGTGAATGACCGAAATGCGTCACCCCCCCCCCCCCCGATTTTCAAATCAAAGACAGCATTCGGATAATCATCCACGATCATTCTCAAGACACGATGATGTTCCTAGATTTGGTAGGAATTTTGAGCCATCCAGGAATCAAAATTACAGATACCAAAACTATGGAAGCCGAGATTATGGAAACTCTAGTTATACCAACAGATCGTCAACTCCGTATAATCCACGATTTGCGGGGAGTCATTCCAACAATTTCCGAAATGGAAATGGAGGACACAATGGCAATGATGGTTATTTCAAAGAGTTTTCTTATGTTGATGAATCGGGACGACCCAAGACCATCATGGCTTGGGTCCCACACTCTAACTAAACTTTCTTGTTGGGGAGTGTAGGAGCAGCTGAAGAGGGCTATCTATATTTGGTATATCGATAGTGGCTGTTCCAGACACATGACAGGAAATAAAGAGTTATTGAACAATTTTAAACAATTTCGTGGTGGTTATGTGAATTTTGCTGGTGAGAAGGGTGGTTACATCACCGGTGAAGGCTCTGTGTCAAATGGGAAAATCACGCTGCATAAAGTGAACTACGTTGAAGAACTGAAGCATAACTTGATGTCGGTTTCTCAAATCTGTGATAACAAGTACACGATGCTTTTCACTGATAAAGCTTGCTTCGTTTTGCGTCCGGGATTTGTTGTCCCTGAAGATTGGATCGTTATGAGGGCTCCAAGGGTGAATAACACATATGTCATGGACATGCGCCCGTTGGTTAACTCGTCTGCTCCAGTGACATGTCTACTTTCGAAGGCGACTGAAGATCAATCGTATCTCTGGCATAGGAGAATGGGCCACGTGCATCTGCGAAAAATGAACCACTTAGTGAAAAACAACTTAGTGTTGGGGGTTCCTTTACGTAGTTTCAATATGCACAACAAATGTGAATCATGTGAAAAAGGAAAAATCAAACGAAAGCCTCATAAACCGAAAACAGTTAACTCAATCCAAAAACCACTTGAATTGCTTCACATGGATCTTTTCGGCCCGATCCATGTTGCTAGCATTGGTGGGATGTCTTATTGCTTAGTTGTCACTGACGATTTCTCACGTTACTCATGGGTATTTTTTCTTAAAAACAAAGGATCAAACTGCTGGTATTTTAAGAGATTTATTCAAACAACTTGAGAAAAATTATTCACTTCCTATTAAGAAAATTCAAAGTGACAACGGCACTGAGTTTAAAAATCATTATATGGATGAGTTATGTCGGGAAATGGGAATAGTTCATCAGTTCAGCGCTCCATATGTTCCTCAACAGAACGGAGTTGCAGAACGGAAGAATCGTACCCTAATTGAGGCGACCCGAACTATGCTTTCTGAATCAAAATTGCCTATTTTCTTCTGGGCCGAGGCGGTAAACACTGCATGTTATGTGTTAAATCATGTGCTTACTGTCAAAAGAGAAGATAAAACGTGTTATGAATTACTTGAAAACAAGAAACCGAACTTATCTGGGTTTCAACCTTTTGGGATCAAGTGTGTTATCAAACGCACCAAAGATACTCCTAAAATGGGGGAAGTTGGTGAAATTGGGTTCTTTTTGGCTTATGCCAATGGAACTCCAAACAAACGCGTTTATAACGTTAAGAAGCGTACAGTGGAGATCGTGTTTGATATAACTCCTTTAAGTTTCGATCCTCCACCGTCCGAGTTCGGTCCCAAAAGCGGTTACGATTATGATAAATTATTTGACTCATTTGATCTTCCTGATGTTTCAGAAGAAGATTCGGAGGTTGTATACACACATCTTGTGAACAAAGATGAAGTGGATGCGAGCTGGAGAGCAAGTATTCCTACAAATGTGTCTTCGAATGTTCCAGTCGCTGATTCTTCGTCCGTAAATGATGTTGTTGCTGAGCAGACCCCCAATGAAGCTGCTCAAACTATAAGTGGTGATCTTTACGTTGATTTCTCAGCATATCCAAATGTTAATGCGTCTTCTGGAAATGATCAAGCTTCTAGTAGTAATGCAAATGTTGAGGGGGAGATTCAATCGAATTTGGGAAACAATCTTCAAGCTCCGGCAATCCCAGTTCCAAGAACAAATATTCATCATCCTGTTGATAATATTATTGGGAATCCAAATGCGGGAGTGCAAACGCGAAGGAGTATTTCAGAGATGCAGTGTCTGTTCTCTGCTATCAAGAATGAAGAAATCTACAATCTTAGCCTACATGAATGTTTTATCTCTCAGATAGAGCCGAAGAACTATCAAATGGCTCTGAAGGATAACTCTTGGTGTGAGGCGATGCAAGAGGAGTTAGCTCAGTTCGACAAGTTAAAGGTGTGGAATTTGGTCGATCTTCCAAAGGGCCAGCATGCAATCAACACGAAATGGGTTTTCAAGTGCAAGAAAGACGATAAGGGTGTCATTGTCAGAAACAAAGCACGGTTGGTTGTTCAAGGCTCAATCAGGAGGAAGGGATTGATTATACCGAAGTTTATGCACCGGTGGCAAGACTGGAAGCTATTCGTTTGTTTCTAGCCTTTGCTGCACACATGCGTATCAAAGTCTATCAGTTGGATGTGAAAAGCGCGTTCCTTTACGGGAAATTGCATGAAACTGTGTATGTATCCCAACCACCGGGCTTCGAAGCTCCAGGGTTAGACAACAAAGTCTATTTGTTGGACAAGGCTCTCTACGGTCTCCATCAGGCCCCTCGAGCATGGTACGAGACGTTGTCAAAGCATCTATTGGAGCATGGGTTCTCGCGTGGCGCGATTGACTCCACACTGTTCATTTTGAAGAAAGGGGGAGATTTTCTGATCGTGCAAATTTACGTTGATGACATAATTTTTGGTTCTTCAAATGAAGAATTGTGTCGTGAGTTTGAAGCGGTGATGAAGTCAAAATTTGAAATGAGCGCGATGGGCGAGTTATCATTCTTTTTGGGTCTTCAAGTGAGTCAAGAAAAAACCGGGACGTACGTGCATCAGACAAAGTATGTCCACGAGATTCTCAAAAGATTTGGATTGGAAGATAGCTTACCCTATGACACGCCTCTACCGACAAATCTCAAGCTTTCACCCGATGATGAGAAAGATCCTGAAGTGGATCCGATTCTATATCGAGCGATGATAGGTTCATTGATGTATCTTACTGCTTCACGACCAGATATTATGTTCTCTGTTTGTTTGTGTGCTAGGTACCAATCAACTCCGAAGGAGTCGCACTTGAAAGCTGTCAAGCGTATTTTTAGATATCTGAAAGGGACGCCTAAGCTTGGATTGTGGTATCCAGCTGAAGGTGGTCTGGAATTGATGGCGTATGCTGACGCGGATTTCGGAGGGTGCCGGATGAACAGAAAGTCAACCTCTGGCGGCGCACAACTTCTTGGGAATCGTCTTGTCTCTTGGCAATGCAAAAAGCAAGTTGCCATTTCTCTATCCACGTGCGAGGCCGAGTACATTGCTGCTTCAAGCTGTTGTGCTCAGGTCTTGTGGATTCAGCAGCAGATGAGGGACTACGGTTTGAATTTTACTCGAACTCCTATTCTTGTCGATAACAACTCTGCCATTTCCATAACTAACAATCCTGTTAATCACTCACGCACTAAGCACATAGATGTTAGGCATCATTTCATTCGCGACTGTGCTGAGAAGGGTTTAATAGAAGTGGTTAGGGTAGACACCTTGGATAATCTTGCCGACCTGTTTACGAAGACATTCGATCGGGCTAGATTTGAAAATCTGGTCCGAATGATTGGCATGATCAACCCAGAGTAAAATGCTTTTAAAACTCGCATAGAAACTTTATTTTATGTTTTCTGTATAGTTCTTACCGCTTTCCAAAAATTGAAAAACTCCAAAAATATTTTACTTAGTTGTAGGATAAATTTTAAGAAAAATACAAAAACATTTGAAAAATGTAAAATGAAGTCGTGTTGAGATATAAGGGAAATGATAGTACATCGGTTAGTCGTATCTGGTGCAGGATTATAGTAATATATAAAATTAACCGTTAACTGTAACAGCTTCATTATACGTTGCTTCGGTAGGTTTTACGCGTCAATAAGAACCTGTTTTTGGTATATAAACATAATGAACTGCGTAACTTGTGTGGTACATCTCTCGGATATATGGTCTTGGTACCGTAATTTCGTTTGATAGATTGCCGAGGTTCTGAGATACGTGGTCTTTATGCTGTTTATCATCTGGGTATCATGGTTGTTTCTTTTACCGGAAAACAACGGGGATGCAAGTCTAGATCTTCCATGATACCATACATACGTGTAAATATATTTAATACATGATGCATTCGACCCAAATAAGTGATAAACAATCACATGTCCCACAAAATCTTGCGGGAGTCAAGTTCGTCTCTTTGTCTGTACGATGGTACTAACCTGTTCACGGACTTGCTCATGTGCCCTTTGCATCTGAAATTCAAGTTCCTCCTCAATAAGTGATTCTATCACAAAGGACTTGTTTTCAATCCCAAATAAGTGAGTATCTCACATTAGCTTATACGTCAAAACAGATGATAAATGGTATACTCACCAGTAAGATGATCTCTCGTGCATACCTTGATACGGGAGTATATTCTGAGGTGGGTAAACATAGTTACAGTCAGCTATTAAAACACTTAATCGCATATCTCGAAAACAGTGTTCGAAAGCGTGCTAAAGCTTAAGTGGACCACAATACCGTTGAACGTCTTGAACTGTTAATATCATTCTAAGAGCTTAAACTGATAAACTATGTTCTTGTGTTGGATATTGACAGAAAAACCGATATGATCCCTTTGCTCCGATTTCACAAAAAGATAATTAGTGTAAATACGTTCGTAGGTTTAATTTCTTTATTCAGTCAAAAAATTCAAAAACATCAAAAAGATTTTGCTTTCTTGTTTCTATGTGCGAGTTATCATTTTGAAAATTCTCTAAGGGTTGTGAACATTCTTTAATAAGGTGTTAAACATCAAGTTTAGGTAATCTTAAAATAAGTCTTTCTGTATATAAAAATCGGCCGTGCAAGATCCATCTAAGTGTGTGGGTAATCACGTCATTTTAAGGTGTTTCGGTAAATCTGCTTCCAAGTTGTGATATTTTTCCAAAAGTATAAGTTTTGAAGTAACTTTTTCTGAATGATCGTGTTTTTGAAATTCAAATTATTAAATATTGGTTGTTTAATATTTCATTTGTTGATTCCGGGATATTGGAACTTAGTGTTGGGATCCAGGTTTGGGCCGAGTGTCTCGTGGGTTAAGTTTCTTAATCCGGGGTTAAGTGTTTCAGGTCTGGATCGTTCATCTCAAGATGGAAGATTTGAAGAAGCTGTGTGCATCTGGATCGTTCATCTCAAGATGGAAGATTTGAAGAAGCTGTGTGCATCTGGATCGTTCATCTCAAGATGGAAGATTTGAAGAAGCTGTGTGCATCTGGATCCTTCATCTCAAGATGGAAGATTTGAAGAAGCTAAGACGTCTGCCGTTGCATTCCTTTGAAGAAGATCAACCGTTAGCTGATCAATACATCAAAGTCGTGCAGTTCTGTGTGGAAATCCAGGCAGCAAGTTCTCGAAGAAAGTATAAAGGTCTCAAGACAATGAAGACCATGCAATTATCAAGGGGGAGTTTGTTAATGCACTTTAGGTGATAAGTGCATGACTCCTATGTTACCAATGAAAGGATGAAGATCTCAAGTCCAATGAAGACCATGCACTGATCAAGGGGGAGTTTGTTAATGCACTTTAGGTGATAAGTGCATGTCTCCCATTCTAGAGGGTCTTTATTGTACTTTGTTGAAAGATAGTCCTAGTTTTATCCTAGGGAAAGTTTTGTCCCAAGTTTATCCTAGGGAAAGTTGTCCCAACTTTATCCTAGGGACTTTTGTCCAAGTTTTGTGTTTAGGACAATGGTCAGAGGTTTAAAGCTAGGAACATTTGTCTGAGTTTTGTTTAGGGCAAAAGGTCAGAGTTTTGTTTTGTTTGTTTTGTCCGGGCTTTCTAGTTTGTCTTGAAAGTCCGGGTTTACCTTGTATATATACCTTTATGTGGAATAGACAAGGAAGCGATTCTGTGTGAAATTCTGTGCACCTAACCCTAAGCATTGTGTGTGTGTTTGTCTGGCGGCTACTGTGTGTGTGGCGTCATTCATCTTCTTCATCAAGAATACTCTGTGTATTCTTGATTCCTCTCACAAATCTTTGCATTCTAGTGTTTCATCTGCAGTGGTTGATCATCAGGTGGATTCCGCACACCTGTTGGTTGCTTTAGCTGAGTGAGATCTTGGATTAGGAGGCCTTACAAGTGGTATCAGAGCAGTGTGCTCATACTACTGTAGGTGTTTCTTAGTTTGAAGGTTTTTGTGAGAAAAGTTCAATCTTTGATAGGGTTTAGTGAGAGTTTAGTGAGAAAAGTTCAAACTAGAAAGCCCGGACAAAACAAACAAAACAAAACTCTGACCTTTTGCCCTAGACAAAACTCAGACAAATGTTCCTAGCTTTAAACCTCTGACCATTGTCCTAAACACAAAACTTGGACAAAAGTCCCTAGGATAAAGTTGGGACAACTTTCCCTAGGATAAACTTGGGACAAAACTTTCCCTAGGATAAAACTAGGACTATCTTTCAACAAAGTACAATAAAGACCCTCTAGAATGGGAGACATGCACTTATCACCTAAAGTGCATTAACAATTTGAAACACGAAAAAATGCATGGATTACAGGCGACAATTTGAACTATATATATTTCTTAGTGTATATTAATTTTATTCTTATCTCCTAGTCATTAGTCTTAACATTTGTTCTACAATTAATTAATACATTGGCTCGCAGGTCTCACAAAGAGGTGTAGGTCCAATATCTAGATAGAGGGGTACCTCTTAAAATCGAATCATTCATACAAGAGAAGATATAGATGCTACTGGTGTGTTTGTAATAATTTATTGTCCCCTTCTTTAGGATTTGTAATAACTATATATGGATTCTTACTTTCATACATGTATTGGTGAATATATGTTACTTTTGTTTATTCACTAGTGGTGTGTTTCGGTGTTCTCTGCATATCCGATATTTGTTAGCTTAAAATTTCGATCACTCAAAATTGTTTGCCGTTTTCATTGTTATCCTTAGATTTTGATTCAAGCTTTCTTATCAATGTTTAGATTTGGAACAAGTTTCGATTTATTATCTTTTATTATTCTGTTCTTTCTTTCAATAAATTTTGTTGTTGTCTGTTTATAGTTATTTTTTTTTCTTGCTCGTTTGTTGAGTAAATAGAACTTATTCAATGAACATATAAAAAAATATTATAATTATTAAGAATTAAACGGGGTCTTCTCTCTCCAATCAGTCAAACAAAGAAAGGAATCCGTTAAGTTCTTAAGCTTTCTTCCCAACTAATTCACCATTCTAGTTTAGTTGTGTGAGGATGAGAACAAAACAATTTTCTATTTTGTCTCATAAAAGTCCCTCAACAATTTTTTGAACATTAAAATCCCTTCGCATGTTAAATTTGAACAAAATTATAACAAAAAAATTAAAACAACTTGGAAACGTTAAAGGTGTTCATCGGTTCTTTTCGGTTTATTCAGTTATTTGGTTTGATTTATCTGTTTTGAAAATTTTTGAGTTAAACAAAAATCTAACCAAACCATACGAAATTTAAGTACTTCAAAACTAAATCACAAGCCGTGTTCGAATTCGGCTTGGTTTTCGGTTTCAACCGAATACAGCGAATTCATATTATTGGGTTTTTTTCGACTAAATTTTGAAGTATGGTTTACCTTGGTTATTCGGTTTATCGGACAACATATAAATTGGATTCATTTTGTTTGGTTCGCGTTTAATCCCATTTTTGTTCAATTTTGAGTTCTAACCGTTTTCGGTTCCGTAACAATGACCTATAAATTTTCAAAATAGTTGTTTTAAAAAAGTTTTGGTCATAATTTTGTTCAAATTTAACATATGAAGAGACTTTAATGTTAAAAAAATCTTGAGAGATTTTTATGAGATAAATGAAAAAGTATGTTAGGTTTTTTTTTTTTTTTTTTTTTTGACAATTTTAATTTTATTTACTTTGCATGTTTGATTGTTTATACAAGCATATATATAAAGCTGAGGTGAGATTAGGGGTGTGAACAAGCCCAGAGGCTCAAGAGCTACTCGTGATCGGCTCGGTTAAAAGCTCGAACGAGCCGAGCCTTAACGAGCCCGAGCCTGAAATAGAGCTCATTTTGTTATCGAGCTCGAGCCTAAAATACAAAGCTTGTTTAGGCTCGCAAGCCTAAACGAGCCCATACAAAATTTTAATTTTTTTTTATATATAATTTATTAATAATGATGATAACATTATTGAGCCGAGCCAGAGCCGAGCTTTGGCTCGTTTAATCGATGTTGAAGTGAGCTCGAGTCGAGCTTTTAGCTCGGTTAAGGTTGTTCTCAAAATAGTTCGAGCCGAACTCGAGCTCAAAGAAGTAGGCTCGAACCGAGCCGAGCTCGAGCTCGAGCTTCATAAAAACCTAACGAGCCGAGCTCGAGCCTGGTCAAACTCGGGCTAGGCTCGGCTCGTTTACACCCTAGGTGAGATGAGAGTGATAGTCTTTTCGCATCATTGTTCCACAAAAAGAAATCAGTCAAATTATTTTAGAAAGTACAGGGACCTATTTTGTAAAACTGAAAATATAGAAATAAAGTACCGAAATAACTTAAAAAAAAGAGTTAATTACTGTTTCAGTCCCTGGGGTTTGCCAAAAATAACGGTTTCAGTCCATTAGTTTAAAAATTGCCATTTCAGTCCATTAGTTTCATTTTCGTAACCATTTCAGTCCACTTACTTAACTCCATCCATTTATTTTGTTAACTTTTGGGTGAAATTACCAAATTACCCCTGCTAACTTAACAAATTCCAAAAAATTCCAAAAAAATTCCAAAAAATTTCCAAAAAATTCAAAAAAATCTAAAAATTTAAAAATTTAAAAAAATCATAAAAATTCTAAAATATCCAAAAAATTCTAAAAAATCCAAAATGTTTCATTAAATGTTTCGAACCCGAACCGTTTTAAGCTGAACCGTTTCGACGCGAACCGTTTCGACCCGTACCGTTTCGACGCGAACCGTTTCGACCCGTACCGTTTCGAGCCGAACCGTTTCGACACGAACCGTTTCGACGCGAACCGTTTCGACCCGTACCGTTTCGACGCGAACCGTTTCGACCCGTACCGTTTCGACCCGTACCGTTTCGACGCGAACCGTTTCGACGCGAACCGTTTCGACCCGTACCGTTTCGACGCGAACCGTTTCGACGCGAACCGTTTCGACCCGTACCGTTTCGAGCCGTACCGTTTCGACGCGAACCGTTTCGACCCGTACCGTTTCGACCCGAACCATTTCGACCCGTACCGTTTCGAGCTGAACGGTACGGGTCGAAACGGTTCGGCCCGTTTCGACGCGAACCGTTTCGACCCGTACCGTTTCGACGCGAACCGTTTCGACCCGTACCGTTTCGACGCGAACCGTTTCGACCCGTACCGTTTCGACGCGAACCGTTTCGACCCGTACCGTACCGTTTCGAGCTGAACCGTTTCGACGCGTACCGTTTCAGCTCGAAACGGTACGGGTCGAAACGGTTCGCGTCGAAACGGTACGGGTCGAAACGGTTCGCGTCGAAACGGTTCAGCTCGAAACGGTACGGGTCGAAACGGGTTCGCGTCGAAACGGTACGGGTCGAAACGGTTCGCGTCGAAACGTTTCGACCCGTACCGATTCGAGCCGAACCGTTTCAACCCGTACCGTTCAGCTCGAAACGGTACGGGTCGAAACGGTTCGCGTCGAAACGGTACGGGTCAAAACGGTTCGCGTCGAAACGGTACGGGTCGAAACGGTTCGCGTCGAAACGGTTCGTGTCGAAACGGTACGGGTCGAAACGGTTCGCGTCGAAACGGTTCAGCTCAAAACGGTTCGGGTTCGAAACATTTAATGAAACATTTTGGATTTTTTAGAGTTTTTTGGATATTTTAGAATTTTTATGATTTTTTAAAATTTTTTAATTTTTAGATTTTTTTGAATTTTTTGGAATTTTTTTGAATTTTTTGGAATTTGTTAAGTTAGCAGGGGTAATTTGGTAATTTCACCCAAAAGTTAACAAAATAAATGGATGGAGTTAAGTTAGTGGAATGAAATGGTTACGAAAATGAAACTAATGGACTGAAATGGCAATTTTTAAACTAATGGACTGAAACCGTTATTTTTGGCAAACCTCAGGGACTGAAACAGTAATTAACTCTAAAAAAAATAAAACTGCTGGCTATGGGGTTCGAACCCATGCGCACTTATGTGAAGAAGATCTTAAGTCTTCCCCCTTAACCTCTCGGGCAAACCAGCTTTTATCTCCTATTTGACCTTTTTGATACAAAACTATATCATTGTCCTTTTTTTGGTGTGTATATAACTATATATTTTTTAGAAGAGTTAATTACTGTTTTCGTCCCTGAGGTTTGTCAAAAATAACGGTTTCAGTCCATTAGTTTAAAAATTGCGATTTCAGTCCATTAGTTTGATTTTCGTAACCATTTCAGTCCACTTTTCAAACGGCGTTTGTTTTATGCAGTTAATGGAAGCACGTGCTTGTCACGTGATGGGCAATTTGGTCATTTCCATTCCAATTCTCACAAACCCAGTTGTATTAAACACCACCTAAATGGATTGGAATCGATTAATTGGAATGGAAATGACCAAATTGCCCATCATGTGACAACCACGTGCTTCCATTAACTGCATAAAACAAACGCCGTTTGAAAAGTGGACTGAAATGGTTACCAAAAATGAAACTAATGGACTGAAATCGCAAATTTTAAACTAATGGACTGAAACCGTTATTTTTGACAAACCTCAGGGACGAAAACAGTAATTAACTCTTTTTAGAACGTTATTTTAGAAACAATATTATGTTAAGAACTAATAAAGTGAAATCGCGCTACAGGGTGGGTGTTTAATTGATATAGGTTGACAAAACCCAAAATGAAAAGGTAAGAATGGCCATAGCATCGATATTGTATACCCAATAGAAGATGTCGATATGTATTTTACAGCAAATGAGAAGAGAGAACTGAAACTGGCATGGATGTTGTTCGGTAAAGAATGGCCATAGTACCGATATTGTAACCACTCAAAATTTGAAACATTTGTTAATACTAAAAGAGTAAAGTCCTTTTTGAGTCCATGTGGTTTGTGCATTTTAACAATTTGAATCCAAAAACCAAACTTGTCTTGATTTGAGTCCCTGTGGTTTGTATTTTTAACCCTTTGAATCCAAAACGCAAACCTCATCCAAATCATGGACTAAAAGGGTTGGATTCAAAGGGTTAAAAATACAAACCACAAAGACTCAAATCAAGACAAGTTTGATTTTTAGATTCAAATAGTTAATGCACAAACCATAGTGACTCAAAAAGGACTTTACTCATACTAAAAATAATGTGTTTAGTTATATATTTTGTTTTGAATTAAGGAAAAAACTCCAAACAAAGATTAAGAGCATTCACATCTTGTTCATCAAATTATGTGAGAGGCTCCTTTATATTATAGATAGTGGTTACGAGGGTTTGTGAGTGGAGAAGAGAGAAAATGTCATTGTTCATCTAAAAATATGAAAAAAAACATTGTTCACTCTATAATTTTTTTAATGTTTTCCGAAAGTGGTTGTGAGTAGATGATGAAGATGGTGGATAGGATGTGAATGCTTTAACAAAAGGAAGAAAAATAAAGTTAAGTCGTCACTTAAGTTAAATAAAATAAATGTCGCTAATTATATTAAGCTATCGATTAGCCCATTTGGTTATAAGCTTTGCTATTATCACAAATAGATTGGTGTTCGATCCCCATGGTCAGTAAGATTTTTGTCACAGGTCTAAGCAAGGGGGCTAACTTTGTTAAATACCTAGTTTTGACTTTTGAATGCCGAACCATGAATTAAAAAACTATGCAATATATAAGCTTAGATGCGAAACCCTACAAAACTAGTCATAATTAGTAGGAAAGAGAAACACAAAATACTTATTTGACATTTCTTGTATTGTTCTCATAGATATTCCACATATTGTTGATTTTAAAACCAAAGCAAATATGTAATATATAAATATATAGACTTGCATACATATATAGGGGAAGGTTCATTTGAGAAGAAATTTAATGTGAGAAGAAAAAGAAGAAAGGGCATATTAGTAAAATACTATTTCATTTATAACTCATATCATTAATTTTTAACTCTTTAATTAATTAGTCAACTAATCATTAATTATCTTACATATAATCTACAATACCTACACATATCAAAATTTTCTTACATATACCCTACACATTATAGAATTTTATCGTACACAGTCGAAATTTATCCTACACACCTCGAAATATATCCTACACAACTCGTAATTTATCCTACACAACTAGTAATTTATTCTACAATTTAAATTAAGTTGTTTTTTTAATTTGGAAAAAGTATATATATTGAAAAAAATTTATAAATTTAATTTAGTTAGTTATTAAAGGGGAAGAATATAAATTAATGATTTTTGTAAGTTTACCAATATACCCTTAGAATAAAATTAAATGCATACATTAAATGAAGTAAAATGAAATATTCTTATTGGTTGAAACTTTTTTTTTTTCTTCTTACAAAAAAATTCTTCTCATTTGAACCCCCCACTATCTATTTATATTTGACTATAATCTGCCACTAATTTCAACTCTTTGTTGCATTTTTTGACCCGTAAGCCATTTAAAAGTTGAAAATATAAGTCGTGGGTGTTGGAAATAGAACTCATGGAATTAATGTGGATGTGTTCCAATCATACTTTCATGTAGGGTCACATGAATTTGATGATCATACCCTACCATCATTTATGATATAGCTACTCAAATTCAGTTTATCATAAGGGTATACGGGGCACTCTCGGGGAGGGGATCGGTGACCCAATTCACCGCTCGGGAACACCGGCGCCATCGGTGCGGGAGGGGGTGCGGGGAGGGGAATCGGGGGGGAGACACCGCAAGAAGGAGAGAGGAGATGGTGGGCCACCCTCATTTTCAACCAATCAGTGATTTTCCTTTTTTTTTTCTTAATAAAAAAAAAGTCCCCTAAGAGGGGAGTGCCGCCATCAAATTGGGGTGTGAGGGGAGTTGACGTGGCATAACCTGATTGGTTGTGCGTAAGAGAGGGGACTCCCCTAAGAGGGGAGTGCCCCTCTCACCCTAAGTTTTCATATATACACACAACTAGGTATCCACCACTTGTGGCCTAATGTGATGCAGGCTTCGGTTCTATAATGAAGATCCAAGTTCTATTTTTTACTTGTGTTATTTTGGTGGATTAGATAATGATGGATAGAGCCTAGTCTCCTTGTAAAGGTGTCCGGTTCTATCATGAGTCCACCTGGATTTTCGTTCCACCGTGTGTTACGTCAGAGAGTGTCCAGCTCTTGTGGTGGCACAACATCTGTCAAGTGACAGTCGACGGTATGGTTTCCCGATGGAACGCCTAAGTTAAACTCTGAAGCCAACGTGGGCCCGGTTAAGACAACGTAGTCTGACTAGAGTGGGGCAACAAGGCTCTTCAATGTTAGAGACGTTATTCTTTGATTTGGGCGGTGGGGGTTGTTTGTGTCGGTTGTTTTACAGCATATGCCGGCCCTATTCTATAATCATAGAATCTTGCGGTTAAAAAAAAAAGTAATCAATTCGTGCATTTAACCACATCTAGTACAGATAACTTGACACCGGGTGTACCCATAGCAACACCGACACTAGCCCCAGCACGGAATGTTGCATGGTAAATGGCTCTTCTAGCCAATTCAGCAGCTTCATCAATTGTCAAATCATATTTGTACCTACCTACCATATTGAAAAAATTAAAACAACATGAAACCACTATAATTGTATTAATAAATCAATGTGAAATGGAATGATATCAATCCATAACTGCAGATTAAAGTGTACATATAACATAAATTCAAGTTGGCTTTTTTTTAAATATAAATACATGCTTCATCCATTTTATTTTTGACATGCATCCTTTTTGTGTATGCTTTTCTAAAGCAAATGAAATCACAGTGAGAAATATATGAATAATCTTTGATTTCCACATATCATAACAAGCTAACAACAACAAATCTTAACTTAACTTAAATTTTGTATGAACAAAAATATGATTTATGTCATAATTTTAAGACGAGCAACAACAAATCTCAACTTAACCATAATCTGAAATATAGTTTATATTAAAGAGAATCAAAACAAGAATAAATAACAATGAATCTCGACTTAACTAAGAAATTGTAAAAGCTACAATAAGGTTTATGTTATCAAATTAACTAAGAAACTTATCAAATTAACTAAGAAACTGTAAAAGCTACGATAAGGTTTATGTTAGAATTAGTACAAGAACAAGACAAGTTAATTTAATGAAATGAAAACACATGAAAATAAAACAAAACAAAACTTCAACAATTTTATGATGGTATTATATACATTGTGAAGCTATTAAGACGTGTGTAATTGTAAAATAGTAAAATGCTAAAATCATCCATGGTCTAGTCATATTTGCTTTTTCCATCCAAAATGATTTTTTTTGTGCATTTGAGTCCTTCAGGTTTGAGTTTTATTGTCATTTTTATCCAAATCACTAAATCGGTTATTAAAGGGCATTTTGGTCATTTAGGCAAAAATGAACCTTGTAATGAAATATAGTTAATTTTAATTTTTAAGTTTGTAAATGGCAAAAATGAACCTTGTAATGAAATATAGTTAATTATAAAAATACTACCTCTCGTTATTAAAGGGCATTTTGGTCATTTAGGCACAACTTAACTGTTGGCCTTAATACCCCAATATGTTACAAAAATGAAACCACATAATCTCAACATGTTAAAAAAAAAGTTAGTACCGAAAGACGAAACTTACTGTAAATCAGAGGGCCGGTCCATGTGTGTAATTATCTCATAAAATAAAATAATAATTAAAGTTTGATGAAAGGTTTGGAAAAAAAAAGGGACCACATATATCTCATATCTTCAACCATTATGAAAGAGTAAACGAAAGTGAACCTCTCTGCATTCTTCATCACTACAATGAAGACTCTCACATTTCTTCCTTCATCTTTTTCCTCATCTTACCTGTTGTTTCTCTTGGTTTTGTCACTTTGCAGCATCTGTTTTTGTAATAAAAACTCAGATCGTGTACCATGTATACCCACTGAGCGATTGGCTCTTATTGATCTCAAGAGCAATCTCACTGACGAGTCAAACCGTCTATCTTCTTGGGTAGGCAAAGACTGTTGCAGTTGGTCCGGTGTGGTCTGCGACAATATCACCGGTCACGTCCACGAGATCCACCTTCGTGGACCTGACAATGGAATTCCTGGCCTTTTTTCAATTCTCATAGATGATGAACTTGATAGACTTTTTACTGATCAATTTCTGGTGTGGTACGCGACAGCATCAAAACAAATGTTACGAGGAACTATAAGTTCTTCGGTGATCAAATTGTTACAACTCAGACACCTCGACTTGAGCTGCAACGATTTTGGCAACAGCTTGATTCCAGGATTCATCGGTTCTTTCCAAAATCTTATATATCTTAACCTCTCATACTCGAACTTCAGTGGGGAAATTCCTCACCAACTTGGAAATATATCAACATTGTGTGTCTTAGATCTTCATAATATTGAATTTTTCGGTACACTAATTTATTCTAAAAGCTTAGCATGGGTAAAGAATCTTATAGCGTTGAGACACCTGGATATGAGCGAAATCTTTCTCACAGAAGCTTTAGATTGGTTTCCAGCAATCAGCAACCTCACTTCTTTGCAAGAAATACATTTTTCTTCGTGTTCTTTACCTCGGATACCTAGTAATCCAACAACAGTTGGTTTTACATCCCTTGTTGTCTTAGATCTTTTTGGTAACCCTTTTAACAGTATGTTGCCTGGGTGGATATTCAACCTAAGTAATTTGGTTTCATTAGATCTTTCTAATGGCTTATTTAGTGTAAATCCAGTAAATAATGGTGGTTTCCATAGCATGCCTTTATTAAGGACTCTCCGTGTTACAGATAACCCTTTTGTGAATACTCCATCAATATTAAATGGATTGTCTAGACTAAGTAGTCTCCGTCTGCTTGATGTTGGTTATTGTGGTATTTCTTCACCGATTCTAGGCAGCCTACAGAACCTGTCTTTGATTGAACATGTTGATTTATCGGACAATGAGATTGTTGAGGAGATACCCAGATCATTAAGTAATCTTTGCAGCATCACTACCCTTCAGTTGCAATACAACAATTTTTATGGTAATGTGTCGGAGCTTCTTGATAGATTTTGTGAATGTGAGTTGCCTAAACTTGAGTTATTATCTCTTCGTGTTAATCATCTATTTGGTCAACTGCCAGAAAGACTAGGAAACTTGAAAAATCTGATCCAGATTAGGCTTGGTGGCAATAACTTAACAGGGACCATACCAGATTCTATAGGAAGTTTGTCACTGTTGCAGATATTAGAAATTTATGCAACTCCGCTCTCAGGATTGATCCCGGATACGATTGGTGGCTTATCATCGTTGGAACAACTGGATCTTCGGGACAACAAGTTGAATGGAAGTCTTCCTGAAAGTATAGGACGACTTAGCAAACTAAAGAGTCTTTACCTTGATAACAATTCATTAACAGGTGTTCTGACTGAAAACAACTTTGCCAATCTAATGTCCTTGAAAACTTTGAGCGTTGGTGATAACAAGTTGGTGTTCAAGCTAAGTGTTAACAATTGGATTCCGCCTTTCAAACTCCAAAGGTTTGCATCACGTTCTTGCAATTTAGGCCCTCAATTTCCCTCATGGATTCAGTCGCAAACAGACTTGGAACACGTAGATATATCCAACGCAAGCATATCAGACACCGTCCCGAATTGGCTTTGGACTACATTCTCTAGTATACAGTACTTGAATATATCCCATAACAACATTCAAGGAAAGTTGGGAGATGTTACTTTTTTTGGTCCTGGAGCAAGCCTTGATTTAAGTAACAACCATTTACATGGCATGTTACATGGTAATTTTAGTAGAGCAGACTTGAGTTTCCTGGATCTTTCTAACAATAATGTCTCAGGATCTCTAGAACAGTTCTTGTTGTGTTCTGGCATTCAAGAATCACGAGCTTTACAATTTCTTAATCTCGCAAACAATAACATGTCAGGTGTTATACCAGATTGTTGGATGAATTTTCAATCTCTAGTCATTCTGAACCTAGAGAAAAACCAATTTTCTGGGATAATCCCATCATCTCTAGGAAATATTTCTTCCTTATTATCACTGGATATGGATGCTAACAAGCTATCCGGTAACTTACCTCACTGGTTACTGAATTCCAGCACCCTGATAGTCATCGAGCTTGCAGAAAATAAACTGATGGGAAAAATACCATCTTCAATAGGAAGAAATAATACAAGTCTGAGAGTTCTAAGTCTTCGATCTAACAAATTTGAAGGTAAAATCCCAGATGAAATATGTCATCTCATTTCTCTTCAGATTTTGGATCTTGCTCATAATGATATGTCTGGGAACCTACCAGCATGCTTTACAAACTTATCTGTCATGTCTGGAAGAGAGACCTCAGAGCCGATTGTTCTGTATGCTTCCTCGTATGAAGCAACGGCATCGTTGGTGACAAAGGGAAATACTTATACGTATAGCACCATACTTTATCAAGTGACTTCATTAGACCTTTCTGATAACAAGTTTTCTGGGTCAATTCCTGATGAAGTTGTCGGACTTTTGGGCTTACGGTTCCTAAATCTGTCACACAATAATCTAACAGGAAGAATTCCAAACTTGTTCAATCAAATTGGAATGCTTGAATCGTTAGATCTGTCAAAGAACCATCTTGACGGAAGTATTCCTTTGAGCTTGGCGCAGTTAACCGCTTTGAGTTGGTTGAACGTATCATACAACAATCTTGTAGGAAGAATCCCAATAGGCCCCCAGCTTCAAACATTCAGTGAGTCCAGTTTCACCGGAAATGCACTTTGTGGGGATCCTCTTCCTGCATGTTCACCAAATAATGGCGACGCCAAAGGGATTACCGACCAACATGATGAATCTAATGGCACTGATTGGATCCTAGTGATACTTACACTTGTTGGCATGGTTGTTGGCTTCTGGATCGTTTTTACACCATTGCTTGTAAGCAGACAATGGAGAATTGCATATTATCGTTTTCTTGAAGAAATCTGGTTCAAGCTTAAAAATTTCCTCTTTCTCCTGTTCCATAGTAAGTCTTGACCTTTATTTTACTTTTCTATTACGTTCTTTGTTTACATATTAAGATTAATTTGAAGAAACTTTTGAAAAACATTTAGTTACATTCTCAATATTGTCAATTTAAGTATTGATACCATGAAGCAAGGTTTAAAAGAACGGAAACGAGTTTCGAGGTGTTTTCCCTTCGCCTCATGAGGCGTAAGCCTCGAGGCGAAACGAGGTGTAAGGCCGAGGCGGTATTAAAAAATAAATATAAAAATTATATATATTATAAAAATAATAATACTAACTAATTTCATCATCAAAATCATCAAAAACATATATTAAAAAGACATGAAATGCTTGAAATTGACATAAAAAGTCAAAAACATCAAAAACAACTATGAAAATCCAATGAGGCGCAACCTTTCTTAGCGCCTCAGCCCCTCTGAGGCGCATATGCAGTAAAAACCCCATGAGGTGCGCCTCAGACTCGTTTTTTAGCCGTTTCGCCTCGAGGCACACCTCAAGCGTTTTTTAAAACCATGCCATGAAGTTTTGAGAATATACATACATGCACAAACACACATCTAACCATATATAAACTTTGTTTCCAGGCCTCAATTTTGTGTTTTAAACTGAATTTTTGTGTTCGTATGTATGTTTGCTTGTGTGTGGTTTAAATATGGGTTTATATGAACATGATGGCGTGTTTCGTGTGCTAAATAATTTAGTAGAACAAGTACTATTTTTAACTATCTTTAGATATTTATTGGTTAATGGGTTTGGGTCTCCTTAAATTGAGTTTCGACCAGACAATTAAGTGTTTAAAATAAAGCAAACATGAATGAGATATGTTTGCTAAAAGTGATTTGTTTGAAATGAAAACAGTTTCAAGAATCGGGTGGGAATCCTTTTACATCATAGGTGGGTGAAAAAACCTTAAACTTATTTACTAAACCTTAAACTTATTTAGACTATCTCCAATGCTAAGTGTGTCCTTAGTCGTCCTTAGCTGCCATGTCATCTGCCACATAATATCCTTACAAATCCTTAAAAGCCTCACTTTCATATCCAAACCTACAAATATCCTGACCCTTCTTAATTTCCACCTCATCACCTACCCATCACACACAATATTTAAATAAAACTTTTCTTTTTTCACTTTGGACCCACCATATCGCATGAACCGAGGCAAAACCATGCCCTTGTGTAAGGGCATCCAACCTAAGGGCTTATTGAGATGGATGAGCTCCAATGGTAAGGACTTCTAAGGGCCTCTAAGGATTTGTTCTCCAAGGGCTTATTGGAGTTAGTCTAAGACTTGTATTTTAATCTGAGACCTATATGAGCATGCGCGACCTTGTGTAAGGGCATCCAACCTAAGGGCTTATAGATAACAAGTGAATATACATGAGAATCTCATACTTGTATTTTAATCTGAGACCTATATGAGCATGCGCAATAGTGTGTGCAATGCCCGCAACTTGGGAGATCACAGGGGAGATCACAGGCGGGAGATGGTGACGAATTGGGTTGGGTTGTTTTGTATTAGTTGATTGGGTAGTGTTTAGTTTAATTTAATAAATAATATTTGGGCTTCAGTAATTGGGTTGGGTTTAATAAATATATCAGTGTTTAGAATTTCTTTTTTTTTATATAAATTCCTGAGATTTCTTTTTTTCAATGGGGGCGGTTGAAAATTTTAAAGGGTGCGGTTCGGATTTTACGCGAAAAATAACACAAATCTTTTTTCAAGGGGTGTGGCCACCCACCCACGCTAAAGGGTGGGTCTGCCCCTGATAAAATTTCAGTAACAAGTATGTAAAAGTAATAATTTGAAACTCGAAAAAATGCATGGATTACAGGCGACAATTTGAACTATATATATTTCTTAGGGGCTGTTTGTTTTCCTCTTAATGGTTCAGACCTCTTACTGGTTCAGCACTTAATGGTTCAGACTGTTTGTTTCAGGAGCAGATGTCTGAATGGTTAAGATTTATACAGAGTCTGAATGGTTAACACCTCTAATCCGAATTGGTCAGACATTTGTCTCTGAACGGTTAAGCATTATACAGTCTCTTAATGGTTCAGACATCTTACTGGTTCAGCACTTAATGGTTCAGACCTCTTACCGGTTCAGCACTTAACCATTCAGATGTTGCCAAACAGCCCCTTAGTGTATATTAATTTTATACTTATCTCCTAGTCATTAGTCTTAACATTTGTTCTACAATTAATTAATACATTGGCTAGCAGGTCTCACTCACAAAGAGGGGTAGGTCCAATATCTAGATAGAGGGTACCTCAAAATCGAATCATTCATACAAGAGAAGATATAGATGCTACTGGCGTGTTTGTAATAATTTATTGTCCCCTTCTTTAGGATTTGTAATAACTATATATGGATTCTTACTTTCATACATGTATTGGTGAATTTCGGTGTTCTCTGCATATCCGATGTTTGTTTGCTTAAAATTTCGATCACTCAAAATTGTTTGCCGTTTTCATTGTTATCCTTAGATTTTGATTCAAGCTTTCTTATCAATGTTCAGATATGGAACAAGTTTCGATTTATTATCCTTTATTATTCTGTTCTTTCTTTCAATAAATTTTGTTGTTGTCTGTTTATAGTTTTTTTTTTCCTTGTTTGTTGAGTAAATACAACTTATTCAATAACTTATAAAAAATATTATAATTATTAAGAATTTAACGGGGTCTTCTCTCTCCAATCAGTCAAACAAAGAAACGAATCCGATAAGTTCTTAAGCTTTCTTCCCAACTAATTCACCATTAGTTCAGTCGTGTGAGGATGAGAACAAAACAATTTTCTATTTTGTCTCATAAAAGTCCCTCAACAACTTTTTGAACATTAAAATCTCTTCACATGTTAAATTTGAACAAAATTATAACAAAAAAATTAAAACAACTTGGAAACGTTAAAGGTGTTCATCGGTTCTTTTTCGGTTTATTCAGTTATATGGTTTTATTTATCTGTTTTGAAAATTTTTGAGTTAAACAAAAATCTAACCAAACCATACGAAATTTAAGTACTTCAAAACTAAATCATAAGCTGTGTTCGAATTCAGCTTGGTTTTCGGTTTCAACCGAATACAGCGAATTCATATTATTGGGTTTTTTTCGACTAAATTTTGAAGTATGGTTTACCTTGGTTATTCGATTTATCGGACAACATATAAACTGGATTCATTTTGTTTGGTTCGCATTTAATCCCATTTTTGTTCAATTTTGAGTTCTTATGTGCAGAAGATCTTAAGTCTCCCCCTTAACCTCTCGGGCAAACCAGCTTTTGTCTTAAATTTGAACTTTTTGATACAAAACTATATCACTGTCCTCTTTTTTGTTGTGTATATAATAACTATATATTTTTTAGAACGTTTTTTTTAGAAACAATATATTATGTTAAAGAACTAATAAAGTGAAATCGCGCTACAGGGTGGGAGTTTAATTGATATAGGTTGACAAAACCCAAAATGAAAAGGTAAGAATGGCCATAGCATCGATATTGTATACCCAATAGAAGATGTCGATATGTATTTTACAGCAAATGAGAATAACAAAAACGAATATCCGTAAGGCTTTTGATAGAACTGAAACTGGCACGGACGTTGTTCGGTAAAGAATGGCCATAGTACCGATATTGTAACCACTCAAAATTTGAAACATTTGTTAATACTAAAATAATGTGTTTAGTTATATATTTTGTTTTGAATTAAGGAAACAAAAATCCAAACAAAGATTAAGAGCATTCATATCTTGTCCATCAAATTCTGTGACAGGCTCCTCCAGATTATAGATAGTGGTTATGAGGGTTTGCGAGTGGAGAAGAGAGAAAATGTTATTGCTCATCTGAAAATATGAAAAAAAAAACCTCTTATAGTATTATTAGGGGTAGCACGGGCTACCCCTCAACCTCGTCTCCGTAGTGTAAAAATACCGCTTAACTTCATATCCGTAGTGTAAAAATACCCCTCAACTCCGTTTCCGTTATATAAAGGATACCCCTGATCCTAAAAAAAATTAGGATACCCCTAACTTTTTGGGCTAGTTCCGCCACTGAAAAAAACATTGTTCACCCTATAATTTTTTTAATGTTTTCCGAAAGTGGTTGTGAGTAGATGATGAAGATTGTGGAAAGGATGTGAATGCTTTAACAAATGGAAGAAAAATAAAGTTAAGTCGTCACTTAAGTTAAATAAAATAAATGTCGCTAATTATATTAAGCTATCGATTAGCCCATTTGGTTATAAGCTTTGCTATTATCACAAATAGATTGGTGTTCGATCCCCATAGTCAGTAAGATTTTTGTCGCAAGTCTAAGCAAGGGGGCTAACTTTGTTAAATACCTAGTTTTGACTTTTGAATGCCGAACCATGATTTAAAAAAAAAAAAAAAACTATGCAATATATAAGCTTAGATGCGAAACCCTACAAAACTAGTCATAATTAGTTGGAAAGAGAAACACAAAATATATATGTCTAGGCCCGGCCCAAGGGTAAGTCAAACAAGGCTCTTGCTTTGGACCTCCACACATTAAAGGCCCCTATTTTTACATTTTATTTACATATTATTGGATAACTGGATGTTTAAAAGCTTGCTGGATGTTAATTTTAGGGTAAGATCAAATAAAAAGTTTATTTTACCTAAGTAGGATTAGAAGTAATCTTAACCATTCATTTTTCAATTCAATTGTTAAGATGAAAGTGTAGGAGAAAAGAGGAGTGCAAGGAAACTCCTATTTATGGACTTTTTCTCTCCACATGCAAGGTGCATGCATATTTCACCCTCATTTTTTAAACGTTCATAAATTTTTTTACACGACATTATTTTTTCATAAAAATTTCACCGTAAAATCAAGCGTCTTTTTATCTTTAATTTGAGTGCCATATTGCTATATAAAATATGATACTAAAAAAACCCATTAAAATGTGTTGTATTTTTATGTTGTATAACATTTTTTTGTGCTGAATTTTTATACTATATTTTTGTACTAAATTTTTTGTACTGGATTTTTGTCTTAAATTATTTTTTTCTCAATTTTTTGTGCTGGATTTTTTGTACTACATTTTTTTGCTGATTTTTTTCGTGCTATATTTTTTTGTACTAAATTTTTTTTTGTGCTATATTTTTTTGTACTACATTTTTTGTGCTAGATTTTTTCTAATAGATTTTTTTGTTGTATTTTTTTTTAAAAGGGGTGCCACATGTAATTTTCACTCCTATTTATAAGGACCAAAATGTCCTTCATTCCTATTTATTAGGAGTGCCACATGTCATCATCACAATCCTTCTTAGACTACTTAGGCAAAATTCACTTTTTAGTGGATCCTTCCCCGTTAATTTATATAACATATTTTTTTATTTCTTTTCATTAGTTGACATAAGTGAAAAGATTAACTAGACCATTATATAATTGTTTAAGCATTTGGTACATGAAGTTCATTTGGTTTCAGCAACATTAGCCTTACTAATAGTCTAATCTTTGTTGGATGTTTATGATAAACAAAAAGGAGGACATTTACAGGATCCTAGAGATGTCTAAACCATCTGTTATATAAACTTTACTTTAAGCGTTCTTTTTTTCTTTTTACTCGATACCGGTAACGTGTATTGTAACTTCATGTTTATATAAACTTTATTTTAAGCATTCTTTTTTTTCTTTTTACAAGGGTCTCAAATTTTTAGTTTGCTTTGGGCCTCACATTTGATTGAGCCGGCCCTGCATATGTCTTGTATTGTTCTCATAGATATTCCACATATTATTGATTTTAAAAACAAAGCAAATATGTAATATATAAATATATAGACATGCATACATATCTATTTATATTTGACTATTAGAGGACACGGGGTGGTCCGTTATACTAGCCCACAACGCGTTGAAGTTTCACGGGAACACCGCCGCCGCCGAGTATATCACGCGTTGAACTATCACGTCGTTGAACCGAGCACGCATTATGAATTTGAAAAATTTCGACCGTTGAACATTTTTTGACCGTTTTAAAACGGTAAACAATCAATTAAAAAAAAATTATCCAATTTATCTATTTATATATCTACATTTTAACCATTTTACACACACCAATCTACATATTTTATACCAATTTAAACCCATTTCACACAATTTTTATATCTTTGTCAAATGGAATTCCCTACGGATTCGACGTTTCCGATGTCTAGCGATACCGATTCCGAGTCGTCTTCCGACAACGACACGCTAAACTATTTTGTGTCGGTGTATAACGAGCTTGATGCCGAGTCGTCCCGCCCAAAGAAGAAGATGGTCGACCGTGATCGTATACGTGCCAACGAAGTTTTGATGAACGATTATTTTGTGGAAAACCCGCTATACAATGCCGAAACGTTTAGAGATCGGTTTCGTTTACCCAAAGAATTATTTTTAAAGATTGTTGGAGACATCGAAGCAAGCGAGGAATGGTTTCAAGAACGTTACGATGCGAGGGGCAAACCAAGTTTCACGCCGATACAAAAATGCACGTCCGCCATTCGCCAACTAGCGACAGGTAACCCACCCGATCAATATGATGAATACCTAGCTATGTCTGAAAGAACTTCACGTGAATGTTTGCAATTTTTTTGCAATGCGGTCATTAAGTTGTATGCTAACGAGTTTTTACGTAAACCGACGAGCCACGACATCTCACGTATTTACGCCGCACACGAGCCTAGATGGCATTTTCCCGGGATGCTCGGTAGCATCGATTGTACACATATCGAGTGGAAAAATTGTCCAAGAGAGTTGCGAGGGGCGTATGTGAGGGGAGACATCAAAAGACCAACCATCATACTAGAAGCGGTGGCGTCGAATGATTTATGGATTTGGCATTCGTATTTCGGTGTTCCAGGTTCAAACAACGACATCAATGTGTTGCACACGTCGCCGTTGTTCCAAAGCGTAACGGATGGTACCGCACCTTCCTCTCCTTTCTATGTTAACGGTCAACATTACAGACGAGGCTTTTATCTTGTGGATGGTATCTACCCGTCTTGGTCTGTTTTTGTGAAAGCTCCCTCATTTCCTGTCGAGGCTAAAGAAAAGGCGTTAAAAAAATTGCAAGAATCGGCAAGAAAAGATGTTGAGAGGGCATTTGGTGTTTTAAAGGGTAGATGGGGTATACTACACCGACCGGTTCGTTCGATGACCAAGAAATCAATACATAGCATAGTGTATGCATGTATCATATTGCACAATATGCTGATCAAACACGACGGACGTGCAATATCCCCGGATTGGGTGCCGGATCCTCATACACAAGTTCAAGTTCCACAAGATATCCATTTACTCGAACTAGTAGGTTCTCTAGGTTTGGAGTTTCTGGATTCGGACGAGGAGTAGGTTTTTTTTTTTTAAATTGTATGTTTCTAGTATGTTAAATTGAAGTAGTATGTTTTAAATTTAATGAAAGTTTTAATTTTAGTGTTTTATTGTTAATTTCTAATTTAAAATAAAAAATTAAAAAAATTAGTGAAATTTATAATTTTAAAATGAAAATTAAAAAAAAATTGGAAGTGATAGATCACTAGTGATTCCACCCCTCCTACATTTCTATCACTAGTGATAGAAATTTGGTTGATGACATGGCATGTTTTTATTGGATAGTTGGAGTGATAGAAACTATCACTAGTGAACCACCCCTCCTCCCCTAATCTGCCACTAATTTCAAATCTTTGTTGCATTTTTTGACCCGTAAACCATTTAAAAGTTTAAAATATAAGTCATGGATGTTGGAAATAGAACTCATAGAATTATAGAATTAATGTGGATATGTTCCAATCATACTTTCATGTAGGGTCACATGAATTTGATGATCATACCCTACCATCATTTATGATATAGTTACTCAAATTCAGTTTATAATAAGTTTTCATATATACACACAACTAGGGATCCACCACTTGTGGCCTAATATCAGGAAGGCTTGGGTTCTCTAATGAAGGCTCAAGTTCAATCTTTACTTGTGTTCTTTTGGTGGATTAGGTAATGATGGATAGAGCCTAGTCTCCTTGCAAAGGTGTCGGTTCTATCATGAGCCCACCCGGGTTTTCGTTCCACCGTGTGTTATGTCAAATATTGTCCAGCTCTTGTGGTGACACAACATCTGTCAAGTGACAGTCGACGGTATGGTTTCCCGATGGAATGCCTAAGTTAAACTCTGAAGCCAACATGAGCCCGATTAAGACAACATAGTCTGACTGAAGTGGGGCAACGAGGCTCTCCAATTTAGGAAGTACAGTAGCCTAATACAAGAAAGTCGTGGTTCAAAAAAAAATATACACTACTAGGGTATAAATATTATTTTCTACTAACTTGCTTATCTTTGTAGAATATGCACTAACTTGCTTATCTTTGTTACTTTGTTGAATGACGTATTATAATAAGACTACCCCATAAGAATGTGGGGTATGGGGCTAGGGTTGGGGGAAAACGCCCAAGCCACCACCCCGGGTGGGCTTGGATTGGGGCGTGGCCCTTGGGGCTTGGGTTTGAAGCCAGGCGTGGGGCGGACTTGGGTTTGATGTGGCGGCCTCCTATTCGCCTTGGGTTTTAAATTATATATATATATATATATATATATATATATATATTAATAACCTGCCAACCCACGCCCCGCCATACCCCACGGACACGTCACTAGGCGGTGGGAGGGCTCGAACTCCACGTGTCAACTCATGCCCCCAATCCAAGCCCCACTATACCCCACGGTCTAAGTTTATGTTATTAAAATATTTTTATCGTTTATACATATATAACCATGGGTGAAACGATGTTATCACTACCTTTATAATTGAGAGGTCGGAATATAACTTTTTCTACGTATGCTTTTATTCTCATCCGGCATAAAAAATGCTCAATCGATTACGCTGCTACATACAACCATATTTTATATAGTTGTAACTTAGAAAACAAATACAAAAATTCAACGAGATTGGTTAGTAAAAAGGGACGAGAACCACAATTTGATTTGTACACAACTGTCATGATTATTGGGTAAAAGGTTAAATTCAATGGGTCGTTTTCTCGTATCATTTATGTTTTATATACAACAAATGTGTATTCAATTAATTTCCCAAATATACATTATGAATTATTAATAAAATCTAATGCGCTCGTTTTGACGATTATCATTGACATTTGAAGAGGACGGATATGGAATAAAGATACAAGTTTTATAGTAACTAGGGATTGTGCCCGCGCGCGATGCGGCGCATATGCATTAGGTGATAATTACTGGTATAAACATTAAGAAAACTGAAATAAGAGTACATATAGAGGTAGTAGGTTACATTAGGATTATACTACAATTTTGAGTTTTAAAGTTATGGTCCTTGCTTGCCGCTTTCATAGTTTTGCAGCGTTGTTGATGTCTTCTGTGAAGTGAGATGTGCTGATGCCAAAATATTGTGCCAGAGCCAAAGCATTCGTTGTTCTTGTATGTGTGTTGCAAAAGAGAGCCTTTATGAAGGCGCAAAATCGGCAAGGACCGACAAAAATGTTACTTTCCCATTGTCCTTTTACTTCTTTGCCTGCTTTCCCGGTGTTTCATCGTCTGTGTAATAGTAAAAGGATTTATTAGGTAGTTTTATGCATTTGACTTTTTAAAAAAATGTGGATATATTTGCATATACTTGGCGAATCCGATGCTCCTCTTTTGGTAGTTGTTGTTTTAGGATCTGGGGTTGCTGGAATTATGGCCGGTGGTATTCCAGCTTTGTTTACGACCATTGAGTTGTCTTGTTTCATTGAGATGTCTAAAACTGCAGTTTTTCCCCTGAGCTTATAAATATCTGCAGGTATAATTTTCGGATCTGTGTGTCCGTCTTTGACTACCATGTTGTAGCAAGATTTTTCTAGCATTTGCTCCATTGCTTCGTTGAAGAAAACAGCCTTTGCTTTGTCACTTTCATCCTCTATAGTTGTGTTAACACAATACCTAAAGATTGGAGGTCAATTGTTATTTCAGTCATACATTATGTGTTTTTTATATGAGAGTTCAAGGAGACTTACATGATAGATGGGTTAAGAACATGGCCATCGTCTTCGCATACGAAGCGTGGAATGTCAGCCCTTTGTAAGTGGACTTTGCATTTGCACTTTGGACATGTAACATAAAACCATTTACGATCTTCAGTGATTTCTGTCATTGTTGCCTTGCAGGTAAACTTGGTTCACTGTATTTGGTCAATCCATGTGTTTCAATATAGTACGTTACAGACAATTTATTTACCAATAGCATAAAGTAAAAGGAGAGTAAGTTGTACCGTTGTATCTTGCTTGTACTTGGCTTTGATTTCGGCTATTGGAAGTACTGGTTTCTTTTGTCCAACTGTTTCTGATCTTTCCAATTTGCTAAATCTATAATTGTGAGTTTACCATTTAATATTAATTGTTTGAGGTAAAGCATGCATATGAAAAATTGAAAACTATATATTGCTATGAAATGGTTATGGGCTTCTTTGATTTTTGATGTATTAGCTGATAATTGAAAATGAGGACATCATTAGTGTTTCGATAATTGAAGCACCTTGGAGGAAATTATGTTGTTAAGACGCAAATACTTACTTGTAAATGTAGCTTTGTAGTTCTAGAATGGGTGGGTTTAGAACTGCCGTTGTTGCATCAGTAGATTCTAACGGGAGATTTTCTTATAAAGGGACAAGTTTGTTGTTAATACATACACAAAATTTCTATTATAAAGGAGGTGAGGTGTAATGGTTTGCAACTTACCCTGGAACACTGTTACGATGGTTGCTGTAACTGCGAGCAGCTGGCCCATTGCATTTTCTTTTTCATACGGAAACATCGTTTGCGCCCAGAAAGTGATCTCAATTTCATCCATCATGTTCCGGTAAGTATGTGATAAAAGAAAATAGAGCATATTATTTGTAATTAAGTCTAATATGAAAATGTTATGTTTTAGTTATGCGAACTACTAACCATTCATCTTGGATTTTAACCTTCTTGATAATCTTGCCTGCCCTTCTTAACGGAGGAGATACTGTTTCCACACGTCCTATGTAATCTGTACAAATGTTTGTTATGAGACGTTAAGATATTATTCATTTATTTGTAAAGCTGAAATCTGGCAGAGAAAAAAAACTATATTTAATGTAATAAATTCTTTTATTCTTTGTTTATTACAATTAATTCTAGGGTTCTTGAAAATTTGATGCTTTGCAACATTGATAGCCTTATTAAAGAAAGTCAGTATCATTTTCCCAAAAGAAAACGGAACAAAAAAAATAATCAAAGGAGGAGACGAAATTCTTTTCATGAATTTATAGATACAATGGCCCACATCCTGAACGTCCTCTACGGGTTAACCGAATGACCCGTACCGAAACTCGAATATCTCTGTTTATTATTCGGTTTAGGGTCGGATCGGGTCGGTTTCTGAAAAATGCTCAGCCCCTGTATCTATTTATTTAATAGGCGTGTTTGTTGCAAAAAAAAAAAAAACATCAAAGTAATCCATTGCCAGCAAGTTTTATTCTTGTATAAACAACCTCCTTTATCCCAATTTTTCAACACTTGAAACGACCCAAATTTCTGTTTGAAGTGACATCTCAGGTACATACTATTCAGTTGACTAATGATAAGAAACTAAGGCCCAATTTTTATTTTTGTTTCATCACGAATTCAAATGCCTAGTTTTGCTCTGATGCTTACAAAAGACAAAAGCGTTGTTATTACCTATTAATGGTTTTGGATTTGCCTTTCGACTTGCAAGCATATCATAAGTTGCAAAATTGTAATAGTAAGTTGGTATGCTGTCGTCGTGAAGCAGTTCAAAAATTGCTGTAGCCCCAAGCCTTAGAGTTGCATCGTGTGGGACGACCTTCATGTATTCTCGAGATTTTATTGCAATGTATTCACTTACCTTGTAGCATGAGCCAATTTTTAACTTTGAATCAAAATCAGCCTCTTTCTTTGGGTTGGCAGTTGCCTCTATTGCAGCTCCCTGTGGGTAGTTCATAGTTAAACTAAATTATGTGTTATAAATGGTCATAATGGTGTATATATATATATATATATATATCTTTATTTAACATACATGTTTGTCTACAAAAAGGTAGCACAAATCTTGATCCGTTGTTTGTGATTTCAGATAATCCATCGTCTGCGTTTTCCACTTCTTGATTACTCTTATGTGTAGTGGAAGGGGCACTTGATTGGGTTTAACATCAACAATTTGCTGCATCATTTATGTCCTGAGGAATATAGTGCGTAAGTAACAGTGGTTTTTATATTGAGTCATTATACGGGAAGGTAAGCAAGATGGGAAAAAAAAGAACATACTTTTGGTATAGGTTCCAAAGGGAGCTGATATCAAATATGTTCCTGTTGGGAAAAAAAGGAAGTTAGTGCAAATAAGTCAGTTAGTGAATGGAAAAGTAAAATGCATCAACAAATGGTTATGCAGTTGGGAAATTATTAAGTGATAAAAGGGTATCTAATACATAGTTCTTTAGATATTACGCTTACTGTAAGATCAGTATGCTGCTTGTTATCTTTAGAACCGCCTATTGGTCACTGGTCAAGTCTAGTAAGATATCTAGGTATATCAAAAAGAAAGAGCTGACGATATTGTTATGAATTAGCGAGCATAATAATCTAGGGTAGCTAGAAAATAGGCATATTATTATTAAACAATATAAAGTGTAGTCTATTACGCCGTCTTTGAGAAATGGCTTAACCTTGTAATGATCATACAGGTTTCCTAGTTATTGGCCAAAGCGTCATCTATTTCCTTTAAGAAGTCTGAGTAAACTATATTTTTCGTAAAATTTAGTGGCGCATTAGCATTTGGAACACATAAAATTTTTAGTGATTTCGGAGATGTGGCACGTGAAAGTGCCACATAGAGTTGACCATGTCCAAACACTGGTTCAGGAAGATAGATACCAATTTTGTTTAGTGATTGACCTTGACTTTTGTTTATCGTCATTGCATAACAAAGTTTTAGTGGAAATTGTTTTCTTTTGAAAGTGAAAGGAAGTTGTTCATCTAAGTGAGTCAACGTGATTCGAGGTATATAGACACGTCGTCCTATTGCTGTACCGGTCATAATTTGTGCCTCAATGACCCTGGACAATAGTTGAGTGACGATCATCCTTGTGCCATTGCAAAGTCTAGATGTTTGATTGATGTTACGAATAAGTATTACTGGAACATTAACCTTTAGCTCTAATTCATGTGGGGGCAAACCGTTGAAATTCAGCATAGCTAGGTATTCCGTTGGATAGAGCAAGTCTATATCACCATGGCAGACGACACGTGGGATTATTGAGTCTGTGCTCAGATAAGTCTTGCTATTTCTCAGAGTCATGCCGAGAACCATTGTATTTATTTCATCCACGGTATCATTTTTTGGGCAGACTATTGCTTTTTCAGAGAGACTTTGAGCAGTTGGATTCTCAAGAGTTGGGCTATTGTAGATGAATGGAGTGAGTTCTTTGATAGCATTATCGCCTGGAGGTATCATGTAGTCTGACAGTATTTCAATTTGTTTTGTGTTAAGCGGGTCATCATCGTTTGGTGTGCCTAATACCCTGTCGCCCACCTTCAGTAGCCATACTGAGAAGGAAGCAACTTGAGTTCTGTTTGCTAAATCCATGTTTGGCCATTGTAGTCGCATGTTCTCGGTCAGCTTGTAAACGTTGAAGTAACGCCATAGATACGACCTAGGTAATGCCGAGTTTAAGATTTCTGTTTTAGATGCTTTTGGTTTAACGGGTAAAGTCTGGCGGAAATCGCCACCTAAAAGGACTGATTTGCCACCGAATGGCCTGCTACAATCACCTAATAAATCTTTTAGGCATTTGTCTAATGATTCAAAGCATCGGCGATCATTCATTGGAGCCTCATCCCAAACTATAAGTGAGGTTTCTGTTAGCAGCTGAGCGAGTTGTGTCTTTTTCTTTATATAACATAGTGATTCATCGGTCAGGTCTATCGGTATTTTAAATCGTGAATGAGCTGTTCTACCAGATGGAAGTAACAACGAAGCAATACCTGAGGCTGCAACTGCCAAAACAATGTTGCCATCAGAACGTAGTCTAGCAATAATTGTTTTCCATAGGAAAGTCTTTCCAGTCCCACCGTGCCCATAAACAAATGCCAAAACTTGTATGTTTAGTGATAAAGATGTCATCACATGTTCATAAATATAATTTTGCTCTGGATGTAGGCTGGAGCGGAATGACTCATGCTCAATTCTTAGTGTTTGTCTATCGTAATTTCTCTCTTCCATCAGCAGTCGATTAGTCAATGACGCAAGCACTTCTGGTTTAGGCATGGGTAATCCGTAATCAGACAATGAAGTCGAGGGTGTTCTAGAATGTAACAACAACTCAATTTCATAAAGAACATATTGCATTTGGTCTTCATCATTTACTATGCCATGTATATGACTTGCATCATCACTTATTTTTTTCCATTGTTGATCGAAGAGTTTTTTGGGGTTTGACATCTCACAAAACAGAAGCATATGAGTGAATAAAGACCTTAATTCAGAAGCATTTGCCCACGTAGCAGCTTCCTCTATCGCAAGCGACCATTCATTGTCATCTCTAAGTAAGCCGAGTTTCTCGCACGCTATGCGATATGTTGGAAGGACATCACCAGCAACGGTTCGTATGTCTACGAATGACCTACAACCTTTTTGATGTGACAAAAGCATTCGAAGGTAAAACACGTCACCGACACTTGGATGTATGTATGCAAGTCTGCCGATTGCTGGTGTTTTATTTGTGACTCTGCGAAGCCAACATTTTCCCGTAGATTCCCATCTGTATTCAGAAAGGTAGTCAATGTATCGGAGATGGAACTGTCGTCAACACAATTATTTTTTAGCCATTCTGTTAAGGTAGTGCGTCCGGCATTTGGATTGCGCAAGACATTCTCAAGCTTCTCATTGTCTTTGAATGTGACATTTTGCCTATTCTCTAGGTGAACAGAAAGCACCTACATGGAAGGAAATCCATTATTAGCAAATGACCAAAAAAGTTTCCAGCGGATGTTTTGTAAGTTAAGAAAATTACCTGAACAGAAGGGTTTCGTTCATGAATCATGAAGTTAAAGATTCTCCAAGCTGATTCATGTGGACAAATGAATCTGCCATCAACAAAGTCTTTAATTTCGTCGATTTCTATTGCAGTGTTACCTGTAGAGTTGCCTGGTGGGGTAGGCGTCTTTTTAATAGTGTATTTTACACGGTCTGTGCCTTTAGATATGTATTTGGAAAGGTATTTTATGAGCATACTCCACCCGCAGTATTCGACATTTATGTGGGCATGAAAATGAAGCAACAAAGAACGGTTGTGTGGTACAACATAACCATTATCTAATGAAATCCCATTCTTTTGAACACAGTGAGTACTTTGACGTCTCTTATAGCGTGCATAGCCGTTGTCATCGAATCTTGTAACAGGCTCGTAATCCTTATGTCACACCCCGATATTTCCACGTATTACCGGTGGGCCCGGCGGGGAGTATCGTGACGTAGTTGATATCATCATAGTCAAACAACACAAAATAAATGCACAGCGGAAGCAAAAGATGAATCACATTACAAACCGAATAAATAGTAATATCAAAGTATCACAACGGACTGTAACGAATCCACGGACGGGTGGAAAAATAAAAGATCATTCTTCAACAGACTTTAAAGGCATCTAAGCTTGCAAGACTTTTATTTGATGCTAGGAGAGACCAGCCTATTCCGATTAGTACCTGCACTTAGCCTTTTTGGGAAAATACGTCAGTTTACACTGGTAAATACAATTAACTGACTCATTTTGAAAAGGTTTAAGAAAATTGATTTGAATGCACAAGGCACAAAATATTTTATAACTTGGGATAATTATTTATATATAAACTTGTAAAAGAATTACATGTTCGTTATACGTTCAGTAGCCCGGGCTGAATACTGGGTTAAAGATTAATAGACACACCACATGATATAGTCCCGCGGCGAGTTATTCTCGAAACCGGCAGTTATACCTTTTTATATATGTATATGCACTGGCGGGTGTATGCCTACACCTCGTGCTTAGGTCGTGGCCATTTCAATGAATGATGCCAAGGATATCCGGGACATGGTCATTAACCCCCCAAAGGCTTTAAGCAATCAAAACAATTTAAACGGGTCATTTCAATAAATTAACCTTCATACGATTAAAAATTCAATGCCCGACCAAGCGGTATTTTATATACCGTACCCCAAGCCCTTATAGGGAAAATAAGTTAAAAGTATTTACCTGAGCAAGTATAATTCACAAACAGCAAGTGCACGTAGCTTTTACCGGGTCTCCTAATCTGGAACGAAGGTTTTTAATAATCTATTAGATTTCTAACGGGTCTTTGATTAAGCTTAAACTTAGACCGGTTAGTTTTAAAGGAAGATACGGTTCAAACGCACGATTAAGCGAAGACCGGAATAGAATGTGATTTAGACCCGACAAGTTTGGAGACTTGTGTAATATGGGTAAACTAAACACATTCTGGATTTTGAGACAAAAATGATGAGGTTTGACCCGTTTCGGTCAATTTATGCAAACTAGTTACATAAACCGAACCGAACACGAAAAATTGCATAACGGGTAACCATAAGAGTCATATATAGGCTTCCTAAGTTAATATGCCTTAAATATGTTGTGACATCAGTAGGATATCTTCTATTATGCCCAAAACGAATTTAAACTCAAATTATGCCCCGTAGGGGTATTTTGGTCATTTAAAAGGTTATAAAAGAGATTAAATATAAGTATGAGTTTCAGGTCTGATATAATCAGTAAAAATACTTAATTTGATAAGTTATATCAGTAGGGTATTACATATATGTGAAATTTATCATTTATAACCAAACTATGCAACGAAGGGACATTTTGGTAATTTCACATAAGGTTTAAAGGTCAATTCTGGAATCTGAGTTTTAAAAATTTTACTTACTGTTAAAGTATAAAAATTTACTAAAAATATCACTAGGTATCAAGTCTTATATATTTAAAATAGTTTTAATACATACTATGCGTTAAAAACGCGTAAAAAGACGGTTTTAAGCAATTTCTGGGTTTTATAAGAAAAACTTATATTTTTATTATTCCAGAAGGCTTAAAATATTTTATTTATCATATTGGATCAGTAGAAAAAGGTTTGGTATCAAAAAGATTTGTAAAACTCATTTTATAGGCCAAAAGGGCAAAACCGACAACTACCGACTTAGAGCTAAAACCCTATGTTATGCGCAGCCTAAAATTAAATAAAAATCTTCAAAAATCCCAAAATATTATTTTATATCAGTAGGTAAAAATTTTGGTATCAAAAATCGGGTTTAGATAGGCTATATGCTAATTACGTCGTTTAATTAATAAAAAAGCTTTTCATTTACGCTAATGAGCATAACTCCTAATCTAGACCTCAAACTGATGTCAAATTTTAGGGACAAGATTATAATTCAGTAATAAAGGTCTCTATTCTTTTACATTTTCAAAAATCACGTTTTAAGGTTAAAAGGGCATAATAGTCAACATTTAAGCATTTAACGGAAACCTGCATATGAATCGGATAACTAATGAACCAAGTTGTATAATCTCAGAGGGTTATACTAACATGTAATCTAGTCCTAATAAAGCTCTAAGGCATTTCTAAATCATGCTACATTGGGTCAGAACGGAAAGTCAAAGTAGAAGTCCACTTATGCGACTTTCGGTTCCGAACCGAGTTTAAACTGAAAATTGTCGGGTTGAACATGTTTGGACATGTTCTTACATTAATTACCAAGTTATATTAGTGATAAAACAGGTTGCATGGGTTCTACATTGTTAATTATGCGTTTATTTGAAAATAAGATTTCTGTTGACTTTTTATGATTAAGTTTGACCCGACAACTGACCTAGTTAGAGTGGGAATCAGAGGGTGCCTGTAAGACCCTAATACGTATTTGACAAAAAGTCGCAGCGGAAATTTGTGCCATAAAAATTTCTTTCATTACAAACGTCTTGACTTACTTGAAAGTTCGTTTTAATATGAATCTTTTACAAAAATAAGGTATAAGTCATGTTTACTAAAGTACATACTCTAATATCCCCGTACAATCTACTTTGTGACCCGATCTTCGATCTCTATTCCTCGTGATAACCGCCTGTGATTCGTACAACCTGCACTCACCACATACATTCATAACATTAGTATACAATACATAAACAAGGTTCAACCTCGTACACTTCCCATTTCGTTATCTTTCTAACTTTAAGCATTTCATCTGCGTATCCATGTCCTGTTGAGGCTTCAATAATGTACCTACATTACCTTTCATTCTCAAGGTACACTATTAATAACGTATTACTCAACGTATCTAAATCACGCGTACATACATCCTTACATGCATACATACACATCTACATACGTACATGCATTCATACATCTCTACATACACGCATACATACATACTTACATTCATTCATCTCTACATACACGCATACATACATACTTACATTCATTCATCTCTACATACACGCATACATACTTACATTCATTCATCTCTACATACACGCATACATACATACTTACATTCATTCATCTTTACATACACGCAAATATACATACGGATCTACATATATACATACGTCTCTACGTTTCTACATACATGCATACTCACATTCACGCATTCAAGATCTTACCGAACCCTTATATACTCATACATACCTTTATGCTTACATACATAGACATCCACATGCATACATACCTTCCCATATCTTCACGTGCATACATACACTCAGACTTACCTTCACACATACATATATATACACATCTACAGATGTACATACCCATATATACACATACAAGCTCTCACATACTTCTTACATAATCATACATTAATTACATGGGACTTAGACTTAGATTTATAGCCCATAAACATCTAAGGAACGATCAAAATCATGTTTGGGAGGCGCATAAGTTAAAAGGTGTTCTGTTGAACTCCTCTTATGTTAAGATGTGTTTCTTTTGCACTCCTCTTAAGTTAAGAGGTGTTTCTTTTGCACTCCTCTTAAGTTAAGAGGTGTTTCTTTTGTACTCCTCTTAAGATAAGAGGTGTTTCTTGCTGCAGCTACGATTCGTCGTCCGTACGCACTAAAACGCGCATAACTTTTGAACCGTTTACCCGTTTAACCTCCCGTTTCTTCCTACATGATCATAATTTGACCCTCTATCAAATGGACTTGGAACCCCATATCCGACTTAAGGAAATTCCTACCTTACGCGCATTCGGCTTATTATCATTTTCTAAATATTTGACCCGTTATGGGTATTTGCGCATTTAAATGGTCTATGGCATACAAAACCATACTCTTCGCTTTCACACATGACCAAAACATTACTCTAATCGATTCGCTTGTTTCCAATAGACATTTAAGGTCGTTTGCCCGATATACCTATCAAGGGCGTTTTTGTCAATTTCGCTCTATCCTTAACAACAAAGGAATTCCTTGCATAAGTAACCAATCCTACTACTTAGCTAAAATTCTTAATCACACATACCTTGCTCGGATCAAAACTAAGATCCGTTTAATACTTCATCAACATCATACAATTCATTCCTATTTGACCTCAATTATCATATTTAATTAAGTTGCATATAACTTTACATAAGCAACTAAGAAGTGATTACGAAATCACTTACCTTATGCGTCCGTGCTCGTATCCGATCTCATGCCTCCTCTTGGCCCGTTAACACCTCGTGCTTGAGCTCGTCTCGACGTGATTCCTATGCTTCCATTTCATCGAAATCACGCTCTTATTAGCATACTCATTTGTACATGTTAACGGTCATATCATTAGTCATTCCTAACAAACGTAACTCATATAGCCATACCCATATCCGTTTGCACTCATGTAATTCATCATGTCATCGCATTAAACACACATAAGTCTAACACACACCGTATAACTTACTCTAATCTTGCAATTATGACAACACGTCTAACCATTCTTCTTATACCCAGTTGACTTTCAGAAGTCAACGGTTCATTTAATTTAACTTTCGATTTATCATTATATACCCGTAACATCATAATCGACTATACGGACGACAATATATACATTTTATCATACGATTGGTGTGCGTACCACCTTTTAAGCATAACGTACAACTAGTTCATGCATATCCTTCTAATCTCATACATAATTCATCAATTTCTTCCTTCTAATCAACGTGAATCATACATGCATAAACATCAAACATACTAGTATCACATTTCTTTCAATTCCTCTAACAAGAATCCATCATACAAATCAAAATACATCAATATTAAGCAAGAATTTAGACATAGATGATTTACCCATGTCATCATCTTCACCATAACAAACGGGTTTCACCCTTAAACATCAAATTAACCTAAACCATGCATAATCCATGTTCTATATGATGATTCTAACACACACCCATTCTCAATTTCATACAAATTCACGGTTTACATCAAAACCTACTTCGTGAAAGATGTTATAAGATGGATTATGCCAAGCAAGTCTACAAATGTTATAAGATGGTCCCATGTGTCCCTATTGCATGAAATACCAGTGGAGGAGTCCCTGGTATATAAAACAAGGCTCTAAAGTCGGTTAACAGACTGAACTGGCAGCTGCCATGCGTTTTCTGTCGCTGGCATGCTTAGGCGGCCCGCGTAAGACTTATGGATGTCTTACGCGGCTGGTATGGATGTCCGGAACAGGCCAAACAAGTTTCCTTTATTACATTTCAGCCCCTGGTCCTTTTTAAAAGTGGTTTTAAGTTCCAAAATTGCACTTTTAACCTTCTAACTTGATTTCTAAGGACCTTAAGACTTAACCCAACTTTGTTAAGTCCTTTGTTGGCTTTATGTTTACCCGAAAAGCCTTGAATTTCAATGTTGACGCTTTTAACCCCTCGTATACGAATATTATCATAACTTTCTCATACTTTATCGAAACCATGTGAAATTTTTATCACTTATTCTAGTGAGTATAATTTATCATTACAAAGCTTTGGGTTCGCTAAAAGGTCATTCAGATGTATACTTTAAACATGTTGGCACATTTAAACCCTGTAGTTTGTAATCTCTCACTTTCTTCCACAATTAGCTTCGTATGATCCATAATTTATTCGTTTAAGGGTATAAACATCGTGTAGGGTTATTGTAAAGTATATTTATCCGTTGTTGACATTTTGAATCCTTTTATTCACATACTTTCTTTGTTGTCAACTTTAGTCCTTCATAAGTAATCTTTTACACGTTTAAAGCTCATGACACGTGTCGATATACTATTGGACATAAATTTACGAGGTGTTACATCCTCACCCCCTTAAAAGAAATCTCGACCTCGAGATTTACCGAAACAAATGAGGGTACTTTTCTTTCATTGTGGACTCTACCTCCCACGTGTACTCAGGACCTCTACGGGCATCCCATTTGACCTTTACAATCGGCAGTTGCTTCCTTCGAAGCTTCTTAATCTGTCGATCCTCGATCGACAAAGGTTTTTCAACAAACTTTAAGCTCTCATCAATGTGCACATCCTTATGTGACATGACTAGTGATTCATCAGCTAGACATTTCTTCAGATTGCAGATGTGGAATACGTTATGAATACCACTGAGCTCTTCAGGCAAGTTTAACTTATAAGCCACTGATCCGACACATTCGATGATCTCTAATGGACCTATATACCTTGGGCTTAACTTACCTTTCTTACCAAATCGCATCACTCCCTTCCAGGGTGATACTTTAAGCAGAACTTTATCACCTACCTCAAACTTTAGAGGTTTACGGCTTTTGTCTGCGTAGCTTTTCTGCCTATCTCTGACAGCTTTGAGACGATCTCGTATCTGAACAATCTTATCTGTCGTCTCCAGGACTATATCAGGTCCTGTCAGTTGGACATCTCTAACTTCTGCCCAACAAACGGGCGTTCTGCACTTCCTTCCATATAAAGCTTCAAATGGTGCAGCTTGGATACTTGAGTGATAGCTATTATTGTATGAAAATTCAATCAGTGGAAGATGATCATCCCAACTTCCACCTAGATCAATGACACAAGCTCTTAACATATCTTCTAGCATTTGAATTGTACGCTCACTCTGACCATCCGTCTGAGGATGATATGCTGTGCTGAAGTTCAATCGAGTGCCTAGGGATTGCTGAAAACTTTTCCAGAAGTGCGATGTATACCTTGTATCCCTATCAGAAATGATAGACACTGGCACTCCGTGGAGAGATACAATCTCATCCACGTACAGCTGAGCTAACTTATCTGAGCTATGTGTTTCCTTAATAGGTAGGAAGTGAGCTGACTTAGTCAGTCTATCCACTATCACCCAAATAGTATCGTTTCCTTTCTTTGTCTTGGGTAACTTGGTGATAAAATCCACAGTCACCATTTCCCATTTCCAGGTGGGAAGTTCAGGTTGTTGCAGCAAACCTGACGGCTTTTGGTGTTCAGCTTTAACTTGCGCGCACGTCAAACATTTGGCTACATAAGTGGCTATAGACTTCTTCAAGCCTATCCACCAATAATTTGCCTTCAGATCCTGGTACATCTTATCAGCTCCAGGATGAACAGAGTACTTAGAACGGTGGGCTTCCTGGAGGAACACATCCCTAAGTCCTCCATAAATTGGAACCCATATTCGTCCATTTAATCTCAGGATTCCGTCCTTGCCATAGGATAACTGTTCAGCAGTTACTCCTAGCTTTTCATCAGGATAGTTAGCTTCTAGTACAGCTTCTCTTTGAGCGGCTAACAATCTTTCATTTAAACTATTCCTTAATTCAATGCTCTTGGCATTGATTCTTATAGGCTTCACCCTTTCCTTTCTACTTAAGGCATCGGCGACCACATTCGCCTTGCCCGGATGGTATCGTATCTCACAGTCATAATCATTCAGTGTTTCCATCCATTGTCTTTGCCTCATGTTTAAATCCTTTTGATTAAACAGATGTTGAAGGCTCTTGTGATCAGAATAGATCACGCACTTGGTTCCATACAAATAATGCCTCCACAGTTTTAGTGCAAATACAACGGCACCCAACTCCAAGTCATGGGTGGTGTAGTTCTTCTCATGCACCTTTAACTGTCGAGAAGCATAGGCAATAACCTTGCCTTTCTGCATAAGCACACATCCCATTCCGGTGTGTGATGCATCACAATAAACCACAAATTCTTCTATTCCTTCAGGCAATGTCAACACAGGTGCATTGCTCAACTTCTGCTTGAGAATGTCAAAGGATTCCTGCTGCTTAGGTCCCCAATCAAACTTGATATTCTTGCGGGTTAATGAAGTTAAGGGTGCAGCAATTCTTGAGAAGTTTTCAATGAATCGCCTATAGTATCCTGCCAAACCCAAGAAACTACGAATCTCTGTGGGTGTCTTCGGTTCTTGCCAGTTCATGATGGCTTCAATCTTAGCGGGATCTACTTGGATACCATGCTCACTGACTACATGTCCAAGGAATTGGACCTCACGAAGCCAAAATTCACACTTTGAAAACTTGGCGTAGAGCTTCTCCTGCTGAAGTAATTCTAGAATACATCGAAGGTGCTTCTCATGGTCAGCTTGATTCTTTGAATAAATCAGAATGTCGTCAATGAAGACGATAACAAATTTGTCCAAGTATGGCTTGCAGACACGATTCATGAGATCCATGAATGCTGCTGGTGCATTAGTGAGCCCAAAAGGCATCACTAGGAACTCGTAATGACCATAACGAGTCCTAAATGCAGTCTTGTGCACATCTTCATCTCTAACCTTCAACTGATGGTAGCCTGACCTCAAATAGATCTTGGAGAAATAACTCGCCCCTTGCAATTGATCGAACAGATCGTCGATCCTGGGCAATGGATATCTATTCTTGATTGTGACCTTGTTAAGCTCGCGATAATCGATGCATAGACACATCGATCCTCCTTCTTCTTCACAAACAGGATTGGTGCTCTCCAAGGAGATGAACTAGGACGAATGAAACCTTTTGCCAATAAATCATCTAGCTGATTCCTTAACTCTTTCATCTCTGTTGGTGCCAACCTGTAAGGTGCCCTTGCAACAGGTGCTGCTCCTGAAATAATGTCAATTCTGAATTCTACTTGCCTATCTAGTGGCAAACCAGGTAGTTCTTCAGGGAATACATCGGGGTATTCAGAAATGACGGGGATGTCTTCAATCTTAGGCTTCGGCTCATCAATAGTTACTTGTGCCATGTAGATGACACAACCCTTCTTCATACACCTAGATGCCTTAAGCATAGACACTTGCTTAGGCAATCCATACTGAGTATCTCCCTGTATGGTAAGTGGCTCACCATACGGAGTCTTGATCACCACTTGCTTCTTATCACACACAATCTGAGCTTGGTTATGGGATAACCAATCCATGCCTATTACTATGTCAAACCCGGCTAATTTCAAAGGAAGTAAGGACAATGGAAAAGAGTGGTTCCTAATGGATATGAAACATCCATCTAACACGGTTGATGCGGTTTCTATGGTGCCATCGGCTAATTCAACTTCATATTTTATGCTTAGGGTTCTAACAGGCAGGTTTAACAACTTACAAAACTTATCATCGACAAATGACTTATCTGCTCCAGAATCAAATAACACTCTTGCATAAACATCATTAATAAGGAAGGTACTTGTTATCACATTGTCGTTTTGGATCGCCTCCTGTGCGTTCATCTGGAAGACCCTAGCATTGGTCTTTTTCCCATCCTCAGCCTTCTTAGCAAACTTTGGGCAGTTGGACTTGATATGCCCTTTTTCATTGCAGTTATAGCACATCGCATCCTTTATTTTCTTACAGACCAATGTCTTGTGCTCAGAAGATTTACAAATCCCACAAGCTCTCGGCTGTGACTGGGATTTTGGTTCATATCTGCACCTCCCGAAATGGTGCTTCTTACAGTTTTTACACTTGGGCTTATCACCCGGCTGTTGACCATCCTTTTTAGTTCCAGAACTCTTTTTGTGGTCATTGTTTCCCTTATGCTTCTTGTCTGACCGTCGTTAGTTGTCATCCTCACGCTTCCTTTTTTCAGCATCGGTGTTTCTCAGCGATCTCTGCCTGACCGCGTCTAAAGTGAGAGACAATGATATATCAGCTGCAGATCGAAAAGTAGCTGGTCGAGAGGCCTTCACACTCGACTTGATCTCTGGGGCTAAACCCCCAATAAAACGAGCTATCCTCTTGGGTTCCGGAGTCACAAGATAAGGAACCAATCTTGACATAGTGTTGAAGCTCGTAAGGTAGGTTTGACAATCCAGGTTTTTCATAACCAATGACAAGAAATCAGCTTCAATCTTTTCAACCTCATGCTGAGGGCAGTAGTTCTCTTTAATCAACGTCACAAACTGATCCCAAGACAGATTGTACAATGGGATTTTCCCTGTAGCTTGGATCAAAGACCTCCACCAAGCTAGTGCCTCACCCTTGAATGACTGAGATACAAACTTTACCACATCCTTATCAGCGCAACCACTGATATCAACTACTGTTTCCATCTCATCCAATCATGTCATGCAGTCAATAGCCCCTTTTTCCCCAGTGAAATCCCTGGGTTTGCATGAAACAAAATACTTATAGGAGCAACCCTTATCGCGAGGTTCTTGATTCAGCATAATTCTCTTAGATGGGACACTCCTCTGGTTAGATGAGTGATGGGAATTACTATTGTGAGCAGTGTGGGTTCTTGAGGGTGGTTTAGAGTGTGGTACAGATTGGGTCCTGGCATGAGTACCACTGGATTCATTGAACTGCCTGTCCAAAGCTCGCGTAACAGCATTGTCTATCAATGCCTGTAATTCTGCTCCTGCTACGTTGACTCTGGAGGTGTCATGATTATTGTTGGTGCACTTGTGTCTGTACTTTGTCTGTATTTAGTCTTGATACGAAACGATGTCTTTGATGTAAGATTGATGTAAGTTTGACCAAGTCAACCATCCTCCGGTTTGACTTGGCCAAACAGTTAGAAAAATGGTTGAAAGCTGTTTGGGTCGAAAGATGTGTCATCGAAGGATAGTTTAGATCCTTCGATGAGCTCGAAAGATAACCTACGAAGGATAGACCACGAAGGATACCATCCTTCGTGGTATATGTGGTCTTTCGATGGGTTTATGGTCGATAGATGATCCTTCGATCATCTTATCTGATCCTTCGACCAGACATGCTGTGTTGGGTATAAATACCCATGTGTTGTGTTCACTTCGATAGGTTAAGAGAGTGGGACACAAGAGACAGAAAAATAGATAGACAAAAGGAGAGCATTCTGCTGAGAGCATTCTGCTGAGAGCATTCTGTCAAAACACACACACACTTAGAGAGTTTGCAAAACTGATTTGTAAACCTTGTGCTTGTAACCGAACCTTTCATACGTTTAATACAAGTGGTGTTAATCGGTGAAGTTCTTGTGTTGTGTTTGTGCTTGTTCTTGCTTGTTCATCCCGGTTTGCATGCTTGCTTGGATTCCGCACTCGCTAGTGTGTTAGATATAACAAGGAATAGGTTAAACCTCAACCTCCGAGGGACCTACAATTGGTATTAGAGCCATGGTGCCCGATTTAGTAAATCTAACCGTTTACTAAGTCACATGTGCTCTAGATCTGTGATTTTTGTGCTTTTTGTTCAAGATGTAAAAATGGTGAAAATCAAGAAAAACTCAGATCTGGACCCGAATATTCAGATCTGTGCTGAAACGAGTGTTGGGTTTTATGTTTTTCACCTAAACATTCAAGTTATCATCATCAAAAACTGTATACAAAGTGTTTTCATCAAATCTGCAGATTTACACAGAGGCTGTGTTCTTGATGTTCTTGACAGCTTCATATTTCGAAAGATGTAAAGGTACCCCGAAAGATGTAAGGAACTTCGAAAGATCAAACAGATTTCGAAGGGTCACCCCAACAACTTCGAAAGATCAACTTTACCCCCATCAACTTCGAAAGATGAGACAGATTTCGAAGGACCTCAACAACTTCGAAAGATATATCTTTCGTTCTTGGCACGAAACAGATTTCGAAGGATCCAGGATCGAAAGATCAGGATGTTTCGAAGGATCCAGAGAAAAAGGGCTGCTGGAGTTGTGTGTATCGAAGAAGAAGAAGAGTTGAAGGTCTGATGTGTTGCTGTGCACCGATGAGAAGAGAATAACTTTCTGATTGTATGGATGTGTATGTGTATCGATGAGGTTGAAGGATCCTGTTAAAAAAAAAAAAAAAAAAAAAAAATTAAAAAAATAAAGGAGGAGAAGATGTAGTCGGCTGATGTATGTATCGAAGAGAGAGAGACTTGAAAGTTGTCTGCGGTTCTTTGTGTATCGAAAAGAAAGAGAGAGACTTTGAATGTTAATGGTGTATGACTTTTGAAGTCTGAAGAGGAAATGTCGACATAATTGTTTTTGTTGGCAGGTAGGGTTTCTTTTGGATGCATTGTAAATGTTGTCGGCTGAAGAAAAGTTTAGGGTGTTTGACTTTTGGGATTGCAATTAACGATGATATTGGCTGCACATTATGGGCTCACATGAATATTAGAATTTGGGAAATGAAATTGGGGTTTTGACTTATTGAACAAGGAGAATAGGTGGAAAAAGGTTGATGTCGGCAGAGAGATAAAGTGGGTGATCAAAAATTGGTGGATGACTTATTTTTTTCTTGGGCCAAGTCAAGTTCTCCATTTATTTATTTTGGGCTTGTTAAATTTGGATGATGGATCTAAATTATTTAAAAAAAAAAAAAAAAGGAATCTATTGGACCAAATGGTTTAGATGAGACACAAAGTGGGATCGGGTGTTCGCAAAATTTATTTGAACCGCGCTTCGACATGTCAACGTCAAATTTGTACGGGTTCGGGAGCACGCGGGATGATGCAGCATGATGAAAACAAAAGATGATGAAAACTTGATTTTTGAAAAATGTGGGGTAGTCACGGTTACCGATGCAAATGTCAAAAATGGTGACGCGACTATTATGGGCCAAAAACGGAACGGTATGTTCACTTCCGCACGTCAATGTTTATGATTGTTACCGGTTATTCGTAAATGTTCGAAAGCATTTTGTTTGTTGTCATATTCTCGCATTTGAAGACGAACGTATGAACCTAGAACGTCAATACCGGTCCTAACGAGTTCACAAAGTCTTTGGAGGGATACAAGTCGGATCCTACGGGGTACTAGGCGAAATTTCTTTATCAACTAGAATATGCAACGAAGAAATCTTTTTTTGTTTATTGTCATATTCTCGCATTTGGTAACTAATGCATGAACCTAGAATGTCAATACCGGTCCTAACGAGTTCACAAAGTCTTTGGAGGGATACAAGTCGGATCCTACGGGGTACTAGGGGACGTTCTTATTCAACTAGAATATGCAAAGAAGAAAGTCGTTTTCGTGATTTTTCGGAACCGAGAACATTCAATGAAGATTGACGACAGTTCCGCTCAGTGGAGGGAATTGGTGAACATTTGACGACAGTTTCTTTGAAGTGGAAAGAATCTGTTAAGGTTTAGAGATTGTACCAAAGAAATGGGGGGATAAAAATTGAATTTCTTCGGTAAATTTCTAAACGCAATCACAGGTGGTAGAGTTTGTGATTTTCTGGTGATACAAACGGTTCGGCGTGGAATGTTTTGCACAGACACATATTTGAGAATTTTAATTAATTCTCCAGCCAGCGTGAAGGGTTTTGCACGGAAAAATACAGGTTTCTAAAGTCTACAGTAGTTACAAAAGCGCTGTTCACTGAAGACCTGGGGAATCTTAATGAAAGCTGATAGTTCAAGGCTGAAGACCTGCAGGATTCGGTTTTGGGTTTGATGTTTCTTTGGGATTTTACAGGGATCTGGGGGTAACTCAATTCGTTGAGTTTGCAAACGATGTACTTGGTCTAGCTGACTTCCTGAGTACTGATGCTGAAGATCCGTAGTGCATTACGTGGTCAACTTCACAAAGGCGAGACAATGAGATCTGGATGTAGTTCAACTAAGCATGCTGGTTGAGCTTGCAAGGGATACACTTGGTCTAGCTGACTTTCCTGAGTGTTGATGCTGAAGATTAAAGTGCATTACTTGGTCGATTCCACAAAGACGGTTTACAGAAGACAGTTCACCAGAAATCTCTATCAATGTAGTATGCTTGGATGAAATAGAGTTCTTATGACAAGATCAAGACTTGATGCAGTCCTTAAAGATTGGAACCCTTATCAAATGCCGGTTGGAGTATTGGAAGATCAGCGGAAGATCGGACAATTGAGGAAATTGCACAACACCCAACACGGATACGCGTACTTTAAGGGGGAAATATTATACAAGGAGCATCAAGATACTACTTACCTGGATCATCGGTCAAGGGGGAATTTGTTAACACAGAGAAGATGAATGCTTGACTGAAGATCGATTGCAGTTGCATTTTCAGCATTCGACAGCAACGGACAAGGGGGAATTTGTTGATGCAGATTTTGTGTCCGATGCTTGTCGAATAGATTAGTTATTATTTTACGCTGAATTTGTAATAGTTAGTGAAACGGTCTATCGAACGTGTATAGACCCGCTCGTTTGAAGTGGTCAAACGAAAGGGTTATTCGGTTGACCGTGTGGGTTTTGCTAGACAAATGTTTTGTGTCGAAGGATAAGGCATCGAAGGATAGTGTATCTCCTTCGATGAGCTCGAAAGATATCATGGACTTCGAAGGATCAAACAGATTTCGAAGGGTCACCCCAACAACTTACATCAAAGACATCGTTTTGTTGGTGCACTTGTGTCTGTACTTTGTCTGTATTTAGTCTTGATACGAAACGATGTCTTTGATGTAAGATTGATGTAAGTTTGACCAAGTCAACCATCCTCCGGTTTGACTTGGCCAAACAGTTAGAAAATGGTTGAAAGCTGTTTGGGTCGAAAGATGTGTCATCGAAGGATAGTTTAGATCCTTCGATGAGCTCGAAAGATGACCTACGAAGGATAGACCACGAAGGATACCATCCTTCGTGGTATATGTGGTCTTTCGATGGGTTTATGGTCGATAGATGATCCTTCGATCATCTTATCTGATCCTTCGACCAGACATGCTGTGTTGGGTATAAATACCCATGTGTTGTGTTCACTCGATAGGTTAAGAGAGTGGGACACAAGAGACAGAAAAATAGATAGACAAAAGGAGAGCATTCTGCTGAGAGCATTCTGTCAAAACACACACACACTTAGAGAGTTTGCAAAACTGATTTGTAAACCTTGTGCTTGTAACCGAACCTTTCATACGTTTAATACAAGTGGTGTTAATCGATGAAGTTCTTGTGTTGTGTTTGTGCTTGTTCTTGCTTGTTCATCCCGGTTTGCATGCTTGCTTGGATTCCGCACTCGCTAGTGTGTTAGATATAACAAGGAATAGGTTAAACCTCAACCTCCGAGGGACCTACAATTATCTCTGGGGTGAATGTTGACCTCGTCTGACCCAGGCATGTAGCTTGATTGCTACATAATATAATGATTTTCATTTATTCAGAGGTCTATAACAGTTTTATCATTCTAGATGATTTATTGATCATGGTGTTTAGAAACCATTTTGATTAATTTGATGAGCATATTTATATTCAGGATTTTTCATTATAATAATCCTTAATTAAAATTATAATAATCTATTAATGGCAAAAAGGCCAAGTCACATTGACAGTTTTAAATTTTTAATCATGATCTTATAGGATCAAGGTATTGAGGTTTTAATCATAGTTTATTACCTCTTCTTAACACGGGGTCGAAGACCACAACTGTCTTTTGTCTTATATGACAACGAGTATAGCCCGTAGGCATTACACCCCTATTGGATGTTTAATATAAAGAAGGAGGGGATTGGAATAATCCAATTTAAAGATGACTTATGTGATCTTATTGAATCACATTTTGCCAAGAATGTTAACATGTTTTACAGATGTTAACAAGGATTTGAATATTTTAAATAGGTTTTACCATCTTGGCCATATCTAGAATGACATGTGGCTAGGTTTTACCTTCAAGATTCTTTTTAATATTTAACGCAGAACAATCCTAAATTGAGATGTTAATAAGGACCTGAATCTAATTTGAGGAACTACCATCTTGGCCCTGTCTTAAAATGACACATGGGCTAGGTTTTGTCCTTTTTAGATTTTTATCATTTTATTATAATGGTAGGTCTTATGAAAGGAATGTTATTTTTTCATTTATTTCACATAATATATTTATACATAATAACAAAAATGAAATTTAAAATTCAACCATTCCACTACAAAATTAAAATGAGTACAAGTTTGCCCTAAACGGGACTTCTAACTGAAATGCCCACGCAGGGGCTAAACAAACCTAACATACCCACGCAGGGGTTAAACAGAAAGACATGCCCACGCAGGGGCTGAATACAGAAAGACATGCCCACGCAGGGGCTGAATACAGAAACAAATGTCCGCGCAGGGACTTGATTACAACATAAACAAATAAACAAGGATCTTCAAAAATCCCTTCCCTTGGTCTTCCCCTTGATAAGGCTTGCCAAACCTTTGAAGAATCCGCGGTTGTTCCTGCGCTCTTGATGTGCTAGTGGCGGTATGTTAAAAACTTGTAAAAATGGTTAAATAAAAATGACTCAAAATTAAACTTTAGACATGCTTTGGCCTAATAGGTATCGGTACTCTCGTTGATAGTCCCCAGGTAGGCAACTGGTCCTTTTATTTGGATTTGTACGAATGCCAGCCTAGACAGGAGTTCTCAACTAACGGTACTTAACCCTTCCAGTTACTACATGTCCGACACAAAAACGCATTTTTACAAATATAATACAAAAGGATAACTTTAAAAATAACTTTTAACTATACACTCTAAGCTTTAAATTTATACTTAGACTCGATCTTAAAACTAAACCACACAACCGGCAAGTGTACCGATCAGTATAGTATAGTTAAAGTAAGTCCGGATATCGAACCCACGAGACACTATTTAATTGCGTTAATTAATTTATTTACACTAAAAAAAAGACACAACACTAAACATTTTTATATTTTTGTTTTAAAGGGGGTTTTTACTTTAAAAATAAAGATTTGCAAATTAATTAAAATCTATTTAATAATGAGGAGCTAAAAACAAATTAAGGCAAATGTTTGATTTTATAGTGATAAAGGACTATCTAGGTTGGAATCCCACTTGTTAATAACATATTTTCTACCGGATAATTGTGTGATATGAAACCGGGATCTTTAAATATTAAATCTTAAAAGAAAACAAATAGGTTTCCCAATCCTTCTCGGGAAGACACCTATGTAACTCTAAAGACTTATTTTAATTACCGGTTAACTAGACTTCCTATTCAGTTATCTAGTGTTCTAGAAAAGTGCTTGAAAAGATTAACTTCTTCTCGGTTGAAAATCTAAAGCAATTTAAGAAAACTTGATTTGGTTTAATAGACAAGTTAATGATAATTAAACTAAAACCGGGTTTCTTTCAGAACACAATTCTAGTAATACACTAAACTAGACCTATTAATATTTTTATACTTTTCGGCGCTAAAAATAGTAGAACATTAAAACCGGGCTAATTCTTGATCATTATTTCTATGGTTTATTGGTCATTTTACCATAAGATTACCCAAACCCGTTAAGATTTGAAAATCAACATTCATTCTTTTTATGAAAGACATTCACCGGAATTTATGTGAAATATATGATCAAAATATTAACCAAGTTAAAATATGCATATACACCAAACTAGAAACTTAAATTATTTACTTAACAAGAAAAAACCATAATCACACAATAACCGGTAAAAACTACATTTTTAACAAGTGTTCATCATAACCTAGATAGTTTTAAGTGTTTAGCCAAGCATCATGGTTATGAAAATCATAATAGCAATACTTAAAAAGGAATTCATTGACAACTTATGAAAATTATGAAAATGAAAACAAGAATTGTAGAAACAAGCCTTAGGTCTTCACTTCAATTATCTTCAAGATCCTGCCACTTGATTCCTAGAGCTTAACCAACTTCAAAACCTTTAAAATCACCAGGAAATATCCTCTGTCGATGCCTTCGAATTGTTGTTGTTTTTAGAGTTCCCTTCCTTCCTTTTTTTTTTGATATATGATCGATGTATATATGGATAGTATAATAATAATAAAATAACATGTAATCATGCACTTGCCTACTAATCCATAAAAGTCACGTAAATCTTGGGGACTCTGTAATCATGCATCCAACTCAAAAGCAATATGTAATCATGCATCCAACTCAAAAGCAATAACAATAATTATGATGGGTAGTAGCTTTCCTTTTTATAATACAGAGATAAGTGGGCTCGGTCCAATCAAGGAAAATAGCGGAAATTTTAATACGGTCACTGGCGCCCTACTCTGTTCAGCTGGCTGGTTATTTCCTTTTTACTCATTTTCGCTCCATAAGCACCAGGACCTGGCAAAACACAAAAATAAAATAAAACAAACTGAAAACTAAATAAAAACCATACAATAATTATACATTTCACACAGGACAAATATGTGTATTTTACTACACATCAAATATCCCCACACTTAACCTTTTTTTCGTCCCTGAAAAAGACTTTTGCAACTGTACAAACTGACATTTAAATGGTTAACTTAAAATGGAAAATTAAACACACATAAAAATTAATGTACATAAATGATTTAAAGTTAGCTAATAATGATAGAGATGAGAAAACAAATGTGATTTTTCAAAAATAGAGTTTTATCATCAATTACTCACTTACTTGCATCTTTGATTTGCTTTCCTCGGCTCACTTGTGTAAACTAGTGAATGGTGCCCTAGTAATTTTATGTGATCACTCAAAAGCCGGGCCATATAGTAACATTATCATAGGCTTGTAATGAAATCTCATCTTTACCAATTAACATATATAAATCATATAAATCAAGAGGACTTTTATTATGGGGTTGTAACGTGGCTAGGGTTTAAAGGTAGGAATATATGGCTATTTACTGGGTGAAGTGTTTCAATCCGGTCTAGCAAATTATCCTAACAAACCTTACACAATTTTTTTTTAACTTACATACTCACAAACCAAGTGACTCTTTTAAGGTCAGATCGTCAAGACTGGTTTTATCCAAGATGTGAATCAAATCTTCCTTAATCCTGTAGTGAACATTACTTCCAACTCTAATGGATCGTTCGGCATCGAGCCTAATAGCCCCCACCCTTATTAGAAGCGTGTATTCATGTTGGGATTCAGTTTGACTTCTTCTACATCTTCCTGTGTGAGACCAATTTCCACAACCAATACATTTGTCGTATCGTTTAGCTCTTCTTTTCATAGCACTTTTGGATGTCCCACAAAATGGTGGCATTTGTTCTTGTTGTCGCCACTTTTTTTCTAACTTCTTTACTTAAGTGAAATATTTTCTCTCTAAGCTCCGTAGGTAATCTTGGTTTCGCGAATTGTAGACAACAAAGCAAATTTAAATCGAATGAATGCATCTCCAGTTCTTTTAAAGTCTGCCGGTAAAAGACCAAACTAAATTCCTATGAAAGGAAAATTATACTAAACCGGAATTCACACAAATGGGTTAAAACAAATGAACAGAACAAGGCTCAACATGGTTTACTAGTGGATAATATTTTTGGTTTTCAAGTTTTAACAAGAAAGGGTAAACACATGGTTGTATCCTATTGCCTCGCTTTAGAAAGGCTCAAAACTCACTAAAATTGGGTGTGTATTTTAGATGCAAATTTATGAGTAATTAGATAAATTTCTATTTATGAAAAACACTTTAAATTTTCTCATATGTACAATTATTAGATAAAAATAAGTCAAATATGCACAAAACAATAATTACACATTTTTTTTAATTTTTTAATTTTTTAATTAATTATTATTTTTTTTACACCAAACTAAGACTTAAACGATAGTTTCCCATCCCCACACTTAAACTCTACATTGCCCTCAATGTAGAATGGAAACTGACTCAAAAATTAAAAGAAATAAGAAATAAAAGACAAAGGAAAAAATTGGAAAGGACTTAGCTGGTTATATGATGTATAAGTTCCAAACTTTTGTCCAATCCAGCTCTATCGTATAGCATTTCGGTCGCGATCAGCTTTGACTCTGACTAGTACTCTTTGTAAATTCCTTGAAATTTGGTGTACAGCTCCGAAATCACCCGAATGGAGATTGAGTACGGGTGGTGTGATTCAAACCTGCATAAACAAAAACAAGCAAAAACCAAAGCAGTACCGGAAAAAAAATGACTCAAAAACTGCTAAATTAGACTCATAAACAGTGACTCAAAACATACAAAAACTAACTATCTACTCTACTCTTCGGGATATCACCCGAATCACTCAAGCTTTTTCAAACACATACGGAGGGTCATGTGGACCCAGCTCTCCCCCGCACCAAAACTTACGACCTGTATCAGTATCATACCTGCGAATAAACGAATCTCTCCATATCCCACAACCTCTCAAATCCTCATTGGGCGGTTTGAACTTGGATGTATTCAATATATATCCATCCCCACACTTGGGTTCTAACCTCTCTTCTGGACTTTGCCCACTCACCTCCTCGTCATCTTTTCTTTCATCCTTTTCAGTTTTCTCAACAGCAGCTACTGCCTCTACCCGAGCACCCGAACTTTTTGTTGTGTTGACCTTAAAAATTACCGTTTCATCGCCTACTCTGAGAGTAATAGTGCCTAGGAAAGCATCTATTAAGGCCTTAGAGGTGCATAAAAATGGACGTCCTAAAATTAGGGGCACATTCTTGTCCGCTTCCATATCTAGCACTACGAAATCCACCGGGAAGACGAACTTATTGACTTTTACTAGCAAATTCTCTACAATCCCCCGGGGATACTTAACGGTTTTGTCTGCTAAGGATAGGGTCATACGAGTGGGCTTCAAGTCACCAAGGCCTAGTTTTTCATAAAATGAATATGGCATCAAATTAATACTAGCACCAAGGTCGGCTAATGCGAGGTTTTGAACATCATCGCCAAACAAACACGGGATTGTGAAAATACCCGGATCTGTTTGTTTCTCCGGTAGCTTGTTTGTTACCACGAAAGAACATTCGGCATTCAATGGGATATTCGAAAGCTCTTCCAATTTATCATGTCTAAGAACTGCCCGTATTCCTTAGTGTGTTTTTGATTCTTAACACGCTCAGGAAACGGAAGATGGGAATGATCAATCTCAGGGCTTGGTTTAACCAGCTCAACCGACCTTCTACTAACTTCCTCTAACACAGGTTTCTTTCGCTCTAAACCTTCACTTACTGGCTCTTCTACCCTTACCCTCACAGGTGGTCTCTCAATCTCTCCTAACTCTAAACCCGACCTAGTGGTTATGGCTTTCACATGTTGAATGGATGGGTTTTGTTGAGTGTTACCCGAGAACTGACCCGGTGGTCGTCTTGTAACTGTCGTGAAATGTCACCTATTTGCCTTTGGAGATCTAAGAGAGAGGATTGTTGATTTTTATTATGAAGCTCTTGATTTTTGTTAATTTGGTCTTGATTTTTAGCGAAGTTGGCAAGTTCGTTTAGAGTTTTCTGAGTGACCTGATCTCTTGCCATTAACTGAGCAAACATCTCCTCAATTCTTCCTAGATTAGACTCTGAACCTTTACCATTAACCTGACCCTCTTGAGACGAACTCCCAGTAGCAAACTGACAACCCGAAATTGAACTACCAAATTGACCTTCTTGATTTGAATTACCAAATTGACTCCCTTGACCTGAATTACCACTAGAATAGAAACCTGGCCCTCTACTTTGATACTGACCGGAAGAAAATCCAGGAGAATTTCCAGACGAGCGGTAATTACTACGCCAATTAGAGTTGTTATTGAATGAGTTGGTGTTAAATGGGTTGGTGGGACCTCGGTCTTGACCTGCTATAAACTCAACCTACTCTAGGGTAAGTGTTGGACAATCTCCAGTATCATGCCCTCCCCTACATACTTCACATCTATCGACTTTTTTCTTGATCTCATTAAGCTCTCTCGTAAAAGTCTTCTCCATCCGATCTAGAACAGCAGCTACCGATGAATCCAAGCCAACTTGGTTCACCCCTCGAGTGGTTGAAGAGGTGTTAGTCACAGGAATAGAATTCCTGCTGGCAGCGCTATAATCCATATCATAATGGGCAAAACTCTCGAAAAGATCGTTACAGTCGGCAACTGTCTTCTTTCCCATGAGCTGTCCTCCAGCTGAAGTGTCAAACCGGGCTTTGATTTCAGGGGTGAGACCATTGTAGAATTTCTCTACAAGTGCCCATTCGGATAGACCGCGTTGAGAACAACGAGAAAGCAAAGTTTGGAATCTCTCCCAAGCAAGATGTTATGGCTCGTCGGGCTCCATTCCGAATGAGTGAATTTGATCACGAAGGGGGGATGCTTTGGCGGGTGGAAAATATTTTGCAAGGAAAGCATCTCGAAGACCGGCCCAAGTGGTGAACGTGTTCGGTGGTTGTGAATCAAGCCAGGTGGCTGCACGTCCGGCTAAGGAAAAAGGAAATACTTGGAGAAAACGGGCGTCATTTCCGGCACCTTCAAGGTTGAAAGTGTTGCAGAGGCGTGTAAGGCGGTTTATATGTGCTGGAGCGTCCTCGTCATCACGACCATGGAATTGACATGAATTGGTTATGGCGGTCAAGATATAATACGGAATTTGCCAAGATTTTTCATTAGTTATTGCAGGAATTTGGATTGGTGAATTTGCTCCAGTGAAACTGGCAGTAGAACGTTGGTGTACGGTTTGATTATTATTAGCCATTTCGAAATAGGGTGGCGGACTTGAAGAACGGGAAATTTCTAAGGAATCGGACTCTGTTTCTGTTTCGGATTCAAAGTAAGGATTTTCAAAAACTTGGTATCTACTTGTGTTACCTGATTCTCCTTCCTGATTGATTGTTTGTCGGCTGAACAGAAGTTCAGGATCGTCTCGTGGCTCGAATTCAGGTGCTCCACGGGAGCGCGTGTGTCGCATAAACTAAGGAAACTTAAACTAGGAATTGGAAATAAACAAGTAAACAAAATCTAACTAAGGATTAAATAAAAACTAAAAATAAAAATTGCAAATAAAAAAAATAAAAATAAAAAATACACTAGAATTAAAATAAACAAAAATACAATCTAAAAAAAATAATAATAAATACAAAAAAAAAATACAAAATACACTGATGGATTTTAGACTCCTATGACTCAAATAAAAAAAATATATAAACAAACAAATTAACGCAATTGCAAAGTGTCCCCGGCAACGACGCCAAAAACTTGATGTGCTAGTGGCGGTATGTTAAAAACTTGTAAAAATGGTTAAATAAAAATGACTCAAAATAAAACTTTAGACATGCTTTGGCCTAATAGGTATCGGTACTCTCGTTGATAGTCCCCAGGTAGGCAACTGGTCCTTTTATTTGGATTTGTACGAATGCCAGCCTAGACAGGAGTTCTCAACTAACGGTACTTAACCCTTCCAGTTACTACATGTCCGACACAAAAACGCATTTTTACAAATATAATACAAAAAGATAACTTTAAAAATAACTTTTAACTAGACACTCTAAGCTTTAAATTTATATTTAGACTCGATCTTAAAACTAAACCACACAACCGGCAAGTGTACCGATCAGTATAGTATAGTTAAAGTAAGTCCGGATATCGAACCCACGAGACACTATTTAATTGCGTTAATTAATTTATTTACACTAAAAAAAAGACACAACACTAAACATTTTTATATTTTTGTTTTAAAGGGGGGTTTTACTTTAAAAATAAAGATTTGCAAATTAATTAAAATCTATTTAATAACAAGGAGCTAAAAACAAATTAAGGCAAATGTTTGATTTTATAGTAATAAAGGACTATCTAGGTTGGAATCCCACTTGTTAATAACATATTTTCTACCGGATAATTGTGTGATATGAAACCGGGATCTTTAAATATTAAATCTTAAAAGAAAACAAATAGGTTTCCCAATCCTTCTCGGGAAGACACCTATGTAACTCTAAAGACTTATTTTAATTAGCGGTTTACTAGACTTCCTATTCAGTTATCTAGTGTTCTAGAAAAGTGCTTGAAAAGATTAACTTCCTCTCGGTTGAAAATCTAAAGCAATTTAAGAAAACTTGATTTGGTTTAATAGACAAGTTAATGATAATTAAACTACAACCGGGTTTCTTTCAAAACACAATTTTAGTAATACACTAAACTAGACCTATTAATATTTTTATACTTTTCGGCGCTAAAAATAGTAGAACATTAAAACCGGACTAATTCTTGATCATTATTTCTATGGTTAATTGGTCATTTTACCATAAGATTACCCAAACCCGTTAAGATTTGAAAATCAACATTCATTCTTTTTATGAAAGACATTCACCAGAATTTATGTGAAATATATTATCAAAATATTAACCAAGTTAAAATATGCATATACACCAAACTAGAAACTTAAATTATTTACTTAACAAGAGCAAACCATAATCACACAATAACCGGTAAAAACTACATTTTTAACAAGTGTTCATCATAACCTAGAACAATACTTAAAAAGGAATTCATTGACAACTTATGAAAATTATGAAAATGAAAACAAGAATTGTAGAAACAAGCCTTAGGTCTTCACTTCAATTATCTTCAAGATCCTGCCACTTGATTCCTAGAGCTTAACCAACTTCAAAACCTTTAAAATCACCAGGAAATATCCTCTGTCGATGCCTTCGAATTGTTGTTGTTTTTAGAGTTCCCTTCCTTCCTTTTTTTGATATATGATCGATGTATGTATGGATAGTATAATAATAATAAAATAACATGTAATCATGCACTTGCCCACTAGTCCATAAAAGTCACGTAAATCTTGGGGACTTTGTAATCATGCATCCAACTCAAAAGCAATATGTAATCATGCATCCAACTCAAAAGCAATAACAATAATTATGATGGGTAGTAGCTTTCCTTTTTATAATATAAAGATAAGTGGGCTCGGTCCAATCAAGGAAAATAGCGGAAATTTTAATACGGTCACTAGCGCCCTACTCTGTTCAGCTGGCAGGTTATTTCCTTTTTACTCATTTTCGCTCCATAAGCACCAGGACCAGGACCTGGCAAAACACAAAAATAAAATAAAACAAACTGAAAACTAAATAAAAACCATACAAGAATTATACATTTCACACAGGACAAATATGTGTATTTTACTACACATCAGCTCTGCTTGAACTTCCCGCTCAACTTGGCTCAACCTTTCTAGAACTTCCTGTTGTCGCTCTGTTGGTATCAAATGCGGCTGCGACGACTGTTGATGTGGAGGTTGAAGAGGTGGCGGTTGTTGGTACACATAAGCTGAGTACCCAACTCCCCAAGGAGCTCCATAAGGCCCCTCAGGGTGGAGAGCATTGTAACCCCATGCTGCCTGGTATGGGTCAACCTCGGCATAATTATAGTTGGTGTGGGCCGGCTGCTCAAAGGGATTATACACCGCTGAGCCGGCTTATGTAGGGATTGGGTTACCAAAACCCAACGGTGGTGGCGCGACAGGCGCAGAGTCTACCTTGGAGACGGGGTTTGAAGGCCCACCCATATGCGGGTCTTCATGGAGTGGCGAGTAATGGCTGCCGCTCGATGGTTGAGGGGTGCTGATACGCACTCCTCCTCGCACGGACATCCATGCGTTCGATCTTCTTCGCCTCGGTGGCTCCGGAGGCTGTTGCTGAACTGGTGGTGGTGGTGGCGGTGGAGTGACCGCGACACAACGAGAATCCTCGGAAGGATCCTGCTGCTGCTGCTGGTGAGGCGATGAATGGTGAGAGGGTGTAAAATACCAGTCATACTGGGTGAATCTCTCCTGGTAGCTATCTGGACCACGATAAGGTGATCCATGGAAAGATGACCCATCAGAAATTTCGATGGGGTGCGTAGGGGTTCCGGACGGCGGCTCTGCGGGATCGGTGTCCTCGTCCGTGTCCATCGCATGGTCGCCCGAGAAGTGGTCTTCAGGTCCTAGTGGGTTAAAGCCCACTGGTTCTTCAATGTAGTTTGCCAGGTTGAACCGGCTTTGGAAGACAGGTGTCGGGTCATTAAAAGAATGGTGAGAGTTGGATCTCTGGAGAGGGATGAAAGAAGGCTGTGGGTTATGGGGCTCATTTTCAGATTGCGGCCCGAATGAGTGAAGGTATGAAGGTGACGAACTTAGCGAGACAGATCGCCTCGCTGGCTCTATATACGTCCTCCAATGTTTCTGTGGACTTGTACTCATAGTGACCGATGGGGTTCGTCTGTGCGATGGCCCGGCCTCATGGTTGTGGCCTGTGATTGGTGCCTTTCCTCTTCCCCTCATGAATCTTGGTGGCATGATTGAACCTGTCAACATAAACAAAGATAACAACAAGGAAATATATAAAGGGCAAAAATAAAACAAATCAGGATTTGCCCTAAGTTCTTTGTCTAGACTCGAAAATCGAGGAATGTGCATCTGTGTAACTGAGATTAAACACAAAAGGATAGTGTTTAATTCACTCAGTGTTGGCTCTGATACCAACCTGTCACACCCCGATATTTCCACGTATTACCGGTGGGCCCGGTGGGGAGTATCGTGACGTAGTTGATATCATCATAGTCAAACAACACAATTTAAATGCACAGGGGAAGCAAAAGATGAATCACATTACAAACCGAATAAATAGTAATATCAAAGTATCACAACGGACTGTAACGGATCCACAGGCGGATCGAAAAATAAAAGATCATTGTTCAACAGACTTTAAAGGCATTTAAGCTTGCAAGACTTTTATTTGATGCTAGGAGAGACCAGCCTATTCCGATTAGTACCTGCACTTAGCCTTTTTGGAAAAATACGTCAGTTTACACCGGTAAATACAATTAACTGACTCATTTTGAAAAGGTTTAAGAAAATTGATTTGAATGCACAACGCATAAAATATTTTATAACTTGGGATAATTATTTATATATAAACTTGTAAAAGAATTACATGTTCGTTATACGTTCAGTAGCCCGGGCTGAATACCGGGTTAAAGATTAATAGACACACCACATGATATAGTCCCGCGGCGAGTTATTCTCGAAACCGGCGGTTATACCTTTTTATATATGTATATGCACTGGCGGGTGTATGCCTACACCCCGTGCTTAGGTCGTGGCCATTTCAATGAATGATGCCAAGGATATCCGGGACATGGTCATTAACCCCCCAAAGGCTTTAAGAAAATAAAACAATTTAAACGGGTCATTTCAATAAATTAACCTTCATACGATTAAAAATTCAATTCCCGACCAAGCGGTATTTTATATACCGTACCCCAAGCCCGTATAGGGAAAATAAGTTAAAAGTATTTACCTGAGCAAGTATAATTCACAAACAGCAAGTGCACGTAGCTTTTACCGGGTCTCCTAATCTGGAACGAAGGTTTTTAATAATCTATTAGATTTCTAACGGGTCTTTGATTAAGCTTAAACTTAGATCGGTTAGTTTTAAAGGAAGATACGGTTCAAACGCACGATTAAGCGAAGACCGGAATAGAATGTGATTTAGACCCGACAAGTTTGGAGACTTGTGTAATATGGGTAAACTAAACACATTCTGGATTTTGAGACAAAAATGATGAGGTTTGACCCATTTCGGTCAATTTATGCAAACTAGTTACATAAACCGAACCGAACCGAACGCGAAAAATTGCATAACGGGTAACCATAAGAGTCATATACAGGCTTCCTAAGTTAATATGCCTTAAATATGTTGTGACATCAGTAGGATATCTTCTATTATGCCCAAAACGAATTTAAACTCAAATTATGCCCCGTAGGGGTATTTTGGTCATTTAAAAGGTTATAAAAGAGATTAAATATAAGTCTGAGTTTCAGGTCTGATATAATCAGTAAAAATACTTAATTTGATAAGTTATATCAGTTGGGTATTACATATATGTGAAATTTATCATTTATAACCAAACTATGCACCGAAGGGGCATTTTGGTAATTTCACATAAGGTTTAAAGGTCAATTCTGGAATCTGAGTTTTAAAACTTTTACTTACTGTTAAAGTATAAAAATTTACTAAAAATATCAGTAGGTATCAAGTCTTATATATTTAAAATAGTTTTAATACATACTATGCGTTAAAAACGCGTAAAAAGACGGTTTTAAGCGATTTCCGGGTTTTATAAGAAAAGCTGATATTTTTATTATTCCAGAAGGCTTAAAGTATTTTATTTATCATATTGGATCAGTAGAAAAAGGTTTGGTATCAAAAAGATTTGTAAAACTCATTTTATAGGCCAAAAGGGCAAAACCGACAACTACCGACTTAGAGCTAAAACCCTATGTTATGGCGTTATGCGCAGCCTAAAAATAAATAAAAATCTTCCAAAATCCCAAAATACTATTGTATATCAGTAGGTAAAAAGTTTGATATCAAAAATCGGGTTTAGATTGGCTATATGCTAATTACGCCGTTTAATTAATAAAAAGCTTTTCATTTACGCTAATGAGCATAACTCCTAATCTAGGCCTCAAACTGATGTCAAATTTTAGGGATAAGATTATAATTCAGTAATAAAGGTCTCTATTCTTTTACATTTTCAAAAATCACGTTTTAAGGTTAAAAAGGCATAATAGTCAACATTTAAGCATTTAACGGAAACATGCATATGAATCGGATAACTAATGAACCAAGTTGTATAATCTCAGAGGGTTATACTAACATGTAATCTAGTCCTAATAAAGCTCTAAGGAATTTCTAAATCATGCTACATTGGGTCAGAACTGAAAGTCAAAGTAGAAGTCCACTTATGCGACTTTCGGTTCCGAACCGAGTTTAAACTGAAAATTGTCGGGTTGAACATGTTTGGACATGTTCTTACATTAATTACCAAGTTATATTAGTGATAAAACAGGTTGCATGGCTTCTACATTGTTAATTATGCGTTTATTTGAAAATAAGCTTTCTGTTGACTTTTTATGATTAAGTTTGACCCGACAATTGACCTAGTTAGAGTGGGAATCAGAGGGTGCCATTTTAAGGATTTATTACCCACATAATTACCAACTCATAGGTACTTTCAATTCGAGATTTGACTGGACAAATTGTGAATAATCACGAAGTCAAACCTTAATTACGACGGTTTGACTTTAAGCTAATTAACTAAGCAAAACTGAATTAAGGAAAGTTAAGGACACTTACTGAGGTCCTATGCACGACTAATGACTTCTAGGAACAGGTCTTGAGCTCCAGGAATCTTCAGAATTGAAGTTGTGAAAGTTTTGAATGCAAGTGTCCAATGCTTGCAAAATTGGAGCTCTTATATAGGAATTTTAATGCAAGTATATCATGCCAATCAAGTCTACAGATGTTATAAGATGGTCCCATGTGTCCCTATTGCATGAAATACCAGTGGAGGAGTCCCTGGTATATAAAACAAGGCTCTAAAGTCGGTTAACAGACTGAACTGGCAGCTGCCATGCGTTTTCTGTCGTTGGCATGCTTAGGCGGCCCGCGTAAGACTTATGGGTGTCTTACGCGGCCGGTATGGATGTCCGGAACAGGCCAAACAAGTTTCCTTTATTACATTTCAGCCCCTGGTCCTTTTTAAAAGTGGTTTTAAGTTCCAAAATTGCACTTTTAACCTTCTAACTTGATTTCTAAGGACCTTAAGACTTAACCCAACTTTGTTAAGTCCCTTGTTGGCTTTATGTTTACCCGAAAATCCTTGAATTTCAACGTTGACGCTTTTAACCCCTCGTATATGAATATTATCATAACTTTCTCATACTTTATCGAAATCTTGTGAAATTTTTATCACTTATTCTAGTGAGTATAATTTATCGTTACAAAGCTTTGGGTTCGCTAAAAGGTCATTCAGAGGTATACTTTAAACATGTTGGCACATTTAAACCCTGTAGTATGTAATCTCTCACTTTCTTCCACAATTAGCTTCGTATGATCCATAATTTATTTGTTTAAGGGTATAAACATCGTGTAGGGTTATTGTAAAGTATATTTATCTGTTGTTGACATTTTGAATCCTTTTATTCACATACTTTCTTTGTTTGTCAACTTTAGTCCTTCATAAGTAATCTTTTACACGTTTGAAGCTCATGACACGTGTCGATATACTATTGGACATAAATTTACGAGGTGTTACACCTTAGGGAAATTTTTCTTACATGATCCTAATGTCATGCATGGTGAGTTAGGTTTGGCGATGCCACAAGGTCCATGTATCATGAAGTCAGTGACAATTGTATACAAAGTTGGCTCCTTGATGGGATCTGGAATCTCCGCTGATATGTAGGCATCTAATTGTGCAGCGTCCTTTATTTTGTGTGCTTCATCAACCCATAAAAGAAGGTGACAATGAGGCAAACCTCTTTTTTTGGAACTCTATGGTGTATAAGTCTGAACCAACATAAACGAACGATTTTCAAGTAACATGAGTATAACTCTATAACGGATATGGAGTTTTGTATATAATGTGAGGCAAATAAGTTACCTGCAGTAACCTTTCCAAATGGTCTTCTAACTTTAAGAAAATTTACAAACAAAGTAACTTTCATATGGAAGACTCTTGTGATGACATCTGGACGATCCTCCGACTTTAGGATTGGAAATTTAGCGATGTATCTACGCATCAGGAGAAGAAAGAGATTTAGTAAGCATACGACGCCGTTTTTGAGAGTTAGACATAGTTAACAATAAGGTTTCCTAATATACTAAGAGAACAACAATTAAGAAAATAAAATAAACAGCTAAGCATATACAAAGCAAATTACAAATTAACCTGAACGGACGGTACCAACCAAAAAAACTGGAGAAGCAAAGCAAAAATCATAAGTAAAAACCAGTAAGTAAACGTACACACGCATAATCATTAAACAAATATGAAACAACGATAAGAGGCATAAAGATTCAGCTATGTAATAGTGACTGGAGAAAAAGTTTTATGTAAGTTAATTTTTTTAACCGTCAAAAACAGCACAGCAAGCAAAACCTAAGAAAAGCATGAATGAAACTAATAAAACATGCCTACATCATATTGACTAATCGTAAACTATTATGTTCATTTTTATTTGTTTAGGCTGTACAGCAATAGAAAGCTATAAAAGCGATTATTAATATCGGTTCTAATAATATTGATATTGTTCGGTGAGTATTGATTCGTTTTGTAAAAGTACTAATCAAGAATAAAAAACTGAAAAACCGAACCGAACAGTTGTTAAAACCGAAACTGAACGGTTTTGAATAACCGAAAACCGAACCATTTTGGTTACGGTTTCGGTCATAGTTATCGAAGGCGCGAAGCGCACTCATGGCGCTTAGGCTCCGCCTAGGACATAGGCGAAAGGCGCAAAAAAAGTGGGGGCCCGAGAAATAAAAAGCGCACTTAAATAAAAAGAAATTAAAATATATTATATCGGTTTTCCTGTATTCTGAGGGTCCAGAATCATTTTGAGAAGCCATTTTTGTATTCTGTGACAACATATTCAGATTTTAATCAATCAGAAATAAATACTACATAATGCAGAATTAAATTTGAGAACATAAAGCACTGTAAATACTGCAGAATTCAAAATTGGATGTGAAACTAAAAGAATAAACTAAGTAACAAAAGGAAAAGAAAATATTTATGTTTTGGGAATGACATAAGATTAGTATCTATAAACTAAAATTACACCTTTAATACATTTTTAGGGTGTCACCGATGTATCCAAAGCACATCTTTTTAACTTATAGTAAACAAATGTAGAAACTATTACTTTTTGGATTTGGAAGCTGATCCATCTTTAGATCATAATAACTTTTTAAGTTGAAAGCATATTATATCCTCAATTTGTCTTCATATTCGGCTGATAGCAATATAAAATAAAGAGTAAATTACGATTTTGGCCCCTGTGGTTATATCACTTTTACCATTGCGAAACGATCCATGCGATGTATGAAAAAGATGAACGGTACTGGATATCGCGATAAGGGTTTGAGCTTTCGTTGTTTCAGTAGAAAGCGATATCGAGTAAGAACCAAGTGGAAGTGAATCCATGCAATTGGAGGCCGTGGCAACGGGCGAAGTGTTTCGAAAACAATCCAAATGAGTTTCTAGTAGCATAAGCAATTTTTGACAGGGATGAAGCTAAAGAAGTAAAGAAGGTTGTGAGCCAAGTTTTAAAGTACTTGTCTAATACAATGCCATTAGATCGCCGCATCGAGCGCAGCCGCAGCGCCACAACGGCCGTATATGCTGCATCGAGCGCAGCCGCAACGTACGGTGATGTGCACAAAATGCAACATATAAATTACATCAATTGTGGCATAAAACTAACCCTTTTTAGTACTAATGTTGGAAAAAGTGTGTTTTTGTCTTCCTTTTGTATTTTCAGGATTAAATGAGCTCAAATGAACAAAAGAAGCAAAAAGGCAGCTAAATCTAACATAAATACAAGAAAAGGAACAAACGTGGCATGCCCGACCCCCCGACAGCATCTTCCCAAGCAAAAACAAGAGAACAGAAGGCTGGACACGCCCCGTGATCAGTGAACACGGGGGCGTGCCAAGTGCCAGCAGAAAAGACAAAGTTGTAGAAGCTTCTATCGCCCACCACGGGGTTGTGCTCAGCGGACACGGGGCCGTGGTCAACTCTAAGATTCGCAGAATCTGGGGAAATCTTGATAGTACAGATTTGCTTCTGCACACGGGGGCGTGCCCAGTGGACACAGGGGCGTGGTCAACTGATGCAGACAAACAGCAATTAATGAAGAAAGAGAAGGATGTTGGACACGGGGCCGTGCCCAATGGACACGGGGCCATGCCCGAGCTACTGTTCAGCCTATAAATAGAGGTGCTTGACTCATTTGCAAACCATCCCTTGGCACACCACCTCTCTCACACTTCACCCACCACCCACCACCACCATAACACCATCATCCACCACCATCATAGAGTGTGTGAGTCGTCTCGGGATCCAAGATTGATCGTAAGAGTTCTTGACAATCAAAGGCCATGTTTGCCTAAGTCTCTTACATCACTTGGTGAAGACAAGTGTCTAGTGTAATACTTTTATTTTTTAATCTTTTCGCACTTTTTACTTGGTTATGTATTAATGACTTTAATAACTAGTTTCTTATGTTGAAGGTGATTTTTCCTTATCGTTTGTCCGTGGTGTCTTGGCATTATTTTACTGTCTATATAAAATAAAAGATTTTCACCATTCATATCTCCACGGTCTATATGGAGGTATGTTGGCTACCTGGTCGGGGGTTAAGGGAACAGTTTGGTAAGAGTCTTGCCTTGTTCAGTGTATAGATCCTGCAAGGACCAGGGTTAAATTTAGTAGGACCTCCTTCAATACTTAACGGTATTGGATGGCGGGGGTCCAAACTCTTTGACCCCCTCATGTGTAAGCTACTATTAATACTTTAACCCGGCTATTTAGGACTGTATCCCTGCTGACTCAGACTACTTAGCCGAGGGTAACGTCACCTTCAAAAGAGGGGCCTACCATAATATGCATTAATAACTTAATTAATTATCTTTCAATAATCCGACCCTTTAGGATTGTATCCTTGCTGACTCAAACTACTGGGTTGAGGATAACGTCACCTTTAAAAGAGGGGCCTACTACAATAACTAAGATAATCTCTTAAAGAGTGCAAAAGTACGGAAATAATCAAAGGTTACACTAAACACGAGTCGGAGCCAAGTGATTCATCTTGTCTATCTGTTTTTTACTTTTATTTTATTTTCAGCATTTTAGTTAGTTTTTATTTTTTTCTAGTTTAAAACCTTTTTCTAACTTTTTGATTTGATTAGACGTTGAGGATAAACCGGTACTAAAAGCTCTTGTGTCCTTGGACGACCTCGGTATCTTGCCAACACTATACTACGCTCACGATGGGTGCACTTGCCCATATGTGTGTTTGGTGTTAGTAAAATATCGTGTTTTATAAATTTAAAACTTGACTAACATGTAAAAAAGGGCTTAAAAATATACTTAAATCAATATACACACCAACCCGCATCATACGGCGAGCGCAGCGCCGCAATGGCCGTATACGATGCATCAAGCGCAGCCGCAACGTGCCGCGAACGCAGCCGCAACGTGCCGCGAACGCAGCCGCAACGTACGGCGAGCGCAGCGCCGCCATATACGCTCCATTGAGCGCAGCGTCGCAATGGCCGTATACGCTGCATCAATCGCAGCAGCAACGTGCCGCGAGCGCAGCCACAACGCCGTATCTAGCGCAGTCGCGATCACAACCGTAACATCGCAGTAGCAAGCGCAGCCGTAGCGCCACATCGAGCGTAACCGCCGTATCGAGCGCAGTCAAAGCGAGCGCCTCCGCAGCTGTATTAATGCACAGTGACGCAGCTTTCAAGGGGCCGGGAGGGGCGCCCGACCCCCCCGAACTTTTCGCTTAGTAGTGTTACACATGTACGTTTCGTAGAATTTTTTAGGTAGATGCGTTTTCGACCCCCGGTTTTATAAAAAAAAAATTTACTTATATAGAATTTTTAGGTTTGGTGTTCAAGCTTCGGCACTATTAATGCATCATTTCATTTGAGCTGTATTAATTGAACTCATAAAAATAGTGAAACCAAAATATATAATACATCCTTTCATTTGAGCTGTATTAATTGAAAATCAAATCCATTTAAACTAAAAAAACAAAAAATAGTCGATGATATAATCAAAACACTAATTTGGGTTGTCAGTCGATGATAGAACTTTAACGAACTTTAACACCAGCCAGTTTGGACAGAGGCCTGTGGTTCCTCCACCGAATATGATGAGAGGTCCGCGACCGCCCGCCGGCTCCTGCGAGACCGGGAATGCCGCCGCTTGGTGCGCAAATTCCCAGGTTTGGACCGCTCGCCCTGGTATGCGGCCTCCACCGAATAATCAGCCGCAGCAGTAGAGTGGTGAGTGCTATGAATGCTGTGTATTTTTAATCTTTGTTTTGAATAGCATTGATTAAGTATTCTCATTTGGTACTCAATTATTGTTATTATTGGTATGATTATTGGTTAAGTATTTCAGTTATTAAAGCAAAAAGGATTTAATCCCCATTAGGAGTCGTTAAAAAAGTTGAAGTTTACCTGTACATTATCAGAACATAAGTATTCAACTGTTGAAATTTGCTTTCATAATTTACTAACACAAATTCAAAGAATTCACATGGAACATAACTATTCAAGTATTCAAATTTTGGGTAAAACACATCGCACCAATTTTTTTACAGTTTACAAACATTTATAACATCCCACAAAAATTTTATAAAGCCAATGGCTTGAGCAAGTGATCTTCAGCAAGTCAAAACAAAGCAATCTTACAAACCCTAGATTGTCAATTAAAAGGAATACGCTAAGAAGAACTCACCTGAAAGGTCCTGTTGAACGATTTCAGATGAATTGCTCATTTCCTTTGCGTTCTAATCTTCTCAATCTTGCACTAAAGACTTCCAATTGTTCTCATCTGAGATGAAAGTGAAGGAAGCAAGCATTTGAAGATGATAGCCACGTTGCCAAGACACGTGGAAGTGAAGAGGAAAAAGGAGGAAAACGTGCGAAGAATATATTATGAAAAATGCACCGACTTATGAAAGTGAAGGAAGCAAGCATTTGAAGATGATAGCCACGTTGCCAAGACACGTGGAAGTGAAGAGGAAAAAGGAGGAAAACGTGCGAAGAATATATTATGAAAAATGCACCGACTTATGAAAGTGAAGGAAGCAAGCATTTGAAGATGATAGCCATGTTGCCAAGACACGTGGAAGTGAAGAGGAAAAAGGAGGAAAACGTGCGAAGAATATATTATGAAAAATGCACCGACTTTGTGCTTTAAGGTTTAGGGTAATGTATCAGTGTCTTGAAAAATATTAAAATACTTATAACCAAATTACTTGTAAACGTTTAAAGCTATGTGAGACATGACCCTTAACACTTAAAAGAGCAACAAGTTTACATGCCACCAAGAGACCTAATCATACAAAATAAAAAATACGGATTGTGCATTATTAAAGTATTTGGTATATAATTTAAAAGGAACCTTGGAAATAAAATTAATTTAAAGTAAAGAAATGGGAGAACCACATAAACATTTATACATGTAGATTCAAGATGATATATAAGGTGATTATGTAAAAGTTTAACTGTAGTTTTTATGTATTAAAACCGAGCATGTATTAAGCATGGCTCCATATTAAAACACAACTTATATAACACATGATATGTCAGTTGATTTTTGAGCCATCAAGTCATTATAATCGTTTGAATCAACTGATATATCATGTGGGTGTGAGGGTTCCATGAAAAAGTCTAGGGTTTCCCGTGATGAGGGCGGGGGGAATGGGTTCGCATTTTATGTTATAGGATTTTTAATATTTGATGTTATTTTGGAGTGGTTGCAGGTTGGAGCCTAGCTTCGAAATTATTTACATAGTGTTTGTTGGTGTCTTTGATGGACAGGAAACATGGTGATCGATCAGACTCCAAGCGTGATATATCTCAGCTCAGGTAAAACGTGGATCCCTTAACATGTGCTTTGATTATTTGGTATGCTGGTGGTCGTAATGGTTTTTCACGACTTGTAGAAAATGAAGGGCAACGGACGAGAAAGAGGCGTAACGAAACGGATGGCCGTCGTCTATTAGAATCCGCAGACGATAGCCATAGTACGAAGCGAGTTATTGCTACACGGTCTTCGACAAAGAAGCAGAAAGAGATTTTGAACACTTCTGATGGGTCTACGGGGAACGAAAAGAAACGAAGGGGCGTGAAACCAAAGGAAATACCCAACCTAAAGACGCGTTCCTCGCCGAAACAGCTATACAATGCAATATTATACATGTCACGAAGGCAGGAGGAAGCTGTAAAGGAAATGGGTTTCGGTGGCTATTGGGATTTGTCGTCGACGGCATTCCTGAAAAACTTGCCTTTCATGTTGTTGAACAATTTGACGCTGATAAATTGACATTGAATCTTGGAAACACCTAACTGGTCGTCACTGCAACTTTGATCAGCAAACTGTTGGGTATCCGTGAAGGAGGTTTGAGCTTTGGCGTGATTCTGCCGTCCAAGACACTACACCCATCGTTGAAAGGATGGCGTGCTAGGTACCCCCAGGCTTTTACATATCCCCAACTTTAATATCCACGGAGATCCAACAAGACACTTATGATGATATAATGATTTTTCGCATTGATTTTGTGTTGCTTTTCCTTACGACGATGGCTTCATCACAGATGAATGGGTATGTGAATGATAAAATTTTAAAGCGTTCAACGGCTGATACACGCTTCGAATAGTACGACTGGTGCGCTTACATCGTGGATTGTTTACGTAAGTACGGGAAGAAATGGAAGCCAAGGGACCCAAACAGTTGGTGGGCTGGGCCCCTGACTATCTAGACGGTACGTCATCAAAATTCCTTGTGATTTGGGAAAAAAAGATTCCTGTGGTTAACGACATACTTTTTTTGTGTAGTTGTTGTATGTCGACAATACAGAGCTGGCCGCGCTAAGCACGGGGGCTGGCATTCGGGCCATTCAGTTCTGGACTAAAGACATGTTGGCACGTCGACAAGATTAAGAGATCAAGAATGGCGGGTTTGGGCATGGCAAGTTGAAAACGATAAGTGTTGGTGCAGTTGAAGCAGGAGTTGATGTAGATGACGAGACATTTGCGAACACGTGGGTATTTTTGAACGTAAGCCCTTTGCTTGGTACTTTTTTAAAGCCTTATGTTTCTTTTGTTCTTGTAATAGGAGTTTGTTGACAGCGTTGAGAAGTGGGTAGATAGGTTCGGTGACGTTCGGGTTAAGATCGAAACGCACTTAGGTGCCCGTTTAGCCAAGGACCCAAACAACAAGGGCCTCCATGGGCTAAAGCGTAGGTACATTGATGTGTTGAATGAGGTGCCGATTTGGCCCAGCGAAGTGTTGGACAGCTTTGAAGAGGGACCAATGTTCAAGCGGGCGTCGACAAGCGCCCACCCCGGAGGTAAGCGCATGTATCGCAAAGCACCACCCCCCACTTTTTTTCCACATTATATGTATATAAAAATGTGACAGACATGATTTCAGATGCAACCGCTTCGAAGAGCATAACACAGATACTGATTGAGTTGAATGCATCTTCGGTGGAGAAGACATGCACGCATAAAAAGAAGTGATCGAGCAAACGACTAAGTGGTGGGCCCTTTTTTTAAAAATCTTACTTATTGTCCGCACCCCTCGTAGATCCGTATCCTGTTATTTTATTGTTAACCTTAAATCGTGACCAGGCGTCAAAGGGTGTCAGAGTATGAATAGTTTGGAAGCAGTTACGGTGGACTACGACGATGGAGACGCGGTTGATTTAAGTGCCTGTACACCTATTGCTCCACGTGTGGAACCCATTTCTGATGTCCCCGTGTGCCATATGACGGATAGCATATGTACACCGAACGTGGAGGTGAGTATGGTCAATTTGAATGAAGTAGCGGGAGTTGAGGCGCAAGATGATCGACGTCGAGACAGTGCGGTTGAAAACATGGATTTGGTATTGAGGGACGCTTCGGATGCGCCGTTTACTTGGGACCAAGGTACGGTTACGACGAAAATTTAAAAAAAATGTCTTAGTGTTAACAGCCAACATGGTGTTGTATATATATGTGCGTATTATTTCTAACATTTGGCAACGAGATAAAAAACAGGGCATGTTGATTTAGAGCAAGACGGGCTAAATGCCAAGAACGACACGTCAGCCATTATGCGTGTTTTTTATGGGATCAAAAGCTTCTAAATACAGGTATTAAAAAAAATGTTTATTACTCCATTACGTTAACAATGCCACGTTGAGTTTCTGTTGGTCGTGTGTAGGGGGTGAAATGCCAAACAATGAAACTTCACAGCTGGGGGTGTCGCCGTCTTCGGGTGTAGACATTTGGCCTCGCGTTGTGTGCGCACTGTACGTGCCAAGTCGGGGTCCTCCCACAGGTCTCCCGTCGTTGATCGCACCTGCGTCTGTCGGCCACGTGGTGCGATGGACAAAAAGTGTGACTGCTGCGAGGGTAGCAGGTAAATTGGTACACAGTTTATCTAGTAAAACCCCCACATGATAAGATATAAAATTATGAAATCCTCGTGATACTTTTGCAGAACTTGAAAGGACGCGACTCATAATAGGGGATGCAGTTTCGGGGGGGGGGGGGGCGAGCAGGTGAGCGACTTCTTTTTTTTATTTTTTTATATATACTTTTGAAACAAAAACCAATTTTCCGTCGTCCTAACCCAACCCTCATGTGGGAATGTGTGGGTGTAGGGTAAGCAGATGAGAAGCATGCGGTTGATAGTGGTTATTCCATCGGACGCATGTCGGGTGGATCAAAAGTTGGTTTAGACCCTGGTGGGTAAAAGAAGGAAAAAAAACCTCATTTAATTTCATTGTGTTTTTTTATGGTCCATGTTTAAAAATTTGTTCCTGCTTTTTTAAAAGAAAAAATAGGACCCACGGTTGACATGCCGAGCCAACCAAGCTTCAGTTTAGGTATCTCCCAGGATGTCATGGGTGACGATATACGTATAGTTAGTTATACAAATGTGTATATTGCCAATCTTTAACTATACATATATGTATATATGTGTTTAAAATTGAAATATAAGTATTGTACATCTATGTTTCGCCATAACTTCATAAGAAGATGATCGCCCATCTGGTATGATAGCCTCACTCCCCCTCCCCTCGATCTATTTACCGACCGAAGGCAATTGCCCTTACCCTTACGATAGGCAAATAGTTCTACAACTGCAAGCACATGAACTCGCTCTCATAGACAGACTACGGGCTAGAGAGACGAAGACTCCAAAGCACAGACCGAAGCAGACGTAAGATAAAAAGAAGTACTTGATGCGGGAGAGAAGGTAGAAAGACTAGAGGAAAGGGGAATGGCCCCTCCTGATACGATTCTACTTAATGGGGCTCTTTGAATTGGAAGACAACGACAAAAGTGAAAGAAGGAGGTCTATTTCGTATGTACAAATATGTATAAAATGATTGTAGATATATGTATATAAAGGAAGATTATGGTTTCTAAATATGTTTTTTCTAGTGTACATATGTATAGTTTAAGAATTGACAACATACATAAGTGTATATATTAAAAAAAACCTCTTTAAAACGTGCAATTAGACGTTAAAAAATTGGTTTGGAGAAAACGTGTGATCTAGAATGCTTTTCTTTTAGGATCCCTACCCATGAAGGTTATATTTTCACTAAGAGTAAATTACAAAACTCGTCCTTTATGTATGCTACTTATTGCAAACTGTGTCATTTATCTTTAATAAGTACAAAAACTGTACTCGATGTTTGCAAACTCTTGCACATTATGTCCTTTAGGCCTAACTATGTTATTTTTTATAGTTAAATCAGACCAAGGGTACCCCACATGAGGGTATTTTGGTAATTTACTAATTATTAAAAATATCTCTAATAAAGAAAATAATGAAGACCTGTTCATTCTTTCTTATCTTTCAGATCTAATTCTAGCACTATCAGGTTCGAAATTCTCGGAAGCAAGATACACAACTCAACCTATACCCGATGAATAACACCTCAAACAAAAACCAATCGAAATCTAAGCAGATTATCAGCTACAATCAACAGCCACTATTTATGCAGCGGTGGTGGGGGTTTTGTAGCAGGAGTGGAGGTGCGGTGATTAGGTTTGTGCCGCGGTGGTGGGGGTTTTGTAGCAGGAGTGGAGGTGCGGTGGTGGAGGTGTTGACGGTGGTGTTGGTGGTTGCAGGTGGGGTGTGGTGGCAGGTGGGTGTTGGTGGATGGTGGTGTTGGTGGTTGCAGGTAAGGTGTGGTTGAAGGTGGGGTGTGGTGGCAGGTGGGTGGTGGTCATTCATCTCTTAGATCTGGAATGAGGCGGCTGCTGGTTGTTGATTTTGGGTGTTCGGTGTGGGGTTCAGGTGAGGGTGTGGTGGGAGGATGACAAAGACGGGTCATGGCCGGAGTTATAAAGTCTCCGGCTAGTCGGATCGAGTCACAGAAGGTCTGGATTTTGCTACCGTTCGATTGCTGCTTCTGCATTTTGGTTGTAATGTTTTGATTTTTGCTTTTGGATTTTAGTTTTAGTGTTTCGATTTATGTTTCTGCTTCTGGATTTTGGTTCTAGTAATTCATGTCTAGATTTGGTTATAATGTCTTGATTTCTGCTTCTGGGTTTCAATTCCTGATTATGGATTTTGGCTTTAATGTTTTGATATCTGGATTTGGTTAGAATGGTGGCTGGTGTGGGTGTCTGGCGGTGGTCGTGGTGGTGGCTGGTGGGGGTGTCTGGTGGAGGTAATGGTGGTGGCTGGTGGAGGTGATGGCAGAGAGAGAGTGTGTGTGTCTGGTGGAGGAGAGGAGGTATATTGTTTTATATAAATAAATGGTAAAATGTCCAAAATACCCCCATGTGGGGTACCCTTGGTCTGATTTAACTATGAAAAATAACAGAGTTAGGGCTAAAGGACATAATGTGCAAGGGTTTGCAAACATCGAGTACAGTTTTTGTACTTATTAAAGATAAAGGATACAGTTTGCAATAAGTAGCATACATAAAAGACGACTTTTGTAATTTACTCTTTCACTAATTGGTCAATAATGTAAAATGGAAAAGAAAAATAAACGTAAATAACATTTTGTGTGGCCTACTTATACATTGATCCATAATTCTATTTTGAAAAAAATATATCGTTGCTGAAATAACATAACGTTGTTATCATATTTGACACTAATCTATCTATACTTTCTATAAAAGGAGAAATCTGAGTGACATAAGAAAAGCTGATGTGTCAGCGGAGAGGCTGTCCAACAAGCCTTTTCTTATGTCATTTTTACATCATAAACCTGAATATATAAATCACTTTAAAATACATTTAATTTAATTTCAAAGCACTGCCTTGTGTATTCAAATTTTAAAGGTCTGGCCCACATTCCAAAGGGCAAAGCACTGCCCATCTACAAGAAAGTAGCAGATGGTTCCTTTGGCAAACGTATACGTTAGCAGATGTTTTAGAATTGCGGGTAATTTGAAATTCAAAATGCATGGGGATATGTAATTTTCAATTAATGCATGTCACTCACTAACTTATGTCAATCATTTTCTTATATAAACTGATTTATATTCTCATTTTACTCTTCATATTTACATTCTCGTGTTATCTTCTTTTGTATTTTCAAACCACATTTCTAATGTATCTCTCCCTCAAATCCCTTCTTCTCAATACTCGACATTTGTTCATAAAGGATAAGAGAAAACAGAAGCTCTCTCTGACCCACTTTCAGAACAAATTTTGGGGATATGTGGTTTGCCTTGATGATGGTAATGTGATATATATGATTATGTTTGTTTTTGTTTTTTATTTTTACTAAAGTTTTTTTTTATCTGAGTTATGACTAAATGATGATTGTAAATGATCTGAGCAGATGATGACGATGATTGTTCTACGGTTGTTTCCAGCATCATTGTTCCAACATCGTTTAAAGTATGTTTTTTTTTTTTTTGCTACTGTAATTTTGAAATTTTTAATTTTTAATTTTGAAGTGATATACTCTAATTCTCGCTTTATATTTCAGTCTAATCACAGTTGTTTGAAATTCATACAATCATCTGCGGGTTATTATAGGTTTGTATTAAAAGAAGCATAAAGTTAAATTAAACACAAAGAAAGATTATTAAATGTACATTTAAAATAATTTTTGTTTATGACTAAATGATGATTATATATGACTTTGGGCAGATGATGATGTAGAACCCACAGTAGTTCCTACTTAACGCAAGAAAGGATCTGCTACTGCTGTAAGATAAGATTTTATCTACCTAGAGCAATGTTCTTTCCTGCCTTTTTTGTATTAAAAGAAGCATAAAGTTTGGTTTAAAGCAGCTATTTATGAAGCAAGTTAAGGATTAAGGATAGGGCTACTCTTCAACAGCTAAAGAAGTATTTTCATGTACTGCATCTTGGTCTGTTCACGAGAGACCAGGTTTCCAGAAACCTAGAAACCTGATGGTGATGCATTCAGTACTTCCGTGGAGTTCATGCATTAATTGTCGAAGATATACATTGAGAAGTTTGGTACTCGATGGAGTTTAAGCTAAAAGCATTAAATTTTTGCTGTTAGATTTTAAAGTTTCGTTGTTCAGTACTCGATGTAATTGTTGATCTGTTATTCCTCATAATGTTTGTGGAGCATTTAATCCTCATAAAGGTGAATAAGTATTATTATGTAATTTTTAATATCATCTGATTATTGCAGATCGGTACTTTTGATGTAGAAGTGAAATTGTCTCTGAGTTTAATTAGATTATGTTGATGTTGTATCAATTTCTGTTAGTGTATAGATCTGTCAAAGTTAAAGTTTGCCAAAAGAGAACATCTGCTCTAAATCATCATCTGCTGATCTAACGGCTGTTTGACTTGCTACTGTTGCCAACATCTGTTGTTGCCTAATAGAGCTTTTCGAAGAATTTCCTCCTCTCAATTGTAAATACTGATGCATCTGTTATTTAACTCTCTGTCAAAGGTAAAGTCTGCCCAAAGAGAACATTTGTTTAGTGGTGATCTTCTGCTAATCTAACGGCTGTTTGACTTGCTACTGTTGGCAATATCTGTTGTTGGCTAACAGATGTTCACAATATCTTTGTCTGCTGGAGTTGCAGAAGCATTTGTTTAATATGTATGTATAGTATTACTGGTCTTTAAATGAATAGATTTTTTATCTGAGTTGTGACTAAATGATGATTGCAAATGAAGCGATTTTTTATCTGAGATTTTTTATCTGAGTTAAAATACATTTAATTTCAACCCACTGCTCTATATTCAAATGTCAAAGGTCTGGCCCACATTCAAGAGGGCAAACCACTGCCCATCGCCAAGAAAGTATAACTTAGCAGATGTTTCCTTTAGCAAACATATACCTTAGCAGTGGTTTTGAAATTGCCGGTAATTTCAAATTCAAAATGCCTGGGGATATGTACTTTGCAATTAATGCACGTCACTCACTCAGTTCTGTCTTATGGTAAAGGCGTCTTATGGTAAATGAAGAGGTTAATTGTAATTACAATAGCGTGTTTAATTTTATACTTTTCCCATGGAAATGCATTAAAAGTCTAACGAGTGTCGCATCATATTCTTTCGTCTGACGATGTATTTAGTCATAACCGCCTTCATTGGGTATATAAAATACATTGGGCAGAGGTTTTCATCATTACCGTTTTCATCCATCTACTTAATCATCTTCAAAAGTTTTTTGTTTATCAATATCATTACAATTTCTTTTACTTTCAAAGACGCATTGGTTCACTGCAAAATGGAAAACATTGGGTTTCAAGTGATTATTGACGAAATTTTCACAAGGCTCTCTGCAGAAGATATTGGTCGTTTAAAATGTCTTTCCAAGAATTTTTATAGGGAACTGTCAAGTCATGGATTTCAGATGATGCATGCTCTCCTAAGTGGAGATTCACTACAAAAGAAACTACTCTCCTTTAAAGACACGTCAATTGTCGTTGAAGACGTAGTTGCTGGTAATTTGGATGTTGTTAGAAGCAAAACCTTAAGTTTTCCTAACAATGTCCACCCTAGCTTCTTACGTATTCTATCGTCATTTAATGGATTGTTGTTAGTTTGCAATGAAGGCATTTGCTGTGAGCTGATTCTTTGGAATCCAACTACCAGGCGCTATAAGGTTTTATGTAATGACTACTTAAATTACAATCATGATCGAAACTCTGATACTGGTGGAATTTATTTTGATCAATTCAATGATCTGAAAGTGCTGAACATCAGATGTTACCGTAATGTAGCTACTGCTCGAGTTTACTCACGATGTCGTGAGTCATGGAGAACAATAAATTTCGGTAGCGTAAATAATTATGGTTCAAGTGGTTATTCATGGTCTACAGAAGTTTATGCTGATAAAACCATATATTTTATGGTTTCAAATTATTGGTATCCACTAGGTGAGAGGAACATCGTTGCTTTTGATGTACTGAGTGAGACTTTCAGAATGCTTCGTTTTCCAGAGAGTATTGTAGTCAATCCTTGCCAAGGGCATTTTTTGACCATCGCAAAGAGGCTGCATTTGATTGTTATTGGAAAGTCTGCTGAGCTAACTGTTGATTTGCTCAGATATGAAGAAGAAGAAGAAGAAGAAGAAGGCTGGATGAAGGTGTTTGCTTTCAATAATCCTCGTGTAGTTGATTATGTAGATAGGCGCCGAAGGACTAATATAATTGAAAACAACAAGTAGCTGATAACAAGCATCTGGGGGGATATGGTTGAAGTTGATCTGAGCAACGAACTTCTGAAATACCTCCAACATGTTGACAACTACAATGGTCCGAAAGGAGCTTTACTTATCGAGACTACTGTTTCGCCCATTGATTAGGAATTAGTATGCTGTATTTTATTGAATGTTGTTTGTTGTTTTAAAATTTGTTTATTATATAGTTACCTCTGTTTGACACTTGTAGTTTTTATATAATTAGCTGTGTTAAAATTATTAACCATGTTTGTTATTTAAATTAACTAAATGAATATTTATGTTTGAGAGTGTAAAAGCTTGTAATATTGGCAAAGGTCTGTTTAAATGATCAAAGCTCTGTTATTGTGAACAGATGTTTGAAAATAAAACAGTGGTTGATACATCTGTTGACTTTGGTCAACAGATGGATGAACTTTGTATGATGTTTCGCCCGTTGATTAGGAATTAGTATGTTGTATTCTATTGAATGCTGTTTGTTGTTTTGAACTTTGTTTATTATATAGTTACCTCTGTTTTACACTTGTAGTTTTTATATAATTAGTTGTGTTAAAATTATTAACCATGTTTGTTATTTAAATTAACTAAATGAATATTTAGGTTTGAGAGTGTAAAAGCTTGTAATATTGGCAAAGGTCTGTTTAAATGATCAAAGCTCTGTTATTGTGAACAGATATTTGAAAATAAAACAGTGGTTGATACATCTGTTGACTTTGGTTAACAGATGGATGTTTGTAGTATTGGCAAATGTCTGTTTAAATTATCAAAACTCTGTTATTGTGAACATATGTTTGAAAATAAAACAGTGGTTGATACATCTGTTGACTTTGGTCAACAGATGGATGAAAACAGATGTTTGGAACTACTGTTGGGATAAAGTAGAGTGTTGTGGAGAAAACTGTGGTTAAAACCGCTGTTTGGTTAAAACGGTGGTTTAAAACCACTGTTGGGTTAAAATAATGTTTTGTGGAGGTTGAAGGGGATTGAAACGACTGTTGGGTTAAAATATTGTTTTTTTGGAGAAGGAACATGCTTGAATGCAAATGTTATTTTGTTTACAAAAGATTAATAAATTTTATATTTTTGTATTTTTTATACTCTAAACTTTAAGTATTTAAGGTTGAAGTTAAAGTTGTATTTTATTGAATGTTGTGTGCTGTTTTAAAGTTTGTTTATTATATAGTTACCTCTGTTTGACACTTTTATATTTTATATAATTAGTTGTGTTAAAATTATTAACGATGTTTGTTATTTAAATTAATTAAATGAATATTTAGGTTTGAGAGTTTAAATGATGAAAGCTCTGTTGTGAACAGATGTTTGAAAATAAAACAGTAGTTGATACATCTGTTGACTTTGGTTAACAGATGCATGAAAACAGATGTTTGAAACCACAGTTGGGTTAAATGTATTTGTTGTGGAGAAAACTATGGTTGAAACTGTTGTTGGGTTAAAACGGTGGTTTAAAACCACTGCTGGGTTAAAATAGTGTTTTGTGGAGATTGAAGGAATATGCTTGAATGCAAATGTTATTTCGTTTATAAAAGATTAATAAATTGTGTATTTTTGTATTTTTCATACTCTAAACTTTAAGTATTTACCGACTGATTTATTTATAAGTCTATATAAATATAACCATATTCATTACTTATATTTGTTATGCATGGTTTTCTAAGGATCAAAATCGTCATTGAGATTTCATATTTGCTTGTTTCATCCAAAAGGACAAAAATGCTCTTCACCAAACATTTTTGTTTCATATTTAGAAAATACCCCTTTGTTTTAAGAGTTTGGTGGGTATTTTTCTTTAGAGTTTCTTGTTATTCCCTTGTGGTAGACTATGTTTACTAGGCATCGTCGTCGCCGCACCACCACTTCCACTGCCTGAAACTTGCGGAGCATCCAAAGCCCTAACAAAAACTTATACACCAGTTGTCCAGCAGCAGGCAGCAGCAATGGCGCTTCCAATTGTGAACCGACGGGAACGGATGTCCAGCTTTCACCGGAAACGGTGGCCGGGGGAGGAACAGGGTCGTTTGGATCGGTTCTTGGATACAAAGCGTAATCAAGTTTATGTGAGTGATCTGAACGAGTTTATGTGATTGGTGATGGAGATGGCTTGTTTTTATAATTTTAAATATTAATTTTTAAGTTTGTAAATGGCAAAAATGAACCTTGTAATGAAATATAGTTAATTATAAAAATACTACCTCTCGTTATGAAAGGGCATTTTGGTCATTTAGGCACAACTTAACAGAATATTTAACCTCCGTTGGCCTTAATACCCCCAATATGTTACAAAAATGAAACCACATAACCTCAACCTGTTAAAAAAAAAAGTTATTACCGAAAGACGAAACTTACTATAAATCAGAGGGCCGGTCCATGTGTGTAATCTAACTTATAATAAAATACTACAAATAATGCCACATGGCATTCTCTCCTTCAACCTCATAAATTTTATTTATAACTAGTGGTTAACCCCCACGTTGCGGGTGTGGGGGTCCTAAATCCGTGCTAAATAGTAAAGTAACGATTAAAACCGTAAAAAATCATAAAACAAAAATGTGAATTTATAGTGCCATGTGACTAAAACGTAAGCAAATACAAATGTGAACTTATACCGCAAGCTAGCGTAAAATGTAGACAAACCCGGATTTTTACCGACAAATCTTTAACCTAAAGACAAAAAAAAAAAAAAATTTTGAAGTGGCAAAGAAAAACATACAAAGTTTTGAGATACTTAAAATGTAAATTTTATTCACTACAAGACAAAAACACTATTAGTTTAATCCCCGCATTGCGGGACGGGGTCATAAAATCATGCTATGTAGTAAGCAAACAACGACAAAAACCGTAAAAAAATCCTAAAGTAAAAAACTTGAATTATACCGTCACGTGACGTAAAAGGTAGGTAAAAAGAAACAAAGTCATACCTCAAGTTGGCGTAAGTTTATACAAACTCAAATTTATAGAGAAAGCTTAACCTAAAGACCGAAAAGAAAAAAAGAAAAAAAAGACAACTTACAAGTCTAAAGATAAAGGTTACAAACATGAGGGACCAGACATATAAAAGAAACTAAATGAAATAACAAAAATGTAAAATACAGAACAAAAAAGTTAAAAAAAAAAAAAAAAAGTACATCGCATTGTCCTTGTATGTTTGATGAGAAAATTTGACCTGAAATTAAAGAAATGGCATATTTGTACTTATGTTGAAAAGAAGGGTTCTTTGACTACTATAGCCAAGAACCTACTCAAAATGTTAATATATAGTAATTATTTAATAAATTTCTTTTAATATTAATATTAATAACTAATATATAGATATCATTTATTTTTATCCTTATCTTTGTCTAAGATTAATAAATAATTTCAATTTTGTAATTTAGACCCTTTGTTTTTTTACTTTTAACACAAACTTTTTCATCTTTTACAATTTAATCCCAACTCTTTTTTATTTTCAATTTTGGTCCACCATACTCATCATCTTTCTCAAGTTTTTAGTTTCGTTCTAAATTTTGTGAGTTAATACACCGTTACGTGCGTGTGGGGTTCAACATTTTTTTAGTATATTTTTTCCCGTTTGACTTTGACTGGCCCGTCGCAGCACATCTACTTTTCTCCGTTTAACAAGTTCGACCAATTATAATTATTTAATAAATTTCTTTTAATATTAATAACTAATATACATATATCATTTATTTTTATCCTTATCTTTATCTAAGATTAATAAATAAATTTAACTTTGCAATTTAGACCCTTTGTTTTTTTTCGATATATCAGAACAATCTCACAGATGATGAACTTTTTTTTGAATTTCCGGTGTGGTACGCAACAGCATCAAAACAAATGTTAGGAGGAACTATAAGTTCTTCAGTGATCAAATTGTTACAACTCAGACACCTCGACTTGAGCTGCAACGATTTTGGCAACAGCTTGATTCCAGGATTCATTGGTTCTTTCCAAAATCTTATATATCTTAACCTCTCATACTCGAACTTCAGTGGGGAAATTCCTCACCAACTTGGAAATATATCAACATTGTGTGTCATAGATCTTCATCATATATTTTTCGGCACACTTTATTCTAAAAGCTTAGCATGGGTAAGGAATCTTATTGCGTTGAGACACCTGGATATGAGTGAAATCTATCTCGCAGAAGCTTTAGATTGGTTTCCAGCAATCAGCAACCTCACTTCTTTGCTAGAACTACATTTTTCTTCGTGTTTGTTACCTCAGATACCTAGTAATCCAACAACTGTTGGTTTTACATCCCTTGTTGTCTTAGATCTTTTTGATAACACTTTTAACAGTATGTTGCCTGGGTGGATATTCAACCTAAGTAATTTGGTTTCATTAGATCTTTTTAATGGCTTATTTAGTGCAAATCCAGTAAATAATGGTGGTTTCCATAGCATGCCTTTATTAAGGACTCTCCGTGTTACAGATAACCCTTTTGTGAATACTCCATCAATATTAAATGGATTGTCTAGATTAAGTAGTCTCCGTCTGCTTGATGTTGGTTCTTGTGGTATTTCTTCACCGATTCTAGGCAGCCTGCAGAACCTGTCTTTGATTGAACATGTTGATTTATCGGACAATGAGATTGTTGAGGAGATACCCAGATCATTAAGTAATCTTTGCAGCATCACTACCCTTCAGTTGCAATACAACAAATTTTATGGTAATGTGTCGGAGCTTCTTGATAGATTTTGTGAATGTGAGTTGCCTAAACTTGAGTTATTATCTCTTGGTGATAATCATCTGTTTGGTCAACTGCCAGAAAGACTAGGAAACTTGAAAAATCTGATCCAGATTAGGCTTGGTGACAATAACTTAACAGGGACCATACCAGATTCTATAGGAAGTTTGTCACTGTTGGAAGAACTGGGTCTTCGGTACAACAAGTTGAATGGAAGTCTTCCTGAAAGTATAGGACGACTTAGTAAACTAAAGAGTCTTCACCTTGATAACAATTCATTAACAGGTGTTCTGACTGAAAACAACTTTGCCAATCTAATGTCCTTGAAAACTTTGAGCGTTGGTGAAAACAAGTTGGTGTTCAAGCTAAATGTTAACAATTGGATTCCGCCTTCCAAACTCCAAAGGTTTACATCACGTTCTTGCAATTTAGGCCCTCAATTTCCCTCATGGATTCAGTCGCAAACAGACTTAGAATACGTAGATATAGCCAACGCAAACATATCAGACACCATCCCGAATTGGCTTTGGACTACATTCTCTAGTATACGGTACTTGAATATATCCCATAACAACATTCAAGGAAAGTTGGGAGATGTTACTTTTTTCGGTCCTGGAGCAAGGCTTGATTTAAGTAACAACCATTTACATGGCATGTTACATGGTAATTTTAGTAGAGCAGACTTGATTTTCCTGGATCTTTCTAACAATAATGTCTCAGGATCTCTAGAACAGTTCTTGTTGTGTTCTGGCATTCAAGAATCACGAGCTTTACAATTTCTTAATCTCGCAAACAATAACATGTCAGGTGTTATACCAGATTGTTGGATGAATTTTCAATCTCTAGTCATTCTGAACCTAGAGAAAAACCAATTTTCTGGGATAATCCCATCATCTCTAGGAAATATTTCTTCCTTATTATCACTGGATATGGATGCTAACACGCTATCCGGTAACTTACCTCACTGGTTACTGAATTCCAGCAGCCTCATAGTCATCGAGCTTGCAGAAAATAAACTGATGGCAAAAATACCATCTTCAATAGGAAGAAATAATACAAGTCTGAGAGTTCTAAGTCTTCGATCTAACAAATTTGAAGGTAAAATCCCAGATGAAATATGTCATCTCATTTCTCTTCAGATTTTTGATCTTGCTCATAATGATATGTCTGGGAACCTACCAGCATGCTTTACAAACTTATCTGTCATGTCTGGAAGAGAGACCTCAGAGCCGATTGTTCTGTACTTCTTCGCAGATACTTCCTCAGAGCCGATTGTTCGGTACAACTTCGCAGATACTTCCTCAGAGCCGATTGTTCTGTACTACTTCGCAGATACTTCCTCGTATGAAGCAACGGCATCGTTGGTGACAAAGGGAAATACTTATACGTATAGCACCATACTTTATCAAGTGACTTCATTAGACCTTTCTGATAACAAGTTTTCTGGGTCAATTCCTGATGAAGTTGTCGGACTTTTGGGCTTACGGTTCCTAAATCTTTCACACAATAATCTAACAGGAAGAATTCCAAACTTGTTCAATCAAATTGGAATGCTTGAATCGTTAGATCTGTCAAAGAACCATCTTGACGGAAGTATTCCTTTGAGCTTGGCACAGTTAACCGCTTTGAGTTGGTTGAACGTGTCATACAACAATCTTGTAGGAAGAATCCCAATAGGCCCCCAGCTTCAAACATTCAGTGAGTCCAGTTTCACCGGAAATGCACTTTGTGGGGATCCTCTTCCTGCATGTTCACCAAATAATGGCGACGCCAAAGGGATTACCGACCAACATGATGAATCTAATGGCACTGATTGGATCCTAGTGATACTTACACTTGTTGGCATGGTTGTTGGCTTCTGGGTCGTTTTTACACCATTGCTTGTAAGCAGACAATGGAGAATTGCATATTATCGTTTTCTTGAAGAAATCTGGTTCAAGCTTAAAAATTTCCTCTTTCTCCTGTTCCATAGTAAGTCTTGACCTTTATTTTACTTTTCTATTACGTTCTTTGTTTACATGTTAAGATTAATTTGAAGAAACTTTTGAAAAACATTTAGTTACATTCTCAATATTGTCAATTTAAGTATTGATACCATGAAGCAAGGTTTAAAAGAACGGAAACGAGTTTCGAGGCGTTTTCCCTTCGCCTCACGAGGCGTAAGCCTCGAGGCGAAACGAGGCGTAAGGCCGAGGCAGTATTAATAAATAAATATAAAAATTATATATATTATAAAAATAATAATACCAACTAATTTCATCATCAGATTCATCAAAATCATCAAAAACATACATAAAAAAACATGAAATGCTTGAAATTGGCACAAAAAGTCAAAAACATCAAAAACAATTATGAAAATCCAATGAGGCGCACCTGAGGCGCAGCCTTTCTTAGCGCCTCAGCCCCTCTGAGTCGCATATGCAGTAAAAACCCCATGAGGCGCGCCTCAGACTCGTTTTTTGGCCGTTTTGCCTCGAGGCGCGCCTTGAGGCGCACGCCTAAAGCGTTTTTTAAAACCATGCCATGAAGTTTTGAGAATATACATACATGCACAAACACACATCTAACCATATATAAACTTTGTTTCCAGGCCTCAATTTTGTGTTTTAAACTGAATTTTTGTGTTCGTATGTATGTTTGCTTGTGTGTGGTTTAAATATGGGTTTATATGAACATGATGGCGTGTTTCGTGAGCTAAATAATTTAGTGGAATTAGTACTATTTTTAACTATTTTTAGATATTTATTGGTTAATGGGTTTGGGTCTCCTTAAATTGAGTTTCGACCAGACAATAAGTGTTTAAAATAAAGCAAACATGAATGAGATATGTTTGCTAAAAGTGATTTGTTTGAAACGAAAACAGTTTCAAGAATCGGGTGGGAATCCTTTTACATCATAGGTGGGTGAAAAAACCTTAAACTTATTTATAGATAACAAGTTAATATACATGAGAATCTCATACTTGTATTTTAATCTGAGACCTATATGAGCATGCGCGATAGTGTGTGCATGCCCGCAACTTGCAGACATCTTCCTAAAGAATTCAGGAAAATGTGTACATTTTTATCAAGTTACTTCTATTAATATGAAGAAATATAATACTATAAAATTCAGTGGCGGAAGCAGGATTTTTTTTCCTGGGGTGCAGAAATTTTTTAAAGATTTCAGACCCTAGCTATATAAATAAAAATTCAGTTCATAGCGGGCCGGATCGGGTCGGGTCATGTAAAAACAAGTAAGCATAAACAAACAAAGTTTCATAGCGGGTCGGATCAGATCGAGTCAGGTCGGGTCAATTTCAATTTTTAAACAATCAAACCCTACTTCCCAACTTCCTATCACATTAACAAACAAAGTTTCAAGTAAACAACATAAAAATCATCACAAGTAAGTAAAGTAACAACAAAAAAACATCAAAGTTCAAACCCTCCACTTCTATTTCTCTTAATCATTAAATAAAAGAACAAAAAAAAAAACTTATCTAGAACATACCTTGGTCTTTAATTAGAAAAATCTGGCGAAAAAAAGTAACTCAACCCCTTTCCTCTTGAGAAATCGCGGCATAATTTCCCTACTCATGGTTCCTTGACTTCCGTCCTAATCCTATCACATACAAAACAAACAAGGATTTTCAAGTGTTCGACCATAGCCCATATTTCTTAATTTTCAATTTAAAATTTTGAATTTCAAGCCATAGTAATTGTTGTTTACCAACCAAAAATCATATAACAACATCATCATCCGACTAAAGACTAGAACAACCCAAAAAAAAAATCAAAACACATAAAATTTCAAACCATTTTAACATTTATATAACTCTATTTCTCTTGAAAAAATAACGTAAAACATCAAAATAACTCAAATAAATGAAAGTACCTCTTTTAATTATAAGATTTCGGATGGAGTGATGGCCGGATTTTGGCGAATCCGGCGGGGGGTTCGCTGGGGAGATCACAGGCGGGAGATGGTGGGACGAATTGGGTTGGGTTGTTTTGTATTAGTTGATTGGGTAGTGTTTAATTAATAATAATTGGGCTTGAGTAGATTAATACTTAAATTCATATTTGGGCTTGAGTAATTGGGTTGGGTTTAATAAAAAGTAAATTACCAAAATCGTCCTTAAGGTTTAGGTAGAGGTGCACAAACTGGTTAATTTTAATAACCGGTTCGGTTAACCGGTTATACCGGTTAATTTGACTTTTTGAATTTAACCAGTTATTTTTTTAACTGTTCCGGTTAATTACTTTAACCAGTTCGGTTAATTAACCGGTTATTTTCGGTTATTAACCGGTTTTTTTTGCCTTTTTTTTGAATTTTTAGGTTATTTTTTCGGTTAACTGGTCTATCGGTTAAAAAAACCGGTTAATAACCGGTTACTATACTAAATACTTATAACCGGTTACTAACCTACGGTTAAAAATAACCACTAACCGGTTATTCCTAAATCGGTTATTAACCGGTTACGGTTTCGGTTAATAACCGGTTACGTTAATTAACCGGTTATTTTGTGCACCTCTAGGTTTAGGCATGTTTGTCGTTTTCATCCAAAACAACTTTTTTTTGTACAATATAGTACTTCACTTTTGAGATTTTTTGTCATTTTCATCCAAACATCTAATTTGCTTTATTTTTTCTATCAAACATTTGGATGAAAATGGCAAAAAAATCTCAAATCTCAATGACGGTTTTGGCAAAAAAAAGTCAGACGTTTGGATGAAAATGACAAATAATCCCATAAGTGAAGGACTATATGGTACAAAAAAGTTATTTTGGATGAAAATGACAAACATACCTAAATCTTAGAAACGAATTTGGCAATTTACTCTTTAATAAATATATCAGTGTTTAGAATTTCTTTTTTTTTATATAAAATCCTGAGATTTTTTTTTCTAAGGTGGGCAGTTGAAAATATCCAAGAGGGCGGTTGAAAATTTCTAAAGAGTGCGGTCGAGATTTTCCAAGGGGTGTGGTTTGGATTTTACGCGAAAAAATAACACAATTTTTTTAAGGGGTGCGGCCATCCACCCACGCTAAAGGGTGGGTCCGCCCCTGATAAAATTTCATTAACAAGTATGTAAAAGTAATAATTTGAAACACGAAAAAATGCATGGATTACAGGAGACAATTTGAACTATATATATTTCTTAGTGTATATTAATTTTATACTTATCTCCTAGTCATTAGTCTTAACATTTGTTCTACAATTAATTAATACATTGGCTCGCAGGTCTCACAAAGAGGTGTAGGTCCAATATCTAGATAGAGGGGTACCTCTTAAAATCGAATCATTCATACAAGAGAAGATATAGATGCTACTGGTGTGTTTGTAATAATTTATTGTCCCCTTCTTTAGGATTTGTAATAACTATATATGGATTCTTACTTTCATACATGTATTGGTGAATATATGTTACTTTTGTTTATTCACTAGTGGTGTGTTTCGGTGTTCTCTGCATATCCGATATTTGTTAGCTTAAAATTTCGATCACTCAAAATTGTTTGCCGTTTTCATTGTTATCCTTAGATTTTGATTCAAGCTTTCTTATCAATGTTTAGATTTGGAACAAGTTTCGATTTATTATCTTTTATTATTCTGTTCTTTCTTTCAATAAATTTTGTTGTTGTCTGTTTATAGTTATTTTTTTTTCTTGCTCGTTTGTTGAGTAAATAGAACTTATTCAATGAACATATAAAAAAAATATTATAATTATTAAGAATTAAACGGGGTCTTCTCTCTCCAATCAGTCAAACAAAGAAAGGAATCCGTTAAGTTCTTAAGCTTTCTTCCCAACTAATTCACCATTCTAGTTTAGTTGTGTGAGGATGAGAACAAAACAATTTTCTATTTTGTCTCATAAAAGTCCCTCAACAATTTTTTGAACATTAAAATCCCTTCGCATGTTAAATTTGAACAAAATTATAACAAAAAAATTAAAACAACTTGGAAACGTTAAAGGTGTTCATCGGTTCTTTTCGGTTTATTCAGTTATTTGGTTTGATTTATCTGTTTTGAAAATTTTTGAGTTAAACAAAAATCTAACCAAACCATACGAAATTTAATTACTTCAAAACTAAATCACAAGCCGTGTTCGAATTCGGCTTGGTTTTCGGTTTCAACCAAATACAGCGAATTCACATTATTGGGTTTTTTTCGACTAAATTTTGAAGTATGGTTTACCTTGGTTATTCGGTTTATCGGACAACATATAAATTGGATTCATTTTGTTTGGTTCGCGTTTAATCCCATTTTTGTTCAATTTTGAGTTCTAACTGTTTTCGGTTCCGTAACAATGACCTATAAATTTTCAAAATAGTTGTTTTAAAAAAGTTTTGGTCATAATTTTGTTCAAATTTAACATATGAAGAGACTTTAATGTTAAAAAAATCTTGAGAGATTTTTATGAGATAAATGAAAAAGTATGTTAGGTTTTTTTTTTTTTTTTTTTTTGACAATTTTAATTTTATTTACTTTGCATGTTTGATTGTTTATACAAGCATATATATAAAGCTGAGGTGAGATTAGGGGTGTGAACAAGCCCAGAGGCTCCAGAGCTACTCGTGATCGGCTCGGTTAAAAGCTCGAACGAGCCGAGCCTTAACGAGCCCGAGCTCGAGCCTGAAATAGAGCTCATTTTGTTATCGAGCTCGAGCCTAAAATACAAAGCTTGTTTAGGCTCACGAGCCTAAACGAGCCCATACAAAATTTTAATTTTTTTTATATATAATTTATTAATAATGATGATAACATTATTGAGCCGAGCTTTGGCTCGTTTAATCGATGTTGAAGTGAGCTCGAGTCGAGCTTTTAGCTCGGTTAAGGTTGTTCTCAAAATAGTTCAAGCCGAGCTCGAGCTCAAAGAAGTAGGCTCGAACCGAGCCGAGCTCGAGCTCGAGCTTCATAAAAACCTAACGAGCCGAGCTCGAGCCTGGTCAAACTCGGGCTCGGCTCGGCTCGTTTACACCCTAGGTGAGATGACAGTGATAGTCTTTTCGCATCATTGTTCCACAAAAAGAAATCAGTCAAATTATTTTAGAAAGTACAGGGACCTATTTTGTAAAACTGAAAATATAGAAATAAAGTACCGAAATAACTTAAAAAAAATAAAACTGCTGGCTATGGGGTTCGAACCCATGCGCACTTATGTGCAGAAGATCTTAAGTCTTCCCCCTTAACCTCTCGGGCAAACCAGCTTTTATCTCCTATTTGACCTTTTTGATACAAAACTATATCATTGTCCTTTTTTTGGTGTGTATATAACTATATATTTTTTAGAAGAGTTAATTACTGTTTTCGTCCCTGAGGTTTGTCAAAAATAACGGTTTCAGTCCATTAGTTTAAAAATTGCGATTTCAGTCCATTAGTTTGATTTTCGTAACCATTTCAGTCCACTTTTCAAACGGCGTTTGTTTTATGCAGTTAATGGAAGCACGTGCTTGTCACGTGATGGGCAATTTGGTCATTTCCATTCCAATTCTCACAAACCCAGTTGTATTAAACACCACCTAAATGGATTGGGAATCGATTAATTGGAATGGAAATGACCAAATTGCCCATCATGTGACAACCACGTGCTTCCATTAACTGCATAAAACAAACGCCGTTTGAAAAGTGGACTGAAATGGTTACGAAAATGAAACTAATGGACTGAAATCGCAAATTTTAAACTAATGGACTGAAACCGTTATTTTTGACAAACCTCAGGGACGAAAACAGTAATTAACTCTTTTTAGAACGTTATTTTAGAAACAATATTATGTTTAGAACTAATAAAGTGAAATCGCGCTACAGGGTGGGTGTTTAATTGATATAGGTTGACAAAACCCAAAATGAAAAGGTAAGAATGGCCATAGCATCGATATTGTATACCCAATAGAAGATGTCGATATGTATTTTACAGCAAATGAGAAGAGAGAACTGAAACTGGCACGGATGTTGTTCGGTAAAGAATGGTCATAGTACCGATATTGTAACCACTCAAAATTTGAAACATTTGTTAATACTAAAAGAGTAAAGTCCTTTTTGAGTCCATGTGGTTTGTGCATTTTAACAATTTGAATCCAAAAACCAAACTTGTCTTGATTTGAGTCCCTGTGGTTTGTATTTTTAACCCTTTGAATCCAAAACGCAAACCTCATCCAAATCATGGACTAAAAGGGTTGGATTCAAAGGGTTAAAAATACAAACCACATAGACTCAAAGGGTTGGATGAGGTTTCATTTTGGATTCAAAGGGTTAAAAATACAAACCACAAGGACTCAAATCAAGACAAGTTTGATTTTTAGATTCAAATAGTTAATGCACAAACCACAGTGACTCAAAAAGGACTTTACTCATACTAAAAATAATGTGTTTAGTTATATATTTTGTTTTGAATTAAGGAAAAAAAACTCCAAACAAAGATTAAGAGCATTCACATCTTGTTCATCAAATTATGTGAGAGGCTCCTCTATATTATAGATAGTGGTTACGAGGGTTTGTGAGTGGAGAAGAGAGAAAATGTCATTGTTCGTCTAAAAATATGAAAAAAAAACATTGTTCACTCTATAATTTTTTTAATGTTTTCCGAAAGTGGTTGTGAGTAGATGATGAAGATGGTGGATAAGATGTGAATGCTTTAACAAAAGGAAGAAAAATAAAGTTAAGTCGTCACTTAAGTTAAATAAAATAAATGTCGCTAATTATATTAAGCTATCGATTAGCCCATTTGGTTATAAGCTTTGCTATTATCACAAATAGATTGGTGTTCGATCCCCATGGTCAGTAAGATTTTTGTCACAGGTCTAAGCAAGGGGGCTAACTTTGTTAAATACCTAGTTTTGACTTTTGAATGCCGAGCCATGAATTAAAAAACTATGCAATATATAAGCTTAGATGCGAAACCCTACAAAACTAGTCATAATTAGTAGGAAAGAGAAACACAAAATACTTATTTGACATTTCTTGTATTGTTCTCATAGATATTCCACATATTGTTGATTTTAAAACCAAAGCAAATATGTAATATATAAATATATAGACTTGCATACATATATAGGGGAAGGTTCATTTGAGAAGAAATTTAATGTGAGAAGAAAAAGAAGAAAGGGCATATTAGTAAAATACTATTTCATTTATAACTCATATCATTAATTTTTAACTCTTTAATTAATTAGTCAACTAATCATTAATTATCTTACATATAGTCTACAATACCTACACATATCAAAATTTTCTTACATATACCCTACACATTATAGAATTTTATCGTACACAGTCGAAATTTATCCTACACACCTCGAAATATATCCTACACAACTCGTAATTTATCCTACACAACTAGTAATTTATTCTACAATTTAAATTAAGTTGTTTTTTTAATTTGGAAAAAGTATATATATTGAAAAAATTTATAAATTTAATTTAGTTAGTTATTAAAGGGGAAGAATATAAATTAATGATTTTTGTAAGTTTACCAATATACCCTTAGAATAAAATTAAATGCATACATTAAATGAAGTAAAATGAAATATTCTTATTGGTTGAAACTTTTTTTTTTCTTCTTACAAAAAAATTCTTCTCATTTGAACCCCCACTATCTATTTATATTTGACTATAATCTGCCACTAATTTCAACTCTTTGTTGCATTTTTTGACCCGTAAGCCATTTAAAAGTTGAAAATATAAGTCGTGGGTGTTGGAAATAGAACTCATGGAATTAATGTGGATGTGTTCCAATCATACTTTCATGTAGGGTCACATGAATTTGATGATCATACCCTACCATCATTTATGATATAGCTACTCAAATTCAGTTTATCATAAGGGTATACGGGGCACTCTCGGGGAGGGGATCGGTGACCCAATTCACCGCTCGGGAACACCGGCGCCATCGGTGCGGGAGGGGGTGCGGGGAGGGGAATCGGGGGGGAGACACCGCAAGAAGGAGAGAGGAGATGGTGGGCCACCCTCATTTTCAACCAATCAGTGATTTTCCTTTTTTTTTTCTTAATAAAAAAAAGTCCCCTAAGAGGGGAGTGCCGCCATCAAATTGGGGTGTGAGGGGAGTTGACGTGGCATAACCTGATTGGGTGTGCGTAAGAGAGGGGACTCCCCTAAGAGGGGAGTGCCCCTCTCACCCTAAGTTTTCATATATACACACAACTAGGTATCCACCACTTGTGGCCTAATGTGATGCAGGCTTCGGTTCTATAATGAAGATCCAAGTTCAATTTTTTACTTGTGTTATTTTGGTGGATTAGATAATGATGGATAGAGCCTAGTCTCCTTGTAAAGGTGTCCGGTTCTATCATGAGTCCACCTGGATTTTCGTTCCACCGTGTGTTACGTCAGAGAGTGTCCAGCTCTTGTGGTGGCACAACATCTGTCAAGTGACAGTCGACGGTATGGTTTCCCGATGGAACGCCTAAGTTAAACTCTGAAGCCAACGTGGGCCCGGTTAAGACAACGTAGTCTGACTAGAGTGGGGCAACAAGGCTCTTCAATGTTAGAGACGTTATTCTTTGATTTGGGCGGTGGGGGTTGTTTGTGTCGGTTGTCTTACAGCATATGCTGGCCCTATTCTATAATCATAGAATCTTGCGGTTCAAAAAAAAAAGTAATCAATTCGTGCATTTAACCACATCTAGTACAGATAACTTGACACCGGGTGTACCCATAGCAACACCGACACTAGCCCCCGCACGGAATGTTGCATGGTAAATGGCTCTTCTAGCCAATTCAGCAGCTTCATCAATTGTCAAATCATATTTGTACCTACCTACCATATTGAAAAAATTAAAACAACATGAAACCACTATAATTGTATTAATAAATCAATGTGAAATGGAATGATATCAATCCATAACTGCAGATTAAAGTGTACATAAAACATAAATTCAAGTTGGCTTTTTTTTAAATATAAATACATGCTTCATCCATTTTATTTTTGACATGCATCCTTTTTGTGTATGCTTTTCTAAAGCAAATGAAATCACAGTGAGAAATATATGAATAATCTTTGATTTCCACATCTCATAACAAGCTAACAACAACAAATCTTAACTTAAATTTTGTATGAACAAAAATATGATTTATGTCATAATTTTAAGACAAGAGCAACAACAACAAATCTCAACTTAACCATAAACTGAAATATAGTTTATATTAAAGAGAATCAAAACAAGAATAAATAACAATGAATCTCGACTTAACTAAGAAATTGTAAAAAGCTACAATAAGGTTTATGTTATCAAATTAACTAAGAAACTGTAAAAGCTACGATAAGGTTTATGTTAGAATTAGTACAAGAACAAGACAAGTTAATTTAATGAAATGAAAACACATGAAAATAAAACAAAACAAAACAAAACTTCAACAATTTTATGATGGTATTATATACATTGTGAAGCTATTAAGACGTGTGTAATTGTAAAATAGTAAAATGCTAAAATCATCCCTGGTCTAGTCATATTTGCTTTTTCCATCCAAAATGATTTTTTTTGTGTGCATTTGAGTCATCCAGGTTTGCGTTTTATTGCCATTTTTATCCAAATCACTAACTCGGTTATTAAAGGGCATTTTGGTCATTTAGGCAAAAATGAATCTTGTAATGAAATATAGTTAATTTTAATTTTTAAGTTTGTAAATGGCAAAAATGAACCTTGTAATGAAATATAGTTAATTATAAAAATACTACCTCTCGTTATTAAAGGGCATTTTGGTCATTTAGGCACAACTTAACAGAATATTTAACCTCCGTTGGCCTTAAAACCCGAGTATGTTACAAAAAAATGAAACCACATAACCTCAACATGTTAAAAAAAAGTTATTACCGAAAGACGAAACTTACTATAAATCACAGGGGTCGGTCCATGTGTGTAATTAACTAATAAAATAAAAATTAAAGTTTGATGAAAGGTTTGGAAAAAAAAGGGACCACATATATCTCATATCTTCAACCATTATGAAAGAGTAAACGAAAGTGAACCTCTCTGCATTCTTCATCACTACAATGAAGACTCTCACATTTCTTCCTTCATCTTTTTCCTCATCTTACCTGTTGTTTCTCTTGGTTTTGTCACTTTGCAGCATCTGTTTTTGTAATAAAAACTCAGATCGTGTACCATGTATACCCACTGAGCGATTGGCTCTTATTGATCTCAAGAGCAATCTCACTGACGAGGCAAACCGTCTATCTTCTTGGGTAGGCAAAGACTGTTGCAGTTGGTCCGGTGTGGTCTGCGACAATATCACCGGTCACGTCCACGAGATCCACCTTCGTGGACCTGACAATGGAATTCCTGGCCTTTTTTCGAATCTCACAGATGATGAACTTTTTTCTGATCAATTTCCGGTGTGGTACGCGACAGCATCAAAACAAATGTTAGGAGGAACTATAAGTTCTTCAGTGATCAAATTGTTACAACTCAGACACCTCGACTTGAGCTGCAACAATTTTGGCAACAGCTTGATTCCAGGATTCATTGGTTCTTTCCAAAATCTTATATATCTTAACCTCTCATACTCGAACTTCAGTGGGGAAATTCCTCACCAACTTGGAAATATATCAACATTGTGTGTGTTAGATCTTCATGGTATTGAATTTTCCTTCACACTTTATTCTAAAAGCTTAGCATGGGTAAAGAATCTTATAGCGTTGAGACACCTGGATATGAGCGAAATCTATCTCGCAGAAGCTTTAGATTGGTTTCCAGCAATCAGCAACCTCACTTCTTTGCTAGAACTACATTTTTCTTCGTGTTTTTTACCTCGGATACCTAGTAATCCAACAACAGTTGGTTTTACATCCCTTGTTGTCTTAGATCTTTTTGATAACACTTTTAACAGTATGTTGCCTGGGTGGATATTCAACCTAAGTAATTTGGTTTCATTAGATCTTTTTAATGGCTTATTTAGTGCAAATCCAGTAAATAATGGTGGTTTCCATAGCATGCCTTTATTAAGGACTCTCCGTGTTTCAAATAACCCTTTTGTGAATACTCCATCAATATTAAATGGATTGTCTAGACTAAGTAGTCTCCGTCTGCTTGATGTTCGTTATTGTGGTATTTCTTCACCGATTCTAGGCAGCCTACAGAACCTGTCTTTGATTGAACATGTTGATTTATCGTACAATGAGATTGTTGAGGAGATACCCAGATCATTAAGTAATCTTTGCAGCATCACTACCCTTCAGTTGCAATACAACAAATTTTATGGTAATGTGTCGGAGCTTCTTGATAGATTTTGTGAATGTGAGTTGCCTAAACTTGAGTTATTATCTCTTGGTGTTAATCATCTGTTTGGTCAACTGCCAGAAAGACTAGGAAACTTGAAAAATCTGATCCAGATTAGGCTTGGTGACAATAACTTAACAGGGACCATACCAGATTCTATAGGAAGTTTGTCACTGTTGGAAGAACTGGGTCTTCGGTACAACAAGTTGAATGGAAGTCTTCCTGAAAGTATAGGACGACTTAGTAAACTAAAGAGTCTTCAACTTGATAACAATTCATTAACAGGTGTTCTGACTGAAAACAACTTTGCCAATCTAATGTCCTTGAAAACTTTGAGCGTTGATGATAACAAGTTGGTGTTCAAGCTAAATGTTAACAATTGGATTCCGCCTTTCAAACTCCAATGGTTTACATCACGTTCTTGCAATTTAGGCCCTCAATTTCCCTCATGGATTCAGTCGCAAACAGACTTGGAACACGTAGATATATCCAACGCAAGCATATCAGACACCATCCCGAATTGGCTTTGGACTACATTCTCTAGTATACAGTACTTGAATATATCCCATAACAACATTCAAGGAAAGTTGGGAGATGTTACTTTTTTCGGTCCTGGAGCAAGGCTTGATTTAAGTAACAACCATTTACATGGCATGTTACATGGTAATTTTAGTAGAGCAGACTTGAAGTTCCTGGATCTTTCTAACAATAATGTCTCAGGATCTCTAGAACAGTTCTTGTTGTGTTCTGGCATTCAAGAATCACGAGCTTTACACTTTCTTAATCTCGCAAACAATAACATGTCAGGTGTTATACCAGATTGTTGGATGAAGTTTCAATCTCTAGACATTCTGAACCTAGAGAAAAACCAATTTTCTGGGATAATCCCATCATCTCTAGGAAATATTTCTTCGTTATTATCACTGGATATGGATGCTAACAAGCTATCCGGTAACTTACCTCACTGGTTACTGAATTCCAGCAGCCTGATAGTCATCGAGCTTGCAGAAAATAAACTGATGGGAAAAATACCATCTTCAATAGGAAGAAATAATACAAGTCTGAGAGTTCTAAGTCTTCGATCTAACAAATTTGAAGGTAAAATCCCAGATGAAATATGTCATCTCATTTCTCTTCAGATTTTGGATCTTGCCCATAATGATATGTCTGGGAACCTACCAGCATGCTTTACAAACTTATCTGTCATGTCTGGAAGAGAGACCTCAGAGCCGATTGTTCTGTACTACTTCGCAGATACTTCCTCAGAGCCGATTGTTCTCACAGATACTTCCTCAGAGCCGATTGTTCTCACAGATTCTTCCTCGTATGAAGCAACGGCATCGTTGGTGACAAAGGGAAATACTTATACGTATAGCACCATACTTTATCAAGTGACTTCACTAGACCTTTCTGATAACAAGTTTTCTGGGTCAATTCCTGATGAAGTTGTCGGACTTTTGGGCTTACGGTTCCTAAATCTGTCACACAATAATCTAACAGGAAGAATTCCAAACTTGTTCAATCAAATTGGAACGCTTGAATCGTTAGATCTGTCAAAGAACCATCTTGACGGAAGTATTCCTTTGAGCTTGGCACAGTTAACGGCTTTGAGTTGGTTGTGTTGATACATATTTTGTGGACACGACTCGGCTCGGTTCAACTCAGCTCAGTTGAAAGGACGTCAGAGACTTGAAGACACGAAGATACAAAACGATGTCTTGTGTTAGTCTGAGTTACGTCTTAGGTTTGTTGTTATGTGCGTTTCGATGTAAGTTTGACCAAGTCAACCATCCTCCGGTTTGACTTGGCCAAACAGTTAGCACATTGTTTGTTTGATGTGTGTGTGTCGAAGGATGTCATCGAAGGATGGTTTGTATCCTTCGATGACCTCGAAAGACAACCTTCGATGGATACATATGGACCTCGAAGGATATCATCCTTCGAGGTATGTATGGATCCTTCGGTAGATTTCTGGTCGACAGATGATCTTTCGATCAGTCTGCCTGATCCTTCGACCAGATTACCTTATCCTTCGACCATACGTGCTGTGTCGGGTATAAATACCCATGTTGTGTGTTCATTTCAAGGGAGAACACCAGAGAGAACACGAGGGAGACTTCATTTGTGAAAACAGAACACTGAGAGCATTTTGTTGGACAGCACACACACACACGAGAGAGAGAGTTTATAGAGTACATCTGTAAACATTGAGCTTGTAACTGGACCTTTCATTCGTATTAATACAAGTGGTGTTAATCGGTGAATATTGTGTGTCGTGCATTTGCGTGTTCTATCTCGGTTTGGCTTTCTCGGTTGGATTCCGCACAACCGAGTTGGTTTGTACACAAGGATTAGGCGACTAGATCCTCCCCTAGCCGGACCTACAAGTGGTATCAGAGCCTTGGCTCTTCTCCTTGTTAAAACCGAGTGTTTTCGGATGTGTTTCGAGTTTTTGAAGTTTATATTTTTCTTGAAAAATTCTGTTTAAAGCTTCAAAAATCATCGTATTTTGCTGAAAGTTGTTATAAAAACCTGTTTATTCTTCATTTTCATATGTTAAACATTGGTTTTTAGTGAAGTTTCGGCCAAATTCGTGTTCGGAAAGTTGTCGGTTTACCGGAAAATTCAAATTTTCTGGGTTTGTTCTTGATATCTTCAACAAAGCTTCAAGTGTTCTTCAAAGTTTTACATCTTTTGATCTTGTTTAATTGTTTTTGAAAGTTGTTTGTGCATTGGGAAGGGACAACTGATTTAAATATTCAACCCAAATCTGTTTTGGCAGAAAGTAAGGTCTGAACATACCTTCTGCCGAAAGTTTCTACCAACCCGTCACCTTTCTCACCAACCTATCAACTTTGTGTCAGTGTGTCAGAGCTCATCGAAAGATATCCTTCGAAGTCGAAAGATCATCTTTCGATCAAGGAGGTTCGACAGATACCCATCCTTCGAACATCTTTCGAAGTCAGTGAGTTATCTTTCGAGCCAAGGAATCTTTTCGAAGGATATATTGTTCGAGCTACTGTTACATTTCGAAAGATAAGGATCCTTCGGCTTGGAGAATCTTTCGAAGTCATTGTTCGAAATTCAACAGTGATCTTTCGAACACTGTTGATCCTTCGAACAAGTGTCTATCTTTCGAACAAGTGTTTATCTTTCGATCCTTATTTGTTTAAGATTAACAGTTGTGTTTTTCAGTTGTGTTTTTCAGTTGTGTTTTTCAGGTCTTTCGATCCCTGATCTTTCGGCTGTTGATCGTTCGGCTGTTTGTTTCTCTTCAACATTTTAACATAGTTTGTGAAAATTAATTTTAAGAAGGGAAAACTTATTTTTCAAATTTTAAATCAATTTTCACTTAATATATTAATTTTTATAAAATGGGAACAAACGGTGAGTGGTGGACTCAATTAACTTCGACTCCACAATCATCAGCTACGCAATCTGAGCCAGATTTCGACAAAACTGCATGGATGAGAGCTATTGCCCCATCTCAAGCTGCAATGATAACTGCAAATCAGTGGGCATTGGTCACAAATCAAAGCAGCAGCATTCAATCTATGATGCAGAACGACAGTGAAACTGGTACAAGCACAAAACCGCCAAAGCTAAATCACATCAATGATTGGGGATGGTGGAAAGAAAGGCTGAGAACTTATGTTCAGGGGCAAGGTCAAGATCTATGGATGTGTTTCTTCACTCCATTTGACAATGAGTTGGAAGTTGCAGGATCTAATCCACAAACTTACAGCACTCTGTCTGATGAAGATAAGAAGAAGTTTGAGTTAGAAAAGAAAGCATTCATGATTCTCACACAAGCTCTTAAGAGAGACATTTACCACCAGTTTGTTTACTGCATGACTACTAAAAGCTTGTGGGATATGCTCACGTTACGATGTGAAGGAAATGCTCAATCAAGAAAGATCAAGCAAGATTTACTGAAGAAAGAGTTTGAAGGATTCACGTGTATGGAAAATGAGACTTTGGCAGAGTTATCTACAAGGTTCCATCACTTGTTGAGCGAGATGTTTGCTTTTAGAGTCACTGCCACTCCACAAGAAATGACGAAGAGATTTGCTGATAGCTTACCAGCAAAGTGGAGCAGTTATCTTGAAATTCTCAAAGAAAATGGTGTTTTAGACACAATCACCGTTTATGATTTAATTCAAAAATTGGAGAACAAGGATGTGGAAGAAAAGCTTAAGGCAAAAAGAACACTAACTCCTCAAAGTCCAGAGATGTACTTTGGGATTGCAGGGGGTATCAGTGGAGAAAAACCAGCTTCTCAACACGCGAAGCTTCAAACAGCTTTCAACTCAAACACCGGACCATCAACAACAGATCAGTTTGATCCTTCAGCATACTCGATGTATCCAAGACCAAATTCTTCTTCTCAACAACAGCATGTGCAACCGACAGCTCAGCAATTCACACCACCGCCTTTCTTAGATCCAAGCAGAGCTCAGAAGCAACAACCGCAACAGCAAGGGTTTTATGGAACCTCTTCAAACTTTCAAGCCACTTCCAATCCGAACACAGTCAGATTAGACACTTCCAACTTTTCCAAAGTCAGTGTCGAAATAGCCAAGGAGCATATGGAGATGTTGAACACCTTGGTTAGTGCTTATTGTGGATTGGTTGCAGGTCAGATTGGGAATATCAATCTAACCAATGAAGATTATCAGCAAGTGGATAAAGAAGAGTTTGAGATGATGGATATCAAATGGGCTCTTGCTAGTGCAATTCGAAGAGCAAAGGAGTTTATGGAAAGGACGGGGAGAACGAACTTGGAAAGCAAGAAAGACACCAAGTATGGGTTCGACAAGCAAGCTGTAACGTGCTTTAACTGTGGTGAACGGGGTCACTTCAAAAGGGAATGCACAAGACCAGCTCAGCATGGAAACCAGAATCCCTTCAGAAACCAAGGCAACCAGCAGAACCAGAACAGGAACAATGTTCATACGTTGATACCTGTCAACAACCAAAGCCAAGCAGGGCCATCAAATGCCAACCGGGCACTTGTGGTTCAAGTAGATGAAGGTTGTGATTGGTCGCTTCAGTTGGGAAATGATGCTCCAAATGGTGGAACAGCATGTTATGCTAAAGTGACTGAGAAGGTTGTAGAACCCGTGTCTGCTGGTGAATCTTCAGAAGATGAAGATAGTTCGGGTTATAGTGGGAGCATGGATGGGGAATCACTTGATGCTGGTGATTTATCAAGTGATGCTTTAGATTTGAAGGTTGATGAGCTTTTGGCTGAAGCTGAAGTATTATGCAAGAGGAGATCTATTCTCTGCCAGAAATCTGCTGGAACTTCCGAGAAGCTTGCTCAGTTCTTCTCTGAAGATGGATCTTTTTCTTTCCATTCAGCCTTTACGGCTAATGTCGACAGTTCATCAAGTCAGGTATGTGTCGATGAACCCACTGTAGTTAGTTGTGAAAATTGTGATAGTTTAAAGGTTAAATATGCTGAAAAGGAAAGTCAGTTTGAAATCACACACAAACACAATCAAGAATTGATTGTTGATCTTTCTAAAGCAACTGAAGCTAACTTGTTTTTAACCAGAAATGAAAAGGAATTTAAAGCAACAATTGCGTCATTAAAACATGATGTTTCTGAATTACAAAAGGCTGTTTTGAGAAAACAACATGCTAACAATGATCTTATTGACACAATTGAAAAGCAAATGGTAGAGTTAGCAACAGCTCGATGTGAATGTGAGACAATTAAGCAGAAATTGGAAAGCTATTCCAATTCCCGCTATGTATTGGATCACATTATTGATGTTCAAAAGAAAAAGGGGGATAAGAAGTGTATGGGATTCAAATCATGTCCTCCCCCAATGAATCACAATTACTCCAAATTGCCTGATGACGAGGATATGCCCCGTTTTGAACCTTCTGTGCCACTCTGTCTAGATGACTTTGCAGCAGGCCTCGGGTTCACAACTGGTACATCATCCTCGGGTCAATCAGAATCTGAGAATGTGACGGATTCATCGTGTGTTAAGGAACAGAGTCCTCCCATTGTTGAGGATACTGATTCTTCGGATGATGAATCTGATTCATCGGATGATGAATCTGTAGAAATTGTGAAACAACAGTCTAACTCGGTTACAACAGATATTCCAATCGAGAATCACATCCTGTGTGATCCACCAGTGAAACCGAGTAAGACTGAAATGTCAAAAGCAATGGAGTCCCTTGTATCTAGCTGTGAAGGGAATAACTTGTTGTACACGCTCAAAGGAGATGACAAAATCTACTCTAACAAAGATTTTCCAATTAAAAATGTAAATCAAGATTTAATTGAGCAAATTTTTGAAGGATGTATTGATAAGTTTTTGGGGAACAAAAGTGACAAAGTTACCGTCACTCAATGTGATCCAATTCCATGTGAACAAATTAGAAAACAATACGGAAACCAAAAACAACCAATTGAGCGAAAACAACAAGTGAACTCCAGAAAAGGTAAGGTACAGGGAAAGAAGGCTCAGAACAAGAATGTTCAAGCACCTAAAGTTCAGCAGCAAAAGGTGCAAAACAAAAGAGCTCCTGTTAAGAAGCGAGAACCGAAAGTGAACTTTGTTGGATCCAAGGGTACATATAAACTTGAAACATTTCAGGATAAATCTAACATTGATTTTGTAAAACAAGTTAGAATTTTAAAATGAAATGATCAGAATAATTACACCCAACATACAAACGGATGTGATTTAGGTCCAAGTACATCTAGATCACAAAGTTCATTGTCTGGTTCTCCGTCTGGTCATCAACATGTTTCTCCGAGGTTTGTAGAGCGGAGAATGTGTTTTGAGTGTGGCACAATTGGGCATATTGTAAGATACTGCCCATACCTGCAAAAGTTGAAGTCAAAAACGAGTGCTCCCCAAGAAACCAATTACCAAAAACGACCTGTTTCCCCGAAACAAGACCCACGTGTCTTGAAAGAAAAGGAAAAGAAGTTAAAACAAAAGAATCAAAAGGTAATTGAGAAGGCCTTAAAATCAGAGGCCAAAGAAGAAAAACCTGTACAAGCAAAATCTACAACGGTAAAACCAGTAAATGCTAAAGCAATAAATTCAAATACTGGTAAAGGACAAACAGTTTGGAAGCAAAAACAGGTAATTCAATCAGGGGGAGTACCACAGGTTCTTTTTCCTAATCATCAAGTGATTGAAATCACTTTTCTTGATGATCAAGGACGACCCAAGTCCACAAAGGCTTGGGTCCCCCTCTCCAACTAATCTTTGAGTGAGTGTGTAGGATATTCCAGGAGGAACTATCGATAGTCGTAAGATTGTTGATAGTGGAGCGTCCATGCACAAAATAGGCAACAGAAGAAATTGCTGCCTTTGATGGAGAGAAAATGAAAAAGAGAACAGAAGTGTCTGTTGAAAGAGTTTGAAAAGCTTCGACAAAAATGCAAATCATTTCAAAGTGGGATTGTTAAAGGCTTTGATCGGGTCATCAGGGAAGATTCGAATGAAATGTACGCACCTGCAGCACGTCTGAAGTTCAAAATCAACAAGATGAACGTGCAGTGTACATTTCTTCGTGGTGTGATTGAAGAAAATGTGTTTGTTGAACAAACTTACCGGGTGTGCGGATGCCTTGGCATGGATTGAACAACCGCACACTACTTCTGAAAGAGAAAGACAAAGACCTTCGCTGGTGCAATGTGGAAGACCAGCCGGACCCAAAGGTTTATGATCTTGTTGCTGTGAAGGGATTTCAGTAGCTACAAAATCGACTTTGAAATCCACACCGGGTGGATGTCCAGTTTGGGAGAGCGCTCAGATTCCTTGCAATGCACGAGGCAGTTGCAGGATACGGTTTTGAATTTCTAAATCTCTCATTTACTTGTCGATAATTAAGCTACTTTATAATTAGTTATCCTCTTGTAGCACTCTTTGGCCAGACAATGCTGTCATGGTCCGCACCGCAAACCGACATGCCAACTGATTTTTCAAAAATTCGATAAATCTTTTCTGATTAAAACTTAATTTTGATAAACGGCATTGAGGTAAAACAAGAGTAAAACCAACATCGGAAAATCATTTTTGTATATACCTTTGTGTTTTAAACTTTATCTTAGTTTGTTGATTTTAGGGGGAGTAAATCCAACTTTGAAAAATCCAAAAACATCGAAAAAATTTCAAAAGCTCAAAAACAATAGAAAAACAAAAATGAGTTTCCTGGCGAGCAAAAGAGAAAATGATAGTACATCAGTGGTCTGTCTAAACCTCTTTAAACCTTAACTGAAAAACGATAAGCAGCTCTATATAAGATGTATCGGTAGGCTCACAATCATTTTAAAGTGTGCAGGGTGATATAAACTTAATCCGACTGAAGACCAGGTGGGAACCATTCATTGGCATATGGTCTTAGTACCGAAATTTCGTTTGAAAGATTGCCAAGGTTCTGAGATATTCGGTCTTTATGCTGCTTATCATCTGGGTATCATGGTTGTATCTTTTACCGAAAAATAACGGGGACGCAAGTCTAGATCTTCCATGATACTATACATACGTGTACTTATTGCATTCGACCTCAATAAGTGATCAACAATCACATGTCCAAACAAAATAAGTGATAAAATATCACATTTTTCCGGGAGTCAAGTTCGTCTCTCTGCTGTACGAAAGTACTGACCTGTTCACGGACTTGCTCCTGTGCCCTCATGCATATGAAAATCAAGTTCCTCATCAATAAGTGATTCTATCACATAGGGCTTGTTTTCAAACAAAATAAGTGAGAATCTCACATCATATACGGTCAAACAGATGATAATCGGTATACTCACCGGTAAGATGAACCCTCGTGCAAACCTTGATACGGGAATGTGTCGTGATGTGGATGAACACCGGTCGGTAAGTATAAATCATACCTTAACGTATCCCCTAGCCATGATTACAAATGATAAGTTGAGCTTAAGTGGACAACAATACCGATAATTGTTATAGGATGCTTATCTTAATGTTAACTAATTGAACGAAAAGAGCGTTTTGACTTGACCGTACACTGATATGATTCTCTTACCCTCGAAACTCGCAAAAAGAATGTCTGTAGATATTTATTTACTGTTTTCAGTTTATGTATCTTTGTATATATTTATTTATTGTTTTCCGTCTTTACGTTTGAAAAATGAAAATTTTCAAAAAGATTTTAGGTGTGTTTTAATATAAACTTTATAAAATCCAAAAAGATTTTGCTTCTAGTTTATTTTTGATTGACTGATGTTGGAACTCGAGTCTATCCTACCCAAAATCCTGATCGTAAGCCGGAAAACAATTGCATCTTCATAAACTGTCGAAGTTAACGAATTTTGAAAGTTAAAGGATTAACATTGATCATTTTCTAAACTTTCAAACTGTTGTCGGTTGGTGTTTGATTGAGATTTGATCTCATATGTGTCGTTTGTTTAAATGTTAACTATATTCCAAGCGGTTGTTCTCATTATGCGTTTAGCTTTCTTGCATGTGCAGATGCTAAAGGCGAGGAGAACATGGTCGATGACAAGCTTCGGAATGAAGACACGAAGTGGAGGCACTCAAAGGATAAAATGATCGAGTTGCCGCTGACCCTTCATCAACACCACAAGGATCTGAAGAATTGACAAGTCAAAAGATTCGCGAGCATGACTCAATGGAGAGTTCAATCTAAGGGGGAGTTTATTGACACACTACCTAAACAAAAAGGGGAGTTTGTTGATACACTTCCTACTTACGACACGTGAAGACTTTGAAGATCCTCCGACGTGGAAGACATTGAAGTTGAACCTCACGAGTAGCGTCCAAGGGGGAGTTTGTTGATACATATTTTGTGGACACGACTCGGCTCGGTTCAACTCAGCTCAGTTGAAAGGACGTCAGAGACTTGAAGACACGAAGATACAAAACGATGTCTTGTGTTAGTCTGCGTTACGTCTTAGGTTTGTTGTTATGTGCGTTTCGATGTAAGTTTGACCAAGTCAACCATCCTCCGGTTTGACTTGGCCAAACAGTTAGCACATTGTTTGTTTGATGTGTGTGTGTCGAAGGATGTCATCGAAGGATGGTTTGTATCCTTCGATGACCTCGAAAGACAACCTTCGATGGATACATATGGACCTCGAAGGATATCATCCTTCGAGGTATGTATGGATCCTTCGGTAGATTTCTGGTCGACAGATGATCTTTCGATCAGTCTGCCTGATCCTTCGACCAGATTACCTTATCCTTCGACCATACGTGCTGTGTCGGGTATAAATACCCATGTTGTGTGTTCATTTCAAGGGAGAACACCAGAGAGAACACGAGGGAGACTTCATTTGTGAAAACAGAACACTGAGAGCATTCTGTTGGACAGCACACACACACACGAGAGAGAGAGTTTATAGAGTACATCTGTAAACATTGAGCTTGTAACTGGACCTTTCATTCGTATTAATACAAGTGGTGTTAATCGGTGAATATTGTGTGTCGTGCATTTGCGTGTTCTATCTCGGTTTGGCTTTCTCGGTTGGATTCCGCACAACCGAGTTGGTTTGTACACAAGGATTAGGCGACTAGATCCTCCCCTAGCCGGACCTACAGGTTGAACGTGTCATACAACAATCTTGTAGGAAGAATCCCAATAGGCCCCCAGCTTCAAACATTCAGTGAGTCCAGTTTCACCGGAAATGCACTTTGTGGGGATCCTCTTCCTGCATGTTCACCAAATAATGGCGACGCCAAAGGGATTACCGACCAACATGATGAATCTAATGGCACTGATTGGATCCTAGTGATACTTACACTTGTTGGCATGGTTGTTGGCTTCTGGATCGTTTTTACACCATTGCTTGTAAGCAGACAATGGAGAATTGCATATTATCGTTTTCTTGAAGAAATCTGGTTCAAGCTTAAAAATTTCCTCTTTCTCCTGTTCCATAGTAAGTCTTGACCTTTATTTTACTTTTCTATTACGTTCTTTGTTTACATGTTAAGATTAATTTGAAGAAACTTTTGAAAAACATTTAGTTACATTCTCAATATTGTCAATTTAAGTAGTGATACCATGAAGCAAGGTTTAAAAGATCGGAAACGAGTTTCGAGGCGTTTTCCCTTCGCCTCACGAGGCGCCTCGAGGCGTAAGGCCGAGGCGGTATTAATAAATAAATATAAAAATTATATATATTATAAAAATAATAATACTAACTAATTTCATCATCAGATTCATCAAAATCATCAAAAACATACATAAAAAAGACATGAAATGCTTGAAATTGACACAAAAAGTAAAAAATATCAAAAACAATTATGAAAATCCAATGAGGCGCACCTGAGGCGCAGCCTTTCTTAGTGCCTCAGCCCCTCTGAGGCGCATATGCAGTAAAACCCCCATGAGGCGCGCCTCAGACTCTTTTTTTGGCCGTTTCGCCTCGAGGCGCACGCCTAAAGCGTTGTTTAAAACCATGCCATGAAGTTTTGAGAATATACATACGTGCACAAACACACATATAACCATATATAAACTTTGTTTCCAGGCCTCAATTTTGTGTTTTAAACTGAATTTTTGTGTTCGTGTGTATGTTTGCTTGTGTGTGGTTTAAATATGGGTTTATATGAACATGATGGCGTGTTTCGTGTGCTAACAAGTACTATTTTTAACTATTTTTAGATATTTATTGGTTAATGGGTTTGGGTCTCCTTAAATTGAGTTTCGACCAGACAATAAGTGTTTAAAATAAAGCAAACATGAATGAGATATGTTTGCTAAAAGTGATTTGTTTGAAACGAAAACAGTTTCAAGAATCGGGTGGGAATCCTTTTACATCATAGATGGGTGAAAAAACCTTAAACTTATTACTAAACCTTAAACTTATTTATAGATAACAAGTTAATATACATGAGAATCTCATACTTGTATTTTAATCTGAGACCTATATGAGCATGCGCGATAGTGTGTGCATGCCCGCAACTTGCAGACATCTTACTAAAGAATCCAGGAAAATGTGTACATTTTATCAAGTTACTTCTATTAATATGAAGAAATATAATACTATAAAATTCAGTGGCGGACACAGGATTTCTTTTCCTGGGGTACGGAAATTTTTTAAAGATTTTAGACCCCTAGCTATATAAATAAAAATAAAAATTCAGTTCATAGCGGGTCGGATCGGGTCGGGTCATGTAAAACAAGTAAGCATAACCAAACAAAGTTTCATAGCGGGTCGGATCAGGTCGAGTCGGGGCGGGTCAATTTCAATTTTTAAACAATCAAACCCTAGTTCCCAACTTCCTATCACATTAACAAACAAAGTTTCAAGTAAAACAAGTAAACAACATAAAAAACCATCATAAGTAAAGTAACAACAAAAAAATATCAAAGTTCAAACCCTCCACTTCTATTTCTCTTAATCATTAAATAAAAAAACAAAAACAAAAAACTTATCTAGAACATACCTTGGTCTTTAATTAGAAGAATCGGCGAAAAAAAGTGATTCAACACCTTTCCTCTTGACAAATCACGCCATAACTTCCCTATTCATGGTTCCTTCCTAATCCTATCACATACAAAACAAACAAGGATCTTAAGGTGTTCAACCATAGCCCATATTTCTTAATTTTCAATTTAAAATTTTGAATTTCAAGCCATAGTAATTGTTGTTTACCAACCAAAAATCATATAAACAACATAATCATCCGACTAAAGACTAGAACAACCCAAAAAAAAATCAAAACACATAAAATTTCAAACCATTTTAACATTTATATAACTCTATTTCTCTTGAAAAAAATCACATAAAACATCAAAATAACTCAAATAAATGAAAGTACCTCTTTTAATTATAAGATTTCGGATGGAGTGATGGCCGGATTTTGGCGAATCCGGCGGGGGGTTCGCTGGGGAGATCACAGGCGGGAGATGGTGGGACGAATTGGGTTGGGTTGTTTTGTATTAGTTGACTGGGTAGTGTTTAATAAATAATAATTGGGCTTGAGTAGATTAATACTTAAATTCATATTTGGGCTTGAGTAATTGGGTTGGGTTTAATAAAAAGTAAATTGCCAAAATCGTCAAGGTTTAGGCATGTTTGTTATTTTCATCTAAAACAACTTTTTTTTTTCTATACAATATAGTCCTTCACTTTTGAGATTTTTTTTGTCATTTTCATCCAAACATCTAATTTGCTTTATTTTTTCTATCAAACATTTGGATGAAAATGACAAAAAATCACAAATCTCAAGTACGGTTTTGGCAAAAAAGTCAGACGTTTGAATGAAAATAACAAAAAATCCCAAAAGTGAAGGACTATATGGTACAAAAAAAGTTATTTTGGATGAAAATGACAAACATACCTAAACCTTAGGGACGATTTTGGCAATTTACTCTTTAATAAATATATCAGTGTTTAGAATTTCTTTTTTTTATATAAATTCCTGAGATTTTTTTTTCTAAAGTGGGCGGTTGAAAATATCCAAGAGGGCGGTTGAAAATTTCTAAAGGGTGCGGTCAAGATTTTCCAAGGGGTGTGGTTTGGGTTTTACGCGAAAAAATAACACAATTTTTTTTCAAGGGGTGTGGCCACCCACCCACGCTAAAGGGTGGGTCCGCCCCTGATAAAATTTCATTAACAAGTATGTAAAAGTAATAATTTGAAACACGAAAAAATGCATGGATTACAGGCGACAATTTGAACTATATATATTTCTTAGTGTATATTTATTTTATACTTATCTCCTAGTCATTAGTCTTAACATTTGTTCTACAATTAATTAATACATTGGCTCGCAGGTCTCACAAAGAGGTGTAGGTCCAATATCTAGATAGAGGGGTACCTCTTAAAATCGAATCATTCATACAAGAGAAGATATAGATGTTACTGGTGTGTTTGTAATAATTTATTGTCCCCTTCTTTAGGATTTGTAATAACTATATATGGATTCTTACTTTCATACATGTATTGGTGAATATATGTTACTTTTGTTTATTCACTAGTGGTGTGTTTCGGTGTTCTCTGCATATCCGATGTTTGTTTGCTTAAAATTTCGATCACTCAAAATTGTTTGCCGTTTTCATTGTTATCCTTAGATTTTGATTCAAGCTTTCTTATCAATGTTTAGATTTGGAACAAGTTTCGATTTATTATCTTTTATTATTCTGTTCTTTCTTTCAATAAATTTTGTTGTGTGTTTATAGTTATATTTTTTTTCTTGCTCGTTTGTTGAGTAAATAGAACTTATTCAATGAACATATAAAAAAAATATTATAATTATTAAGAATTAAACGGGGTCTTCTCTCTCCAATCAGTCAAACAAAGAAAGGAATACGTTAAGTTCTTAGGGTGTCCGGGGCGCTTTGAGGGGAGGGATGCGGGGTGTCAAGTCCCCGAGCGGGAACACCGCCGCCATCAACTCGGGGAGGCTAAGCGGTGAGTGGGAGCGGTGTGTATTCACCGATGAGAGATGCAATTTTTTTTGAGTTTTTTTTTTTTTTTTTTTGGTTTTTCTTTGTGATTTTTGAGTTTTTCCTTGTGATTCTTGAAGAACAAAGTGCAGAAGAAGAAGAAGAAGAAGAAGAAGAAGAAGAAGAAGAAGAAGAAGAAGAAGAAGAAGAAGAAGAAGAAGAAGAAGAAGAAGAAGAAGAAGAAGAAGAAAAAGGGGAGGAGGAAGAAAGAAGGAGCAGAAAATGATTTTTGAGTTTTTTTTTTTTTTTTTACTTGTGATTTTTAATTTAAAAAAAACACTTAAATTTTTTTATTACTTTTAAAAATACCCCTCAAACTTGTTTTTAATTAAATGAAATGTTCTATTTTTTATTTTTATTTGGTTTTAATTTATTTAAATTATGTTTTACTTTTATAAAAATATTTATATAAAAAAATAAAAACCAAGTCCCCCAAGAGAGGAGTGCCGCCATCAAATTGAGGGTGTTGGGGGAGTTGACGTGGCGCGTGCTGATTGGGGGAAGTTAAGAGAGGTCACTCCCCTAAGAGAGGAGTGCCCCTCTCACCCTTAAGCTTTCTTCCCAACTAATTCACCATTCTAGTTTAGTTGTGTGAGGATGAGAACAAAACAATTTTCTATTTTGTCTCATAAAAGTCCCTCAAGAATTTTTTTGAACATTAAAATCCCTTCACATGTTAAATTTGAACAAAATTATAAAAAAAAATTAAAACAACTTGGAAACGTTAAAGGTGTTCATCGATTCTTTTCGGTTTATTCAGTTATTTGATTTGATTTATCTGTTTTGAAAATTTTGAGTTAAACAAAAATCTAACCAAACCATATGAAATTTAAGTACTTCAAAACTAAATCACAAGCCGTGTTCGAATTCGGCTTGGTTTTCGGTTTCAACCGAATATAGCGAATTCGTATTATTGGGTTTTTTTCGACTAAATTTTGAAGTATGGTTTACCTTGGTTATTCGGTTTATCGGACAACATATAAATTGGATTCATTTTGTTTGGTTCGCGTTTAATCCCATTTTTGTTCAATTTTGAGTTCTAACCGTTTTCGGTTCCGTAACAATGACCTATAAATTTTCAAAATAGTTGTTTTAAAAAAGTTTTGGTCATAATTTTGTTCAAATTTAACATATGAAGAGACTTTAATGTTAAAAAAATCTTGAGAGATTTTTATGAGATAAATGAAAAGGTATGTTAGGTTTTTTTTTTTTTTTTTTTTGACAATTTTAATTTTATTTACTTTGCATGTTTGATTGTTTATACAAGCATATATATAAAGCTGAGGTGAGATTAGGGGTGTAAACAAACCCAGAGGCTCGAGAGCTACTCGTGATCGGCTCGGTTAAAAGCTCGAACGAGCCGAGCCTTAACGAGCCCGAGCTCGAGCCCGAAATAGAGCTCGTTTTGTTATCGAGCTCTCGAGCCTAAAATACAAAGCTTGTTTAGGCTCGCGAGCCTAAACGAGCCCATACAAAATTTTAATTTTTTTTATATATAATATATTAATAATGATGATAACATTATTGAGCCGAGCTTTGGCTCGTTTAATCGATGTTGAAGTGAGCTCGAGTCGAGCTTTTAGCTTTGTTAAGGTTGTTCTCAAAATAGTTCTTTTACTCGCGAGCCGAGCTCGAGCTCAAAGAAGTAGGCTCGAACCGAGCCGAGCTCGAGCTTCATAAAAACCTAACGAGCCGAGCTCGAGCCTGGTCGAGCTCGGGCTCGGCCCGGCTCGTTTACACCCCTAGGTGAGATGACAGTGATAGTCTTTTCGCATCATTGTTCCACAAAAAGAAATCAGTCAAATTATTTTAGAAAGTACAGGGACCTATTTTGTAAAACTGAAAATATAGAAAAAAAGTACCGAAATAACCTAAAAATAAATAAAACTGCTGGCTATGGGGTTCGAACCCATGCGCACTTATGTGCAGAAGATCTTAAGTCTTCCCCCTTAACCTCTCGGGCAAACCAGCTTTTGTCTTACATTTGAACTTTTTAATATAAAGCTATATCATTGTCCTTTTTTTGGTGTGTATATAATAACTATATATTTTTTAGAACGTTTTTTTTACAAACAATATTATGTTAAGAACTAATAAAGTGAAATCGCGCTACAGGGTGGGTGTTTAATTGATATAGGTTGACAAAACCCAAAATGAAAAGGTAAGAATGACCATAGCATCGATATTGTATACCTAATAGAAGATGTCGATATGTATTTTACAGCAAATGTGAAGAAACACGGGTTCACCGCCGGGATGACTAGACCGCGTTCTACATGAGGGTGAAGAATCACATCTTGTTCTTCCTCTTGAACCTAGATCTGCAATGGAGAAGGAAAGAAAGTGGAGCTGTAGAGATTGCCGGTAGGAGATGACTCTCCTGTTTCCAGCTACAAAAAGTGTGGCGGCTCCATATGCTCTACCCCAATAATGAGGTGAAGACCTCTTTATATAGGGGGATATGGGCCTCCCCTAACCTCAATGGGCCAGGCCCAGTTAGGGGTTATCTCTACAAGCCCCGACCCAAAGTAGTGTAAACTACATCGCGTTGGGCCTCGCGGTTGGGTTAGTAAGCAACAATAATAAATAATTAATATAAAAACAACAAGTGATGGTAAGTCTGACCGCTCGGGTCGGGTTTAGCACCGTACCCCATCAAGTCCCCCAGTCTAGTGCTGCTCCGCGTGCAAGCGTGGTAGGAGTACTAGACTTGTTAGGAGTGCTCGAAAGTAGATTGAGTTTTAGGCTTACCTGTCGCCCAGGTGCGGGAAAGTTGTTGGCCATGCTTGTTGCGTCTGTCTTTCGCTGTGAGTAGAGATAATGGAGCAGTGAAATAGTACATGACTGTTCATCGTGGGAATTGGCTGTGCAAAACTTGGTGCACGCTGATTGGTTTGCTCTTCTGCCACTCGTACCTTTCTTGCTTCCTAGAATGAACCTGCGCCGCCACCGTTGTGCGGCCTTTGGTGTGTGTGTCCACCCAGCTGGCGCGGGGTTTAGGGATTGAGGGCCTTCATTCAGGATGCTAAGTGTTGAATCTGATCTTCAATCCCGTTTGAACCTCGCACGCGGCTTAGGTTTTGTCTAAGCAGCCCGCACATGGTCTGTAGATTAGTTTGATTAACGTATAAGGAGTATGTCTGCACGGCTTTTTGGGATCATACCCCTTCAAGTCCCCCCAGTCCAGTGCTGCTTCCATGCGCGAAGTAAATGGTTGAAGCTCTGGACTCAGAGAAAAGAAAGTGTGTTGGTCTTCAAAGCATTTGTTAGGTCATGGTAGCCGGTGCGCGTGTAAGTGTTTGTCAATTAATACGGCGTGGCCACCAGGCTTGCTTACTGATCGGTGTTGCTTTTGAGGGTTGGGGCGCATGATCATCGACTGATGATGCATACGGCGCAACCCTTGCTAGCTTCAGTGTGAAGTCTCGTTGTAAGTTTAAGCGGGAAATTCTTCGAATTTTGAATTCTGACAAGTTGGCGCAAATGTCGTTGATGGTGACCCTTGAGTTGGTTGTTGACACGGCGATCATTATGTTGTCACTGACGGTTCGCCTTTGTCAGGTGAGTGTGGCCCAGCTTTAGCGGTGTGCACACAGTCGTCTGGCTATTGTAAAATATTCACCCTATGGTGTGACTGCTGTTGGTTAGCGCAAGGTGCGCGCGTGTCTTAAGCCGTGAAGCGTATATATTTATAGAGTTTGAATCTTTGTAAACTGCTGTCTACAATAGTTGCACGTGTTAATCCACTTTGAACAGGTTATCGCGAATGAGAATTGGCATAAAGTTGCGTCATGAATAATGAAGTGGAGACTCGAGCCTGCGCTAATACTCTGGTGTAACGTAACAACAATGTGGCATGAAGCAAGGAGATGTGGCTTGTCTTGAAAATTGTAAGAGTAAGCGAAACTTTATTTCAGCCAATGCGTTTTTGCGTATACCCAAAGTGGTGCGTGCATTTGTAGCACAGTTTACGTTTTGTAAGCGTTTTCATATATGGCTTAAGCATGTGCACGCGGGCGACACACACGCTCGTATGTAAAGAAGCAGGGTCACATGGAGATTAGCGTGTTTGCATGTGTAGAGGCAAGGCTCGCATGGAGGCTGAGATGATCGTATGTAGAACAACAGACTCGTATGGAGATCAACGTGTTGGTATGTAAAAGAGCTTGCGCGCATGTCGACTTACGTGCTCGTAAGTAATGGAGTATGCGCGCGAGGCGACTAATGGGCTCGTATGTAGAGGAGCATGCGACTTACGTGCTCAAATGTAACGGAGCATGCGCGCGTGACGACTTACGTGCTCAGATGTAAAGGAGCATGCGCGGTTGGCGACTTACGTGCTCAAATGTAATGGAGCATGCGCCAGCCGGCGACTTACGTGCTCGTTTGTGGGGCAGCAGGCTCGCATGGAGGCTGAGATGCTCGTATGTAGAGCAGCAGACTCCTATGGAGACCGGCGTGCTCATATGTAGAGGAGCATGCGACTTACGTGCTCAAATGTAACGGAGCATGCGCGCGTGGCGACTTACGTGCTCAGATGTAAAGGAGCATGCGCGGTTGACGACTTACGTGCTCAAATGTAATGGAGCATGCGCCAGCCGGCGACTTACGTGCTCGTATGTGGGGCAGCAGGCTCGCATGGAGGCTGAGATGCTCGTATGTAGAGCAGCAGACTCCTATGGAGACCGGCGTGCTCGTATGTAGAGGGCGCTTTTTAGGCTTTCATCGGCGTGCGTGTGAATCAATCGTTGCGATTTACCGATTGAATGTATTGTCAGTTCTGCAAATAAGTTGACAAGGTAAGTCATAATAACGAGTCAGATATATGGAAAACCTTGTACCGAAACGTTGTCCTTAGGAGGTGCTCGTTCTGTACATCCATACTTCGTAATATTTTAAAGCGATTTTGACCCTCTCAATGGTGTTGCACCATACGGATATCAGTTTATTGCTGCTAAATAGATGTTAGTAGCATTGAAATATGATAATAATAAGCAATGTTACAGTATGTCTAGGAAACACCACATGGTTGTTAATCGTTAAAACGATAAAACTGTTAACCATGACGTTGAATTGAGTCGATCCGCTTGAACTTGGCCACCTTAGTTTATTGATGGCATTATATAGTAGTTAAACCTTATAAATAATTCAAGTGTTTCCAAGAAACAAAATGTGTGGATAAGATCCACATGTTAAATAATCACCTTAAAGGTGTGTCAGAAAAATCACTAGCCATTTTATTGATTATATACGACAGACACTTCGAAAAAGGAAGGACCTTTTTGCAAATGGTATTTCATTTAGTATAATTATTATTAAATTGGATTTATTAAACTGAATTTGAAGACAAATGTTTATAGTATGACATGTACTAGCGACATCATGATGACACACACTTCGCTTAAGTCAAAAACCATGAACCAAGTATGTTGACTTGTGCTCTCATTTTATTAATTGATTTGCATTACCAACTTTCTAGAAAACGAAAGTCTTAATAAAGTCTCAAATTCATTTGAATATTAAAGAGGACGAGACTAGCATGCATGTGTGGCGCGAGACTTTGCCATTTGAATATTAAAGAGGACGGGACACTGGGATTTTTTATGAAATTACTCGGTGAAATACGGCTGACCAGCATGCATGTGTGGCGCGAGACTTTGCTTGCATGCGGTGGCGCCTTTTGGCGGGAACAAGTTTATACTTGCTTGACACTGTGTTATGGCAGACAAAAGCATGCTCGCGCGGTGGACATACCCGCGCATGTAGAAGTTGCTCGCGCATGAAAGCTCGGTCGTGCGACGTAACCGTGCCCGTGTATAAAGGTTTACTCACGCGGCGGACCGTATCTGCGCGTGAAGGCCGTGCTCGCGCATGAAAGTTTGGTCACGCCGTGTGACCGCGTCCGCACATGAAGGTCGTGCTCGCGCGTGAAAGCATGGTCACGCGGCGTGGCCGTGTCCGCGCATGAAGGTTTATTCACGCGGCGGGCCCGTATCCGCGCATGAAGGCCTTGCTCGCGCGTGATGGGGTTGTAATTGTTCGAGACATAATAGAAGTGGAGGCAAAGTAGTACCTTGTATGAAGCTAACTTGTGTCACATATAGGAGAAAGATAATTCATTGTGAGCAGGGTGGAGGCATATCCTTGTTGCGTGACTCATCGAGTTCATGATTGCATGCGCAGGTGACTAATGCTCGCGACGTAGTTGATGCTGGAGGTGACTAGTTAATGCGCGCGACGTGGTTGATGCCAGAGATGGCAGGTTAATGCGCGCGACGTGGTTGATGCCGAAGATGGCAAGTTGATGCGCGCGACGTGGTTGATGCCGAAGATGGCAGGTTGATGCGCGCGACGTGGTTGATGCCGAAGATGGCAGGTTGATGCGCACGACGTGATGGCCGGTGGTGGTAGCGCGACCGGACTCCAGTTGTAACGGGGTAAATTAGAGAGATCATTTGGGTGTAACTAAGAGTCTAGTACATACCTTTCAAAAAAAAAAGGAGTCTCGTAAATGGCGACAAAATAGGGGAATGTCCAGTACACCCTTCTGTCTTGTCAGTTTGTGTCCCCTCAAATGGAAGTGTATGCATCTAGGGGTTATACCTTGTGTAACATGAATTGTAACTTGACAACTGTACACACTTTCTAAAAAAAATTAATACAGCTGTATACATCATTGTGAGATATTTTGACTAACCCATGCACAATATGCTTATACATCATGCATAATCACTTGTACCTTTAGGTTACAGGAACACCTTGCATCATAACTTGTACCATATATAATTATCATTTGGTATCATGCACGATGTAGTTGTTTGAGGCAAGCAATAAAAGGAGATTGTGCAACTCCCACTTGTACATCATGCTTTACCACCTATAAACTCACTTTTACCATATGAGAGAAAGATAATGTAAAATATGATTAACGTTAACATGATAGGATGGACAAATCTCAAGTTGTATGATAAACAAGAAAACAAGCATCATCCCAACGGATCTGAGTCTTATCGCAAAAAAGAATCTTTGAGTTTCAGATCCGAATTTTTACGCCCCCCTTTTCTTTTTCTTTTTTATTGCTAAAAAATTAAAAGTTTTCAATCTGAAGCAAGATTAAGGGCGGAATTCTTCCAGAACTAAGATCTAGAACTTTGTGAAGAGAAGAAACACAAGATGTGGTTCTGAAACCCTAGAAGTATCAGATCTAGGAATAAGAAAACTCAAACCTGAAGTTTTTTACCGAGAACCGTTTGTAAAACTCAAGGAAAACAGATCTGGAAGGTCGGGTAGAGAAGAAACCGAGTTGTGACTCTTGTTGGGTTTAGAATTCATATCGGTGGGCGCCAATGAAGAAACACGGGTTCACCGCCGGGATGACTAGACCGCGTTCTACATGAGGGTGAAGAATCACATCTTGTTCTTCCTCTTGAACCTAGATCTGCAATGGAGAAGGAAAGAAAGTGGAGCTGTAGAGATTGCCGGTAGGAGATGACTCTCCTGTTTCCAGCTACAAAAAGTGTGGCGGCTCCATATGCTCTACCCCAATAATGAGGTGAAGACCTCTTTATATAGGGGGATATGGGCCTCCCCTAACCTCAATGGGCCAGGCCCAGTTAGGGGTTATCTCTACAAGCCCCGACCCAAAGTAGTGTAAACTACATCGCGTTGGGCCTCGCGGTTGGGTTAGTAAGCAACAATAATAAATAATTAATATAAAAACAACAAGTGATGGTAAGTCTGACCGCTCGGGTCGGGTTTAGTACCGTACCCCATCAAAATGAGAATAACGAAAACGAATATCCGTAAGGCTTTTGATAGAACTGAAATTGGCACGGATGTTGTTCGGTAAAGAATGGCCATAGTACCGATATTGTAACCACTCAAAATTTGAAACATTTGTTAATACTAAAATAATGTGTTTAGTTATATATTTTGTTTTGAATTAAGGAAAAAAAAAACTCCAAACAAAGATTAAGAGCATTCACATCTTGTTCATCAAATTATGTGAGAGGCTCCTCTATATTATAGATAGTGGTTACGAGGGTTTGTGAGTGGAGAAGAGAGAAAATGTTATTGTTCGTCTGAAAATATGAAAAAAACATTGTTCACCCTATAATTTTTTTAATGTTTTCCGAAAGTGGTTGTGAGTAGATGATGAAGATGATGGATAGGATGTGAATGCTTTAACAAGCGGAAGAAAAATAAAGTTAAGTCGTCACTTAAGTTAAATAAAATAAATGTCGCTAATTATATTAAGCTATCGATTAACCCATTTGGTTATAAGCTTTGCTATTATCACAAATAGATTGGTGTTCGATCCCCATGATCAGTAAGATTTTGGTCGCAGGTCTAAGCAAGGGGGCTAACTTTGTTAAATACCTAGTTTTGACTTTTGAATGCCGAACCATGAATTAAAAAAACTATGCAATATATAAGCTTAGATGTGAAACCCTACAAAACTAATCATAATTAGTAGGAAAGAGAAACACAAAATACATATGTCCAGGCCCGGCCCAAGGGTAAGTCAAACAAGGCTCTTGCTTTGGGCTTCCACACATTAAAGGCCCCAATTTTTACATTTTATTTACATATTATTATGCCCAAGGGTAACTAGATGTTTAAAAGCTTGCTGGATGTTAATTTGTATAACAGGTTTTTTTTAATTTCTTTTCATTAGTTGACATAAGTGAAAAGATTAACTAGACCATTATATAATTGTTTAAGCATTTGGTACATAAAGTTCATTTGGTTTCAGCAACATTAGCCTTATTAATAGTCTAATCTTTGTTGGATGTTTATGATAAACAAAAAGGAGGACATTTACAGGATCCTAGTCTAGAGATGCCTAAACTATCTGTTAGTGATAAAGTTAGCAAATACTCGATACCGGTAACGTGTATTGTAACTTCATGTTTATATAAAATTTACTTTAAACGTTCTTTTTTTTTCTTTATACAAGAGCCTTAAATTTTTAGTTCACTTTATGCCTCACATTTGATTGAGTCGGCCCTACATATGTCTGTTGATACATATTTTGTGGACACGACTCGGTTCGGTTCGACTCAGCTCAGTTGAAAGGACGTCAGAGACTTGAAGTCACGAAGATACAAAACGATGTCTTGTATTAGTCTGAGCTACGTCTTAGGTTTGTTTTTATGTGCGTTCGATGTAAGTTTGACCAAGTCAACCATCCTCCGGTTTGACTTGGCCAAACAGTTAGCACATGTGTTGTAACATGCTTGTGTCGAAGGATGTCATCGAAGGATGGTTTGTATCCTTCGATGAGATCGAAAGATGGACCTTCGATGGATGGACCTCGAAAGATACCATCCTTCGAAGTGTATATGGATCCTTCGATGGGATTCTGGTCGACAGATGATCTTTCGATCAGTCTGTCTGATCCTTCGACCAGACCTGCTGTGTCGGGTATAAATACCCATGTGTTGTGTTCATTTCATAAGGAGAACATAGAGAACACTTGGGAGACTTCATTGTGAAAGCAGAATACTTAGAGCATTCTGTTAACAGCACACACACACGAGAGAGAGAGTTTACAGAATAGATTTGTAAACATTGTGCTTGTAACCGGACCTATCATTCGTTTTAATACAGTGGTGTTAAACGGTGAACTTTGTGTGTCGTGTATTTTTCGTGTTCTATCTCGGTTTGCATCTCCGGTTGGATTCCGCACAACCGGACGTGTTTGTACACAAGGATTAGGCGACTAGATCCTCCCCTAGCCGGACCTACAAGTGGTATCAGAGCCTTGGCTCTTCTCCTTGTTAAAACCGAGGTGTTCTTGCTGTTTTTCGGGTTTTTAAAAGGCTTATATCTTTCTGGAAAACATCTTAAAATCGGAGTAAATCTTGGTGTTTTGCTTTATGTTTTGTTAAAAACCGTGTTATTTTCATGCTCACATGTTAGTCTTTGGTTTTTATTAAACATTTTTAGCAAAATTCGCGTTTGGAAAATCTTCGGTTCCCCAGAAAATTCATAAATTTCTGGGTTGTTCTTCATATTTTCATCATAATATTCAAGTGTTCTTCAAAGTGTTACATCTTTTGATCTTGTTTACTTATTTTCGAAAGTTGTTTGTGCATTGGGAAGGGACAACTGGTTAAAATATTCAAACCAAATCTGGTTTTGGCAGAAAGCAGGGACTGAACATACCTTCTGCCGAAAGTTTCTACCAACTTGTCACCTTTCTCACCAACCTGTCAACATTTGTCAACTGTGTCAGAGCTCATCGAAAGATATCCTTCGAAGTCGAAAGATCATCTTTCGATCAAGGAGGTTCGACAGATACCCATCCTTCGAAGTTTGTGATCTATCTTTCGAGCTTAAGGGAATCTATTCGGAGGATACATTTTCGAAAGATAAGGATCTTTCATTGTGAATCTTTCGAGATAGTTATTCGAAAGATAAGGATCTTTCAAATTGTGAATCTTTCGAAATAATAGCTCGAAAGATAAGGATCTGTCAAATTGTGAATCTTTCGAAGTCTTTGTTCGAAACTCAACAGTGATCTTTCGAACACTGTTGATCCTTCGAACAAGTCTTGATCTTTCGAACAAGTCTGTATCTTTCAATTCGTGTCTGTTTGAACTTAACAGTTTGTGTTTGTGTAGGTCGTCTATTAGTATTTCATCAAAATGAGTTGTACAAGTCCTTGGGACTGGAGTATTGACTCACAATCTAGTCAAGAGCTAACCTCTACTGCAGCTTGGGCGAAAAGTATGTTTCCACCGCCATCAATCAGTCCAAGTCAATGGGCTTTGGTATCCAATCAAAGTCAAAGCATTCAAAATCTTTTGATTAGTGAAAGCGAAACGGGCAGCAACAATCGTCCACCAAAGCTGAACCATATGAATGACTTTCCATCATGGAAAAACCGCTTTCACACGTATGTTCAAGGGCAAAGCACCGATCTTTGGACATGTTTCATCAATGCATTCAATGCTAATCTTGAGGTTGTAGCGTCCACTTCAGAAGGTTATGCTAACATGCTCGAAAATGACAAGAAGGCTTATGAATTGGAGAAAAAGGCTTTTGCTACACTTACACAAGCACTTAATAAAGATATCTATCATCAGTTCTCCTACTGTAAAGACACGAAAACATTGTGGGATGCCTTGGTTGCGACAGGAGAAGGCAATGCAGCTACACGAAAGTCTCGTCATGATCTGTTGAAGAAAGAGTTTGAATCTTTTCAGTTTTTGGAAAATGAAACCCTTAATGATATGACTACACGTTTTTATCATTTGATTAGTGAAATGTTTGCTTATGGGGTTTTGGCAACTCAACAGGAAATGGTGGCTAGGTTTGCTGATGCTTTACCTCCAAAGTGGAGTTCGTTTATTGAGCTGTTGAAGCATACGGGAACTCTTGACACAGTTAACATCTATGAGTTCATCCAGAAGCTGGAACATAAAAATGATGAAGAAATCAGGAAAGCCAAGCGAGTTCCCGCTTCTCAGAATACAGAAATGTATCTTCCAGGCTTCGATGCCTTGGCCAGGTCTAATGCAGCTCAGCAACCAAAACTGCAAACTGCATTTGTGTCCAACACAAGTTCCTTTCCGTTTCCTCAATCAAATACTGCTCCGGTTTTCGATCCAAGGGCTTATATTCCAACATCTCAACCTTCACCTCAAGTCAATCCGGCACAACCTCAATTCGATCCGAGGGCTTACATTCCTGTTCCATCACAACCACAAATCCAACCACAACAAGCATTCTATGGCAACAAACCTGATACTTCAAATCTTTCTAAAGTGAGTATAGAAGCTGCACGGGATCACATTGAAATTCTTACCACTATGGTTAATGCCTACAGCGGATTAGTCGCAAGTCAAATTGGCAACATTAATTTGACAAACGAAGACTATCAGCAGATAGACAGGGATGAAATGGAGTTAATGGATATCAAGTGGGCGTTTGCAAGTGCAGTTAGAAGGGCAAAGGATTTCATGACTCGAACTGGAAGAACTTCGTTGGAAGGCAAAAATGATACGAAGTACGGGTTCAATAAAGATGCTGTCACATGCTTTAATTGCGGTGAAAAGGGTCACTTCAAACGTGAGTGCACGCGACCGAGCAAACAAGGCAACCAACAAGGCAACCAAAGTCCCTTCCAAAATCAAACAAGTACTTCAAATCAAGCTAACAACGAAAGAGGGATAGTAGCTGCTAACAACCAAACCAACCAGTCAGGGCCTTCAAATCCCAACCGGGCATTGATAGTTCAAGCTGATGAAGGATGTGATTGGTCTGTACAATTGGGAGATAATCATCAAGGAGGTGGAACTGCATGCTATGCAAAAATTATCAATCACATCAAGCATGTTCACAAGGAAGAGTTTTCTGAAAGTGATGATAGCTCGGGTTATAGTGGGAGTTCAGATGAAGAAAGCTCGAATGCAGGAGATTCTAATTCTGAAAATGGATCCTTTTCTTATCAGACTGCCTTTATGGCGAATGTCTCGGCCTCGACAAGTCAGGTAAATTCTGATCCTCCTACTCCTAGCATATGTAGTGATTGTGAAGAATTGAAACATGAATGTGCTAATGCTAAACATGCTTTTAAAGAATTAAAACTTGAATGTGCTGAATTGAAGCTTGAATCAGAAAAGCTTCATAGTCATAATCAAAATTTGGTCATTGAACTTTCAAAATGCAAAGAGGCAAATATGGCTTTAACTCGGAACGAAAAAGAATTTAAATCTGTAATAGAAACATTAAAGAAAAGCGTGTCCGAAGTTAACAAAGTGGTTTACCATAAACAAGTAAGTATAAATGAGTACATAAATATTGTTGAGGAAACCAAGAAGCAACTAGCCATTGCCCAATGCGAGCATGATGCGATCAAACAAAAATTGGAAAGTTATTCTAACTCCCGATTTGTGCTTGATCACATCATCGATGTTCAACAACTGAAAGGGAACGTGAAAGGCGTAGGGTATAAGGCGTGTCCACCCCCTTTGAGACATAACTATACCAAAATGCCCGATGAAGAGGATATGCCTCGGTATGAACCCAGTGTGCCTCTTGATTATGAGGAAGTTACTACTGGCCTAGGGTTCAAACCGGACAATTCATCGGAGGGCTCATCTGATAACAAGGAAAAGTCATCATGTGCTTCAAATCAAAGTTCTCCAACCATTGAGGACTATGATTCTTCAGATGATGAATCAGATGTGAATGACCAGGATGAATCACTTGATATGACGAAAGGAGTAGAAATTCCAATTGAGAATCATATTCTTTGTGATCCTCCTACTCCTGTCGTGCAACCTGTTGCCAAGCAAGTGATAGATCCGGTCAAGGATGTCAAGGATGACAAAGAATGTGTGTTTGCTGTTAAAAGTGATAACGTGTTGTATACTTTGGTCGGTGATAGTAAAATTTATTCAAACAAAGATTTTCCAATTAAAAACGTCAATCAATCTTTGATTGACAAAGTGTTTGAAGATACTACGAATAAATTTTTGGGAAAGACCATTCCAGGAATTGTGGTAACACAATGTGATCCTGTTCCAAAATCAGAAATTAGAAACCAATTTGGAAACCAAAAGTCACCGACAAAGCAACAACCAATTGCTTTTAAGGGTAAACAACAACAACGAGCTCCAAAGCCAAAGGCTAAGGTTGAATCAAAAGGAGCTCGTTACAAAAAGAAAGCAAAAGATGTTAAATTTGTAGCATCAAAGGGTACGGATAAAATTGAGACTTTTGAAAACAAATCAAACACTGATTTTGTCCAACAAGTCAAGATTTTAAAACGTAACGCTCAAAACAATTACACCCAACACACAAACGGGTGTGATGTAGGAACAAGTACCTCAGGTGTTACAGGTTCAACACGTGAAAGTCGAACCGGTTCTCCTAAGTTTGTTGAAAGGAGAATTTGTTTCAAATGTGGGAAGGTTGGGCACATCATTAAAGATTGCAAAAACTCGCCCAAACCAAATTTTGTTGCAAGAGCCCCCTCTGAACAAGGTCACTCACAACGTCGTCCTGTTTATCCAAAACATGATAAAAGAACCGTTAAAGAACAGGAAACAAAACAACGACGTAAAAATGTGAAGGTGATTGAAAAGGCGTTAAAACCGGAGGTTGTCCAAACAAAGTTTGTTAAATTAGAAATTAAAAATGAAAAACAAAAACAGATTTGGAAACCAAAATCGGTAACTGTTTCAGGGGGAGGTGCTGTGTTTGAGAATCATCAGGAAATTGAGATCACAATCCTCGATGATGAAGGACGACCCAAGTCTGTTAAGGCTTGGGTCCCCCTCTCCAACTAATCTCTGAGTGAGTGTGCAGGATGTTCCAGGAGGAACTATCGATAGTCATCGGATTGTTGATAGTGGAATGTTCATGCACAAGATCGGCGACAAAAGAGATTGTTGCCTTTGATGGAGAGAAGAAGAAAAGGAAGACAGAATTGTCTATCGAAAGAAATTGAAAAACTTCGACAAATTGAAAATCATTTCAAAGTTTGATTGTTCAAGGCTTTGATCGGGTCCCCAGGATAGATTCAAATCAAAATGTACGCACCTGCAGCACGTGTGAGGTTCAAAATCAACAAGATGAACGTGCAGTGTACATTTCTTCGCGGTGTGATTGAAGAAAAAGTGTTTGTTGAACAAACCAACCGGGTGTGCGGATGCCTTGGCTTGGACTAAACAACCGCACACTACTTCTGAAAGAGAAAGACAAAAACCTTCGCTGGTGCAATGTGGAAGGCCAGCCGGACCCAAAGGTTTATGATCTTGTTGCTGTCAAGAGACTTCTCAGTAGCTACAAAGAATCGACTTTGAAATCCACACCGGGTGGATATCCAGTTTGGGAGAGCACTCGATTCCTTGCAATGCACGAAGCAGTTGCAGGATACGGTTTTTAATTTCTAATCTCTCCTTTACTTGTCGATATTTAAGCTGCTTTATGAATTATTATTATCTCGTACAGCACTCTTTGGCCAGACAATGTTGTCATGGTCCGCACCGCTTACCGACATGCCAACTGATTTTTCCAAAATTCGAGAAATCTTTTCTGATTAAAACTTAATTTTGGTAAACGGCATTGAGGTAAAACATGAGTTAACCGACATCGGTAAATCATTTTTGTAAATATCTTTGTGTTTTAAAATTTATCTTAGTTTGTTGATTTTAGGGGGAGTAAATCCAAATTTGAAAATCCAAAAACATCGAAAAAAAAAATTTTCAAAAGCTCAAAAACAATAGAAAATCAAAAATGAGTTTCCTGGCGAGAAAAAGAGAATATGATAGTAAATCAGTGGTCTGTCGAAACCTCTTTAAACTGAAATGCAAAATGAAAAGCGATAAGCAGCTCTATATAAGATGTATCGGTAGGCTCACAATCATTTTAAAGTGTGCAGGGTGATATAAATCCTTAATCGACTGAAGACCAGGTGGGAACCATTCATTGGCATATGGTCTTAGTACCGAAATTTTGTTTGAGAGATTGCCGAGGTTCTGAGATATTCGGTCTTTATGCTGCTTATCATCTGGGTATCATGGTTGTTTCTTTTACCGAAAAATAACGGGGACGCAAGTCTAGATCTTCCATGATACCATACATACGTGTACATACTGCATTCGACCTCAATAAGTGATCAACAATCACATGTCCAAACAAATAAGTGATAATATATCACATTTATCCGGGAGTCAAATTCGTCTCTCTGCTGTACGAAAGTACTGACCTGTTCACGGACTTGCTCCGGTGCCCTCATGCATCGAAAATCAAGTTCCTCATCAATAAGTGATTCTATCACATAGGGCTTGTTTTCAAATCAAAATAAGTGAGTTTCTCACATCATATACGGTCAAACAGATGATAATCGGTATACTCACCGGTAAGATGAACTCTCGCGCATACCTTGATACGGGAATGTGTCGTGATGTGGATGAACACCGGTCTGTAAGTATAAATCATACCTTAACGTATCCCCTCGCCATGATTACAAATGATAAGTTGAGTTTATGTGGACAACAATACCGATAATTGTTATAGGATGCTTATCTTAATGTTATCTAACTGAACAACAAGAGCGTTTTGGCGTGACCGTACACTGATATGATTCTCTTACCCTCGAAACTCGCAAAAAGAATGTCTGTAGATATTTATTTACTGTTTTCAGTTTATGCATCTTTGTATATATTTATTTATTGCTTTCCGTCTTTACTTTTGAAAAATGAAAAATTCCAAAAAGATTTTAGGTGTGTTTTAATATAAACTTTATAAAAGCCAAAAAGATTTTGCTTCTGGTTTATTTTTGATTGACTGATGTTGGAACTCGAGTCTATCCTACCCAAAATCCTGATCGTAAGCCAGAAAACAATTGCATCTTCATAAACAGTCGAAGTTAGTCAAGTTTTTGAAAGTTAAAGGATTAAAATTGAATATTTTTCTAAACTTTCAAAATATTGTCGGTCGGTGTTTGATTGAGATTTGATCTCATATGTGTCGTTTGTTTAAATGATAACTATATTCCAAGCGGTTGTTCTCATTATGCGTTTAGCTTTCTTGCATGTGCAGATGCTAAAGGTGAGGAGAACATGTTCAATGACAAGCTTTGGAATGACGACACGAAGTGGAGGCACTCAAAGGATAAAATGATCGAGTTGCCGCTGACCCTTCATCAACACCACAAGGATCTGAAGAATTGACAAGTCAAAAGATTCACGAGCATGACTCAATGGAGAGTTCAATCTAAGGGGGAGTTTATTGACACACTACCTAAACAAAAAGGGGAGTTTGTTGATACACTTTCTACTTACGACACGTGAAGACTTTGAAGATCCTCCGACGTGGAAGACATCGAAGTTGAACCTCACGAGTAGCGTCCAAGGGGGAGTTTGTTGATACATATTTTGTGGACACGACTCGGTTCGGTTCGACTCAGCTCAGTTGAAAGGACGTCAGAGACTTGAAGTCACGAAGATACAAAACGATGTCTTGTATTAGTCTGAGCTACGTCTTAGGTTTGTTTTTATGTGCGTTCGATGTAAGTTTGACCAAGTCAACCATCCTCCGGTTTGACTTGGCCAAACAGTTAGCACATGTGTTGTAACATGCTTGTGTCGAAGGATGTCATCGAAGGATGGTTTGTATCCTTCGATGAGATCGAAAGATGGACCTTCGATGGATGGACCTCGAAAGATACCATCCTTCGAAGTGTATATGGATCCTTCGATGGGATTCTGGTCGACAGATGATCTTTCGATCAGTCTGTCTGATCCTTCGACCAGACCTGCTGTGTCGGGTATAAATACCCATGTGTTGTGTTCATTTCATAAGGAGAACATAGAGAACACTTGGGAGACTTCATTGTGAAAGCAGAATACTTAGAGCATTCTGTTAACAGCACACACACACGAGAGAGAGAGTTTACAGAATAGATTTGTAAACATTGTGCTTGTAACCGGACCTATCATTCGTTTTAATACAGTGGTGTTAAACGGTGAACTTTGTGTGTCATGTATTTTTCGTGTTCTATCTCGGTTTGCATCTCCGGTTGGATTCCGCACAACCGGACGTGTTTGTACACAAGGATTAGGCGACTAGATCCTCCCCTAGCCGGACCTACAATGTCTTGTATTGTTCTCATAGATATTCCACATATTATTGATTTTAAAACCAAAGCAAATATGTAATATATAAATATATAGACATGCATACATATCTATTTATATTTGACTATAATCTGCCACTAATTTCAAATCTTTGTTGCATTTTTTGACCCGTAAACCATTTAAAAGTTGAAAATATAAGTCATGGATGTTGGAAATAGAACTCATGGAATTAATGTGGATGTGTTCCAATCATACTTTCATGTAGGGTCACATGAATTTGATGATCATACCCTACCATCATTTATGATATAGCTACTCAAATTCAGTTTATCATAAGTTTTCATATATACACACAACTAGGTATACACCACTTGTGGCTTAATGCCAGGAAGACTTGGGTTCTCTAATGAAGGCATAAGTTCAATCTTTACTTGTGTTATTTTGGTGGATTAGGTAATGATGGATGGAGCCTAGTCTCCTAGCAAAGGTGTCAGGTTCTATCATGAGCATCCGGGTTTTCGTTCCACCGTGTGTTACGCCAGAGAGTGTTTAGCTCTTGTGGTGACACATCTGTCAAGTGACGGTCGACGGTATGCGCTTTCCCAGGGAACGCCTAAGCCAAGCTCTGAAACCAACGTGAGTCCGGTTAAGACAATATAGTCTGACTGGAGTGGAACAAAGAGACTCTTCAATTTAGAAAGTACAGTAGCCTAATACAAAAAAGTTGTGGTTAAAAAAAATATACACAACTAGGGTATAAATATTGTGATCTACTAACTTGCTTATCTTTGTTGAATATGCACTAACTTGCTTATCTTTGTTACTTTGCTGAATGACGTTTTATAATAAGACTACTCCATAAGTTTATGTTATTAAAATATTTTTACCGTTTATACATATATAACCATGGGTGAAACGATTTTATCACTACCTTTTTAATTGAGAGGTCGGAATATAACTTTTTCTACGTATACTTTCATTCTCATCCGGCATAAAAAATGCTCAATCGATTTACGCTGCTACGTATAACCATATTTTATATAGTTGTAACTTGGAAAACAAATACAAAAATTCAACGAGATTGGTTGGTAAAAAGGGACGAGAACCACAATTTGATTTGTACACAACTGTCATGATTATTGGGTAAAAGGTTAAATTCAATGGGTCGTTTTCTCGTATCATTTATGTTTTATATACAACAAATGTGTATTCAATTAATTTCCCAAATATACATTATTAATAAAATCTAATGCGCTCGTTTTGACAATTATCATTGACATTTGAAGAAGACGGATATGGAATAAAGATACAAGTTTTATATTTATAGTAATGTATCAATGTCTTGAAAAATATTAAAATACTTATAACAAATTACTTGTAGGCATGACCCTTAACCCTTAAAAGAGCAACAAGTTAACATGCCACCAAGAGACCTAATCATACAAAATAAAAATTATGGATTGTGCATTATTAAAGTATTTGGTATATAAACTACATAAAATTTACCTTGGATATAAAATTAATTTAAAGTAAAGAAATGGGAGAACCACATAAACATTTATACATGTAGATTCAAGACGATATATAAGGTGATTATGTAAAAGTTTACCAGTAGTTTTTATGTATTAAAACCGAGCATGTATTAAGCATGGCTCCATATTCAAACACAACTTATATAACACATGATATGTCAGTTGATTTTTGAGCCATCAAGTCATTATAATCATTTGAATCAACTGACATATCATGTGGGTGTGGGGGTTCCATGAAAAAGTCTAGGGTTTCCCGTGATGGGGGGGGGGGAAGGGTTAGCATTTTATGTTATAGGATTTTTAATATTTGATGTTATTTTGGAGTGGTTGCACGTTGGAGCCTAGCTTCGAAATTATTTACAGTGTTTGTTGGTGTCTTTGCTGGACAGGAAACATGGTTGCAACAACCCGTGGGTCTAGCCACGGTAAACAGAAGATCGATCAGACTCCAAGCGTGATATATCTCAGCTCAGGTAAAACGTGGATCCCTTAACATGTGCTTTGATTATTTGGTATGCTGGTGGTCGTAATGGTTTTCACGGCTTGTAAAAAATGAAGGGCAACGGATGAGAAAGAGGCGTAACGAAACAGATGGCCGTCGTCTATTAGAATCCGTAGACGATAGCCACAGTACGAAGCGAGTTATTGCTACACGGTCTTCGATGAAGAAGCACAGAGAGATTTTGAACACTTCTGATGGGTCTACGGGGAACGAAAAGAAACGAAGGGGCGTGAAACCAAAGGAAATATCCAGCCTAAAGACATGTTTGTCACACCCCGATTTCCACGTGTCACCGGTGGGCCCGGTGGGGGAGTATCGTGACGTGGTTGGCAACGTAATAGTCAAACAACACAATATAATAATGCACAGCGGAAGCAAATTAAAATAAGATACAACCGAATTTATTTATTGTAATCAAAGTCACAATATCCGGTGTTTATCCACAGTAGGATCGAATAAAAAAAAACGTTTAATGGTTCAACAGACTTCTGGCATCCTAAGCTTGCGAGACTTTTATTGATGCTTAAGAGACAATCCAGCCAATTTCGTTTAGTACCTGCATTCAGTCTTTTTGGGAAAATACGTCAGTTTACACTGGTAAATACATTCAACTGACTCATTTTGGAAAATGATTGAAAATTGGTTTGGATGCATGTGGCATAAATCATTTTATTTAACTTGGGAGAATTACTAAATATTATAATCTTGTGAACGAATTACATGTTACTTATGCGTTCAGTAGCCCGGAACGTATCCGGGTTAAAGATCAATGGACACACCACAATAATGAGTTATACACGGGTGTACGCCTACACCCCGTGCTCAAGTCGCGGCCATCTCGTAAGATGATGCCAAGGATATCCGGGACATGGTCATTAACCCCCCAAAGGCTGTAAAGTAAGCAAGACTGTTTAAACGAGCCGATCAAATTATTCAACTACCCACTAAGCGTGGAGATTTGATGCCCGATCAAGCGGTACGCTATGTACCGTAACCCAAGCCCGTATAGGGAAAATAAGTTAAAAGTATTTATCTGATGCAAGTATAAATCACAATAAGCAGAATGCACGTAGCTTTTACTGTTTCTCCTAATCTGGAACGAAGGTTTAATATAACCTATTAGAATTCTAACGGGTCTTTTATTAAACTTAAGCTTAGACCGGCTAGTTTCAAGATACGGTTCGTACGCACGATTAAGCGAAGACCGGATAGAATGTGATTCAGACCCGAAAAGTTTGGAGACTTGTTTAATATGGGTTTATTATTCACATTCTGGATTTTGAGATAAAACCGTTAAGGTTTGACCCGTTTCGGCTAGTTTATGTAAACTTGTTACATAAACCGAACCGTACGCGTAATAAGCGTGACAGGTAGTCATGAGAGTTATATACAGGTTTCCTAAGTTAATTATGTCTCAAATATGTTGTGACATCAGTAAGGTGTCTTTCGTTATGCTCGAAATGTGTTTAAACCCAAACTAGGCCCCGTAGGGGTAGTTTGGTCATTTAAGAGTTTATAAAAGGGTTTAAGTGATAAACTGAGTTACAGGTCTGATGTAATCAGCAAATATACTCAATTTGCTAAGTTACATCAGTAGGTTAAAGCATGTATGTGAAACTTATCATTTTTAACCAAACTAGGCCCCGTAGGGGTATTTTGGTAATTTCACATAAGCCGACAAGCTCAAAACTGAAGTCTGAGTTTATCAATCTTTGCTTACTGTTAAATTATTATAATTTGCCTCTTATATCAGTAGGTATCAACCCGGGTATGTCCAATATGATTTTAAAACATACTATGCGTTAAAAACGCTAATTAAGGCGATTAAAGGCCATTACCGGGTTCGATACTTAAATCTGACATTTTTATATTTCCAGAAGGCTTAAAATAATTTATTTATCATAACTAATCAGTAGCAAAAGGTTTGGAGTCGTTTAGATGTGTAAAACTCATTTTATGGCCCGTAAGGGCAAAACCGACAACTACCGAATTAAGCCTACGACTATGAGTTATGCTCAGCCTAAAATTAATTAAAAATCTTTAAAATTCCCAAAATAATATATTACATCAGTGGGTAATTCGTTTGATACCAAAAAGTATGTTTAATTAGGCTATACGCTATTTACGCCATTTTATTAACATAAAGCACCGTAATTACGCTAATGAGCATAACTCTTAATCTATAAGTCAAACTGATGTCAAATTTTGCATACAAGTTTATATATCAGTATTTAAGGTTTCTACACTTTTACTTTTCCAAAAATCACGTTTTAAGATAATAAGGGCATAACGGTCAACATACGAGCAATTAACGGAAACATACATATTAATTGGATAATCAACGAAACAAGTACAGAGGCTTATACTATCACGTAACCCAACCCTAATGAAGCATTAAGGCATTTCTAATTCCATCTAACTCGGGCCAGAACTGAAGTCAACGTAAAAGTCATAGTTTCGTGACTTTCGGTTCCGAACCGGTTTAAAACTGAGAGTTGTCGAGTCTGACCAGTTTAGACATGTCCGTATACCTATTACCAAGTTATATTAAGTTTAAAACAGGTTACACGCATCATGTATTGCTAATCATGCATTAAATCATATTTTATATTTCTGTTGACTTTTTCGGTCAACGTTTGACCCGACAAACGACCTAGTTAGGTCTGGAATCAGTACGTGCCCTTATAAGGGTTTAATACCCATATAATTACCTACTTAACGGTACTTTTAATTCGGCATACGACTGAGCTATCATTAACTAATCACGAAGTCAAACCGTAGTTACGTCGGTTTGACTTTTAGCTAAAATACTAAGCTATAATTAATTTAGAAAGGTTAGTCAACTTACCAAGTGTTTAATGATGATTAGAGAGGCCTTGCAATCAGCTTGAAAGCTCCTCAATTGATCAGACTTGGATTGAGAATGGAATGATCAAAGAGTTGCAACTTATGAGGTTTATATAGTGTTCAAGGCACCATGAATTGATGACAACAAAGTCTACAACACTCCACAACTGATATACACATGCCCCTAGTGCCCTAGAATAGTTTAGGGGTCGATCATATGTGAGAAAAACCGGCCTAAAGGGTCAGATTCGCGTTAAACAGGCTGCAGCCTGTTTTCTCGTCGCTGGGCATCTGTTTACGGACCGTAAAGCGTGGCTTACGGTCCGTAAGCTGGCTATCAGACGCGGAAAATTGTTGATCTTTGGCGTTTTGAAGGGGCAAACGGGTATATACGACTTGTGGACTTATTTTTGACAGTTAGGGACCTCATATATCAGTTCTATACCCTACCATTGGCATTAGTTTGCTTTGAATCCAAAAACAATTACCGAAAACCAAGGTTTACCATTCTTTTATTTTTTCTTTGTAGGAGACCACCACTACAATTGTCAACCATTAATGCTAATATTCCCTGAACATTAATATATTCTAGATGTTTTAATATAATTTGAGTCTCGGGATTTATAACGAGGTCGTTCAGAGGTGCAAAAGTTAACATAACGACACTTTTAAATCCTGTCAAACATTTTTTTAAATAATCCGAGTTTATAACGCTTTGTGTCATACACGACACGTGTCGTTATTTTATTGCACACGAATTTTCGGGGTGTTACATCCTCACCCCCTTAAAATAAATCTCGACCCGAGATTTACTGAAACAAATGAGGGTATTTTTCTTTCATGGTGGATTCTAATTCCCACGTATATTCGGGACCTCTACGGGCATCCCATTTGACCTTCACAAAAGGTATATGCTTCCTTCGAAGCTTTCTTACCTGTCGATCTTCAATCGACAAAGGTTTTTCAACAAATTTCAAGCTCTTGTCTATCTGTACATCTGTATGTGGCATGACATGTGATTCGTCAGCGGAACACTTCTTTAGATTGCAGATGTGGAACACATTGTGAATTCCACTGAGCTCTTCCGGTAAGTTCAACTTATAGGAAACTGACCCGACACGTTCGATAACCTCGAAAGGTCCTATGTATCTCGGGCTTAGCTTGCCCTTCTTACCAAATCGCATCACTCCTTTCCAGGGTGACACTTTTAGTAGAACTTTTTCACCTACTTCGAAGTGAAAATCCTTACGACTAGGATCAGCGTAACTCTTCTGCCTATTCCGGGCAGCTTGGAGATTGTTACGTATCTGGACAATCTTGTCCGTTGTTTCAAACACGATCTCTGGTCCTGATAACTGGACTTCTCCAACTTCCGCCCAACAAACTGGCGATCTACACTTTCTACCGTATAATGCCTCAAAAGGCGCAGCCTTTATGCTGGTATGGTAGCTATTGTTGTAGGAGAATTCGATCAATGGTAGGTTCTTATCCCAGCTACCTCCCAAATCGATCGCACATGCGCGTAGCATGTCTTCCAACGTTTGAATAGTACGCTCACTCTGACCGTCTGTCTGAGGATGGTAAGCCGTACTAAAGTTCAAACGTGTGCCCAAAGATTGCTGGAAGCTCTTCCAAAAATGTGACGTGTACCTAGTATCTCTATCAGAGATAATAGCTACAGGTATGCCGTGTAAGGCTACAATCTTATCAACGTATAATTGGGCTAACATATCGGAGCTATAAGTCTCCTTGATGGGTAAGAAATGAGCTGACTTAGTCAGTCGGTCAACTATAACCCATATCGTATCATTTCCTTTCCTCGTCTTGGGTAACTTGGTAATAAAATCCATAGTTACCATTTCCCACTTCCACGTAGGAAGTTCAGGCTGTTGTAGCAAACCTGGCGGTTTCTGATGCTCGGCTTTGACTTGCGCACATGTCAAGCATTTTGCTACATGGGCGGCTACAGACTTTTTCAAGCCTATCCACCAATAATTTGCCTTCAAATCCTGGTACATCTTATCAGCTCCAGGATGAACGGAGTATTTGGAACTATGGGCTTCTTGGAGGATTACATCACGAAGTCCTCCAAAAATTGGAACCCATATTCGTCCATTTAATCGCAGAATTCCGTCCTTGCTAAGAGTTAACTGCTCCTCAGTTACTCCTAACTTTTCATTAGGATAGTTAGCTTCCAACACAGCTTCCTTCTGTGCAGCTAACACCCTTTCTATCAAACTGTTCTTTATCTCCATACGCTTGGCGTTAATTCGAATGGGTTTAACCCTTTCCTTTCTGCTCAAGGCATCAGCGACTACATTCACTTTGCCGGGATGATACTTGATTTCACAATCATAGTCATTCAAGGTTTCCATCCAACGGCGTTGCCTCATGTTTAATTCTTTCTGATTAAACAGATGCTGGAGGCTCTTGTGATCAGAATAGATCACAAACTTGATTCCATAAAGATAGTGCCTCCACAGTTTTAGTGCGAACACAACGGCACCCAATTCCAAGTCATGGGTGGTGTAATTCTTTTCGTGCACCTTTAACTGTCGTGATGCATAGGCAATAACCTTGCCTTTCTGCATAAGCACACACCCCATGCCAGTGTGTGATGCATCACAATAAACTACAAATTCTTCAGCGCCATCAGGTAATGTAAGCACAGGAGCGTTGCTCAACTTTTGTCTCAAAACATCGAAGGACTCTTGCTGCTTAGGGCCCCAAACGAACTTTACTTTCTTCTTGGTCAGGGAAGTTAGGGGTGCAGCAATCCTTGAAAAATTTTCAATGAAGCGTCTGTAATATCCTGCCAATCCCAGGAAGCTACGAATCTCCGTAGGTGTCTTTGGCTCTTGCCAATTCATAACAGCTTCAACTTTAGCGGGATCCACCTGGATACCACGCTCACTGACCACATGTCCAAGGAATTGGACTTCTCGTAGCCAAAATTCACACTTAGAGAATTTGGCATAGAGCTTCTCCTGATGTAGGACTTTGAGAATACAACGTAGGTGTTTCTCGTGGTCAGCTTGATTCTTAGAATAAATAAGGATGTCATCGATGAAGACGATAACAAATTTATCTAAGTAAGGCTTGCAGACGCGATTCATGAGATCCATGAACGCGGCTGGTGCATTAGTGAGCCCAAAAGGCATCACTAGGAACTCGTAGTGACCGTAACGAGTCCTAAATGCAGTCTTGTGCACGTCTTCATCCTTGACCTTCAATTGATGGTAGCCTGACCTCAGATCAATCTTTGAGAAGTAACTTGCCCCTTGAAGCTGATCGAACAAATCGTCGATCCTGGGCAATGGATATCTATTTTTGATCGTGACTTTATTAAGCTCGCGATAGTCGATGCACAGACGCATCGACCCATCCTTCTTCTTGACAAACAAGATTGGCGCTCCCCAAGGAGATGAACTAGGTCGAATGAAACCCTTAGCCAGCAATTCATCTAGCTGCGTCCGCAACTCCTTCATTTCAGTGGGTGCCAATCTGTATGGTGCTCTAGCAACTGGTGCCGCTCCTGGGATGATATCGATCCTAAATTCAACTTGTCTATCTGGTGGTAAACCAGGTAGATCTTCAGGGAACACTTCTGGGTATTCAGAGATGACAGGGATGTCTTCTAACTTCGGTTTGGGCTCATCAATAATCACCTGTGCCATGTAGATGACACACCCCTTCTTCAAACACTTTGAAGCCTTGAGCATGGTCACGTGCTCAGGTAGTCCATACTGGGTATCTCCCCAAATGGTAAGTGACTCACCAGACGGGGTCTTTATCACTACTTGCTTCATGTTACAGACGATTTGGGCCTGGTTATGAGATAACCAGTCCATACCCAGAACTATGTCAAAATCGGCTAACTTAAACGGAAGTAGAGACAGAGGAAAAGAATGGTTCTTAATGGATATAGCACATCCATCTAACACAGTAGAGACGGTTTCTATGGTACCATCTGCTAACTCTACCTCATAGTTTACGCTTAAGGTTTTGACAGGTAAATTCAACAATTTACAAAACTTATGATCTACGAAAGACTTATCGGCGCCTGAATCAAAAAGTACTCTTGCAAAGACATCATTTACAAGGAAGGTACCTGTTATGACATTATCGTCTTTCACAGCTTCTTTCGCATCCATTCTGAAGACTCTGGCATTAGTCTTCTTAGCCTCTTCAGGCTTCTTATTGTATTTTGGGCAGTTAGTCTTGATGTGCCCCTTTTCGTTGCAACGGTAGCACGTTGCATCCTTTATCTTCTTGCAATCCACGGTTTTGTGATCCGTGGACTTGCAAATACCACAGGCAAAAGGTTTTGACTGAGTCTGCGAGTTCGACTCCTGTCTGCACTTTCCAAAGTGCTGTTTCTTACAAGTTTTGCATGTGGGCTTCTCACCTGAACGATGCCCGTCTTTCCTCGACTCAGATCCTTTCTTTTGATCACCGTTCCCACGGTGCTTCTTGTTCGATCCTCGCGAACCATTATCTTCCCGCTTCCTCTTCTCAGCCTCCTTATTCCTCTGCGACCTCTGCCGGACCGCATCCAGAGTGAGGGATAAGGAAATGTCAGTTAAAGACCTGAAGGTAGCTGGCCGGGAAGCTTTTACGCTTGCCTTGATCTCGGGTTCTAAACCACCAATAAAGCGAGCGATTCTCTTTGGCTCCGGGGTTACCAGGTAGGGAACCAACCGGGACAGCGTATTGAAGCTTGTCAGGTAAGCTTGGCAGTCGAGGTTCTTCATCACCAACGATAGGAAGTCAGATTCTATCTTTTCCACCTCATGTTGAGGGCATAAATTTTCCTTGATCAGGGCAATAAATTGATCCCACGACATGCTATACAACGGGATCTTTCCGGAGGCCTCCATCAGGGATCTCCACCATGCCAGTGCTTCACCCTTGAAGGACTGTGACACAAACTTAACTATATCCCTTTCAGCGCACCCGCTGATATCCACCACCGTGTCCATCTCGTCGAGCCATGTCATGCAATCGACGGCTCCTTTCTCCCCATTAAAATCCCGGGGCTTGCAAGATACGAAGTACTTGTAGGAGCAACCCTTGTTACGGGTTTCTTGATGCAGTACTATATGCTGAGATGGGTCACTTTGACGGTTGGTGGACTGACGGTCATCACCATCTTTCTTGGGTCCATTCTTTTTGGGAGGAGGCTTGTTATGAGCCTCAGAATGTGTCCTGGGCTTTGAATGTGATGCAGAGTGGGTCCTACTTCGAGTACCACTGTATTCCTCATACTGTCTATCCAAAGCCTGTGTGATAGCGCCGTCTATGATTGCTTTTAGTTCAGCACCCGTTAACGTAATCTGGGCGTTCTCATTCGGCTCCACAGGATGGCTATTGCCTTCATTGGAGTCGGCCATTTGTATTGAACTGTTGCAGAAAACAAGGTCAATATTTTATCTGGGATTTTATTATGGAATTACCCCTTAGGGTAATTCGTTAACCATGGTAAACAGAGACCATATTTGGTTAACTTATTAATCGCATTAATTTAGGATTTTAAATTAAAATTTATCCTAAACATAAACAATAACAATATATATTAGCACATAAGGCTTGGTCACATGGACAATTTAAATTATAAGCTATGATTTTAGAGAATCAAGACTTTTAAGGTTTGAACCTAGTTCATTACCCTTATCAGACAGGGAGTCATAGCTACCTCTGTCTTTTGGCTCATATAAAAGTGAGCAAGGCCCGTAGGCATTATATTACCCACGTATGGTATCATAGGATCATCTTAATTGATGATCTTAACCCATGATTCAGAGATCATATAATTGGGTTTGGAATCTTCTAAAGAATCCTTATACATATAAGAATGACATGTGATTTTAACAAATCACTTCTGCCAGGAGTGTTAACATGTTTTAAGATGTTAACAGGGATTTGAATCTTTTAAACAGGTCTTACCATTTTGGCCCGGTCTTATATTTGACACGAGGCTAGGTTTCACACTTTAAGATCCTTAATTAAATAATTACATAGGCAGATTAATTTAAAAGGAATGCTTTGAATTTATTTATTTCATTTATAGGTATATATGCACAATTGGCAATCATGAAATTTATAAAAATAACCATTCCCTTTATTCAAAGCATTACACACTTGCCCTAAACGGGTCTTTCAAACTACAATTTTTTTTTTTACCCATGCAGGGGTTAAATAACACACATGCCCACGTAGGGGCTAAATATCACAGATGTCCACGCAGGGACTCATACTTACAATACACCCACTTAGGGGTTTAAACAAACAAACTGGCCCACGCAGGGACCTTACAGCTACACATCATACCCTCATAGGGGTTAACGGAAAATGGAGAGATAGGCCCACGCAGGGGCTCATACAATCATACAACACACATACCCACATAGGGGCTTAACAATCAAATACACCTACGCGGGGGCTTACACAGAAGATGGGAGGATTCAACGATCCTTTTTGTTCTTCCCCTTGATTAAGCCTACTAATCCTTGGAAGAATGTCTGCCTCTCCCTGCGGTCCTCATGAACTACCCGTTCAACTTGATTCAACCTTTGCAAGAGTTCTTCATGTTCGGGTGGTGAGAATCTAGGTGGCTGTGATTGAGCCCGGATGATGGGTCTGGGAGGTATCGCATATCCCTGAGTCGGGTAACTCACCCCCCATGGATCTCCATAGGGTCCTTGGGTGCTGTAGTTTGCTGCTACCATGTACGGATCAGCCTCCGCGTACCCATAGTCATGATGCGTTGGGGGTTCAAACGGGTTGTATCCCATGCCACTCGCATATGCCGGGATTGGGTTTTCAAATCCCATCGGCGGTGGCTATAGTACAGCAGGGTTGGAGGGTCCACCCATTTGTGGGTCCTCCTGGTATGGCGGGTAGTGACTAGCACTCGACTGTTGTGGGGAACTGAAATTGAAGCCCCCCGGTCGTACCGACATGCGTGCACCGGTTCTCCTACGCCTTGGCGGTTGAGGAGGTGCTGGTTGAACTGGTGGCGGTGGAGGTGGTGGCGTAACTGCCACAAACCGGTGATCCTCGGATGAATCTTGATGATGCGGCTGTGGTTGTGGCTCCTGCTGCTGCTGAGACTGCTGCTGCTGATGCTGCCCATGAGACGACGAGTGGTGTGATGGTGTATAATACCACTGGTGTTGATCGAACAGGGCTTGGTAACTGTCTGGACCACCATAGGGTGATCCGTGAAAGGACGATCCGTCGGAGATCTCGATCGGATGGTTTGGGGTACCACTTGCTGGCATGACGGGGTCCGTATCCTCGTCCATATCGTCTGCGTGGTCTCCTGAAAAGTGGTCCTCTGGACCCAGTGGGTTAAAACCCACGGGCTCTGGTATGAACCCTACCGGGTTAAATTGTCCCCGAAAAACTGGTGTAGGGTCTCCATATGAATGATGAGATAGGGATCTCTGAAGTGGTATGTAGGATGGTTGAGGGTTATTGGGTTCATAAGGATTTAGAGCAGGAGGTGTTGAAGTATGCGAAACCGACCGTCTGGCCGGCTCGTACTGGTTTCTTCGGTTTTCCTGAGGGTCGTCACTCTCGGTGTTGGATGGAGCTCGCCTTCGTGAAGGTCCAGCTTCATGATCGTTGGGGGCGGTAACTGGCCCCTTTCCACGTCCTCGTGTTCGGAAGAATCTAGGAGGCATTTTGATGTTCCTGTCAATAAGGCATAAGATAACAATAACAAAAATATAAAATTTAAAGGACAAAACAAAAACCGAATAAGGTGGAATTTATCCTAGGTTATAAGTCTAGACTCGAAGGTTTAGCTATGTGCAATTGTGTAACTGAGATTAAACACAAAAGGCTAGTGTTTAATTCACTCAGTGTTGGCTCTGATACCAACCTGTCCCACCCCGATTTCCACGTGTCACCGGTGGGCCCGGTGGGGGAGTATCGTGACGTGGTTGGCAACGTAATAGTCAAACAACACAATATAATAATGCACAGCGGAAGCAAATTAAAATAAGATACAACCGAATTTATTTATTGTAATCAAAGTCACAATATCCGGTGTTTATCCACAGTAGGATCGAATAAAAAAAAACGTTTAATGGTTCAACAGACTTCTGGCATCCTAAGCTTGCGAGACTTTTATTGATGCTTAAGAGACAATCCAGCCAATTTCGTTTAGTACCTGCATTCAGTCTTTTTGGGAAAATACGTCAGTTTACACTGGTAAATACATTCAACTGACTCATTTTGGAAAATGATTGAAAATTGGTTTGGATGCACGTGGCATAAATCATTTTATTTAACTTGGGAGAATTACTAAATATTATAATCTTGTGAACGAATTACATGTTACTTATGCGTTCAGTAGCCCGGAACGTATCCGGGTTAAAGATCAATGGACACACCACAATAATGAGTTATACACGGGTGTACGCCTACACCCCGTGCTCAAGTCGCGGCCATCTCGTAAGATGATGCCAAGGATATCCGGGACATGGTCATTAACCCCCCAAAGGCTGTAAAGTAAGCAAGACTGTTTAAACGAGCCGATCAAATTATTCAACTACCCACTAAGCGTGGAGATTTGATGCCCGATCAAGCGGTACGCTATGTACCGTAACCCAAGCCCGTATAGGGAAAATAAGTTAAAAGTATTTACCTGATGCAAGTATAAATCACAATAAGTAGAATGCACGTAGCTTTTACTGTTTCTCCTAATCTGGAACGAAGGTTTAATATAACCTATTAGAATTCTAACGGGTCTTTTATTAAACTTAAGCTTAGACCGGCTAGTTTCAAGATACGGTTCGTACGCACGATTAAGCGAAGACCGGATAGAATGTGATTCAGACCCGACAAGTTTGGAGACTTGTTTAATATGGGTTTATTATTCACATTCTGGATTTTGAGATAAAACCGTTAAGGTTTGACCCGTTTCGGCTAGTTTATGTAAACTTGTTACATAAACCGAACCGTACGCGTAATAAGCGTGACAGGTAGTCATGAGAGTTATATACAGGTTTCCTAAGTTAATTATGTCTCAAATATGTTGTGACATCAGTAAGGTGTCTTTCGTTATGCTCGAAATGTGTTTAAACCCAAACTAGGCCCCGTAGGGGTAGTTTGGTCATTTAAGAGTTTATAAAAGGGTTTAAGTGATAAACTGAGTTACAGGTCTGATGTAATCAGCAAATATACTCAATTTGCTAAGTTACATCAGTAGGTTAAAGCATGTATGTGAAACTTATCATTTTTAACCAAACTAGGCCCCGTAGGGGTATTTTGGTAATTTCACATAAGCCGACAAGCTCAAAACTGAAGTCTGAGTTTATCAATCTTTGCTTACTGTTAAATTATTATAATTTGCCTCTTATATCAGTAGGTATCAACCCGGGTATGTCCAATATGATTTTAAAACATACTATGCGTTAAAAACGCTAATTAAGGCGATTAAAGGCCATTACCGGGTTCGATACTTAAATCTGACATTTTTATATTTCCATAAGGCTTAAAATAATTTATTTATCATAACTAATCAGTAGCAAAAGGTTTGGAGTCGTTTAGATGTGTAAAACTCATTTTATGGCCCGTAAGGGCAAAACCGACAACTACCGAATTAAGCCTACGACTATGAGTTATGCTCAGCCTAAAATTAATTAAAAATCTTTAAAATTCCCAAAATAATATATTACATCAGTGGGTAATTCGTTTGATACCAAAAAGTATGTTTAATTAGGCTATACGCTATTTACGTCATTTTATTAACATAAAGCACCGTAATTACGCTAATGAGCATAACTCTTAATCTATAAGTCAAACTGATGTCAAATTTTGCATACAAGTTTATATATCAGTATTTAAGGTTTCTACACTTTTACTTTTCCAAAAATCACGTTTTAAGGTAATAAGGGCATAACGGTCAACATACGAGCAATTAACGGAAACATGCATATTAATTGGATAATCAATGAAACAAGTACAGAGGCTTATACTATCACGTAACCCAACCCTAATGAAGCATTAAGGCATTTCTAATTCCATCTAACTCGGGCCAGAACTGAAGTCAACGTAAAAGTCATAGTTTCGTGACTTTCGGTTCCGAACCGGTTTAAAACTGAGAGTTGTCGAGTCTGACCAGTTTAGACATGTCCGTATACCTATTACCAAGTTATATTAAGTTTAAAACAGGTTACACGCATCATGTATTGCTAATCATGCATTAAATCATATTTTATATTTCTGTTGACTTTTTCGGTCAACGTTTGACCCGACAAACGACCTAGTTAGGTCTGGAATCAGTACGTGCCCTTATAAGGGTTTAATACCCATATAATTACCTACTTAACGGTACTTTTAATTCGGCATACGACTGAGCTATCATTAACTAATCACGAAGTCAAACCGTAGTTACGTCGGTTTGACTTTTAGCTAAAATACTAAGCTATAATTAATTTAGAAAGGTTAGTCAACTTACCAAGTGTTTAATGATGATTAGAGAGGCCTTGCAATCAGCTTGAAAGCTCCTCAATTGATCAGACTTGGATTGAGAATGGAATGATCAAAGAGTTGCAACTTATGAGGTTTATATAGTGTTCAAGGCACCATGAATTGATGACAACAAAGTCTACAACACTCCACAACTGATATACACATGCCCCTAGTTCCCTAGAATAGTTTAGGGGTCGATCATATGTGAGAAAAACCGGCCTAAAGGGTCAGATTCGCGTTAAACAGGCTGCAGCCTGTTTTCTCGTCGCTGGGCATCTGTTTACGGACCGTAAAGCGTGGCTTACGGTCCGTAAGCTGGCTGTCAGACGCGGAAAATTGTTGATCTTTGGCGTTTTGAAGGGGCAAACGGGTATATACGACTTGTGGACTTATTTTTGACAGTTAGGGACCTCATATATCAGTTCTATACCCTACCATTGGCATTAGTTTGCTTTGAATCCAAAAACAATTACCGAAAACCAAGGTTTACCATTCTTTTTTTTTTTTTTTCTTTGTAGGAGACCACCACTACAATTGTCAACCATTAATGCTAATATTCCCTGAACATTAATATATTCTAGATGTTTTAATATAATTTGAGTCTCGGGATTTATAACGAGGTCGTTCAGAGGTGCAAAAGTTAACATAACGACACTTTTAAATCCTGTCAAACATTTTTTTAAATAATCCGAGTTTATAACGCTTTGTGTCATACACGACACGTGTCGTTATTTTATTGCACACGAATTTTCGGGGTGTTACAGTGTTCCTCGCCGAAACAGCTATACAATGCAATATCATACATGTCACAGAGGCAGGAGGAAGCTGTAAAGGAAATGGGTTTCGGTGGCTGTTGGGATTTGTCGTCGACGGAATTCCTGAAAAACTCGCCTTTCATGTTGTTGAACAATTTGACGCTGATAATTTGACATTGAATCTTGGAAACACCCAACTGGTCGTCACCGCAACTTTGATCAGCAAACTGTTGGGTATCCGTGAAGGAGGTTTGAGCTTTGGCGTGATTCCTTCGTCCAAACACTACACCCATCGTTGAAAGGATGGCGTGCTAGGTACCCCTAGGCTTTTACATATCCCCAACTTTAATATCCACGGAGATCCAACAAGACACTTATGATGATATGATGATTTTTCACATTGATTTTGTGTTGCTTTTCCTTACGACGATGGCTTCATCACAGATGAATGCGTATGTGAATGACAAAATTTTAAAGCGTTTAACGGCTGATACACGCTTCGAAGAGTACGACTGGTGCGCTTACATCGTGGATTGTTTACGTAAGTGCAAGAAGAAATGGAAGCCAAGGGACCCAAACAGTTGGTGGGTTGGGCCCCTGACTATCTTGACGGTACGTCCTCAAAATTCCTTGTGATTTGGGAAAAAAAGATTCATGTGGTTAACGACATACCTTTTTTGTGTAGTTGTTGTATGTCGACAACTCAGAGCTGGCCGCGCGAAGCACGAGGGCTGACATTTGGGCCATTCAGTTCTGGACTAAAGACATGTTGGCACGTCGACAAGATTAAGAGATCAAGAATGGCGGGTTTGGGCATGGCAAGTTGAAAGCGATAAGTGTTGGTGCAAGCAGGCTTTGATGTAAATGATGAGACATTTGCGAACACGCGTGTATTTTTGAATGTAAGCCCTTTGCGTCGTACTTTTTAAAGCCTTATGTTTCTTTTGTTCTTGTAATAGGAGTTTGTTGACAGCGTTGAGAAGTGGGTAGATAGGTTCGGTGACGTTCGGGTTAAGATCGAAACGCACTTAGGTGCCCGTTTAGCCGAGGACCCAAACAACAAGGGCCTCCATGGGCTAAAGCCTAGGTACATTGATGTGTTGAATGAGGTGCCGATTTGGTCCGCCGAAGCGTTGGACAACTTTGAAGAGGGACAAATGTTCAAGTGGGCGTCGACAAGCGCCCACCCCGGACGTAAGCGCAGGTATCGCAAAGCACCACCCCCAACTTTTTTTTCCACAGAATATGTATCTGAAAATGTGAAAGACATGATTTCAGACGCAGCCGCTTCGAAGAGCATAACACAGATACTGATTGAGTTGAATGCATCTTCGGTATGCACACACAAAAAGAAGAGATCGAGCAAACGACTAAGTGGTGGGCCCTTTTTTTAAAAAATCTTACTTATTGTCCGCACCCCTCGTAGATCCGTATCCTGTTATTTTATTGTTAACCTTAAATCGTGACCAGGCGTCAAAGGGTGTCAGATTATGAATAGTTTGGAAGCAGTTACGGTGGACGACGACGATGGAGAAGCGGTTGATTTAGGTGTCTGTACACCTATTGCTCCACGTGTGGAACCCATTTCTAATGTCCCCGTGTGCCATATGACGGATAACATCTGTACACCGAACGTGGAGGTGAGTATGGGCAATTTGAATGAAGTAGCGGGAGTTGAGGCGCATGATGATGGACGTCGAGACAGTGCGGTTGAAAACGTGGATTTGGTATTGAGGGACGCTTCAGATGCGCCTTCTACTTGGGACCAAGGTACGATTACGACGGAAATTTAAAAAAAATGTCTTAGTGTTAACAGCCAACATGGTGTTGTATATATATGTGCGTATTATTTCTAACATTTGGCAACGGGATAAAAAACAGGGCATGTTGATTTAGAGCAAGACGGGCTTAATGCCAAGAACGACACGTCAGCCATTATGCGTGTTTTTGATGGGATCGAAGAGCTTCGAAATACAGGTATTAAAAAATTGTTTATTACTCCGTTACGTTAACAATGCCACGTTGAGTTTCTGTTGGTCGTGTGCAGGGGGGGTGAAATGTCAAACGATGAAACTTCACAGCTGGGGGTGTCGCCGTCTTCGGGTGAAGACATTTGGCCTCGCGTTGTGTGCGCACTATACGCGCCAAGTCGGGGTCCTCCCACAGGTCTCCCGTCGTTGATCGCACCTCCGTCTGTCGGCCCCGTGGTGCGATGGACAAAAAGTTTGATTGCTGCGAGGGTAGCAGGTAAATTGGTACACAGTTTATCTAGTACAACCCCCACGTGATAAGATATAAAATTATGAAATCCTCGTGATACTTTTGCAGAACTTGAAAGGACGCGACACACAGTAGGGGACGCAGTTTCTGTGAGGGGGGGGCAGGTCAGCGACTTCTTTTTATTTTTTATTTTTTTATATACACTTTTGAAACAAAAACCAATTTCCCGCCGTCCTGACCCAACCCTCATGTGGGAATGTGTGGGCGTAGGGCAAGCAGATGAGGAGCATGCGGTTGATAGTGGTTATTCCATCAGACGCATGTCGGGTGGATCAAAAGTTGGTTTAGACCCTGGTGGGTAAAAGAAGGAGAAAAAACCTAATTTAATTTCATTGTGTTTTTTTACGGTCCATGTTTAAAAATTTGTTCCTGCTTTTTTAAAAGAAAAAATAGGACCCATGGTTGACGTGCCGAGCCAACCAAGCTTCAGTTTAGGTATCTCTCAGGATGTCATGGGTGACGATATACGTATAGTTAGTTATACAAATGTGTATATTGCCAATCTTTAACTATACATATATGTATATATGTGTTTAAAATTGAAATATTAGTATTGTACAACTATGTTTGATAATGTACAAATATGTATAAAATGATTGTAGATATATGTATATAGAGAGCGATTAACATACAAAAGCCCTTATCATACTTCACGTACGCGACAATCGTAACCATCAGATCAGGGTTATTGTAACACCCCAAATTCTCATATGACCTAAAAGTATTATTGTGACAACTCGAAATTTAGAACCTTTCGTGTATCTTAGTGTAACTTGCTTGAAACTTTATGTGATTAGTTAACTTGTTGGTTCAATGAATGACCTAAGTGAAATTATGTGATTATGTGTTATGCTTGTATGTATGAGTGTGATTATGTGAACCGAGACACAAGAACCCGACTCGAGACCATGTGGTCTCGAGTGAACAATGCAACATATGGGCCGGATGGGCCGTGCACCTCATCCGAAACCCATTAGGGTACACCAATGTGGAACAAGTATATAATCCTTAGTGATAGCTAACCTTGCCATTCTTTGGGCAATCCACACACACACACTCCCACATCCTCTCACTAAAACTCTAGAGATCAAACATCACCCTCCCCCTCCTATCTCTCGGATCAAATCGGCATCAACAAGGACTCGGTCAAGCTCATCAAGAGCCGTGGAGAACGTCATCTCTCTCCTTAAGGCCCAGAAGTGCTTGCGAAAGGGCCACACTGCCATTTTGGCTCTCGTTACTGACACCTCGGAAAAAGAGAAGAAGATAGAAGATTTTCCAGTTGTACGCGACTATCCGGAGGTATTTCCTGAGGAATTACCTGGTCTTCCGCCTCATCGCCAAGTCGAATTTCAGATTGAACTAGCTCCTGGAGTTGCGCCTATAGCTCGTGCACCTTATCATTTAGCTCCATCAGAGTTGGAAGAACTCTCTACGCAACTGCAAGAACTCTTGGATAAGGGTTTTATTCGTCCTAGCTCATCGCCCTGGGGAGCTCCAGTACTATTTGTGAAGAAGAAGGACGGTACCTTCAGAATGTGCATCGACTACCGGGAACTCAACAAGGTGATAGTGAAGAACCGTTACCCTCTACCGCGTATTGACGACTTGTTCGACCAGCTGCAAGGGTCGAGCTACTATTCGAAGATCGATTTGAGATCGGGTTATCACCAGCTGAGAGTCCGAGAAGAGGACGTCTCCAAAACAGCTTTTAGAACGCGTTACGGACACTATGAGTTTTTGGTCATGCCTTTTGGGATGACAAACGCACCTGCGGTTTTCATGGACTTGATGAATCGAGTGTGCAAGCCTTACCTGGACAAGTTCGTTATAGTCTTCATCGACGACATCCTGATCTATTCTAAGTGTCAGGAGGAACACGAGCAACATCTACGGCTTATCCTGGAACTCCTTCGAACAGAACAGCTTTATGCAAAGTTCTCGAAATGCGACTTCTGGCTTCGAGAAGTCCATTTCCTAGGCCACGTGGTAAACAAGGATGGGATTCACGTTGATCCATCCAAGGTAGACTCGATTAAGAACTGGCCTGCACCCCGTACACCAAAGGAAATCCGCCAATTTTTGGGTTTGGCAGGTTACTACAGGAGGTTCATTAAGGATTTTTCCAAGATTGCACAGCCTCTCACCTCACTAACGCAGAAAGGCGTGGTTTATCGCTGGGGAAATGCACAGGAATCAGCATTTCAGCACTTAAAGGATAGACTTTGCAGTGCACCTATCCTCTCATTGCCAGAGGGCACAGACGACTTCGTGGTCTACTGCGACGCATCAATTCAGGGCCTTGGTTGTGTATTGATGCAACGAGATAAGGTTATAGCCTACGCCTCACGCCAACTTAAGGTTCATGAAAAGAACTACACTACGCACGACTTAGAGCTGGGAGCTGTTGTTTTTGCACTTAAGTTATGGCGGCATTACCTGTACGGTACCAAGTGCGCCATCTACACCGACCACAGGAGCCTCGAACATATCTTCAAGCAGAAGGAACTGAATATGCGACAACGACGATGGGTCGAGCTGCTGAATGACTACGAGTGCTCAATCAGGTATCACCCGGGCAAGGCCAATGTTGTGGCTGACGCCCTCAGTCGAAAGGACACTGCGCCTAAACGCGTGCGAGCTTTACAACTCACTATACATTCTAGTCTTCCTTCCCAAATACGAGACGCTCAGGTAGAAGCATTGAAACCAGAAAACGTCAAGGCTGAAGCCCTACGCGGATCAAGGCAACGCTTAGAACAGAAGGAAGACGGTGCTTACTACGTAACGGGACGCGTTTGGGTCCCACTCTACGGCAACCTACGAGAGCTTGTGATGGATGAAGCACACAAGTCTCGCTACTCGGTACACCCTGGTTCGGATAAAATGTACCACGACATCAAAACTACGTACTGGTGGCCTAGCATGAAGGCCCACATAGCGACCTATGTCAGCAAGTGTTTGACTTGTGCGAGGGTCAAGTCTGAATACCAGAAACCCTCAGGCCTACTCCAAAAACCAAAGATACCTCAATGGAAATGGGAGCAAATTTCCATGGATTTTGTCACTGGCCTACCTAGATCCCAGCGCGGAAACGATACTATTTGGGTGATCGTGGATCGACTCACGAAATCTGCACACTTCTTGGCTATCAAGGAAACGGATAAATTCTCCACTCTTGCGGAAATTTACCTCAAGGAAGTTGTTTCGAGGCACGGGGTGCCCACCTCTATCATCTCAGATCGAGATGCACGTTTTACTTCAGAGCTGTGGCAAGCAATGCACAAATCCTTTGGCTCACGACTAGACATGAGCACGGCATATCACCCTCAGACGGACGGGCAGTCCGAGCGCACTATTCAAACCTTAGAAGACATGCTTCGTGCATGTGTAATCGACTTTGGCAACAGCTGGGAAAAGCATCTGCCACTTGTGGAATTCTCGTACAATAACAGCTACCACACCAGCATTAAAGCTGCTCCGTTTGAGGCATTGTATGGACGTAAATGCCGGTCACCTCTTTGTTGGGCAGAGGTGGGAGATAGTCAGATCACTGGTCCAGAACATGTGGTAGACACAACCGAACAAATTGCTCAAATACGAAAACGCATGGCGGCAGCTCATGACCGTCAGAAAGTCTACGCCGATAAGGGCAGGAAACCACTTGAGCTCCAGGTTGGGGAGCGGGTACTACTCAAAGTTTCACCCTGGAGGGGTGTGGTTCGTTTTGGTAAACGAGGCAAACTTAACCCACGATACGTTGGACCTTTCGAAATCATTGAGAAAATAGGCAGGGTGGCCTACAGACTGAACTTACCAGCAGAACTCGGTGCAGTTCACAACGTTTTCCACGTGTCGAATCTGAAGAAGTGTCTGTCAGATGAGACCCACGTAGTTCCTCTGAAGGAACTCACCATCGACGAGCAGTTACGATTCGTCGAGGAACCAGTTGAAATCACGGACCGGGATGTTAAGGTCCTCAAGAGCACTAGAATACCTCTCGTTCGAGTTCGTTGGAACTCACGTCGCGGCCCAGAGTTCACCTGGGAACGCGAAGATCGGATGAAACAAAAATATCCCCAACTGTTCGCAAACAGTACGACCACTACTGAGGCTGAAGCTACGGAATTTCGGGACGAAATTCCAGATCAACGGGGGGTGGATGTGACACCCCAGGAAAACCGGGAAAACCATACAACTTAACTAGCTTCCTCAGTGAGTGCTTACCAAATTTCGGGACGAAATTTCTTTCAACTTGGGGATGATGTGACAACTCGAAATTTAGAACCTTTCGTGTATCTTAGTGTAACTTGCTTGAAACTTTATGTGATTAGTTAACTTGTTGGTTCAATGAATGACCTAAGTGAAATTATGTGATTATGTGTTATGCTTGTATGTATGAGTGTGATTATGTGAACCGAGACACAAGAACCCGACTCGAGACCATGTGGTCTCGAGTGAACAGTGCAACATATGGGCCGGATGGGCCGTGCACCTCATCCGAAACCCATTAGGGTACACCAATGTGGAACAAGTATATAATCCTTAGTGATAGCTAACCTTGCCATTCTTTGGGCAATCCACACACACACACTCCCACATCCTCTCACTAAAACTCTAGAGATCAAACATCACCCTCCCCCTCCTATCTCTCGGATCAAATCGGCATCAACAAGGACTCGGTCAAGCTCATCATCAACACTCGGACACTCCATTTTATTCATCTTCTTTACCATCTCGGTGCCTTTCACAATCGGTTAGTGTTTCTAGATGCTCACTAGGTGTTTATGTGACTAATGATGCTACTTGCCTTGATGAAATAGCATGATGATGTTCTTGATGTGTATGATGATGATAATCGGTTAACATGTCTTGATTTCGGATATATTACATGATGGGTTAATGATATCTTGTGTTTGAATGAGGTTTAAACCATTAGTTGTTAATGTTCATGAAAGCGGCTTGTATACATGTATTAGATAATGTCATTGTATATTATTGTGCTAAGAACCGAATGATTGTTAATCGGCTGCATATATGTGGAAATCGGATTAGTGTAGAGTTGATTTTGAGATGTTATGCGATGATTTGAAACCATTAGATGAGTATGTTCAAGTATTTTGATGGTTGTTCATGTTATGACTATGATTAATGCTAAAAACCCTAAAAGATGATGAACAAGTTTGATGATCAACATGAACATGACTTGAATATATGAAGAACTTGTTGAATATGATATGAATGTGTTATGAATATTTGAAATCTGATTGTTTGATCCATTTTGGTTAATAACTAGACAAGAAAACATGTTTAGTGGATAGTACACAATTGTTGCATGAAATCAAAACCTCATTGGTTTAGTACAATGTCGGAAGGCAGCAGGTGTTCCTGTCGAGACCTCCTGTCTCGACTCGAGACCACATGGATGACAACTCGAGATCACGGTTTCGACACTAGGTTGCGAGTCAAGGAACCCTAGTCTCGACTCGAGACCACACTTGATCAGTACACAAAACAACATGACTCGAGACCTCGGTTGCGGGTCCGGTTACGACTCGAGATCACCTAGTCTCGACTAGTTCATGCGTAACTCGAGAACTCATAGGCATTAACCGAGATCGCACAGTCTCGATTCGAGATCGCACAGTCTCGACTCGAGACCATGTACGCACACTCGCTGGACTGGACTTGCATAGTTACGGGCCTAAGTTAGTGGGCCGAATGTATGGGCCTTCTGTGTATTGTTAATTGTGTATGTCGTGCGCTGTTTGGACTTGCATTGTTACAGGCTTAGGATTGGGCCGGACTTTTGGGCTTTGCTTACTTGTATACATGCTACTGTTCAACTCATAGGTATTATTGTAAACCGCCATGTTTATACGTGTATGCCATGAATAATACCTGTATGCAACTTGCTAGTATATACATAGAACATGCGTGCACTACTTGGATATGAACCTGACTTGAATGATATCTATGTTAGGACGTAGTTGACCACTTACAACTTGATTGACTTTTCTGTGTATCTGCCGAGCAAACCAAGGTGAGTTCACACCCTCTACAAAGCATGGGATTCCCTGGGTTGGGAATGGGGTTAAGGAACGTGGATTCCTCGTCCTCCTTGGGTAGGACAGTATTGGTTCAGGAATGTAATTCCTCGTCCTCACGGACAGATAACTCGTACTAGACCAAAACTCTATCACGAAGTCCCTCCTTTTTATATCGACTTAATCGCCGGGCCAATGGCGAGCGGGTCATTAGTTAGATAGCGCTATTTAGGTCTGACAAACCTCACACCGTGCCGCAGAGGACGGGCGTGAACTAATGGATCTGGGGCACGTCAATGATGATAGACATTGACAGTTTCAGGGCACATAAACATGACTACAGTCAGCAGTCGATATGGTAACGAGTCTAGTATATACATGGGGTAGCCCCCACGGCCGAAATGCCAGATAACTAACGCGGGGTAGCCCCCACGGCTGGATTGCCAGAGTAACCGGGAATAAACAAGTCACGCTTTTTTTTAACTATGGGGTAACCCCCACGGCAGGATGCCAGATAAAGGAAACTGTTTTCGAAACAACTTAAAACGAACACCCAACTGTGAACTCACTCAACTTGTTGTTGACTCGTTACTACATGCTTTGCAGGTCAATAGGTACTTAGCTGGAGCTTGCATGGAAGAGAGTCGTTGTGGGACATGGACAGCTGTGTGCCATGTTAAACTTTGAAACGATTAAACTTATGTTTTGATTTTAAACGTTATGCTTCCGCTTGCAACTTAAACTATGTTTTGTTTGGACACCAATTGTATTGGTTGGATTTTATATATTACTTACATGCTTGTTCAATATGATTGGTGGCTGGATCCTGGTCAGTCACGCCTCCAAGCGGTAGTACTCCGCAGGTGGATTTTGGGGGTGTGACAGATTGGTATCAGAGCCATTGGTTATAGTGAACTTTGTTTTAATAAGGGAAAAGGTTTTATTAAAATCAGACTATAACCTGTACAGTGCTCAACGGTCCACAACGACGCTTCACTCCACATGCAAGGCTCGACACTCTAGGTGATATGATCTGTGTATATATTGCCTACTTGTTAGTTATATAGCACATTGCTCATGGTGTACTTGATTATTATAACTACTGTTGCTTGAATACGTGTGTACTTGCTCACTTCTGTCATCGCATTTTCGCGAACCCCTCTCACTCACGTTCTTCTTGATATGAAGATCATGTCTGGACGCATTAACTTGACACAAGCCCAGTTGACAGCTCTGATTAACGAACGAGTTGCTGCGGCACTTGCAGCTGCACACGCAGGAGGTATATCCTGCAGTTCTAACTCATTCTAGGATCTGTAGAACCTACTCTCGTGAACCAACCTTTGTGTTAAACTCTGTCTTTTCTTTCACCCACAATAGGTCAACACGCTCAGCCACCTGTGTGCACCTTTAAAACTTTCATGGACTGCCGACCAACTACTTTTAGCGGCACCGAGGGAGCAGTAGGTCTCCTTCACTGGTTTGAGAAACTAGAATCTGTGTTCGAAATGTGTGAATGCCCTGAGGCGCGCAGGGTGAAGTATGCTACCGGTACTCTCGAGGGTTTAGCCCTCACGTGGTGGAACGCTCAGGTCCAAATGCTGGGGTTGGTCGCTGCCAACGCCACCCCATGGGAAACTTTTAAGGAGATGATCAAGGAAGAATACTGCAGTCGGGATGACATTCATAAGCTGGAAGTCGAGTTCTTCAACCTCAAGATGACGGGGTCAGAAATTGAGGCGTACACTAAGAGATCGAATGAGCTTGCCTTACTGTGTCCTACTATGGTGGACCCTCCATTTAAGCGTATTGAACTCTTTCTCAAGGGCTTGGTGCCAGAGATCCAAAGCAATGTGACTTCAGCAAACCTCGCTACTATCCAACAGGTTGTTCAGTTGGCTCACCGTCTTACTGACCAAGCGGTGGAGCAGAACAAGTTGCCAAAGCGCATAGGTGTGGCAACTACTTCAGGTGCCCTTAGCGACAACAAGCGGAAATGGGATGGAACTTCAAGTAAGGGGTCGACTTCTATCCAGTCCCAGTCTCAGCAGAGAAAGACTGATGACTACAAGAGTCCTAGTCAGCAATCATCCGGTGGTCAAAGTCATGGTGGGTACAAAGGGAATCACCCCAAATGCAATCGTTGCAGCCTGCACCACAGCGGGCCATGCACCAGGGGCAACTGTCATCGGTGCAACAAGCCTGGTCACGCTGCAAAGGATTGCAGGAGCTTATACCCCGCCAATCAGAATCGTCAGCACGCTCAACAGAACCTGCGCCAGCAGCCGCAGCAGGGTGATAACAAAGGGTGCTTTCAGTGTGGAGCTGAGGGCCACTTCAAGAGAGATTGTCCCCAACTGAACAGGAACCAGAACAACAACAAAAACAATAACAACAATCAGGGGAATGGTAACAATGGGAACAACAACAACAATGGCGCCAGGGGGCGGGCGTTCGTGATTGGCCAAGGTGAAGCAAGGAACAACCCCAATGTTGTGGCGGGTAAGTTCCTTCTCGACGACTTTTATGTTTCAGTATTATTTGATTCGGGTGCCGATACTATCTACATGTCACTAGAAGTTAGTCAGATGCTTAAGCGTATCCCAACACCTTTGAACAACAAACACACTGTAGAGCTAGCAAACGGTAAGAGTTTAGAGGCCACACACGTAGTCAAGGGTTGTAAACTTATTCTCGCTGACCGGACCTTCTCTATCGACCTCATTCCTATCGTCTTGGGTAGTTTCGACGTTGTCATTGGGATGGATTGGTTATCCCAACACCGAGCTGAGATTCTTTGCAACGAGAAGGTTGTCCGTATTCCAGGCTCCAGTAGTGAACCTCTCATGATTCGTGGCGACAAGAGGAGTGCCGTGGAGAACGTCATCTCTCTCCTTAAGGCCCAGAAGTGCTTGCGAAAGGGCCACACTGCCATTTTGGCTCTCGTTACTGACACCTCGGAAAAAGAGAAGAAGATAGAAGATTTTCCAGTTGTACGCGACTATCCGGAGGTATTTCCTGAGGAATTACCTGGTCTTCCGCCTCATCGCCAAGTCGAATTTCAGATTGAACTAGCTCCTGGAGCTGCGCCTATAGCTCGTGCACCTTATCGTTTAGCTCCATCAGAGTTGGAAGAACTCTCTACGCAACTGCAAGAACTCTTGGATAAGGGTTTTATTCGTCCTAGCTCATCGCCCTGGGGAGCTCCAGTACTATTTGTGAAGAAGAAGGACGGTACCTTCAGAATGTGCATCGACTACCGGGAACTCAACAAGGTGATAGTGAAGAACCGTTACCCTCTACCGCGTATTGACGACTTGTTCGACCAGCTGCAAGGGTCGAGCTACTATTCGAAGATCGATTTGAGATCGGGTTATCACCAGCTGAGAGTCCGAGAAGAGGACGTCTCCAAAACAGCTTTTAGAACGCGTTACGGACACTATGAGTTTTTGGTCATGCCTTTTGGGATGACAAACGCACCTGCGGTTTTCATGGACTTGATGAATCGAGTGTGCAAGTCTTACCTGGACAAGTTCGTTATAGTCTTCATCGACGACATCCTGATCTATTCTAAGAGTCAGGAGGAACACGAGCAACATCTACGGCTTATCCTGGAACTCCTTCGAACAGAACAGCTTTATGCAAAGTTCTCGAAATGCGACTTCTGGCTTCGAGAAGTCCATTTCCTAGGCCACGTGGTAAACAAGGATGGGATTCACGTTGATCCATCCAAGGTAGACTCGATTAAGAACTGGCCTGCACCCCGTACACCAAAGGAAATCCGCCAATTTTTGGGTTTGGCAGGTTACTACAGGAGGTTCATTAAGGATTTTTCCAAGATTGCACAGCCTCTCACCTCACTAACGCAGAAAGGCGTGGTTTATCGCTGGGGAAATGCACAGGAATCAGCATTTCAGCACTTAAAGGATAGACTTTGCAGTGCACCTATCCTCTCATTGCCAGAGGGCACAGACGACTTCGTGGTCTACTGCGACGCATCAATTCAGGGCCTTGGTTGTGTATTGATGCAACGAGATAAGGTTATAGCCTACGCCTCACGCCAACTTAAGGTTCATGAAAAGAACTACACTACGCACGACTTAGAGCTGGGAGCTGTTGTTTTTGCACTTAAGTTATGGCGGCATTACCTGTACGGTACCAAGTGAGCCATCTACACCGACCACAGGAGCCTCGAACATATCTTCAAGCAGAAGGAACTGAATATGCGACAACGACGATGGGTCGAGCTGCTGAATGACTACGAGTGCTCAATCAGGTATCACCCGGGCAAGGCCAATGTTGTGGCTGACGCCCTCAGTCGAAAGGACACTGCGCCTAAACGCGTGCGAGCTTTACAACTCACTATACATTCTAGTCTTCCTTCCCAAATACGAGACGCTCAGGTAGAAGCATTGAAACCAGAAAACGTCAAGGCTGAAGCCCTACGCGGATCAAGGCAACGCTTAGAACAGAAGGAAGACGGTGCTTACTACGTAACGGGACGCGTTTGGGTCCCACTCTACGGCAACCTACGAGAGCTTGTGATGGATGAAGCACACAAGTCTCGCTACTCGGTACACCCTGGTTCGGATAAAATGTACCACGACATCAAAACTACGTACTGGTGGCCTAGCATGAAGGCCCACATAGCGACCTATGTCAGCAAGTGTTTGACTTGTGCGAGGGTCAAGTCTGAATACCAGAAACCCTCAGGCCTACTCCAAAAACCAGAGATACCTCAATGGAAATGGGAGCAAATTTCCATGGATTTTGTCACTGGCCTACCTAGATCCCAGCGCGGAAACGATACTATTTGGGTGATCGTGGATCGACTCACGAAATCTGCACACTTCTTGGCTATCAAGGAAACGGATAAATTCTCCACTCTTGCGGAAATTTACCTCAAGGAAGTTGTTTCGAGGCACGGGGTGCCCACCTCTATCATCTCAGATCGAGATGCACGTTTTACTTCAGAGCTGTGGCAAGCAATGCACAAATCCTTTGGCTCACGACTAGACATGAGCACAGCATATCACCCTCAGACGGACAGGCAGTCCGAGCGCACTATTCAAACCTTAGAAGACATGCTTCGTGCATGTGTAATCGACTTTGGCAACAGCTGGGAAAAGCATCTGCCACTTGTGGAATTCTCGTACAATAACAGCTACCACACCAGCATTAAAGCTGCTCCGTTTGAGGCATTGTACGGACGTAAATGCCGGTCACCTCTTTGTTGGGCAGAGGTGGGAGATAGTCAGATCACTGGTCCAGAACATGTGGTAGACACAACCGAACAAATTGCTCAAATACGAAAACGCATGGCGGCAGCTCGTGACCGTCAGAAAGTCTACGTCGATAAGGGCAGGAAACCACTTGAGCTCCAGGTTGGGGAGCGGGTACTACTCAAAGTTTCACCCTGGAGGGGTGTGGTTCGTTTTGGTAAACGAGGCAAACTTAACCCACGATACGTTGGACCTTTCGAAATCATTGAGAAAATAGGCAGGGTGGCCTACAGACTGAACTTACCAGCAGAACTCGGTGCAGTTCACAACGTTTTCCACGTGTCGAATCTGAAGAAGTGTCTGTCAGATGAGACCCACGTAGTTCCTCTGAAGGAACTCACCATCGACGAGCAGTTACGATTCGTCGAGGAACCAGTTGAAATCACGGACCGGGATGTTAAGGTCCTCAAGAGCACTAGAATACCTCTCGTTCGAGTTCGTTGGAACTCACGTCGCGGCCCAGAGTTCACCTGGGAACGCGAAGATCGGATGAAACAAAAATATCCCCAACTGTTCGCAAACAGTACGACCACTACTGAGGCTGAAGCTACGGAATTTCGGGACGAAATTCCAGATCAACGGGGGGTGGATGTGACACCCCAGGAAAACCGGGAAAACCATACAACTTAACTAGCTTCCTCAGTGAGTGCTTACCAAATTTCGGGACGAAATTTCTTTCAACTTGGGGATGATGTGACAACTCGAAATTTAGAACCTTTCGTGTATCATAGTGTAACTTGCTTGAAACTTTATGTGATTAGTTAACTTGTTGGTTCAATGAATGACCTAAGTGAAATTATGTGATTATGTGTTATGCTTGTATGTATGAGTGTGATTATGTGAACCGAGACACAAGAACCCGACTCGAGACCATGTGGTCTCGAGTGAACAGTGCAACATATGGGCCGGATGGGCCGTGCACCTCATCCGAAACCCATTAGGGTACACCAATGTGGAACAAGTATATAATCCTTAGTGATAGCTAACCTTGCCATTCTTTGGGCAATCCACACACACACACTCCCACATCCTCTCACTAAAACTCTAGAGATCAAACATCACCCTCCCCCTCCTATCTCTCGGATCAAATCGGCATCAACAAGGACTCGGTCAAGCTCATCATCAACACTCGGACACTCCATTTTATTCATCTTCTTTACCATCTCGGTGCCTTTCACAATCGGTTAGTGTTTCTAGATGCTCACTAGGTGTTTATGTGACTAATGATGCTACTTGCCTTGATGAAATAGCATGATGATGTTCTTGATGTGTATGATGATGATAATCGGTTAACATGTCTTGATTTCGGATATATTACATGATGGGTTAATGATATCTTGTGTTTGAATGAGGTTTAAACCATTAGTTGTTAATGTTCATGAAAGCGGCTTGTATACATGTATTAGATAATGTCATTGTATATTATTGTGCTAAGAACCGAATGATTGTTAATCGGCTGCATATATGTGGAAATCGGATTAGTGTAGAGTTGATTTTGAGATGTTATGCGATGATTTGAAACCATTAGATGAGTATGTTCAAGTGTTTTGATGGTTGTTCATGTTATGACTATGATTAATGCTAAAAACCCTAAAAGATGATGAACAAGTTTGATGATCAACATGAACATGACTTGAATATATGAAGAACTTGTTGAATATGATATGAATGTGTTATGAATATTTGAAATCTGATTGTTTGATCCATTTTGGTTAATAACTAGACAAGAAAACATGTTTAGTGGATAGTACACAATTGTTGCATGAAATCAAAACCTCATTGGTTTAGTACAATGTCGGAAGGCAGCAGGTGTTCCTGTCGAGACCTCCTGTCTCGACTCGAGACCACATGGATGACAACTCGAGATCACGGTTTCGACACTAGGTTGCGAGTCAAGGAACCCTAGTCTCGACTCGAGACCACACTTGATCAGCACACAAAACAACATGACTCGAGACCTCGGTTGCGGGTCCGGTTACGACTCGAGATCACCTAGTCTCGACTAGTTCATGCGTAACTCGAGAACTCATAGGCATTAACTGAGATCGCACAGTCTCAATTCGAGATCGCACAGTCTCGACTCGAGACCATGTACGCACACTCGCTGGACTGGACTTGCATAGTTACGGGCCTAAGTTAGTGGGCCGAATGTATGGGCCTTCTGTGTATTGTTAATTGTGTATGTCGTGCGCTGTTTGGACTTGCATTGTTACGGGCTTAGGATTGGGCCGGACTTTTGGGCTTTGCTTACTTGTATACATGCTACTGTTCAACTCATAGGTATTATTGTAAACCGCCATGTTTATACGTGTATGCCATGAATAATACCTGTATGCAACTTGCTAGTATATACATAGAACATGCGTGCACTACTTGGATATGAACCTGACTTGAATGATATCTATGTTAGGACATAGTTGACCACTTACAACTTGATTGACTTTTCTGTGTATCTGCCGAGCAAACCAAGGTGAGTTCACACCCTCTACAAAGCATGGGATTCCCTGGGTTGGGAATGGGGTTAAGGAACGTGGATTCCTCGTCCTCCTTGGGTAGGACAGTATTGGTTCAGGAATGTAATTCCTCGTCCTCACGGACAGATAACTCGTACTAGACCAAAACTCTATCACGAAGTCCCTCCTTTTTATATCGACTTAATCGCCGGGCCAATGGCGAGCGGGTCATTAGTTAGATAGCGCTATTTAGGTCTGACAAACCTCACACCGTGCCGCAGAGGACGGGCGTGAACTAATGGATCTGGGGCACGTCAATGATGATAGACATTGACAGTTTCAGGGCACATAAACATGACTACAGTCAGCAGTCGATATGGTAACGAGTCTAGTATATACATGGGGTAGCCCCCACGGCCGAAATGCCAGATAACTAACACGGGGTAGCCCCCACGGCTGGATTGCCAGAGTAACCGGGAATAAACAAGTCACGCTTTTTTTTAACTATGGGGTAACCCCTACGGCAGGATGCCAGATAAAGGAAACTGTTTTCGAAACAACTTAAAACGAACACCCAACTGTGAACTCACTCAACTTGTTGTTGACTCGTTACTACATGCTTTGCAGGTCAATAGGTACTTAGCTGGAGCTTGCATGGAAGAGAGTCGTTGTGGGACATGCACAGCTGTGTGCCATGTTAAACTTTGAAACGATTAAACTTATGTTTTGATTTTAAACGTTATGCTTCCGCTTGCAACTTAAACTATGTTTTGTTTGGACACCAATTGTATTGGTTGGATTTTATATATTACTTACATGCTTGTTCAATATGATTGGTGGCTGGATCCTGGTCAGTCACGCCTCCAAGCGGTAGTACTCTGCAGGTGGATTTTGGGGGTGTGACAATTATGTGTAGTGATGTTTTAAAAAGAATAGGATTATGTCAAAAATTAAAAGTTAATAAAAGAAAGATGGTTAAGTTAGAAGGTAAAGTACTAAAGTGAATGGGGATTAAATGATGAGGGACTAAATGTGTAAATAATGTTATAAATTGATTAAAAAAAACAAAGAAAGAAACGTGGGACCTGGGTGCGATCGTGAGAAGCCAGGGGGAACTCCTTCCCTCTAAAAAACCCTAAATCACTAAAATTCCATCAATTGAAAGCCAATTTAGTGAAGAATCGAATGCATGAGCTAAGAATTCTGATTATCTAAGTACTCTTGATCTCAAGTAAGTGAAATTTCTTGATTTGATGATGTTTGATTTTATGGGTTTAGTGTAATTCGTGAATGTAATACAAAATTCAGTATGATTAATGGTTGCTATGAAGGTCTAGACATCATTAGATGCTAAATTTCGAATATGAACATGATTAGGGCAAAACCCACTTGCATGTCAAGTGATGTTTAGCAATTGTGAAGTTTTGTATGTTAATTTGATTGTTGATTCATGAAATTGTTATGAATAATTGATTTAGAACTATGTGCTCATGATTTGAATGGTAGATTTCAAAATAGTAGGATGTTTATGTTAATCAATGAGAAGAACTATGGAAATTGTGCTTAGGATGCTTGTACATTGTGCTAAACTAGTGATACGCACACAATGTGTTCGACGAAATGCCTAAGTGAGTTTAGTTATGATTTTTACATGAATGCTTGTTAAGATTGATGTAACTTCTTTATGATGATGATGTATGTGAATAGTAGACGCCATAACGTATTATAAGGATTGTGAAAGTATTGTTTATGAAAGCTAAAGTATGAGATTATGACATATAGGCACGAAGAAGGAAGAAGGCGCAAGTCACTCGAAGGCACAAGCATCTCAAGATCGCGGTAAGTTCATATGAACTTAATCCTCTTTTTATGTTGTTCTACGGATGAATGTTTAGTTATTAATCCTAAATGTTGGGTTGTGTATTGTTATTGGTTCAAATGATGATACGTTATATGTTAGAATACGGAGAAGCTACACAATAATGTCGGATGTATAATGACCACTCAAGTGGGATGAAATTGTATGGAAAGTAGGACAATGAGATAGTTAAGTAACTACTTGTTGTAAACGGGTCATAATGATATGTTATGTTAGGCATGTATGATAAGAGTTATCTGTTGTAAGTGGGTAAATTAGGATAAGCATGAAGATTATTGTTGACGTTTGATTATGGGCTCATTATGAATGGGTCGATGATATGGATGTACGAATGTATTGAGATGTTGGAATGAAAGAAAGCTAATGGAAGGGATGTTTAATAAAAAGAATGTTGTAAACAAGGCTTGTCAAAGACTTGTAAATTGTTAAGGGGCCGATTAAAAGTATGTAAGGTATGTTATGGATTTTGTTTGGTAATATGAACTAACAAATGTTCGTTGTTGTGCATGATAGGTAAATCGCATGGTTGATTGCGGCGCGCTCGAATCGAACACACACTATGTCGCCCTTATGCGCTTCCGGTTCAAGACATCTTTTGAAATGGGTCTAAATCATTTTTGGGTAGTAAATGTTAAACTAGTATTTAGGATGATCGTAGTAGTTTGAAGTTTAAACTCTATTTTGGATACTTTGGATCGAATGTTTTGGGTAAATTGTGTATGGTTTTTAATTTAGCATCTTTCGAATAGTGTCGTAGAATGTATCTTGAATGGTTTCGTTAAAAAGCAGGAAAACGTTTACTTTACGAATGGGTCATGTCAAAATTTTCCCAAAAATTTGTATGAGGTTTATGTTATCTGTCAAATGTGAAAAGTGGGCGTCTCAAGTTGGTATCAGACCCGAGGTTTGAGGGATTCAAGTATTTAAGTCAAATGCTTGAACTCAAACCAAAAGCTCGTATGAAGGTGTGTTCGTTCCGAAGCGCTACGCAAGTAAGTAAATTGTAAAATTTATTATGTTGTAGTTAGAAATAGAATGGGATTTATAGCTTATTTGTTCTTAAAACCGAGTTATACGGCTAATGAATATGCTAAACGGGTCCGTAATTAAATTACAGACGCGTAGGAAAAAGAATCAGTTAAATCGGACTTACGGATCATAAGTTATGATGATTTTAAGTTTGGTTTTGATAAAAGTTTTAGCTGGGCAAGTGCAGCAATAAAAATAAAGGAACTTGCTGTCAAAAAGGGGGCTAGGTGTAGCGTCTAGCCCCTAGGTGTAGCGTCTAGCCCCTAGGTGGGGGCGTCTAGACCCTAGGTGGGGGCGTCTAGCCCCCTGATTCCGAATTTTTTTTTTTTTGTTTTGTTTCGACGATCTTGAATGCGGGACTTGTTCCAATTGATTTTAAAGACCTTATGAACAGTATTTAAGGCAAAATTTATAATCAAATGATGAAGGAAAAGTACATGTGAATGATGGAAAGGAAAGTTTGTTATGAATGAAGGATTCGGTCGATATGATACAATACGATCGTCAATGACGATAAGGCATGAAGTATGAATGATTAATGGAACGTGTTATGATAAAGTAATGTTAAAACATGATGATGGGAAGTATGAAATGCAACCTAATGAATATAATGAATGTTTTATGTAGATGGCTGATGCGGTAAATGTAAACGATGGTGATGAAGCACGCCGAAAGGAAATGAGAGCAATGATTATAGAAGAAGTAGAGAAAGTGATTGAAGCTAATAATTCCCGACTAGCTCAAGAAGTGGAAAGTCAAGTATTGGGAGTAGTCGATACTCTAGTAACGACCAAGGTGGAAGAACTAAAGGAGATGATTAGTGAACTACAAACAAAGAAAAGTACTCGAAGGTGCACGTACAAGGAATTCATGGCATGTAACCTCTTGCCGTATAAAGGGGAAATTGACCCGATAGCTTGTCAAAGATGGATTTCAAGCACCGAGGCAGTGTTTGTAAGAAGTAGATGTGAAGTGGAAGATCAAGTGATGTTTGCTACAGGCCTCCTACAACTCCAAGCGAAGGATTGGTGGGACGCACATTCGAAGGAATTGGGGGATGACAAAGTACACACGTTAACATGGCAAGAGTTCAAGGAGCCGTTTCTGAAATATCATAGCCCACAATCCGCACTTGATAAGATTCAAGAAGACTTCCTACGTCTTCGACAAAAGGATGAAACGATTGATGAAATAACGAATAAGTTCCTCGAGAAGGTGAAGTTTTGTGGGGAGATAGCGGGGACTGAAAGGTTGAAAATCATACGTTATCATGCTATGTTAAAAGCTGAATATCGGGAGTTCGTAAATCCCTCTAAGTGTGCAACGTTGAATGAATTAATCGACTGGGCAAGAGATAGGGAGATCGAGTTAAGAAGGCAGGTTGAACGGGGAGAGAAAAGGGTGGCGGAGAAGCCTACCAATACAAACCCATCGAAAAAGGCAAAATATCAAGATCAAAACAGGAAAGGGAAGACAAGTAGTGGGATTCCGACTTGCAAGACATGTGGGAAACATCATTCGGGTGAATGTTTGTTGGGAAAGAAAGGATGCTACAAATGTGGGCAAGAGGGACATCCGTATTATAGGTGCCCCGAAAACTCAAAAGCGTGTTACAATTGTAATCAAACGGGGCACATTAAAGTGGAATGTCCGAAACTCCAACCAGGGGCAAAGAAGGATGGAAAGAAGGATGAGTCTTCCAAGGCTCGAGGAAAGATGTTTCAGTTAACCTCGGATGAAGCTAAGTCTAGCCCGGATGTGGTTTCAGGTATATTCTTGGTTAATTCTATGCCTATGAATGTTTTATTTGATTCCGGGGCTAGTAGGTCGTTCATTTCTAATGAATTGTTAGTTCATCCATTGTTTAAGCTTGAAAAGATGTTAGTACCCTTAGAAGTGGAAGTTGCTGATAGTAAAAGCTATTTGTTACATGATATTTGTAGAAACTGTAAGATCTTAATCGAAGATGAGGAATTTAGTATAGATCTTGTTCCGATGTACATGGGGGAATTTAAAGTAGTTGTAGGAATGGATTGGCTAGCCCAAAACCACGCTGAAATTCAATGCGAAAAGAAAGTCATTCATGTAGTAACCTCGGGGGGGAAACGGGTAAGTGTTCAAGGGGAAAGGGTCATCAAATCGAAATTATGTTCTATAATCAAAGCTGTCAAACATGTGAAGAACGGAGGTAAGGCGTATCTATCTTACGTGATTGACACTAATCGAGGTGTCCCAAAGCTTGAAGATGTGAAAGTAGTGGACGAATATCCGGATGTGTTTCCGGAAGATTTACCGGGGCTTCCGCCCGAGCGGGAAGTAGAATTCAAGATAGAGCTTAATCCGGGTGCAAAACCGGTAGCTAAAGCTCCTTATCGGTTGTCCCCGACCGAAATGAAAGAATTGATGACGCAACTTCAAGAGTTGCTCGATAAGGGTTTCATTAAACCAAGTGTTTCACCATGGGGAGCGCCTGTATTATTCGTGAAGAAGAAAGATGGTTCGATGCGAATGTGCATCGACTATCGAGAATTGAACAAGTTGACGGTGAAGAATCGTTACCCGTTGCCCAGAATCGATGACCTATTTGACCAGCTACAAGGGGCAAGTTGGTTTTCAAAAATCGATCTGCGGTCGGGTTATCACCAACTGCGTGTACGAGAAGAAGATGTGCCGAAAACTGCGTTTCGAACGCGGTACGGACATTACGAGTTTTTAGTAATGTCCTTTGGGCTAACGAACACACCAGCTGCGTTTATGGATTTAATGAATCGGGTGTGCCAACCTATGCTTGATAAGTATGTAATCGTTTTCATTGACGGTATACTAATATACTCCCGAAGTGAAGCAAAGCATGCTTCCCATTTACGTGATGTATTAGAAACGCTTCGCAAGGAAAAGTTATATGCAAAGTTCCCAAAGTGTGCCTTTTGGCTTAGAGAGGTACAATTTTTGGGTCATGTAATTGATGCGGATGGTGTCCATGTGGACCCGTCCAAAGTAGATGCGGTAATGAATTGGGTACCCCTGAAGAATCCAAGCGAAATAAAAAGTTTTCTGGGCTTGGCTGGGTATTACAGAAGATTTATCCAGGATTTCTCCAAAATAGCCTCACCCATGACGAAATTAACAAAGAAGGGCGAAAAGTTTATATGGGGCGAAGAACAAGAGAAGGCGTTTCAGACCTTGAAAGAAAAGCTTACGAATTCTCCGGTGTTGACGCTACCGGATGGAACGGATGATTTGGTAGTATATACTGACGCCTCCCACCAAGGATTAGGTTGCGTATTAATGCAAAAGGGTAAAGTCGTTGCTTATGCTTCAAGACAACTTAAGCAGCATGAGAACAATTACCCAACTCATGATCTAGAATGGGCGGCAGTCGTGTTTGCCTTGAAGATATGGAGGCACTACCTATATGGGGTGAAATGTACTATTTACTCAGATCATAAAAGCCTCAAATATTTCTTCGAGCAGAAAGATCTTAATATGAGGCAACGAAGATGGTTGGAACTCATTAAGGATTATGATTGTGACATTCATTACCATCCCGGGAAGGCTAATGTAGTGGCGGACGCTCTAAGTCGAAAGGAGTACCCGCCCCCGATTCGGGTAAAATCTATGAAGATGGTAGTCACACCTAAACTCCTTGGTGAAATTCGAGAAGCTCAAATAAAATCTTTAAATGCTGGCGACTCAAAGAAAGAGAGGACGAAAGGATTTATTCACGAATTGGAAGAGAATGCAAATGGTATGAAAACGAGGTATGACCGAATCTGGATACCTCGGGAATGTGATGTGAAAGAATTACTATTGAATGAGGCTCACAAGTCTCGGTACTCCATTCATCCGGGAGCTACGAAGATGTATCGAGACTTGAGAATGAATTATTGGTGGTCGGGAATGAAAAGAGATATCGTCAAGTATGTTGCTAAGTGTTTGACATGCTCTCAAGTAAAAGCCGAACACCAAAGGCCATATGGAAAGTTGCAACCCTTGGAGATCCCGGTGTGGAAGTGGGAACATGTAACGATGGATTTGGTGACTAAGCTTCCCAAGACAAGAAAAGGGCATGATGCAATATGGGTGGTCGTTGATCGACTGACCAAAAGCGCACATTTCTTACTCATTCGGGAAACTTATAATTCAGAAAAGATGGCAGAAGTTTATATGAACGAGATTATATCTCGACATGGGGTTCCGGTGTCTATAGTATCCGACCGAGACACCCGGTTCACATCCCGTTACTGGAGGAAGTTTCATGAAGAATTGGGAACCCAGTTACATATTAGCACCGCCTACCATCCTCAAATCGATGGTCAATCGGAACGAACTATACAAACTTTGGTTGATATGCTAAGGGCGTGTGTTATGGATTTCGGAGGAAGCTGGGATGGTCATCTACCTTTGGTAGAATTCTCATATAATAATAGTTATCATAATAGTATAAAAATGGCCCCCTACGAAATGCTCTATGGAAGGAAATGTAGGACTCCGATTTGTTGGGGGGAAGTGGGTCAACGAGAACTCGCGTCAAGAGAAGTAGTAGCCAAGACGAATGAAAAGATTGATATGGTTAGATCAAGGATAAAAGCAGCGCAAGATAGACAAAAGTCTTATGTGGATAGGCGAAGGCGACCAATTGAATTCCAAGTGGGAGATTATGTCTTATTGAAGGTTTCTCCATGGAAGGGAATAATTCGTTTTCGCAAACGCGGAAAATTGGGTCCTCGATACATTGGACCATTCAAAATACTCGCCCGGGTCGGGGCGATAGCATACCAGTTAGAATTACCTCCCGCGTTGGATGGAGTTCATAACATTTTTCATGTGTCGCAATTGAGGAAGTGCTTAGCGGATGAGACGGCATACGTGCCTTTGGATGATATTGAAGTAGATGAGAAGTTAAATTATGTTGAAAAGCCCGTGGCAATAAAAGATTCTAAGGTGAAGCAACTCCGCAACAAATTCGTTCGGCAAGTGTTGGTCCAATGGCAACATCGAAAAGGATCGGATCTTACATGGGAAGCGGTGGATGAAATGAGAGAACATTACCCAGAGTTATTCGGTACGTATTCAGGTTTCGGGGACGAAACCTTCTTTAAGGGGGGTAGACTTGTAACACCCCAAATTCTCATATGACCTAAAAGTATTATGTGTAGTGATGTTTTAATAAAAAAGAATAGGATTATGTCAAAAATTAAAAGTTTATAAATGAAAGATGGTTAAGTTAGAAGGTAAAGTACTAAAGTGAATGGGGATTAAATGATGAGGGACTAAATGTGTAAATAATGTTATAAATTGATTAAAAAAAACAAAGAAAGAAACCTGGGACCTGGGTGCGATCGTGAGAAGCCAGGGGGAACTCCTTCCCTCTCAAAAACCCTAAATCACTAAAATTCCATCAATTGAAAGCCAATTTAGTGAAGAATCGAATGCATGAGCTAAGAATTCTGATTATCTAAGTACTCTTGATCTCAAGTAAGTGAAATTTCTTGATTTGATGATGTTTGATTTTGTGGGTTTAGTGTAATTCGTGAATGTAATGCAAAATTCAGTATGATTAATGGTTGCTATGAAGGTCTAGACATCATTAGATGCTAAATTTCGAATATGAACATGATTAGGGCAAAACCCACTTGCATGTCAAGTGATGTTTAGCAATTGTGAAGTTTTGTATGTTAATTTGATTGTTGATTCATGAAATTGTTATGAATAATTGATTTAGAACTATGTGCTCATGATTTGAATGGTAGATTTCAAAATAGTAGGATGTTTATGTTAATCAATGAGAAGAACTATGGAAATTGTGCTTAGGATGCTTGTACATTGTGCTAAACTAGTGATACGCACACAATGTGTTCGACGAAATGCCTAAGTGAGTTTAGTTATGATTTTTTACATGAATGCTTGTTAAGATTGATGCAACTTCTTTATGATGATGATGTATGTGAATAGTAGACGCCATAACGTATTATAAGGATTGTGAAAGTATTGTTTATGAAAGCTAAAGTATGAGATTATTACATATAGGCACGAAGAAGGAAGAAGGCGCAAGTCACTCGAAGGCACAAGCATCTCAAGATCGCGGTAAGTTCATATGAACTTAATCCTCTTTTTATGTTGTTCTACGGATGAATGTTTAGTTATTAATCCTAAATGTTGGGTTGTGTGTTGTTATTGGTTCAAATGATGATACGTTATATGTTAGAATACGGAGAAGCGACACAATAATGTCGGATGTATAATGACCACTCAAGTGGGATGAAATTGTATGGAAAGTAGGACAATGAGATAGTTAAGTAACTACTTGTTGTAAACGGGTCATAATGATATGTTATGTTAGGCATGTATGATAAGAGTTATCTGTTGTAAATGGGTAAATTAGGATAAGCACGAAGATTATTGTTGACGTTTGATTATGGGCTCATTATGAATGGGTCGATGATATGGATGTACGAATGTATTGAGATGTTGGAATGAAAGAAAGTTAATGGAAGGGATGTTTAATAAAAAGAATGTTGTAAACAAGGCTTGTCAAAGACTTGTAAATTGTTAAGGGGCCGATTAAAAGTATGTAAGGTATGTTATGGATTTTGTTTGGTAATATGAACTAACAAATGTTCGTTGTTGTGCATGATAGGTAAATCGCATGGTTGATTGCGGCGCGCTCGAATCAAACACACACTATGTCGCCTTTATGCGCTTCCGGTTCAAGACATCTTTTGAAATGGGTCTAAATCATTTTTGGGTAGTAAATGTTAAACTAGTATTAGGATGATCGTAGTAGTTTGAAGTTTAAACTCTATTTTGGATACTTTGGATCGAATGTTTTGGGTAAATTGTGTATGGTTTTTAATTTAGCATCTTTCGAATAGTGTCGTAGAATGTATCTTGAATGGTTTCGTTAAAAATCAGGAAAACGTTTACTTTACGAATGGGTCATGTCAAAATTTTCCCAAAAATTTGTATGAGGTTTATGTTATCTATCAAATGTGAAAAGTGGGCGTCTCAGCTATAATCACGCATGGAACAGTTAATAACGCATGGATCGGTTTGTTTTGTGATAATCACGCATGGGAGCAATAATCACGCACGTTAAGTTGATCAAAATGTAATCACGCATGTTGTGTTTTGGTCGCGTACGTTAAGCCGTGAAGTACGTTATACTTTCTCTATGTATATAAAGGAAGATTATGGTTTCTAAATATGTTTTTTCTTGTGTACATGTATATAGTTTAAGAATTGACAACAGACATAAGTGTATATATTAAAAAAAAAAACCTCTTTAAAACGTGCAATTAGACGTTAAAAATTTAATTTGGAGAAAATATGTGATCTAGAATGCTTTTCTTTTAGGATCCCTACCCATAAAGGTTATATTTTCACTAATTGGTCAATAACGTAAAATGGAAAAGAAAAATAAACGTAAATAACATTTTGGGTGGGCTACTTATACATTGATCCATAATTCTATTTTGAAAAAAAAAATATCGTTGCTGAAATAACATAATGTTGTTATCATATTTGACACTAATTATGTATAAAAGAAGTTTAACAGATTTTAACCCATTAACCAAGTAATCAACTCGTGCATTTAACCACATCTAGTACAGATAACTTGACACCGGAAAAAAAGGGTGTACCCATAGCAACACTGACACTAGCCCCATCACGGAATGTTGCATGATAAATGGCTCTTCTAGCCAATTCAGCAGCTTCATCAATTGTCAAATCATATTTGTAGGTACCTACCATATTGAAAAAATTAAAACAACATGAAACCACCATAATTTAATGAAATGAAAACACATGAAAATAAAACAAAACAAAACTTCAACAATTTTATGATGGTATTATATACATTATCAAGCTATTAAGACGTGTGTAATTGTAAAATAGTAAAATGCTAAAATCATTCTCTGAGGTCTAGTCATATTTGCTTTTTCCATCCAAAATGATTTGTTTTTGTGTGCATTTGAGTCCTCCAGGTTTGCGTTTTATTACAATTTTTATCCAAATCACTAACTCGGTTTATTTTTTCTGTTAAGGTGAAGGGCATTTTCGTACTTTTGAATGGAACAAGCATATATAACCAAAACTCAAGGCCGATTTTGACATTTTACTCTTACATTTTTGTTTCATATTTTATTTATTACTTGTTTTATATAAAAGGAAAACAGGTAATAAAAAAAATGTAAAAGAAAAATGTAAGAGTATAATGCCAAAATCGTCCCTGAGGTTTTATATTTGCTTGTTTCATCCAAAAGACAAAAATGCTCTTCACCAAACATTTTTGTTTCATATTTAGAAAATACCCCTTTGTTTTAAGAGTTTGGTGGGTATTTTTCTTTACAGTTTCTTGTTATTCCCTTGTGGTAGACTATGTTTACTAGACATCGTCGCCGCCGCCGCACCACCACTTCCACTGCCTAAAACTTGCGGAGCATCCAAAGCCCTAACAAAAACTTATACACCAGTTGTCCAGCAGCAGGCAGCAGCAATGGCGCTTCCAATTGTGAACCGACGGGGACGGATGTCCAGCTTTCACCGGAAACGGTGGCCAGAGGAGGAACAGGGTCGTTTGGATCGGTTCTTGGATACAAAGCGTAATCAAGTTTATGTGAGTGATCTGAACGAGTTTATGTGATTGGTGATGGAGATGGCTTGTTTTTATAATTTTAAATTTTAATTTTAAGTTTGTAAATGGCAAAAATGAACCTTGTAATGAAATACAGTTAATTATAAAAATACCACCTCTCGTTATTAAAGGGCATTTTGGTCATTTAGGCACAACTTAACAGAATATTTAACCTCCGTTGGACTTGAAACCCCAATATGTTACAAAAATGAAACCACATAACCTCAACATGTTAAAAAAAAAGTTATTACCAAAAGACGAAACTTACTATAAATCACAGGGATCGGTCCATGTGTGTAATTAACTAATAAAATAAAAATTAAAGTTTGATGAAAGGTTTGGAAAAAAAGGGACCACATATATCTCATATCTTCAACCATTATGAAAGAGTAAACGAAAGTGAACCTCTCTGCATTCTTCATCACAACAATGAAGACTCTCACATTTCTTCCTTCATCTTTTTCCTCATCTTACCTGTTGTTTCTCTTGGTTTTGTCACTTTGCAGCATCTGTTTTTGTAATAAAAACTCAGATCGTGTACCATGTATACCCACTGAGCGATTGGCTCTTATTGATCTCAAGAGCAATCTCACTGACGAGGCAAACCGTCTATCTTCTTGGGTAGGCAAAGACTGTTGCAGTTGGTCCGGTGTGGTCTGCGACAATATCACCGGTCACGTCCACGAGATCCACCTTCGTGGACCTGACAATGGAATTCCTGGCCTTTTTTCGAATCTCACAGATGTTGAACTTTTTTTTCATCAATTTCCGGTGTGGTACGCGGCAGCATCAAAACAAATGTTAGGAGGAACTATAAGTTCTTCAGTGATCAAATTGTTACAACTCAGACACCTCGACTTGAGCTGCAACAATTTTGGCAACAGCTTGATTCCAGGATTCATCGGTTCTTTCCAAAATCTTATATATCTTAACCTCTCATACTCGAACTTCAGTGGGGAAATTCCTCACCAACTTGGAAATATATCAACATTGTGTGTCTTAGATCTTCATGGTATTGAATTTTCCTTCACATTTTATTCTAAAAGCTTAGCATGGGTAAAGAATCTTATAGCGTTGAGACACCTGGATATGAGCGAAATCTATCTCGCAGAAGCTTTAGATTGGTTTCCAGCAATCAGCAACCTCACTTCTTTGCAAGAAATACATTTTTCTTCGTGTTCTTTACCTCGGATACCTAGTAATCCAACAACTGTTGGTTTTACATCCCTTGTTGTCTTAGATCTTTTTGATAACACTTTTAACAGTATCTTGCCTGGGTGGATATTCAACCTAAGTAATTTGGTTTCATTAGATCTTTTTAATGGCTTATTTAGTGCAAATCCAGTAAATAATGGTGGTTTCCATAGCATGCCTTTATTAAGGACTCTCCGTGTTCCTAGTAACCCTTTTGTGAATACTCCATCAATATTAAATGGATTGTCTAGACTAAGTAGTCTCCGTCAGCTTGATGTTGGTAATTGTGGTATTTCTTCACCGATTCTAGGCAGCCTACAGAACCTGTCTTTAATTGAACATGTTGATTTATCGGACAATGAGATTGTTGAGGAGATACCCAGATCATTAAGTAATCTTTGCAGCATCACTACCCTTCAGTTGGAATACAACAAATTTTATGGTAATGTGTCGGAGCTTCTTGATAGATTTTGTGAATGTGAGTTGCCTAAACTTGAGTTATTATCTCTTCGTGTTAATCATCTGTTTGGTCAACTGCCAGAAAGACTAGGAAACTTGAAAAATCTGATCCAGATTAGGCTTGGTGGCAATAACTTAACAGGGACCATACCAGATTCTATAGGAAGTTTGTCACTGTTGCAGATGTTAGAAATTTATGCAACTCCGCTCTCAGGATTGATCCCGGATACGATTGGTGGCTTATCATCGTTGGAACAACTGGATCTTTCATCCAACAAGTTGAATGGAAGTCTTCCTGAAAGTATAGGACGACTTAGCAAACTAAAGCGTCTTTACCTTGATAACAATTCATTAACAGGTGTTCTGTCTGAAAACAACTTTGCCAATCTAATGTCTTTGAAAACTTTGAGCGTTGGTGATAACAAGTTGGTGTTGAAGCTAAATGTTAACAATTGGATTCCGCCTTTCAAACTCCAATGGTTTACATCACGTTCTTGCAATTTAGGCCCTCAATTTCCCTCATGGATTCAGTCGCAAACAGACTTGGAACACGTAGATATATCCAACGCAAGTATATCAGACACCATCCCGAATTGGCTTTGGACTACATTCTCTAGTATACGGTACTTGAATATATCCCATAACAACATTCAAGGAAAGTTGGGAGATGTTACTTTTTTCGGTCCTGGAGCAAGGCTTGATTTAAGTAACAACCATTTACATGGCATGTTACATGGTAATTTTAGTAGAGCAGACTTGATTTTCCTGGATCTTTCTAACAATAATGTCTCAGGATCTCTAGAACAGTTCTTGATGTGTTCTGGCATTCAAGAATCACGAGCTTTACAATTTCTTAATCTGGCAAACAATAACATGTCAGGTGTTATACCAGATTGTTGGATGAATTTTCAATCTCTAGTCATTCTGAACCTAGAGAAAAACCAATTTTCTGGGATAATCCCATCATCTCTTAGAAATATTTCTTCCTTATTATCACTGGATATGGATGCTAACAAGCTATCCGGTAACTTACCTCACTGGTTACTGAATTCCAGCAGCCTCATAGTCATCGAGCTTGCAGAAAATAAACTGATGGGAAAAATACCATCTTCAATAGGAAGAAATAATACAAGTCTGAGAGTTCTAAGCCTTCGATCTAACAAATTTGAAGGTAAAATCCCAGATGAAATATGTCATCTCATTTCTCTTCAGATTTTGGATCTTGCTCATAATGATATGTCTGGGAACCTACCAGCATGCTTTACAAACTTATCTGTCATGTCTGGAAGAGAGACCTCAGAGCCGATTGTTCTGTATGCTTCCTCGTATGAAGCAACGGCATCGTTGGTGACAAAGGGAAATACTTATACGTATAGCACCATACTTTATCAAGTGACTTCATTAGACCTTTCTGATAACAAGTTTTCTGGGTCAATTCCTGATGAAGTTGTCGGACTTTTGGGCTTACGGTTCCTAAATCTGTCACACAATAATCTAACAGGAAGAATTCCAAACTTGTTCAATCAAATTGGAATGCTTGAATCGTTAGATCTGTCAAAGAACCATCTTGACGGAAGTATTCCTTTGAGCTTGGCACAGTTAACGGCTTTGAGTTGGTTGAACGTGTCATACAACAATCTTGTAGGAAGAATCCCAATAGGCCCCCAGCTTCAAACATTCAGTGAGTCCAGTTTCACCGGAAATGCACTTTGTGGGGATCCTCTTCCTGCATGTTCACCAAATAATGGCGACGCCAAAGGGATTACCGACCAACATGATGAATCTAATGGCACTGATTGGATCCTAGTGATACTTACACTTGTTGGCATGGTTGTTGGCTTCTGGGTCGTTTTTACACCATTGCTTTTAAGCAGACAATGGAGAATTGCATATTATCGTTTTCTTGAAGAAATCTGGTTCAAGCTTAAAAATTACCTCTTTCTCCTGTTCCATAGTAAGTCTTAACCTTTATTTTACTTTTCTATTACGTTCTTTGTTTACATGTTAAGATTAATTTGAAGAAACTTTTGAAAAACATTTAGTTACATTCTCAATATTGTCAATTTAAGTATTGATACCATGAAGCAAGGTTTAAAAGAACGGAAACGAGTTTCGAGGCGTTTTCCCTTCGCCTCACGAGGCGTAAGCCTCGAGGCGAAACGAGGCGTAAGGCCGAGGCGGTATTAATAAATAAATATAAAAATTATATATATTATAAAAATAATAATACTAACTAATTTCATCATCAAAAACATACATAAAAAAGACATGAAATGCTTGAAATTGACATAAAAAGTCAAAAACATCAAAAACAACTATGAAAATCCAATAATGAGGCGCAGCCTTTCTTAGCGCCTCAGCCCCTCTGAGGCGCATATGCAGAAAAAACCCCATGAGGTGCGCCTCAGACTCGTTTTTTGGCCGTTTCGCCTCGAGGCGCGCCTTGAGGCGCACACCTCAAGCGTTTTTTAAAACCATGCCATGAAGTTTTGAGAATATACATACATGCACAAACACACATATAACCATATATAAACTTTGTTTCCAGGCCTCAATTTTGTGTTTTAAACTGAATTTTTGTGTTCGTGTGTATGTTTGCTTGTGTGTGGTTTAAATATGGGTTTATATGAACATGATGGCGTGTTTCGCGTGCTAAATAATTTAGTGGAACAAGTACTATTTTTAACTATTTTTAGATATTTATTGGTTAATGGGTTTGGGTCTCCTTAAATTGAGTTTCGACCAGACAATAAGTGTTTAAAATAAAGCAAACATGAATGAGATATGTTTGCTAAAAGTCATTTGTTTGAAACGAAAACAGTTTCAAGAATCGGGTGGGAATCCTTTTACATCATAGGTGGTTGAAAAAACCTTAAACTTATTTACTAAACCTTAAACTTATTTATAGATAACAAGTTAATATACATGAGAATCTCATACTTGTATTTTAATCTGAGACCTATATGAGCATGCGCGATAGTGTGTGCAATGCCCGCAACTTGCAGACATCTTCCTAAAGAATCCAGGAAAATGTGTACATTTTATCAAGTTACTTCTATTAATATGAAGAAATATAATACTATAAATTCAGTGGCGGACACAGGATTTTTTTTCCTGGGGTGCGGAAATTTTTTAAAGATTTTAGGCCCCTAGCTATATAAATAAAAATAAAAATTCAGTTCATAGCGGGTCGGATCGGGTCAGGTCATGTAAAAACAAGTAAGCATAAACAAACAAAGTTTTATAGCGGGTCGGATCAGATCGAGTCGGGTCGGGTCAATTTCAATTTTTAAACAATCAAACCCTAGTTCCCAACTTCCTATCACATTAACAAACAAAGTTTCAAGTAAACAGCATAAAAATCATCACAAGTAAGTAAAGTAACAACAAAAAAACATCAAAGTTCAAACCCTCCCTACTTCTATTTCTCTTAATCATTTTTTTTTTTTTTAACAATTGGCCTGAATATATAACCAGAAAACTTGTTAAGTTACATCAAAACAGAAGGTAGACGGGCAACAAGCTGCGCCGCCAACCCTTTATGAATTGCAAACCCCAACCTCCCGAACACAAACCCCTGCCCCCTTGGGGTCGAACAATTGCTGTGGATAACCCGTTGAACCCTCGTCAAGAAGTTGATGGCTTCTGGCGCTAGGGAGCCAAAAGTATCAAAGGCAAAAGGGATAAAGACATGTTGGTTCTCTGCGCAAGCTTTAGCGTGCTTATCCACTTTCTTTGATTCTGCCTTTCTTGCTGCTAGTCCAGCTACAAACCCATTTTCCCTTAAACCAACCAAAGGGGAAACCCCCGTGAGGTCTACACAAGCATGTTTCCCCCCAGCCCAGCCAAAGACGAGCAGATCCGCTGGTCGAAGAGTAGATCTCCCTTCCATAGGGTCCGTGAGGAAATTCACAGGGGCCTCTTTCTTAGCAGAAATCCCAGCTCTTCTTAAGATGTCCCCCAAAACATCTCTCACCCAGTCATGCCTATATTTAAACCCAGGGAGCTCTTTACAGTGAACTGCGTGCTCCCCATATTTATCCATACAAGCTTTACGACATATCGGGCAGGTTTCATCTTCTGGGTACATAGGGATCATTAGCCGGTATTTGAGAATGGTTCTGTATTCTACTGCCGACATGCATTGTCCTAACCCCTCAATCGGGACAACGGTCAAAAATTCCTGAGCATGGGGACCCTTCAGACACTCAAACACCGCCTTCTGGCGGGGTGACAAATCAAAAGCTTCTCCCAGGCTTTGAGCGATTTTGCTAAAAAGTGCATTCGCCAAAGTTTTTTGTGGCTTCGAGGGGGCGGTGTCCTTGTTAGAGAAACCACCCACTACTATGTCTTAATCATTAAATTAAAAAAAAAAAAAAAAACTTATCTAGAACATACCTTGGTCTTTAATTAGAAGAATCCGATAAAAAAAAGTGATTCAACCCCTTTCCTCTTGAGAAATCGCGGCATAATTCCTTGACTTCCTTCCTCATCCTATCACATACAAAACAAACGAGGATCTTCAAGTGTTCAACCATAGCCCATATTTCTTAATTTTCAATTTAAAATTTTGAATTTCAAGCCCTAGTAATTGTTGTTTACCAACCAAAAATCATATAACAACATCATCATCCGACTAAAGACTAGAACAACCCAAAAAAAAAAAAATCAAAACACATAAAATTTCAAACCATTTTAACATTTATATAACTCTATTTCTCTTGAAAAAATCACATAAAACATCAAAATAACTCAAATAAATGAAAGTACCTCTTTTAATTATAAGATTTCGGATGGAGTGATGGCCGGATTTTGGCGAATCCGGCGAGATAAGCCTGTCGACGTCGCTGCCGGGGTTCGCTGGGGAGATCACAGGCGGGAGATGGTGGGACGAATTGGGTTGGGTTGTTTTGTATTAGTTGATTGGGTAGTGTTTAAATAATAATTGGGCTTGAGTAGATTAAAACTTAAATTCATATTTGGGCTTGAGTAATTGGGTTGGGTTTAATAAATATATCAGTGTTTAGAATTTCTTTTTTTTTATATAAATTCCTGAGAATTTTTTCCAAGGGGGCGGTTGAAAATTTCTAAAGGGTGCGGTCGAGATTTTCCAAGGGGTGTGGTTTGGATTTTACTCGAAAAAATAACACAATTTTTTTTCAAGGGGTGCGGCAACCCACCCACGCTAACGGGTGGGTCCGCCCCTGATAAAATTTCAGTAACAAGCAGGGGCGGTTCTTAGAAGGCCACTGGTAGGGCCACGGCCCGGGCAAGTTTTTCGGCCGTAGTGCTAATTTTCCGCATTTCGATCGAAATTTTTTATATATACTATGTTTGGCCCAGGCTTGCCTGAGCTTTTTTTAGTGCCCGTGTCTTTCGGCCAACGTTCAACGGGCAAGATCCGCCACTGGTAACAAGGATGTAAAAGTAATAATTTGAAACACGAAAAAATGCATGGATTACAGGCGACAATTTGAACTATATATATTTCTTAGTGTGTATTAATTTTATACTTATCTCCTAGTCATTAGTCTTAACATTTGTTCTAAAACTAATTAATACATTGGCTCGCAGGTCTCACAAAGAGGTGTAGGTCCAATATCTAGATAGAGGGTACCTCCGAAAATCGAATCATTCATACAAGAGAAGATATAGATGCTACTGGTGTGTTTGTAATAATTTATTGTCCCCTTCTTTAGGATTTGTAATAACTATATATGGATTCTTACTTTCATACATGTATTGGTGAATATATGTTACTTTTGTTTATTCACTAGTGGTGTGTTTCGGTGTTCTCTGCATATCCGATGTTTGTTTGCTTAAAATTTCGATCACTCAAAATTGTTTGCCGTTTTCATTGTTATCCTTCGATTTGGATTCAAGCTTTCTTATCAATGTTTAGATTTGGAACAAGTTTCGATTTATTATCTTTTATTATTCTGTTCTTTCTTTCAATAAATTTTGTTGTTGTCTGTTTATAGTTATTTTTTTCTTGCACATATGTTGAGTAAATAGAACTTATTCAATGAACATATAAAAAAATATTATAATTATTAAGAATTTAACGGGACCTTCTCTCTCCGATCAGTCAAACAAAGAAAGGAATCCGTTAAGTTCTTAAGCTTTCTTCCCAACTAATTCACCATTAGTTCAGTCGTGTGAGGATGAGAACAAAACAATTTTCTATTTTGTCTCATAAAAGTCCCTCAACAATTTTTTGAACATTAAAATCCCTTCACATGTTAAATTTGAACAAAATTATAACAAAAAATTTAAAACAACTTGGAAACGTTAAAGGTGTTCATCGGTTCTTTTCAGTTTATTCAGTTATTTGGTTTGATTTATCTGTTTTGAAAATTTTTGAATTAAACAAAAATCTAACCAAACCATATGAAATTTAAGTACTTCAAAACTAAATCACAAGCCGTGTTCGAATTCGGCTTGGTTTTCGGTTTCAACAGAATACAACGTATTCATATTATTGGGTTTTTTTTCAACTAAATTTTGAAGTATGGTTTACCTTGGTTATTCGGTTTATCGGACAACATATAAATTGGATTCATTTTGTTTGGTTCGCGTTTAATCCCATTTTTGTTCAATTTTGAGTTCTAATCGTTTTCGGTTCCGTAACAATGACCTATAAATTTTCAAAATAGTTGTTTTAAAAAAGTTTTGGTCATAATTTTGTTCAAATTTAACATATGAAGAGACTTTAATGTTCAAAAAATTCTTGAGAGATTTTTATGAGATAAATGAAAAAGTCTTTTCTTTTTTTTGACCATTTTATTTTCAAAATAGTTGTTTTAAAAAAGTTTTCAAAATAGTTGTTTTAAAAAAGTTTTGGTCATAATTTTGTTTAAATTTAACATAATTTTGTTCAAATTTTATTTACTTTGCATGTTTGATTGTTTATACAAGCATATATACAAAGCTGAGGTGAGATGACAGTGATAGTCTTTTCGCATCATTGTTCCACAAAAAGAAATCAGTCAAATTATTTTAGAAAGTACAGGGACCTATTTTGTAAAACTGAAAATATAGAAATAAAGTACCGAAATAACTTAAAAATAAACAAAACTGCTGGCTATGGGGTTCGAACCCATGCGCACTTATGTGCAGAAGATCTTAAGTCTTCCCCCTTAACCTCTCGGGCAAACCAGCTTTTATTTCGTATTTGACCTTTTTGATACAAAAATTGTCCTTTTTTTGAAACATTTGTTAATACTAAAATAATGTGTTTAGTTATATATTTTGTTTTGAATTAAGGAAAAAAAACTCCAAACAAAGATTAAGAGCATTCACATCTTGTTCATCAAATTCTGTGAGAGGCTCCTCCATATTATAGATAGTGGTTACGAGGGTTTGTGAGTGGAGAAGAGAGAAAATGTTATTGTTCGTCTGAAAATATGAAAAAAAACATTGTTCACCCTATAATTTTTTTAATGTTTTCCGAAAGTGGTTGTGAGTAGATGATGAAGATGGTGGATAGGATGTGAATGCTTTAACAAAAGGAAGAAAAATAAAGTTAAGTCGTCACTTAAGTTAAATAAAATAAATGTCGCTAATTATATTAAGCTATCGATTAGCCCATTTGGTTATAAGCTTTGCTATTATCACAAATAAATTGGTGTTCGATCCCCATGGTCAGTAAGATTTTTGTCGCAGGTCTAAGCAAGGGGGCTAACTTTGTTAAATACCTAGTTTTGAATTTTGAATGCCGAACCATGAATTAAAAAACTATGCAATATATAAGCTTAGATGCGATACAAAACTAGTCATAATTAGTAGGAAAGAGAAACACAAAATACATATGTCCAGGCCCGGCCCAAGGGTAAGTCAAACAAGGCTCTTGCTTTGGGCCTCCACACATTAAAGGCCCCCATTTTTACATTTTATTTACATATTATTAGGCTCAAGGGTAACTGGATGTTTAAAAGCTTGCTGGATGTTAATTTGTATAACAATTTTTTTTATTTCTTTTCATTAGTTGACATAAGTGAAAAGATTAACTAGACCATTATATAATTGTTTAAGCATTTGGTACATGAAGTTCATTTGGTTTCAGCAACATTAGCCTTACTAATAGTCTAATCTTTGTTGGATGTTTATGATAAACAAAAAGGAGGACATTTACAGGATCCTAGAGATGTCTAAACCATCTGTTAGTGATAAAGTTAGCAAATACTCGATACCGGTAACGTGTATCAAGGGCATAGGATAGTGGGGGCGGGAGGGGGCGGCCGACCCCCCGAACTTTTCGCTCAGTAGTGGAGAGTATGTAGTTTTTGTATAGAAATTTTTGGGTATATACGTTTTTGACCCCCCGTTTTATAGAAATTTTTGGGTGTGTACGTTTTCGACCCCCCGGTGGAATATCTCAAGCTTCGCCACTGACGTTTATTGTAACTTCATGTTTATATAAACTTTACTTTAAGCGTTATTTTTTTTTTCTTTTTACAAGGGCCTCAAATTTTTAGTTTGCTTTGGGCCTCACATTTGATTGAGCCGGCCCTGCATATGTCTTGTATTGTTCTCATAGATATTCCACATATTATTGATTTTAAAACCAAAGCAAATATGTAATATATAAATATATAGACATGCATACATATCTATTTATATTTGACTATAATCTGCCACTAATTTCAAATCTTTGTTGCATTTTTTGACCCGTAAACCATTTAAAAGTTGAAAATACAAGTCATGGGTGTTGGAAATAGAACTCATGGAATTAATGTGGATATGTTCCAATCATACTTTCATGTAGGGTCACATGAATTTGATGATCATACCCTACCATCATTTATGATATAGCTACTCAAATTCAGTTTATCATAAGTTTTCATATATACACACAACTAGGTATCCACCACTTGTGGCCTAATGTGACGCACGCTTGGGTTCTATAATAAAGATCCAAGTTCAATCTTTACTTGTGTTATTTTGGTGGATTAGGTAATGATAGATAGAGTCTAATCTCCTTGCAAGGGTGTCTGGTTCTATCATGAGCTCAACCGGGTTTTCGTTCCATCGTGTGTTACGTCAGAGAGTGTTCAGCTCTTGTGGTGGCATAGCATCTGTCAAGTGACAGTCGACGGTATGGTTTCCCGATGGAACGCCTAAGTAAAACTCTGAAGTCAACATGGGCCGATTAAGACAACGTAGTCTGACTGGAATGGGGCAACGAGGCTCTCCAATTTAGGAAATACGGTAGCCTAATACAAGAAACTCATCGTTCCAAAAAGTTTACACAACTAGGGTATACATATTGTTATCCACTAACTTGCTTATCTTTGTTACTTTGTTGAATGACGTATTATAATAAGATTACCCCATAAGTTTATGTTATCAAAATATTTTCATTGTATATACATATATAACCATGGGTGGAAAGATGTCATCACAACCTTTTCGATTGAGAAGTCGGAATGTAACTTTTTCTACGTATACTATCATTCTCATCCGACACTAAAAAATGCTCAATCGATTTACGATGCTACGTACAACCGTGCTGAACCTTGTGGTAGAAGTTTCGATTTCCATAGTTGATAGTAGTAGCTAATCATCATTAGAATTAGAAACTGTGAGTTAATGCAACTTGGGCCATCAGCAACAACTATGATATGTAGACATTGCGATCTTCACTGACTAGGCCATTAGTGGTAACCGAGTTACTAATAACATAATTGAATAACTCCAAACCATTTTAATTGTCAGCTGACATATTCTTACACAAAGAGTTGTGTCATACTAAGGGTATACGGGGCACCAGCGGGGAGGGGGATCGGTGACCCAATTCCCCTAGCGGGAACACCGCCGCCATCCCTGCGGTGAGGCAAATCGGGGAGGGGGATCGGGGAGGAGTCACCGCATGAAGGAGGGAGGGAGATGGTGGGCCACCCTCTTTTCAACCAATCAAAACATTTTTTTTTCTTTTTGAATAAAAAAAGCAAGTCCCTTAAGAGGGGAGTGCCGCCATCAAATTGAGGGTGTGAGGGGAGTTTAAGAGGGGAGTTGACGTGGCATAACCTGATTGGGTGTGCGTAAGAGAGGGGACTCCCCTAAGAGGGGAGTGCCCCTCTCACCCCTAAGACTGCGGGGTATGGGGCGGGGGTTTGGGCGTGGGTTGGCTGAAAACGCCCAAGCCACCACCCCGGGTGGGCATGGGTTTGGGCGTAGCCCCTTTGGCGTGGGATTCAGCCCGAGCGTGAGGCGGGCTAGTAAGTGACATGGCATGCTCTAAATGGTCAAACCAAATTCATGCCCCCCAACCCAAGCCCCACCATACCCCATGGGCGTGGGTTTTGGTGGTGGGTTTTTTTCCATTCCACGTGTCAACATATGCCCCAACCCACGCCCCAACCCAAGCCCCCCATACCCCGCAGTCTAACTAAATGTTAGGTTTCCAATTCCAAAATATAAAATGAAAGTCTTTAGTCTATTTTGCATATGTTTTTTTTTTCTAGTACGTGTTTTCATAACGTAAACACTAAACACACATGTCTTTATTAGTTATATATGAATGGTTAACATGCTACAAACTTTAAGTGTTTTAGTAACAAAAGTTTATTTAAAAAAAAATTACTAAGTATTCATTACTAATACTCTTAAAAGACAAAGTCGTTGGAAACCCCACCGGCTTTACCTCCCTCTCCCCCCAATATTTTTACGATGTTGCAATTTTAACCCTTGACTTTGGTGTCTTCAAAGTTTCATAAAATGACAAATTTAGTCCCTAACTACTACTACATTTTACAAATAGTTTACTTTTGACACCTCAACTTTGTGGTAGTTTCTTTTTCAGCCCCAACTTTGTTATAGTTTCCTTCTTACCCCAAAACTTTACCAAATCTTAACTTTACCTTTCTTAGCCCTTAAGTTCAGGAAATACAATTTTTAACCACTTAACTTTTTATAAACTTTGTAAATGCCACTTTGACCCTCTCGAGAGTTGTTGGCTTGACGATATAAATTCGAGTTAGTCGGATCGCGTATAATACGTTATGATTGTACGATATAAATTTGATTTACGTTACGTTTTGATCCAATCGCAATGCAACTATAGGATACAGGGGCGGATGTAGCTTTATAAGAGGGGTAGCCCCCGCTACCCATTGACGCTCCGACGGTAGTGTAAATTTTGAAAAAATTTGACATTTTTCGATTCCGTTACCCTTTTTTTTGAAACATTGCCCCTATAAGTATTTTCTAGATCGGCCACTGATAGGATACATTGAGTTCAATCGGATACGTTAAAACGTATGTTTTCATATGGTTAACACAGCACACAACGTTTGGACTAATCCATTCGATATTTACGAAATACCCGCCTGCAACATTACTAGTTTTGAATTAGAGTAAACTGCCATTTTGGTCCCTGTGGTTTGGTCAGTTTTGCCACTTTATTCCAAATCTCAAACTTATTACATCTGGGTCCCTGTGGTTTGCACTTTGTTGCCATTTTAGTCCAAAATCCAAAAACCCTATTTTTTTACTGTTGCAACCTCCTATTTTGTCCTGTAGTGCAGGGGCATTTTGGTCATTTTTCTTTTCATTTTACATTTTCTTAATTAACATCACCCCCAAATAAATCATCATCATCATCCCCAAATAACTGGCTCTCTCTCTTCTCTATCTAAATCATCATCATCAACAAAATGCAGACCTAAATCGACACCAACAGATACGAACTGAATTAACTTGAAAATATAAAAATCTACTCAAAAACCTCTACACCAACAGAATTTACTGTAATTAGTAAACATCAAGTGATACAGCGTTGCAAATCGGAACAGAATTTTGGTCCACGTGAAGAAAAAAACACGAAATAAATTAGTACTTGACGAAGTAATCGAGATCTAAACGTGCTTACTCCGTTAAACGAAGAAACGAAGCTGCAATAAGTTAGCAACAGTTGAATCTGAACGAGGAAATCAGTACTTAACCAAGTAGATAAGATCGAGACGTGCTTACTCTGTTAGTCAAATAATCTGTAGCGGAAACAGCTTAGCAACAGTTAAATCCGATCAAAAACCTGTTCATCAACAAAATACAGATAAAGTGATGCGGTTGCTCAAATCTAAAAATATACTCACAAATTCATGAAAAAAAATACATTAAAATTTTCTGAATCCGCTACGAAATTAACAGCAGATGTATCAGATTGAAAATCAACAAAAATTCAGTTCAAAATTACAGATAAAGTGATGCGGTAACTCGAATCTAAGAAAATATTCAAAAATATATGAGAAAATCCATTAAAACTTGCTGAATCTGCTATGAAATTAACAACAGTTAAGTTAAATCCGATCGAAAATCAACAAAAATTTAGTGTAAAATCAGTACGAAATTACAGATAAAGTGATGCGGTAACTCGAATCTAAGAGAATATTCAAAAAACACATGAAAAAACGCATAAAGAGTTGCTGAATCTCGTACGAAATTGACAGCAGTTGAATCCGATTAAAGAACTGTTCATCAACAACAATTCAGAGTAAAATCACCACAAAACTACTGATTAAGTGATGCGATAGCTCAAATACATGAAAAAATGCATAAAAACTAGTTGAATCCGGTACAAAACTAACAAGCAGTTGAATCCGATCGAAAATCAACAAAAAATCAAAGCAAAATCAGGAGAGAGAGAGATATTTGGGGATGATCGATTTAGGTCTGCATTTTGTTGATGATGATGATGATTTAGAGAGAGGAGATATTTGGGGATGATGATGATGATGATTTATTTGGGGATGAAGTTAATTAAAAAAATGTAAAATGAAAAGCAAAATGATCAAAATGCCCATGCACTACAGGACAAAATAGGAGGTTGCAACAGTAAAAAAAATAGGGTTTTTGCATTTTGGACTAAAATGGCAACAAAATGCAAACCACAGGGACCCAGATGTAATAAGTTTGAGATTTGGACTAAAGTGGCAAAACTGGCCAAACCACAGGGACCAAAATGGCAGTTTACTCTTTGAATTAAAAGCAAAAGTAATAGGAATATAAGCTTTTCGGGAAGTGGGGGCCAAAAACCTAATTATTTTGTACTAAAAATTTGTTGGTGTGTTTTAAGATGGTAGGTGTTCGATAATATATACTGTTCCATTTTCATTGGCATAATTAATGCAGCAAAGGTTGACCATAAGAAAGTTTTTTTTTTTTTTTTTTTTTTTATTGACTACAAAAATAACTTCATGTGGCTATAAACATTTGTACCCGAAAATATCAGATTTGGATGTCACTGATATTTTCTTTATTATTTACTCTTTGTCTCACTCATTTATTTATGTATTATTGAGTTTTTTCCGTACAAAATAAAATACAGTATACGTGAATTACTATACAAGGGTGACAATTTGAGATCGCCACAAAAAGAGGGTGGATTTAAAAGAAAAATTTTAAGGTATTATAAATATTTTTTTCTTTTTGTATTCAGCAGTGTTGTAGAAGGCGCTAGGCGCTAGTCGGGCGGTGAGGTACCGCCTAGGGATTAATCGGGATTAATCGGATTGGGATTTTTATATGTATTTTTTCAAAATTAAATATATATACCCAATAATATAAAAATAATACTTCAAAATTCACATAAATACTTCAAGTTTCAGATAGTATGGTTCGATTTTGACCGATTTTGACTGATTCTGACCAATTTTGACCGCCTGGGACCGATTTTGACCGATTTTAACCGATTAATATAGGCCGATTAATCCGATTTTTGACCGCCTAGGACCGCCTAGGACCGATTTTGACCGACTTTGACCGACTCCGATTAATTGGCCGACTAGCTAAAAATTAGTCAGTAACTAGCCGCCTAACGCCTAGGCGCCGATTAATCGGCCGCCTAGGCCGATTTTTGCAACACTAGTATTCAGAGATATCCTAATATTTATTAAGGAGCAGTGTTGTAAAAGTCGGATTACTCGGCCGAGTACTCGGCGAGTACTCGGTCCTCGGAGCCCCTCCGAGGCGACTTCCTCCTAGGCGGTCTCAATTAGTCGGCCTCGGGATTACTCGGGAGTACTCGGTGCCTAGTCGGCCTAGTCGGCGCCTAGTCGGACGCAGTCGGCCTAGTCGGTCTAGGCGTTCAACGTGGTTTGTTGACTTTTAATCGGTCAAACTCGGTCAAAATCGGCCTACTCGGCCTTGTACTCGGACTAGTCGGCCTTGTACTCAGACTAGTCGGACTTGTATTCAGAATATTTGAACTTTAAGCATGTTTCATTTTAAATTATACTCAGTTGACATGAATTATGCTTATTTTAACACATAAATGATATATAACAATTAATTTTCTTTATATTTACCATGTCCGCGTACTCCCCGAGTACTCTCCGAGTACTCCGATTACTCCCAACTCCCCAGTCGGCCGACTAGGGACCGCCTAGCGACTTTTACAACACTGTTAAGGAGTATACGATATATAAAATGAAGAGGAAAATAAGTTTTTGTATTTCGCGACAAACTTGAGGGGTAGCTACCCCTAATTATATGCTAGCTCTGCCCCTGTTCACAAACAAAACACATTATATGATAAGAAGATAACCAGACTGTTGTAGGTTAATTAATTTAACTCATTTAATAAAGAAGTCATGTTTGTGTTGACATGTCTAAATTATACTTTTTTTTTAACGGTGAGAATCTTTAACTTGTTGTAAGAGAGATCACACACCCTCCTAAACAGAGGGCTCTAACCCTACTCTGGCTAGACTATGTTGTCTTAACTGGGTTCACGCTTGCGTCAGAGTTTGGCTATCGGCGTTCCCCGGGAAACCATACCACCCATTGCCAGTGGCAGGGGCTTGCGCAGCCACAAGAGAGAATCTCTTTGGTGTAACGCACAGTGAACTAAAACCCGGAATGGCTTGGGCTCAAACTCTTCACCTAGGGTCTAAATTATACTATGTACATTCTTTGTTTAGAACTAGGATTAGGGACCCTAAAACTCAAGGGGGGGGGGGGGTATTCCCTAATCGTTATTATCTGCACAGTTTGTTGTAGAATGCGAGTTTCGTCGAATTGTGACTCACCAAGGCTATGTAAGACACGAAGCTACCCTACCCTAGAAGGGTACCCGTCGTGCCACGCGACAGGTTGTCGCGCCACGCGACCGGGGCAATTTTTCAGTATAAGTATAGGGCTTTGGCACTTGCATTTTGGCGTTGGTTCGACGTTAAAATTCAATTTGTACGCTGAGATATCATCTGTTTAGTCCAAAAACACACACACAAGCACGAAATTCTGCCGCGATAACAGGGTAATAACTCGATCACTGCTACGATTCAATGTCCGATCGATAAAAACCAATCCAATGGATGTTTAAGTGTTGCCCGTATTTGGGCTATACTTTGTCATTCGTCGTGAAGGTTTTGATCTCGTGAGTTGTCGTAAAAGTTGTATTAAGTTACTGACCTAGTTTTCGTGTGCATTGTTATTTGAATTAGGTTAACCAGGCTAAAATCAGTAGGCTAGACGCTGCCCGTCTAAACTTGCAATGTGAGTCATTCTCTTTTTATCAAATTGTTTTCTTAAAACTCTACTTGTTTTCAAAGTTATAATTACAGGGATTAAGTCTTTGTAATATTCAATTACTGCCGGTATGTGGGGTTTTGTATACATTACTTGATACCCGTCACCATTGGACAACAGGTTAGCCAATGGGTGATCTGACCATAGTCACAGATACGGTCGAGTGACAAATACCGATTTGGGGTAATTGGTTGATAGAAACAATGTAATCACCCTTAATACTGTATATTATAACAATGTGTCGTTTTGTGCAACTTGAGTGACTCGCCAGTATTTCCCTGCTGATAAAACATTTTTAAAACATGTTTCAGGTGATCTGCCGTGATCCAGGAAAATGTGCTGTGTAGCACTCCAAGCTTGAAGAAGTGGCTCAATAAAATGAATAAACATGTTTTTGTAAAGAAGGGGATTTCCTTGAGAAATCACCTTTATTGTAAATTATGGGGTTTGTCCCCAAATATGTGAGATAAAACAAATTGGGCATTTTCAAGTTTTAAAAAAGATCCTGTTAAAAATTCCGCTGCCAACATATTAATTACCATGGGTTTCTGTCCCGCGGCTCCTGAAACGGGTAAAACCGGGCCGGGGGCCGTGACACCTTGATGTAAGGAAGATGACGAAATACTTTCCGCATACCAGAAGCGCACTTCAGTGCTTCACAATACCCGCGACATAAGAAGGCGGAGTAAAAAACAGATCCTTCAGAACACGTGGTGCAAGAATAGACGTACGTCGACGTGCTTGCAGAAACGTTTGGTGCCCATCCTCATCGCGTGACGGACTGCATGTACCTGAAAGGTTACTATAACATAAAATAAATATCAGACTAAACACCAATTTACAGATGTCTGGATTTGCATTTAATTAAGTATCTGATTATTTAAGGTTATATAATTAATGTCATTATGGCCTAAGCATGGCAAATCAGCAAGACAGTTCAAAACTTTGACAACTTTTTACAATTATAATTTACATTTTGAGCAAAGTATTTCAGAAATCCGTAACTACACATTTTGGATGACTTTTGACCTGTTCGGCCCACATGCCCTCTTTTGTTTCATTTTTTTCTTATTCTTTTTACCATTAGAGATAAGTATAAACTGAGTCAGGCCGCCAGCAAATGGGTCAAAAACCCTTAACTACTTTTTATCCTAATCAAAGCCAAGAGCTTCTTATTTTTGTATGTATATATAATGAAGAGTATAGTTTCTTTGGGGCAAAAGGTGGTGGGATCCTTTCCATTAGTGAAGTAAGTTAACTCTAAGCATCCAACAGAAAATAGTAGAGCTTATTATTTTTCCTTTGAAGCCACCAAACAATTCAATTAATCAACAATAATTGAAGTTATTATATCAATTCAAAAGACTACGCTTTTGCTTAAATTTCAAAAGACTTCCCCCTAGTATTATCCATCCTTGAAAGTATATATTTCCACTACTGCTATTATTAGGTAATAACTTAAAATATAACTAAACTGATCCTACAACATGCCAATGTCTATTATTTACTACTTATCATAGGAATGGTTATTTGAATAGTGACAATCTGACATGACAAAAGGAATACTTACTTAAACATGCCGATTTATCAAAACAACCAGTTTTAGTGTATCCAAATAAAAAACAACAATTTGGTTTTTGATTCAGGATAAAAATTACTTATACAGTTATATACTGTAAATAAAAGTAATGTTGGTTTAAATCAAAAAAAATCTTTTCTAGAAACCAAGAAGTAGATAAAAATACAAAGAGAGTAATTAAGAAGACACATAACTAAAGCTAAGCTAGAATCCCTCAAAAAAACAACCCAGAAGAAACTTACACCAAACTAAGGCATGTTTGACCTAAGCTGGTGGAAATCAAGGAACACGGTTTGCAACATGTCATCAAAATCTGTAATCGACATCTGAAAGCCAACGTTAATTGTTTAACTGAAAGTAGAATTGCATTGTTTGTGGATCCATTCTCGTCTCCGTCTCTGGACTCTTTCAATGGATAACTGGTGACGGTGGACATCAAGTTTCCATAATTTTGCGACTACCAGAGCACTTGAGGCAGATACAAATTTATAAAAAAAAAACACCCAAAACACTAAAGATAACCCTAAAACCACACAAAATAGGAGCCCTAAATTGCTAAATCGCACCTGTTGGGGCTCTAATGGTACTTGGTAGACGAAAAGCGTCTTGGAACAATAATCAAACAATCGTGAACGTTGTGAGTAGTTGATTATCGCCCTTCACTTTCGTTGAAGGCCTAATCCCAGATGAAATGAGTTGTAATCAGAGCTCGAAGGAAGAAGATGTTAAATCTCAGACAAAGACAAGCTGAACGGTTGTAGTATGCGGTTGAAATCATCCTACATCTTCGTTGGAAGCCCAGTCTCATTATCTCAGACAGAAAGAGTGGGTGAATACATTCATAGAGCAAGCAAAAAAAAAAAGAAAACGAAGAAGATGGGGCTGCGTGTTTTCAGCGGTGGGATGGAAGACCGACAGATGCCAGTCATAATAAACCTGAAAACTTGAACTGTTTCTAAGGCCTTTCATCAATTGTTATTATATAAATGTACTAACATTAAATAATAAATAGATGGACTCTTATAAAACTTGATATTTTTTTAAGAGATTATAATGTATACATTTAACATGCCAACCTATTTACGATCCATCTAACTTTGTACAACATGGCAACACGCTCACAATCCATTTGCTTATAAATTTTTTTATCTTTTACAACATGACAACACGCTCACAATCTATCTACTTATAAATTTATCTTTTACAACATGGCAATATGCTCACGATCAATGTACTTATAAATTTATCTTTTACAACATGGCAACACGCTCACAATCCATTTGCTTATAATTTTTTTTTATCTTTTACAACATAACAACACGCTCAAGATCTATCTACTTATAAATTTATCTTTTACAACATGGCAATACGCTCACGATCAATGTACTTATAAATTTATCTTTTACAACATGGCAACACGCTCACAGTCCATTTACTTATAAATTTATTATATAATTCAGTATTCATTAACTCAGTTTGACTTGCATGACGCATTTGATCATATAAATAAATGGGTCATGCAATTTGTGTAAAAGTTTAACTTATCAATCAATAAACTCTTGAAACTAACATCTACCTATATAATAGTTCAAATAAAGATGATGCATAAAATAACCACAAGTATTTTAAATTTTAATTCTTTTACCACATTCTCTTGTACCATAGGCCATAAGGGTGTAAGAAGTGGTTAAACACTTTGGAGTGGCAAACCAAAAAACTGACCAATCAGAGCGCGCCATGTCAATCAGTCAAAAGTGTTTAAACTTTGGTGAAAAGTGTTGGTAATGGTTTAGACACTTGGTGAAGTGGTAAGCTATTTAAAAAAAAGGAAAAATGTGTGATTGATTGAGATTGGAATGGACCCCACTCCTTATACACACACGCACTTCTTCACCGCTCGGCATCATCCTACCGATTTGGTAAACTTTGGTGACTAAACTTTTGTTGGTGGTGGTGTTACCGAGTGGCAAACTCACTTTGCCGAGTGGGTTTGCCGCCCACTCCTTACACCCTAAGTTTTAAATTTTACCTATAAAGATGACATTTTCTCTATTCATAATAAACTTGACATGGTAAACCTAAAAGTCAAAAGGCAAACCTTTATGCACTAAATCATTTTGAAATTGACCACGTTTCTTTATTTTTAACATGCCGGCAAAAGAATTATAATGTTTCATTATGATGTTGCTTAGTTTAAATCTAAAACATTTTAAATGATGACAACATAAGTGAAATTTAGCCAAAGAGAGTAAACTAATAGTAATTAAGAAACATGTAAAAAAGATATTACATGATTAGTTCACACTTTTGTCAACGAGAAAAGATAATAGATATGTGTTAAGGAAAGTTGATACGTGGTCACTATTATAACAAATTACTATTATTGTTACTCTTACTAGTGCCGTAAACAAGTCAAGTTGAGCCCGAGCTTAATCAGGCTCGGGCTTGATTAACTTATGAGAGGTCGAGCTTGGTTCGACCTTTGTTTACATATAAACGTTGTACCCCATGTAAATGGTTTTACAAACACATCATATTCAGGGTAAGTTCCATCCGTTATATGATAACCGTACTTGTACTTCACCCAGTTTACAAAAAAAAAAAAAATAAGCTTTAGGTTCTAGTTTATATAGTCGTTGAAATTGGTGATTGATTAAGAAAATTTAATTTGTTATTTGAAGCGACCACTCCAAAGAATGCATGTCAAAACCAAAGATCTTGTGATGCAACTGCTTCAAGCATCATGGTCGGGTTTTTTATAATATACCCTCGTGTGTTGCCGCGTCAAACTTCTCACTCCCATTTCGTACAATCTATAATACCGATCATCCGTGGGAAACGATGTTGATCTTCATGAGCCTCCAATTTTTTTTGTATGTCACTAAACGTTGGTTTTCTCAAATGTTTGTTAAGTATAACTGAATGACATTGATATGCACCAAATGCAACATATAAATTATATCAAATAAGGTATAAAATCAACCATTTTAGTACTAATGTTGGAAAAAATGTGTTTTTTTGGTATACTTTTGATTTTCATGATTAAAAAAAATTTTAATGTACAAAAGGAACAAATAAACGGCAAAAACCAGCATATATACAAAAGAAGGGAAATTGATACATATACCGACCCTCCGAACTTCACCCCACGATCAAAAACAACAATTCATAAGACAAACACGGGGTCGTGCCACCAAGGCATGGGGCCTTGCCCCACTCAAGATTCCAGAAAGAAAAACACAAACAGAAGCAGACAAGAGACACGGGGTCGTGCCCCATGGACACGGGCCGTGGTCAACTCCCACATATGCAAATCCTGGATAGTACAACAAGTACAATGACCACGGAGCCATGTCGTTGACACGCGGGGCCGTACAAGCATACAGACTGACACAACTCATTAAATGAAGACAAAGAAAAAGGGGGCATAAGGCCGTATAAACCGTCTGTTTCCAGCTATAAATAGTGGTTTTTGTCTAAAACCTCACTCTATAGATATATAAATAAACCAACACTATTTTTTCAAGTTAGTAGAAAATGCAATGTATCCAAACATGTGCATGCCATGTGATTAGACCGTGATTGCGTTTCCTTCCAAACGCGTTTCAAAGTTAGTTACATAATTATAATTTTGATATTGTGTGATGTCTTTTATTAAATTCAAAGTTAGTTACATAATTATAATTTTGATATTGTGTGATGTGTTTTATTAAAACCAGTTTTAGGAAATAACATGGTATGTTTAGCACAAAACGAATACGACTAAAATGAATTTTCCATTTAAAACTTACAAAAGCTTTCGGTTAGTCACTCTAGTTAATGCTAGAACACGTTTAATACATGACATGTTTTTTAAGTAAAGAATGTAAGAACTACATAAACACTTATACATAATGCTTATGAGATATAGTATTAGAGAAAGAAAGTTGAAAGGTTAACTAATATACATATCTTATAAAAAATACGTATTAAAACTAATTTTGTATTAAACGTCTTTTATAAAAGGGTTATTGAATATTAATAATCCCAACTTTTATTTATTAGCCGGGATTAATCTCAACTAAGTAGATGTTTAAAGACACTCCTAAGTCCTAACTTTGAGCGTGTTTTCCTCCAACGACCTCATACTAACTGAATGTTAACCCTGTTATTTTTTTATGATGTGGCAAAAACTTTAACTTTTTGATGTGGCGGCTTGCTTATGTGGTAAAAACTTTAACTTTTTTACGACGTGGCACGCTTTTGTGGCATACCACATATCAAAAAAGTAACTTTGTTACAGTCAACATGATATCGGTGAAGAAAAATACTTTTAAAGTTATGACAGTACTAAAACATTTCCTTAATATAATTAATCTCAATTGATCGATATAGATGAAAGTTGAGATTATCAAAATCTAATAACTCTTTATCAAAACATTAATCATATTTTTTTGATTTTTTTAATATAATTAATCTCAACTAATCGATATAGATGAAAGTTGAGATTGTCAAAATCTAATAACTCTTTATCAAAACATTAATCATATTTTTCCGATTTTTTTTTTTTTTTTTTTTTTTTGCTATGAATGATATTTGAGTCTATCTTATTTCTTTTTTTAAAGACCGCCTATAATAACTTTGTTTCAGTTTCAGTCAATGTAAATGTGATCAAAGAATGTTCTTTTTGTGGATTACGATTCGGTCGAGACATTATCATATAAAGGGCAGTTGCGGATCTAGAAAAAAAACCTAAAGGGACAACGTTTCTATAAAAAGGGGCAACGAAATCGAAAAAACATCAAATTTTTCCAAAATTTACACTAATTTTACACTACAGCCGGAGCGTCAAGGGGCAACGGGGGTTACCCCTTGTTCTATGCTAGGTCCGCCCCTAATAAAGGGTGGTTTTTGGGGTCTTGGCGTCTTACTTGCAGGGCCGGCTCTTGGGCCGGCTAACCCGTACAGTCGTACGAGGCTCAAATTTTCAAAGGGCCCGAAAGGTTTTATAAGCTTTTATATGTATTTTTAAATTATATATTTAGTATATGTATCCATTTGTTATTCAAAAAAAGATTGTTGATGGAGTGTAAAAAACCATCTTAAGATAATGTAGAAGTCTCAAATTCAAGTCTTGACTACACCACTAAGGTAGCGTTTGGTATGCAGGAATGAGAGGTAGAATGAAATAGACCATTACGAGGGAATGAAGAAAAAAGTGTTTGGTTGGTCGATAGAATGGAATCGCCCATTCCAAAATGCATTCCATTCCTCCAAAATCATTCCATCCGCCCCCCTGTTTTTTTTCCATTCCATTCCCTCTTCATTCTTCATTAACAACACAAAAACCCACCACCATTGCCTCCACCCACCACCACCATCATCCGCCGTCGTCACCCACCTCCGTCGCCACCCACCTCCGTCACCTCCACCTACCATCGCTGCGGGCACCTCCGATCACCGCCACAACCCACCTTCGATCACCGCCGCCACCATCGCTGCTGCCACATCCGATCACCGCCGCGGGCACCTCCGATCACCGCTACCACCCACCTTCGATCATCGCCGCCACCATCGCTGCTGCCACCTTCGATCACCGCCGCCGTCGCCGCCCACCTGCGCCACCGCTATCAACCGCCACCACCCACCGCTGCTACCACCTGCGACCACCGTCACCGCCGCTACCACCTTCGATCACCGCCACCACATTCGCCACCGCCGCCACCCACCTCCGCCGTCACCCACCACCACCGCTGTCACCACCCGCCGCCGTATCCACCCACCACCACCACCGTCAACCGCCGCCGCCGCTACAACTGCCACCTATCACCACCCACCATCACCGCCCATCACTGACCACCGCCATCCGATTTTATTCTTTCGTCTTTTTCTTGCATACCAAACAACAAAAAGTAATGGTTCATTTCATTCTCACATGGTAACCACACAAGAAATGGAAAGGTAATGATCAATTTCAGTACCTCTTCCATTCCATTCCCTCGTTCATTCCATTATCCTATACCAAACAGACCCTAAGTTTTTATTATTTTTAATTCATTTCCCCTTAACCACAAGTTTAGGCCCAATTCTTTTTTTTTTGCCCGAGGCCCAACTTTTTTTTGTGAGTTTTTTGGGACGACTCTGCTTACATGGGTATTACACCTTCTGGCATGCCCCTTTTTTATATCTTTATAGAAGTTGGCAATTTAAAAAAGATAAAAAGAATAATTAAGATTAACGTTGGTAATCCAATGTTTTAGGTTCGAGTTTTGATTTTGAAACACGAAAACAAACAGGCACGTGCATTTCACATGGACGGTGTTGACATCGCGTAATTTCATTTCATAGTTTCATGACCAATTTGTCCTTTACCCAATAATTCAGTGGCACGTGTCATACTCTTTGTGTGTCCACGTATTATGCATATGTTGGATTTATGTCCATAATAAAATAAAATATTTGTTGTAGAAAAATGATCTGACCTTGAAGCAGTAGATTTTTTATAGATGAGTTCGAAATGCTAACCATTGAATTCCATAACTTGGATGATTGCATGTTTTGTGGTTTATGGCTTCACTTCACCTTCTATCGTTTTCTAACATTTTTTACATTTTATGATTCATAGGTTACATGAATAAGGGGCTGTTTGACAACTTCTGAATAGGTAAGTGTTGAACCAGTAAAAGATCTAAACCGTTAAGTGGTGAACCAGTGAGAGATTTGAACCATTAAGATCCAGTATAATGCTTAATCCTTTAAAAGGTATTAAGTTCACATTGTGGTTTGAAAAAAACCATTTACATGTTTAATTCGGTGTTATACAAGAATCAAACGTTTTTTACATTTTGTTTTCGAACTTTAGATCATATACTAACAGTGGCGAATTCAACAATTTTTTTCATCGGGTTCCTTTTGGTTAATTCTCACTATTTTTTTCAAATCATATAAGGTTTCCACTATTTCTTTTTTCATTTTTTCCAAACCGAGGGGTTCTTAGGAACCCCCAAAACACCTCTTGATCCGCCTCTATGCTAATAAAGTTTACATTTTTTCATATCAAGATTCACTTAAAAAGGTATTAAGTTCACAATGTGGTTTGAAACTAAACTAGTCCCACATCATGACCGACCCCATTTAGACAGTTTAGTTCTAGTTTTTTTCTGTCCTGTTGCGCCTACAAGATCATCTAAAATGTGCATACTAAATTTTCATATTATATAGTGCAAAAAGAGACTTTCTTTAGAATATGGGTATGCTATTTATTTACTCTAATAAAAATATTCATTTCGGTCATTTTGATTTGATTTAAACATGTTGTACATACTACATAGTTAATCACATGGATTATTTAATAACAAGAACTTATATTCCTTACAAAAGTCTTGGATTTTGTCACCGCCCCCGTCCCGGTGTGACCCGGTCCAGGAGCCGCGGGACAGAAACCCGTGGTATTTATTATTTGATTTGACAACGGAAGTTTAACAGGATCTTTTGAAACTTGAAAATGCCCAATTATTTTATTTCATAGATTGGGACAAACCCCATAATTTACAGTAAAGGTAATTTCACGAGGAAATCCCTTGTTTTACAAAACATGTTTATTTATTTTACTGCGCCACCACTTCAAGCTTGTTAGTGCTCCGTAGCACGTTTTCCTTGATTCACAGTAAGTCACCTGAAACATGTTTTAAAAATATTTTATCAGCGGGGAAATACTGGCGAGTCATTCAGGTTAAATAAAACGACACCTTAGTTATAGATTACAGCATAAGAGCGATTACAATGGCTACTATCTTATTTTTATCTGGCGCTGTGTCACACCCTGGTGACGATGGTCATACCACTATTGGGTCATTTCACCCAAGTAGTGATGATTATCACAGTTAGGTTGGTGAACCTAACCGTGAGAGATTAGTAATGTGCACAATACCCCACTTGCCAGTGATTCAAGATAACCAAGACTTAATCCCTGTAATTATAACTCTTGAAAATAATTTGAGTATTGAAAAACATTGTTTGATAAAAAGAGAATGACTCACATTGCAAGTTTAGTTGGGCAGAGTTTAGCCTATTTGTAACAACCCTCGGTAAAACCAACACTCTTAAAATTTTTCCGACACCCTATTATATCTTAAAATATCCTAATGTGTCTTATATTATACCCCGTATGTAAAACCAAGCCCGAAATACGTTATAGTTTATAAAAATAAAATAAAAATATGAGCTGAGGCGGGCCGCGTACGATTCCACCTCAAGCTCACGCGGGCCGTATCAAAACTGGAATTGACTGCGCTAATTTCTTAAGTTGAAGCGAGCCGCGTAAGTGTTCACATCAGTTAACGCGGGCCGCGACAGATCATGAAACGCGGAAGCATCCGGTGCTGACACGTGTCGACATCGTGTCGAGTCTATTGGATGACCGGGCTAAGCTATTGTGTTGACCAAGGTTGACGCGGGCCGCGTAACCTTGGCCCGTGTCTCACGCGGGCCGCGACAGGACTCAATATCACAACTATAAATAGATAGCATCAGTTTACGTTTTTCGTCGCTCACAATCTCAATTCTAAATCTAAATTTCTATAGAAGGTATATTATACACGGGTATTATACCCCTAATTAGCGAGGTTCTGCTCCGTTGTAAGTATTATAACCCCGGTTTCAAAATAGTTACGCTGCCCGATTGATTTAGGGTTCCGTAACAACTGTCGTGGTTCTGCCCGACGTAGTTGTTGGAATGCCGTCTCGGGAAAAGTATTATTAATATTTTCAAAGGGTTATGATACTAACCAATGTACATTTGTATAAATTATAGATTATATCCAGGAAACCCTTACGAAAAGCCTAAGACAGCAATGTGAGTAATCGCCTTTTTGTTAACAGTTTTTACAAAACCTTAAATGTTTTACAATGCGATTAAGCAGTGATTGAGTCTTTGTAGTTCTTCAATTACTGCCGGTATTTGGGGTTTTGTATACAAAATTTATTACTTGCGAGTAGTAAGTCGGAATGACAGTACGTTACCATTGGACAATGAGTTAGCCAATGTGTAATATGACCCACAAGTCAAGGATTGACAGTACTGAATGAGTAATTGTGTAGAAATAAACAATGTGATCGCTCTCAATACTGTGTTAATTGATAAAATGTTTATTGATTAAACTGAGGTTCACTCACCAGTATTTCCCGCTAACAAAATATTTTTAAAACATGTTTCAGGTAACACAATGTGAAAGCCAACTGGGAAAAAGCCAGCTCGAGAGCACCGACGGCTTGGAAAATAAGTGGCTATAAAAGTTATCTAAGAAACGATGTTTTAAATTAAATAAAATAGGGATTGTCCCTATAAATGTATTGTAATAAGAAACTTGGGTTTTGCCCATGTTATTATTAATATCAAATATGGTGGTTTTACTCTGATAAACATTTCCTAACTATGGTCCTGATGTAAATTCCGCTGCGAGATTAAACAAACTGATACCACCAAACTCTGAGCTCGCGTCCGCCCGTTCCCGGGAATCAGGGATCGGGGGTTGCGACAGAAGGTGGTATCAGAGCCTAGCCACTGGTCTGAGCCAAAGAAGTGTTCTGCTGACACTTAAAAATTTTAAATTTGTGTTAGGAAATAAATTACGGAAATACGTGCATAACTGTAATTATGTGTTATGTGTTATTTGACTATCTGTTAGTTTTCAGTATGAGTGATCAAGGAACAACAAATGTGAATCGTCAGTTATCTGATTCACCTAGGAGTGAAGGTACATCATCACAGCCTGCCCTTTCAGGGTATTCTGCTGATCAGGAGGAGGGAATATTTACCTTTAGAGCTCAATCTGAAGAACCATTTCCTAATAAGAAACGAGGATGGTACAGTAAAGAAGCTTTTGCTCGTAGGAAGAGAATGCGAAAATTGCAACAGCAAAGGGCTTTAGCAGCTATTAAGCGAGAGACAGATGCCTATACTCAAGATATGCTAATTAGAAGCCTAGCTAATTTCCATATCTTAGCTACAACTACTGCTGACCCAAGTCTGGAACAACTAGTAGCCCAACAACCACAAAACCCAGAACAACCCATGGAAATAGAAAATCAGGAAAACCAAGTGGAGATGCACGACTTTAACCCAGAAGAAATCCCTAGGGTGCCTGCACCAAATCCCCTAGACCCAAATTACGACCCCTGGTGGGACGAGAATAGGGACTTTGTGCAACGTTACTCTATTCCTGAAAACACACCTATATGAGCCTATTCAGGTATGGACCCTTTAGATCCCTATTACCATGATAACTACATTAGGGAAATCTTGGAAGATCCTTACCGATTACAGGCACTTTTACCCCCATATCAGGAACCAGCACCCTAGATTCCAAACCCAGTCCTAGAACCTGCACCCCCAATGAGTGCAGAAAACGTCCAAGAACTTAGGACTTTTGGGGAAGAAATTTTAGAAAACAGTGAGAGGATGCGTCAGGTGGGAGAGCGTCTCGTATGGAAATACGATGAGCGCAATATGGATTTTTGGCTAAATCCATACCCATGAATGTTAGAATGGAGGAAGCGGTACTAATAATAATATAATAAAATAAAATAAAATATGTGTGTACGGATGCATATTACTATTTTATTTCTGTTGGTATTGTAATCTTTATTTATGTACTAGTGTGTAATAGACGCATAAGTATATGAAAAGAGTAAGTAGCAATGATCTACGTTTTTGGCTAGATTGAGTGTCATGTGAATTGTGATATTACTTATTATCTTGTGATATTAATATGGGATAAATGTTTAAAATTCAGATGGCCGACGAAGGAAATCAAGAAAATCTGAATAATGATAACCAGAGTAACATTAATGTGAATCCGAACATCCATAACAACGAAAACCAAATGGATAATAGTGTCGTTCAACATATAGTGGCACAAGGAATCATAGATGCCATGCCATTTATTATTCAAACTATTCAAGAAGCGAATAATAAAAGTAAACATAGCAGTAAGCGACCGATTGAACCAGAAAACAGCGTGAACAATGGACCTATACTTCAAATGCCTATTCCCAAAAGAAGAAGAACCGTGCCTAATGGTTGTTCTTATAAGGAATTTTGGTCTTGTAAACCAATGGAATTCTCGGGCAATGAAGGGGCCATTGCAACCTTACGCTGGATAGAGAAGACTGAAGCAGTCTTAAGAATAAGCAAGTGTGCTGAAGAAGATAGAATACTGTTTGCTTCTAATATGTTTAAGAATGCAGCATTAGAATGGTGGAACACTATCCTTCAGACAAGAGGAAGTGATCAAACCTATAATATGGAATGGGAAGAATTTAAGAACAAGGTAGAAAGGAAATTCTGCCCACCCAATGAGAAAGAAAAGATAGCAAACAAATTCCTAAATCTTAGGATGACTGGTGTAGATAGTAAGGGGTACACTAAAATATTCTTTGAATATGCTAGAATAGTGCCAACTCTTGCTTCACCAGAACCAGTTTTAATCTCTCGTTACATTTGGGGATTAATTGGGGAGATTAGACACGTAGTCAAGGCAGCTAGATCTCAAACCATAGAAGAAACTGTAGAACTAGCCAATACCTTGACTGATGAGTTAGTCTGTAAAAGGAGAAACCTAACCCAGAAATTGACTCAAGAATTTCGTTCTGGAAACTCTAACCGTGGGAGAAATGTAGGTTCTACATCTGCACCCTACTGTAGGAATTGCAAAAGAAAGCATTCAGGAAAATGCTCTGTGTACTGTAACTTTTGTAAAATATCGGGACACAAGGAAGAAGACTGCAAGAAGAAAAACAGCAGGATATGCTACAACTGCAGAGAACAAGGTCACATCAAGCCAAACTGTCCAAAATTAGCTCCAGCTACAGATAACAAGAATACTAAAAATGCTAGAGCATTTGTTCTGACTGCAGATGAAGCCAAGATGATTCCAGATGTCATAGCTGGTACGTTTTTAGTTAATGATGTCTTTGCTAAAGTATTATTTGACTCTGGTGCAAACCAAAGTTTTATTAATACATCGTTTTGCAAATTTCTAAATCAGTCATTAACTAAACTACCACTAGAATGCTTAGTAGAGACAGCTAATGGAGAAACCGTTAGGATTTCTGAAATCTTGCAGGGAGCAAGAATAGAAATTTTAAATCAGAAATTTATTGCAAACCTATATCCCATGAATTTGGCAGGATTTGATGTTGTTTTAGGAATGGATTGGTTAATAGCCAATAAAGCCAGTATTTTATGTGATCAAAAGTTAATCCAAGTAAATTCACCAAAAGGTAAACTGATCACAATTAAAGGAGATAAGCCCTCTAGATCCACAAAATTCATATCTGTAATGAAAACTGCAAGTTGTATAAGAAAAGGTTCTATAGTGTATTTGATTTTCATAATCACTAACACTAAAGGAAAAGATTTAAAATACATTCCAGTAGTATCTCAGTTTTCAGATGTCTTTCCAGAAGAATTGCCGGGGCAACCTCCAGACAGAGAAGTTGAATTCAGAATCCATTTAATACCAGGAACATCACCGATTGCCAAAGCACCTTACTGTTTGGCACCTGCAGAAATGCAAGAATTAAAGAAACAATTGGATGAATTGTTGGAAAAAAAATTCATACAACTAAGTTCGTCGCCATGGGGAGCGCCGATACTGTTTGTTAAAAAGAAGGATGGATCAATGCGTATGTGCATTGATTACCGTGAATTAAACAAAGTCACGATTAAGAATCGGTATCCATTACCAAGAATCGATGATCTGTTTGATCAATTGCAAGGAGCTCGATTTTTCTCAAAAATCGATTTAAGGTCAGGATATCATCAATTAAAGGTACAGGAAGAGGACATTCCTAAAACTGCATTTAGAACAAGGTATGGTCATTATGAATTTACTGTCATGCCATTTGGTTTAACCAATGCCCCAGCTGCATTTATGGACATGATGAACCGAATATGTAAGCCATATTTGGAAAAATTCATAATTGTATTCATAGATGATATTCTAATTTACTCTAAGAGTAAAGAAGATCATGCAAAACATTTGCACGCACTATTAAGTCTGTTAAGAAAGGAAAAGCTTTATGCTAAGTTTTCAAAGTGTGAATTTTGGTTAGAACGGGTGCAATTCCTTGGACACCTAGTCAATCATGAAGGAATTCATGTAGATCCAACCAAGATCGAGGCAATTACTAAATGGAAAACCCCTGAATCACCAACTGAGGTTAGAAGTTTCTTAGGATTGGCCGGTTATTATAGAAGATTTATTAAAGATTTCTCTAGAATAGCCATTCCCTTAAATAAGTTAACCTGTAAATCTGTTAAGTTTGAATGGGGATTAAAACAAGAAGAAGCCTTTAGAATCCTTAAGCAAAGATTAACCCATACACCTATACTAGCATTACCAGAAGGAACTGAAGACTTTGTGGTCTATTGTGATGCTTCCAAATTAGGTTATGGATGTGTGTTGATGCAACGACAAAAGGTTATAGCTTACGCATCTAGACAACTTAAGAATCATGAAGAAAATTATACAACCCATGATTTAGAATTAGGAGCTATAATCTTTGCTCTTAAGATTTGGAGACATTATCTTTATGGTAGTAAGTTTACTATATTTACTGATCACAAAAGTTTAAGGTATGTTTTTGGGCAAAAGGAATTAAATATGAGACAAAGACGTTGGATGGAATTTCTTAATGAATATGATTGTGATATCCAGTATCATGAAGGAAAAGCCAATATAGTGGCAGATGCTTTAAGTCGAAAGTATCATGAAAAGCCAAAAAGGGTACGTTCTCTTAAATTAAATCTGCAAGTAGATTTAAATGATCAAATAAGAGAAGCACAAGAATCAGTAATCAAGGATGATTCTGAAAAATTAAAAGGTATGTTAAAAGAATTAAAACAAGGAACAGATGGAATTTGGAGATTCCATGAAAAGAGAATGTGGATACCTAAATTAGGAAATTTACGTCATCGTATACTAGAAGAAGCCCATAAATCTAAATATAAAATGCATCCAGGAAGTGATAAAATGTACCAGGATTTAAGGAAAAATTTCTGGTGGATAGGAATGAAAAAGGACATAGCAACCTATGTTTCTAAATGTTTAACTTGCTCACAAGTTAAAGCTGAACATCAGAAACCCTCAGGTTTGTTACAACAATTAGAGATGCCAGTGTGGAAATGGGAATTGATAACAATGGATTTTGTTAGTAAATTACCCAAAACTAGGAAAGAAAATGATACAATCTGGGTGATTGTAGATATGCTAACTAAGTCAACTCATTTCTTACAAATGAAGGAAACAATTAGTATGGAACAATTATCTAAATTGTATGTAAATGAAATTGTTTCTTTACATGGTATTCCATTATCAATTGTTTCTGATAGAGATAGCCGCTTTACATCTCATTTTTGGTCAAGTTTCCAAAAGGCTATGGGAACCAAGTTAAAATTAAGTACGGCTTATCATCCACAAACAGATGGACAAAGCGAAAGGACAATTCAGACAATGGAAGATATGCTTAGAGCTTGTGTAATTGACTTTGGAGGTAATTGGGACGATCACTTACCTTTAATAGAATTTTCTTATAATAATAGCTATCACACAAGTATCAATGCTGCACCATTCGAAGCACTTTATGGACGAAAGTGCCGAACCCCAGTCTGTTGGGCAGAAATTGGAGAAAAACAACTATCTGGACCTGAAATAGTGCAAGAAACAACCGACAAAATTATTCAAGTCAAGAAACGACTGAAAGCAGCACGTGATCGACAAAAGAGTTATGCCAATAACCGATGCAAGCCATTGGAGTTTCAGGTAGGAGATAAAGTATTGTTGAAAGTCTCTCCTTGGAAAGGAGTGGTAAGATTCATCAAACGAGGGAAGTTAAGTCCCAGATATGTTGGACCCTTCAAAATTATTAGAAGAATTGGACCTGTAGCCTATCAGCTACAACTGCCAGAGGAAATGGCAGGAATACATGATGTGTTTCATGTATCTAATCTCAAGAAGTGTTTAGCTGATGAATCACTGATAGTTCCTCTTAAGGATATAGAGGTAAATGAACAACTCAAATTTATAGAAAGACCTCCACAGATTGAAGATAGGAAAGTAAAAAATCTCAAGCGCAAGAGACTAGTTCTAGTCAAAGTAAAGTGGGACTCCAAAAGAGGACATGAGTACACATGGGAGCTCGAATCAGAAATGCAAAAGAGATATCCGCATTTATTCCAGTAGATCTCGAGGACGAGCTCTAAAACAAGGTGGGGAGAATGTAACAACCCTCGGTAAAACCAACACTCTTAAAATTTTTCCGACACCCTATTATATCTTAAAATATCCTTATGTGTCTTATATTATACCCCGTATGTAAAACCAAGCCCGAAATACGTTATAGTTTATAAAAATAAAATAAAAATCTGAAATCTGAGCTGAGGCGGGCCGCGTAGGATTCCACCTCAAGCTCACGCAGGCCGTATCAAAACTGGAATTGACTGCGCTAATTTCTTAAGTTGAAGCGGGCCGCGTAAGTGTTCACATCAGTTAACGCGGGCCGCGACAAATCATGAAACGCGGAAGCATCCGGTGCTAACACGTGTCGACATCGTGTCGAGTCTATTGGATGACCGGGCTAAGCTATTGTGTTGACCAAGGTTGACGCGGGCCGTGTAACCTTGGCCTGTGTCTCACACGGGCCGCGACAGGACTCAATATCACAACTATAAATAGATAGCATCAATTTACGTTTTACGTCGCTCACAATCTCAATTCTAAATCTAAATTTCTGTAGAAGGTATATTATACACGGGTATTATACCCCTAATTAGCGAGGTTCTGCTCCGTTGTAAGTATTATAACCCCAGTTTCAAAATGGTTACGCTGCCCGATTGATTTAGGGTTCCGTAACAACTGTCGTGGTTCTGCCCGACGTAGTTGTTGGAATGCCGTCTCGGGGAGAGTATTATTAATATTTTCAAAGGGTTATGATACTAACCAATGTACATTTGTATAAATTATAGATTATATCCAGGAAACCCTTACGAAAAGCCTAAGACAGCAATGTGAGTAATCTCCTTTTTGTTAACAGTTTTTACAAAACCTTAAATGTTTTACAATGCGATTAAGCAGTGATTGAGTCTTTGTAGTTCTTCAATTACTGCCGGTATTTGGGGTTTTGTATACAAAATTTATTACTTGCGAGTAGTAAGTCGGAATGACAGTACGTTACCATTGGACAACGAGTTAGCCAATGTGTAATATGACCCACAAGTCAAGGATTGACAGTACTGAATGAGTAATTGTGTAGAAATAAACAATGTGATCGCTCTCAATACTGTGTTAATTGATAAAATGTTTCTTGATTAAACTGAGGTTCACTCACCAGTATTTCCCGCTGACAAAATATTTTTAAAACATGTTTCAGGTAACACAATGTGAAAGCCAACTGGGAAAAAGCCAGCTCGAGAGCACCGACGGCTTGGAAAATAAGTGGCTATAAAAGTTATCTAAGAAACGATGTTTTAAATTAAATAAAATAGGGATTGTCCCTATAAATGTATTGTAATAAGAAACTTGGGTTTTGCCCATGTTATTATTAATATCAAATATGGTGGTTTTACTCTGATAAACATTTCCTAACTACGGTCCTGATGTAAATTCCGCTGTGAGATTAAACAAACTGATACCACCAAACTCTGAGCTCGCGTCTGCCCGTTCCCGGGAATCAGGGATCGGGGGTTGCGACACTATTGATACCTGATAACCTAATTTAAACAACAATGCACATGAAACTAGGTCAGTAACTTAATACAACATTTACGATAAATTTCACGAAATCAAAACTCTCACGACGAATGACAAAGTATAGCCCTAATACGGGCATCACTTAAACATCCATCGGATCGGTTTCAATCGATCGGACATTGTATCGTAGCAGCGATTTAGTTAATACCCTGTATTCGTAACAGCGTTTCCCTAAGCTAAATTGTGATTTTGAGCAGTATATTTCGTCTTTTGAAAAGTTTTTCGAGTGCAGATGAGCAGGCCATAAACTGATCAATTTATAGCTGAAAAATGGGTTTTACGTGGCCCGCGTAAACCCTCACAAGACTTTTACGCGGCCCGCGAGGGCCCCTAGTCTACGTGTAGAGCTAGCGTGTCATCAGTAGGTCCGCCACGTGGCCTGCAACGCTTATCCCGGTTAACTTTACTTTAACGCGGCCCGCGTAAGCCTAAGCTTACGTTTTACGCGGCCCGCCTGAAACTTTAAATTCTTGTTTTCTTGGTTTTTCATGCACATTAGGGTTTCAGGGGTCCGGGTTTTCACTTACGAGTCGTTGATGGACAATTTTGCAGGTCCTTACAGATTTCCTCTTTAGTGGATTAATCAAGTAAAACTTACCAGAAATAGAAAGATGTATTTTGGGTGCACCGAACAAACGCAGAGATATCAAGTCAGTTATGTAAAGGATATGTGTATAAGTATCAAACGGTATGGAGAGCATGTATTGTATCTCATACCTTTGTTTCTTTATGTATAGGTTAAGTACCTTACTTTGTCTTTGTCATTCAGTAGTGGCGTGACGATTATGTGTATACTTGTGATAATACACAACATATTCTAAATATAATATCAACATGTGTCTCGTTTTTCTTAATCTGGATAGATGTATTTAGATGTTGAGTGTGCCAACTCGAAGTGCATAGACACTCATAATTCAAACATGATTTTCGAGAATACACATAATATTCTAGTCTCGTGTCATGCTTCACACATACACTTTATCAAATATGCCTATACCACTTTTCAACCCTTTATAGCGTACGGTCTTACGTGGCTTACTCACTCCAAGTGTTGTCCCTACTAATCTTCATCATATGGTAAATTTAATACCGTTAGAATAAAACGCCTAAATATGTCCCATTGCCTATGTGTGTGGTGAATGCACAAGTAAATAATTCAATGTTTGTCCAACTTTTTTTCTCATAGGTTGATTAATCATTGAATTTGAGGGTTATTCAAAAGTGTATGATGCTGATTTCCTACATGTTCACTTCATGGATAATTTTACTATTCTGACAAAAATGAAATCAAATTATATCCATATAGCCAGAATGTTATTGAGAATCTATAATTATATAATCTATATGATTTGTGTTTATGCTCAAATCATGTTGCATATTATTATACATGATTTACATTATATTGTGTCACTCTGATTACTTTCCTGGTATTGGTGACTTCTTTTTTTCTATATTCTTTAACTTGGTGTATTGGTATGCTGTTCGTTTTGGAGCCGAGGGTCTCTTTAGAAGCAGCCTCTCTATCGCTAGGGATAGAGGCAAGGTATGTCTACATCCCACCCTCCGCAGAACCCTATAAGTAGCTTTGCTATTTGTGGGATTTACTGGGTATGGTTGTTGTTGTTGTTGTTGTTGTATTAATTTGAAATGTTAAATATAAAACTTACCATTAGGTTAGATAAGACAATGACTAATCGTCACACCAAAATAATATGACTGGTTAATGAAAATATCAGAGCTAATTCTGGACAAGTTACACGATATTAGTGTGATAATACACATAGTAAGGTTCTGTTTGTTTTTGCTTATATTGTCTGTAAAGAGCTTATGTCTGCGGGCGGGCAGACATAAGCCCTTGAAGACAGTTTGTTTAAAAAAAAGATCTTAAAATAGCTTTTAATAGCTTAAAAAAAAGCTATGAATTATAGCTTCAAGATCAGATCAGATCTTCACACACCACCCACCCTTCTTCTTCTTCCTCTTCTCCCCTGCCACCACCACCTCCGCCACCACCACCGCACCACCTCCGCCACCACCTCCACCACATCCAGCATTGAACTTCATAACCTCACCAAACAGTTACAACCCACAGTCCCCCTCCCCCTTCCCCATCCACCCTCTCCCAATTTTGACTTCAATCGCCGCCTCGATCTCTCCGATCCACCCCCATTCCCTCATCCCCACCAACCCCTACGCCCCACTCCGCTGCAAAACCTGCTCCTCCGTCTTAAACCCCTTTTGCCGCGTGGATTTCACCGCCCTCATCTGGATCTGCCCCTTCTGCTTCCAAAGGAACCACTTTCCGGTCCATTATTCGGGTTTGCTAGATCGGCGTTACAGCAGGCGCTTGAGTTCTTGCCGGAGAATGCTTTGGTGGGGTTTGTGAGTTTTGGGACTCAAGTGCAGGTTCATGAGTTGGGGTATTCGGATATGTCGAAGGTTTACGTGTTTCGTGGGTCGAAGGAGATGAGTAAAGATCAGGTCTTGGAGCAGTTGGGGTTGGGTGGAGGGTGCGGTGGTGGTGGTGGTTGTAGAGAGAGAGAGACCGTAGAGAGAGAGAGAGGCGGTGGTGTGATGGCGGAGGTGGTGCGGTGGTGGTGGTGGTTGTAGAGAGAGAGAGCAGAGAGAGAGAGCTTGTGTGTTGTGTGTGTGTGAAGTTGTTTTTGAAGGAAAAAAACAAACCATCTTCTCCTTGCAGACTGCAGACATTTGGGCCACATCTTCTCTTGCAGATGCCTGCAGATGTGGTTCGCAGACTACAGACATTTTACATCTGAAAAAACAAACAGCACCGACTGAGAGGTGTGGTTCACTAATGAACACACATCACCATCCTTCGCCTTATCGCTGCGCTAGCATCTTCTTCCACCATTTCTCTCCTCTATCATCCATGGGTGTGGTTCATTATCCCTTTTTTTATTAATTATAAACTTTTAAATTATTTTTCATGGCTAGTGGGCTTCGTGAAAATCTCCAATATTATCACCATTCATCAATGAGGGAGGCGGTGTTCCACTAGTGGTCATGAAGCCACCTCAACTCAACGAGATGTTCCACGAAACCACACCCTTTACTGAAGCCTAAATATATTGAAGATGCTACATATTTGTTAACTTACATATAATGATAAAATTAAATAATAAAATACATTTTTAATTACAGATGTAACTACACAAAGTATGCATATAATTGGCAACAAAAAGAAAACACTCGTGATGAATCACTATATCTATCTCTTGATAAAACGATAAATTGTGGGTATGAATTATAAACCAACAATTTAGTTGTTGCATATGAATTATATCTAACTATATGGTTATCACACACATTACACATACCTAAAAATAAAAGGCACACACAAACAATATCAAACTTAAGTACCTAACCTTCCTATACCAATTGAGCTTATTATCATCCCATACCAAACTAGTATTAAAAAACATGATCTAACCAACTAAAGACACGTGCACCTCATTTATATTTCTTTTCAATTTAAACATATTTTTCAAACCTGAATCCATATCTTTATTTAAATTATAAAGAGGCGTCTCCGAGAATTCACGTACCATGTTCGAGCTTGAAAAAATATGCCCTTCCGTACAGTGGCTGTTTTGGTCAAAAATTACCGAAGCAATTAAGTGATCAAATTAGTAAAGTGAGGTAGTGTGCTAGAAAGTGTATTGAAAATATACTTGTTAAGTTATTTAGAAAAGCAGTATTCAGGATACGGCTCAGGATATTGAGCTGAATCTATGATCAAACTATGAGCAAAAGTAAAGTAAACGACACGAGATGTACGAGGAAAGCCCTTGATCAATCTAGATCGCCGGCATAAAACCTCGGGAGCTGACAATCGCAGCTGCCTTGTTCTTCTTATTACTTCAAACGTCAGGATACAGTGCAGGATGTGGTGCGGATCGACTATGTGTTACAATGAAATTTGAATACAAGTGTGATGTTTGCAATGAGCTAGAGAGTGAAAGTGATCGAGAGTGTTAGTGTCAATCGTGTGCCTTAAACTGATCCGCCCCCATCTATTTATAGTAAAGATAATGTAACAAACTATCCTAAACTTCCGGGATCCAGCGAATATTCCCACTTGAACGTTGAGGACCAAGTCTTTCGGGTTCAACGGCTTCCTCATAACAAATACGCCCGAGTCTTGAGGAGAAGAAGTCCTGATGACCGTTAGTAACTTACAGCCATTAACCTGCACGTGTTTAATTCACCCAAACTCAGGATATCGCCCAAGATGTTAGCAATATCCCCGTCCAGCATCCTGGTCACAAACAAACAATTAAAAGCGGGATATTAGTCAGGATATGTATATTCAGAAAATGACCCATAACAATTGTCCCCAAATATATCGGTTGGTATACCAATCCAACGGATATATTTCAAAAATCTTATCCCATAACTCAAGGCATTTAAAACGAAACGACGGTCAAGATCACATCGTAACTTCCAACGCGCTTTTTGCTCAATGGAGATCCACAATGCCCCTATATCTTCTCTTTTCTTGTTTGAAAAGCAAATATCTTCAACAGAACCTTCAGGTAATTCTCCATTTCTGATTTACTTTCTATCAATTTACATCGTCTTACTCGCAATGGATGCCGAGACCTTCACCCAGCAGAATCTCCTTAAAAATCCCGAAAAGGAGATCTGTGCTTTTGACAACGCAGACATTGCAGCTTTAAGAGCCTCCGGCGCTTTCCCTGATAACACGGTCTTCAGACCATTCGATCGGTCAATCCGATCGGATGTTTCTTCCACTGAATGGGTTTGTTTTCCAGCATATCCTTTTTCGCTAGGTCTTCGATACCCTTTTCCTGAATTCATGATGCAATTCTTTCGAACCACCGGCATCTCTTTTGCTCAAACCATGCCCATGGTTTGGAGAGTACTAATTGTACTTAATCAAATAAAAAACCTCCATTGTTCCGACCTCCGCATCGAGGATTTGCCTATCGCTTATCGCCTCCGATCCCATGGCTCTAGCCGGTTCTTGCTCTTCTCGACCTCCAGCAAACCCCTAATTCTCAAAGCCACCAAAAACAAAGACGGATGGCAACGCAAATTTTTCTTTGTCAAACGAGACTCCATTGCTGAGGGTGCCAACCTTCCGGTGGAGTGGTTAACCACCGGTAGGGTCATAAATACTCTCATAGACCATTTAATTCTTATCTTCTATTAATATCCTTCTTTTCGATCTTTATGCAGTGAACTTCAAGGAAGTCGCTCCCCCTACCGCCGAGTCAGAAGAGAGAATCAATACTGTTTACCAGTTACCTGCAATAGACAGGACTTTCACCACACACGTCCCGAGTTCCAGTCAATACTCGTCATCCGAAATGTCTGGTAAGGATTACTTTCAAAATAATTAGTCAAGACAGTAAAATAGTAAAATGAAGAGTAAAACTTTTCCCTTTATGCAGCACCGGCCAAGATCCCTGAAGTCTTTGACCTCGACGAATTGGACAGTTATTCTGATCAGATCCAGGTCAAGAAAGAACCTAGCCCCAAGACCACAGCTACATCCAAACCCAGCAGCTCCAAAGCCATCATTATCCCTAAACCTTCACCGGCTACCAAGCCCCGGAGCTCAAGTTCCCGCAAAAGGAAAGAGCCTGACTCCCCTGTCATCTCTGACACATTTCCTTATGAGAAACATGGGTTCATTGAAGCCAGCGGGTTTATGACTTCCTTTCTCAACCAGGTTAGTTTTCTCATATCACATCCTGCGGCTTACATTATTTTCAAAGATTTATCAATATTAATACCTGGCCTCTTACCTTTGTAGGGTCTTGAGCGTTTGGTTAACCTATATCAAGAATCCTGCAAGCTCAACAAGACGCTTGAAACCAAGCTAAAGGAAGCTGAAATCACAATCTCCGATCAAGGCATAATTGCAGCCGCCAAATCTCGTCATTACGAGCAGAAATTTAAAGCCATGACTCAAGAACACCAAACTGCTCTCAACAAAGCTACTCTTCAAGCCCAGACCGATCTTGAAGCTGCCCACGTGTAGTACGAACGGGATATGGTCAGCTATCGGGAAAGCCTCAAGAGTTCCGTCGTCATTTCTCTCCTTCAAGCCAGGTTGAAGATGGCCTATGAAGCCAAATCATTAGGCTTTGAATGCCCTTCTTGGGATGTTGGTGCCTGGGAGACCAAGCTAAAGAACCTCGACGGCATTTCTCTCAAATCAGCTGTCGAAGAATCTTCCAAAGCAGTTGAAAAAACAACCGATGCTGAGAAGGATACTGAGGCGGATCCCAAGACGGATGCTGCTGAAATTACTATGGACGAAGAAGGCACTACCCCCTAAAGCTTATTTATCTTAAATCGTTTGAACAATTTTAGGTTTTTATGAACAATTTTTATTTCTGTATCGAAACAATTTGATAGCCGAAGGTGGATGGGTCCTGGGTTTCAGGATGAAACCTTCGGTTATCAACCAGTATTGATTGCTTCAAGAATAATTTCTTTTTTTTTTCTTGCCATTATCTTCCGTTTTTCCTAAGTATAATTCTTAGCATTGCAAAAAATTTTATATTGTTATCTTATAAAAATAGCCTGATCAGTATACTCAGCAATATATTACAAAAACTTTTTTATTAGATAGGACTCCTAAATGCTCGTTCAACTTTGTAGAAAGTTTTTGAAAAACAATCTATCTTTCCAAAACCAGTTTTCGATAATACTTAAATGATCAAAGTTCCAAACTAATACTAGTTTCAAACACCTTAATCAAATATCCTGAAAAGGACTTTGAGAATATATCAGGATACTTAACCCTTTATAAAATATAGTGTTACTAAAAACTTAGACGATGTTTACAAAGGAAAGATCATACCCGGAGTAGTATATAACCCTATTACCAAGCCTCAATCTTTTTGCAACTTCTTCAATGAGGATGTCCCCTGTGCGAGGTACTTAGTGCATTAGTTCCGAGCCTTATCCTTTCAACTTTACATCACCACCTTGGTAGGGATGTCCCCTGTGTAAAATGTCTTCAAATACTTTAGAAATCTACTGAATGTCAGTTTCCATTGTATAGGCAATTTTTTACGTCCCAAGGGTAAAACCCAAGGATGTACTGGAGATAAATCCCTTGTATCCTGGGGAGAATCCCAAATTTTCATGCGCTACAGGCGGGAGTGTATAAACTCCAAGACTTAGAAAGGTGAAAACCTTTAAACCTTAGAGAGTATGAAAATACCCTTTCGTGAGAGAGGGTGATCAATCCTCATATACCTTTAGGATTCAGGATATAGCCAACAGTAACGAAATTGTCAGCCACTTTTACATGGACTGGTCCCGCCACCTTGAACTATCCCTGAATAACTTGCGCTCCAGGCGGGGTGTTTAAACCCAATTCGGAAGAAAGGTGAATACCTTTAAACCTGTGAAGGGATCAGGATCCCTTGTTCGTGAGAGAGGGGGCCAATCCTCTAATCTTTCGAGTTATCCTGAGTGAGCATCCCGGAGCTATATCCCGAAGCATATACTGCAAAACATCCTTACACTAAGGTGGGTGTTAGCTTGGCTAACACCCCTCCGATGCTTAAGTCAGTATTGGGTTACAAAGAACAAATTAAACCAAACATATTTAAAAAAAGTAGAATTCATACCATCCTGAGTTAGAAATTAAATTCTAAACTCACTTAAAATAGAGCTTAAGGTGTATAGCATTCCAAGATCTCGGTAGCATATTCTGTGGCATCTTTTCTCATTGTTGGCCAATAATATCCTGTCCTTAATACTTTCGAGAATAACGACCTGCCCCCAGTATGGTTACCACAATCCCCTTCATGTATATCCTGAAGTACTTCTTTGGCTTCAGGATCCTCCAAGCACCTCAAGTACGGTCCTGCAAGAGATTTCTTGTATAAAATATTATTTATAATAGTGAATCGTGATACCTTCATCCTAAATGCCTTAGGATTTTCATTTCCAGGGATGTGTCCTTCTTTGAAATATCTCATGATTGGAGCCGTTCAGGATTTAGGATCCTCTTCAGGATGCTCTGCTCCAGGATCCTGAATACCCGCTACTTCTTTATCCTGAGGATTCGTTGCAGGATATAAGACATGTAATATTGGTATTTGGGTCCCTTCAGGTATCCTGATCGATGATCCCAAATTTGCTAAGGCATCCACTTCAGCATTATCCTCCCTTGGTACAACATTCCCTGATACAGCAAGGTATAGGGATAGTGGTTCACCATTTTCAGGCTTCATCAATAGAGGTGCGGTTGAGAGATATCGCTTCAAATCCTGTAGGGCCGCTTCATGCTTCTCACCCCATTCGAATTTTTTGTTCTTCTTCAGGATATCATAAAAATCTTTGCATTTCTCTGAGGATCTCGAGATAAACCTGTTTAATGCTGCCACTCGCCCTGTTAATCGTTGAACATCCTTCATATTTGAGGGCGATTTAATATCCAAGATGGCTTTAATCTGCTCCGGGCTCGCTTCTATTCCTCTTTTGGTCACCATATATCCTAGAAATTTTCCTGCCCCCACTCCAAAATGGCACTTAGCAGGATTCAGCTTCATGTTATACTGATCCAGGATATCAAACGCTCCTTTAATATCCTGGAGGTGATCCTGAGCTTTCTTTGATTTTACCACCATGTCGTCGATGTACACCTCCATGGTGTCCCCCAGTTTGTCTTTGAACATCATGTTTACCAATCTTTGGTATGTTGCACCTGCATTTTTCAAACCAAAAGGCATAGCTGTATAATAATAAATACTTGTTGGTAGCCACCTTGGGAACTTAACCTCTCTGATCATCCTGGACTTCAATAATCTCTCAACTTCCTCTTGGATAATCGTATTCCGCTCAGGAGCAAACTTCCTTCTTTTTTGCTGAACAGGCTTGAATGATTTATCAATTCCAAGCTTGTGAGTGATAATGTCTTTGGATATGCCTGTCATATCCTCATGCTTCCATGCAAATGTCGACATCCTGCATTTCAAAAAGTTAATTAATTGTTCTTCAATATCCTGAGGGATATTGGTTCCTACGAGCACCGAAATATCGGGATTATCCTGGTCCAGGATAATTTTCTTCACATCCTGCTCCGGATCCTCCACGATATCCTGGGCCCGCGTCTTTAATTGCTATGCTGCACTAGGTTTGGTTGAGGATTTCATCGAGGATGAGTAGCATTCTTTCGCCTCCTGCTGATCACTATCAACTTTGACAACTCCCCAAGGGGTAGGGATCTTGATGCATTGGTGATATGTTGATGGCACAGCCTTCATATCGTGAATCCACGGTCTTCCCAGTATGATGTTATAGCAGGATAGAGAATCCATCACACAGAAACGTTGTATCGAGTTGACTCCTTCAACGTATACTGGCAACTTTATCTCTCCCACTGTGTTTCTAGCCTCTCCACTGAACCCAACAAGCTCGGTAGACTTTGAAGTGATATCCATTGGAGATACATTCATTCTCTTTAGAGTCTCTAGTTGGATAATGTTAACGGAGCTGCCGTTATCAACCAATATCCTGCGTACAAAATGGTTAGCCACATATAACGTTATTACCAGAGCATCATGGTGAGGATCCTTGACAGTATCCCTGTCATCAGCATCAAAAGTGATCACTTTGTCAGTTGTGAGGGTAGTCATCCTGACAGGTCTGTCTCCCCTTTCGGCCTTAGCTTCCTTTGCATGTCTCTTTGCCGCCGAATACGAAGTCCCACAAATGTCGGATCCCCCTGAAATGAAGTTGATTATCTTGGCATCCGCGGGAGGTGATGCTGCTCGCTCAGGATCCTTCTCAGTATCCTGACCCTTATTCTTCTTTCTTCCTAAGAGATCTTTCAGATATCCCTTGCTTAGAAGATAGCTTATTTCTTTCCTTAGAGCAATGCAATCCTCAGTCATATGTCCGAAATCTTCGTGGAAAGCACACCATTTTGACTTATCTTTCCAGTCAGCTTTTTGTTGACTCTTTCGAGGCCACCTAGCCTTGTCTCCTAGACCCTGCATGGCATACATCAATTCAGGAATGTTAACAGGAAAGCAATATTCAGACAACTCAGGATATTCTTCAGGATCCTCATCTTCGACAGCATTCACTCTTTTATTTTCATTTCTACCATATGGATTAGGCCGATATGGCTTGAATGAGGATTCAGACTTCCTGTTGGTCGACTCATAGGTGTTGGATGAGTTCATTCTCTCTTGCATCTTCCTGTCATCTTCCAGACGGATATATCTCAAAGCCCTGTTACGAGCTTCGTCGAGATTCCTGCAGGGATTCATTACAAGATCCTGATAAAACTGAGAATCCTTTTGTAATCCCATCTTAAAAGCTTGCACAGCTATTGCAACATCAAGATGTGGGATATCCAAGGATTCTCGACTGAATTTGTTCACATAATCCCTCAAGGATTACTGAGGCCCTTGAGTTATCCTGTAAAGATCACTGGTTAGTTTCTCAAAACTCCGACTACAAGAAAATTGACTGTTAAATAAATTAACCAAATGAGCAAACGAAGTAATTGAGTGAGGAGGAACGTTTAACAGCCATTTTAAGGCTGATCCTGTTAGAGTAGAACTGTCACACCCCGATTTCCACGTGTCACCGGTGGGCCCGGTGGGGGATTATCGTGACGTGGTTGGCAACATAATCGTCAAACAACACAATATTTAATAATGCACAGCGGAAGCAATTGAAAATATAATACAACCGAATTTATTATTGTAATATCAAATGTCACAATATTCGGAAGTTTATCCACAGAAGGATCGAACATAAAAATGGAAACAATAGTTCAACAGACTTTAGGCATCTTAAGCTTGCGAGACTTCTATTGATGCTAAGGAGAAATGTCCAGCCAATTACGTATAGTACCTGCATTTAACCTTTTTGGAAAATACGTCAGTTTACACTGGTAAATACATTCAACTGACTCATTTTGAAAATGGTTTAAGAAAATTGGTTTGGATGCACGTGGCATAAATGTTTTATAATTTGATTAAAATGCACAGAGGCAAGATTAATCTTTTTAACTTGGGAGAATTATTTTAATATTATAATCTTGTGAATGAATTACATGTTACTTGTGCGTTCAGTAGCCCGGATCTTGTCCGGGTTAAAGATCAATAGACACACCACATCATAGAGTTATACACTGACAGGTGTACGCCTACACCCCGTGCTCAGGTCGTGGCTAATCTCGTAAGATGATGCCGAGGATATCCGGGACATGGTCATTAACCCCCCAAAGGCTTTAAGTAATCAAGACTGTTTAAACGAGCCGATCAAAATTTTCAACTACCCACTTAACTGTGGAGATTTGATGCTCGATCAAGCGGTATGCTATATACCGTAACCCAAGCCCGTATAGGGAAAATAAGTTAAAAGTATTTACCTGAGCAATGTATAAATCACAATAAGCAAAATGCACGTAGCTTTTACTGGTTCTCCTAATCTGGAACGAAGGTTTAATATAACCTATTAGAATCCTAACGGGTCTTTTATTAAGCTTAAGCTTAGACCGGCTAGTTTCAAAGATACGGTTCGTACGCACGATTAAGCGAAGACCGGATAGAATGTGATTTAGACCCGACAAGTTCAGAGACTTGTTTAATATGGGTCCTTCATGCACATTCTGGATTTTGAGATAAAACCGATAAAGTTTGACCCGTTTCGGCTAATTTATGTAAACTTGTTACATAAACCGAACCGAACGCGTAATAAGCGTAACGGGTATCCGTAAGAGCCATATACAGGTTTCCTAAGTTAATATGCTTCAAATATGTTGTGACATCATTAAGATGTCTTTTATTATGCCCAAAACGAATTCAAACACAAACTATACCCCGTAGGGGTAGTTTGGTCATTTTAAAGGTTGTAAAAGAGTTTAAATGGTAACCTGAGTTACAGACCTGATGTAATCAGAAAATATACTCAATTTTCCAAGTTATATCAGTAGGTTAAAGTATATATGTGAAATTTGTCAATTATAACCAAACTATTCCCCGTAGGGGTATTTTGGTAATTTCACATAAGCCGAAAAGCTCAAAACTGGAGTCTGAGTTTATCAACCTTTGCTTACTGTTAAAATACTATAATTTGCCTCTTATATCAGTAGGTATCAACCCGGGTATGTCCAATATAATTTTGATACATACTTTGCGTTAAAAACGCTTAATAAGGCGATTAAAGGCCATTTCCGGGTTCGATACTTAAATCTGATATTTTTATATTTCCAGAAGGCTTTAAATAATTCATTTATCATGTGTGATCAGTAGCAAAAGGTTTGGAGTCATTTAGATATGTAAAACTCATTTTATGGCCCGTGAGGGCAAAACCGACAATTACCGGATTAAGCCTACGACTACTAGTTATGCTCAGCCTAAAATTAATTAAAAATATTTAAAAATCCCAAAATAATATATTACATCAGTGGGTATTACGTTTGATACCAAAAAGTAGGCTTAACTAGGCTATACGCTAATTATGCCGTTTAATTGACATAAAGCTTTAAATTTGCGATATTGAGCATAACTCTTAATCTACAAGTCAAACTGATGTCAAACTTTGCATACAAGTTTATATATCCGTATTTAAGGTTTCTACACTTTTACATTTTCATAAATCATGTTATAAGGTAATAAGGACATAATGGTCAACATATGAGCAATTAACGGAAATATGCATATTAATTGGATATCTAACGAACCAAGGTGTATAATCACAGAGGGTTGTTCTAACATGTAACCTAGTCCAATTTAAGCTCTGAGGAATTTCTAAAACATGCCTAAACGGGTCAGAACTGAAAGTCAAAGCGAAAGTCAAACTATGTGACTTTCGGTTCCGAACCGGGTCTAAACAGGAAATTGTCGGGTTGAACATGTTTAGACATGTTCTTACACTTATTACTAAGTTATAACAATGATCCAACAGGTTGTATATGATCTACAATGTTAATTATGCATAAATGGCATTTTAGACTTCCTGTTGACTTTTTAAATATAAGTTTGACCCGACTTTTGACCTGGTTAGAGTGGTGATCAGGGGAAACCCTTTTGAGGTTTTATTACCCACATAAATACCAACTTATAACCACTTTTAATTCGAGATATGACTGAGCCATTGTTGACTAATCTCGACGTCAAACCGTAATTACGACGGTTTGACTTTTAGCTAAATAACTAAGCTTAACTCAATTTAGAAAGGATTAGAACACTTACTGAAGTCCTAAGCTTGATTAGGAAGGACTTGGGTCTGCTTTGAAGCTCCAGAAGGCTCCTCAATTGCAGAATGAATGGTATGATTAATTGTTGCAACTCATGGCCTTATATAGTGAATTCAATCACCATAATTCTTTGACACACAAGTCTACCAACTGACCACAACCTTCCAACATGTGTCCCTGGTGTCTAGGGGTCGTTTAGGGGCCAAGGGAAAAGAGAAAAATCGTTTTAAGGTCGTTTCCAAGGCTGAACAGCCAATAATCACGTTTTTATGTATCTGGGCGGGCCAGGCGGCCCGCGTGAGATGTTGATGAAACTGAAGCGGGCCGCGTGGGCATCATTTTCAGACAAAAACATTTTCTTGATGTTGCATCTCTCCTTTTGGCCTTTCCGAAAGGTCAACTGACCTATTACTTGCAAATTTGAACCCTCTAACTTGACATATAAGGGCTTCAAGATTTGTACCCACTTTACCAAGTCCATGGACACTTCCGGTTAATCCCGAAAAGTCACAACTTTCAACGTTAACGCTTTAACCCCTCGCACACGAATTTGATCATAACTTTCTCATACGATAACGAAACTTTATGAAATTTATATCGCGCATTCTAGTGAGCATAATTAACAGTTACAAAGCTTCGGGTTTGTCAAAAGATCACTCAGAGGTATAACTTAAACATGTTGACACATTTAGCCCCTGTAGTTTGTAATCTCTCACTTTTAGCTTCGCATGATCCATGATTTATTCGTTTGACGTTATAAACATCATGTAGGGTTAATGTACAATATATTTATTCACTGTTGACACTTAGAATACGTATATTCACATACTTTCCATGTTTGTCAACTTTAGTCCTTTCATACTATTCTTTCACACGTTTAAACATATGACACGTGTCTATACATTATAGGACGTGAATTTTCGAGGTGTTACATCCTCACCCCCTTAAAATAAATCTCGACCCGAGATTTACTGAAACAAGTAAGGGTACTTTTCTTTCATCGTGGATTTCAACCTCCCACGTGAATTCGGGACCTCTACGGGCATCCCATTTGACCTTTACAATAGGTATATGCTTCCCTCGAAGCTTCTTTACCTGTCGATCTTCAATTGACAAAGGTTTTTCCACAAATTTCAAGCTCTCATCAATATGCACATCTGTGTGTGGTGTAACCAGTGATTCGTCAGCGAAACACTTTTTCAGATTGCAGATGTGGAACACATTGTGAATTCCACTGAGCTTTTCAGGTAAGTTTAGCTTATAGGAAACTGACCCGACACGTTCGATAACCTCGAAAGGTCCTATGTATCTCGGGCTTAGCTTGCCTTTCTTACCAAACCGCATCACCCCCATTCCAGGGTGATACTTTAAGCAACACTTTATCACCTACTTCGAAGTGAAAAGCTTTACGCTTTGGATCTGCGTAACTCTTCTGCCTATCCCGGGCAACTTTGAGACGGTCACGAATCTGGACAATCTTGTCCGTTGTCTCGAACACTATCTCTGGTCCTGATAGTTGGACATCTCCAACTTCCGCCCAACAAACTGGCGATCTACACTTTCTACCGTATAAGGCCTCAAAAGGCGCAGCTTTTATGCTGGCGTGGTAGCTATTGTTGTAGGAGAATTCGACTAAGGGTAGGTGCTTATCCCAACTACCACCGAAGTCGATCGCACATGCACGTAGCATGTCTTCCAACGTTTGAATAGTACGCTCACTCTGACCGTTTGTCTGAGGATGGTAAGCCGTACTAAACTTCAAACGTGTGCCCAAAGATTGTTGGAAGCTTTTCCAAAAATGGGACGTGTATCTAGTATCTCTGTCAGAGATAATAGACATTGGTATGCCATGTAAAGCTACAATCTTATCGACGTATAACTGGGCTAACACATCGGAGCTATAAGTCCCCTTGATGGGTAAGAAATGTGCTGACTTAGTCAGTCTATCAACTATAACCCATATTGTATCATTGCCTTTCCTTGCCTTCGGCAATTTGGTGATGAAGACCATCGTCACTATTTCCCACTTCCACGTAGGAAGTTCAGGCTGTTGCAGCAAGCCTGACGGCTTTTGATGCTCGGCTTTGACTTGCGCACATGTCAAGCATTTTGCTACATAGGTGGCTACAGACTTTTTCAAGCCTATCCACCAATAATTTGCCCTCAGATCCTGGTAATTGAACTTACCAATCTATTGCCCCTACAATAGATGTTTATCATTTTATCTTTACAAGGTCTCCAAGGGAGCAGCCTTGATGCTTGCACATCAACTATTATAGAAATGCTTATCTTAAGGTGAGATGGTTATTCCAACCACTACTTAACAATTTATAAGGGTTAGCTGATCCTTGTAGTTAGTCGAACAAGTCGACGATTCAGGGCAGCTGTTGGCAATTCTTAATCATTGCCTAATTAGGGTTGCGGTAAATAATGCATAAGCAAAATGAACCGTCTTTCTTATTTAATAATATAAAACCCTCAGAAGATTGAGTCAGGCTATATGAGCCTATGTCTTAAAACCTACTTAATCAAGGTTTCGATTTTTCCATAATCAATATGGAGTTTTCACAATACTCCAGCCCATAGCGGGAGGTTAATCTTAGTTCTACCTGCCTTCCAGGAGGTAAGCAGGGAAAGCTTATGAGAAGATAGTCAAGATACAAGGAGGCTACAGAGAGTTTCCATATCTCAGGCTCCAGTTCATCCATCGTTGCTTGTGTCAAATAAGTGACACATTTGTGTTATAAGTCCACGAATTCCTCAATCGGGAACATTTACTTAGACAATTCCATTCCGAATATCTTCTTTGAATACTACTAGTCGACATTAGTACAATATGACCATTGGGATATCTCAGGGATTCCATGTATTAAACCTCCATACTGATCAGGCATGGAAGTAATCTATGGGACACCCTATGATACGCCAATCCTCATATGGCACTTTTATCAAACATAGTTTGGCATTCGCAGGCGATAGAAAACAATGAGAAAAATAATTAAAATAACATATGTTGTCGTACTCTATGCAAAGAAAGAGTACTCCTAGATTTTTCGGAAGGATTCCTTGCCGATACGAGAAGAATCGGATACTATGGTTTCCTTGGTAATTTATACCTTGTGGATAATATAAAAGTTTACTAAGCTTATGGTTTATGAAGATTTATTATTGCCTGTATTTAGTCAGGACGCTTAGCAGAAATTATAATTGGTAAATGATAAGGGATGTACTTGATGACATCGTGAACTGCCCCTTGGCGCTCATTAGGTGAGTTCAGGCATTTCTTCCTTTAGCCTTTCCAGTGTTTAGTCAACATAAGCAAGCCAAGAGTAACTAAAACATAGAGGTAAAATCTTGGATTCAAATACTTGGTCAACATAAGGAGGATAAGTAGGTGACTTATAGTAAGAAGTAAGGAAGTTATTGTACATGTGCTTATATTCAACCAAATATGGAAATTTCACAAACTAGGCACCTAGCTCGGTTGGCTAGGCGCGCGAAAGGGTGCGACCTAGACCCAGGTTCGATTCCGGGGATGGCCAATTCCACCATTTTTTTGTTGCTTTTTATTAAGCCTGTTCTTGCTCTTTTTTCTTAGATTTCTGGGAATTATCTTCCTCCTTTGGTTCATCCTTCGTATACGAAGTGTGAACAAAACTCTTCTCATGAGAAATTGAACATGGTTTTGAATGAAATTCAGAGCAAGAAGCATTCGGCTCTTTGGGATTGTTTCATGACCTTTTCCCCTTGGCCTTTCAAACTGCTGCGTTAGCCACCGCTTGGAGATTAACTCCATTAACATTGAGGTTTACGTTTGTAGTTTTATTAACTTTCGCCGCATTAATAGTATTGCGACTGTCGTCTACCTCTTCCGAGTTTTCCATACTCGAAACTTGGTACTAATCACCAAGATTTAACAATTTTTAGTCATCATCCTGATGACCTGACTTAATTTAACCACGGCATTCATAAACCGTATGGGCTATTCCGTTCTGAACATTCTTAATGAATGCTTTTTGAATGTATATCTATTACATTTAGCTTAGGTCACAAAAGGACTATCAATGGCATTTAAGGTTTGGAGCGAGTCCAATACCTGCTTGACAGGGGACCATAATGTCACAACTGTCTTTGTCACAAGGACGATTATAAATAGCTCAAAGGCTAGTCTTACAAGACTTTTATTATATATATATATACATATATGGCATAGAAGCCTGTCTCGATGGACGTAGAAAGATATAGCATAAAGCCCAGTCATGAAGGACATAAATGATTATACGGCACGAAGGCCTTGTCGCGAAGGTCATTTAGATATGGCACAAACAGCCTTGTCATAAGGACATTTATCAAATCTGGCACAAAGGCATGTCACCAGGAATGTTAACATTTAATATGTTAGCGTGTCACGAATGACAAATTATAGCACATAGGCTTGTCATGAATGACTTTAAAACATAACTCGATGGTCTTTCATCAAGGTCCTTAATTTATTAGCCGCAATCTTATTAGATTAGGGCTTCAAGGTTTGAACGTGGTTCTTCACCTTTGGACAGGGAGTCATAGACTACTACTGTCATCGTCTTGAAAGACGATTCATTTGGCAGAAAAATAAGCCAATCAAAATCACTAATGGATGCTTATATATAACCATCGTATCTAATGATATTAGTCATGATCACATCGATCATATTGACTATTAGGTTTGGGTATGATCACCCATTTTGAACAGGGGATCATAATGATCACCACTATCTTTGTCTTACCGACATTAGAATAAAGTATAGCCCGTAGGCATTTCATCACGAGGGATGTTAATATTATGATCATCATACCGATGATACTAGTCAGGATCGCAATGATAGTATAGACTATGGGATTTGAGTATAGCTCACCCCCTTGGGCAAAGAATCACGAAAGATTACAATTGCCTTGTCTCAATTGGATAATATAATATAGCCCTCAGGCAAAACATCATTAAGGATGTTAATTTTTTTTTTTAATCATCGTATTGATGATTTTCGTCATGATGGCATTGATCATATAGACTATTAGGCTTGAGCATAGCTCACCACCTCAGATAAGGAATCATAAAGATAACAATGTCAATGTCTCAATTGGACAATATATTATAGCCCGTAGGCAAAACATCACTAAGGGATGTTAAATAATACTATCATCGCATTAGATGATATTAGTCATGATCGCATTGATCATATAGACTATTGTGTTTGGACATAGTCCAATATTTTAGACAGGAGGTCAAGACCATCACTGTCGTTGTCTTATCGGACAACAAGTTTAGCCCGTAGGCACTTTATCATTAACGGATGTTTATAACATGATCGTGTTATGGGATGATATAAGCCATGATCCCTAAATCACTAGGTTAGATAAGGGAATTGGAAGAATCCAATATAAGGATGACTGTTGTGATTTTCTCGAATCACATTTGTCAAGAGTGCTAACACGTTCTTAGGTGTTAACAGGGATCTGAATCCCTTGGGTAGGTTTCACCATCTTGGCCGCGTGGGCTAGGTTTCACCTTTAAGATTCTTTTTAAAATGCATACTGACATGGAAGGAAGGATATTTATTTTTATTCAGGATTTTTATCATAAATTCTAATTTATAAGTTAATAATAGCACAACTGGCCTAGTCGCGTAGACAAGTTTAATTTATAAGCCATGATTTTCAGAGAATCGCGGCGTTAAGGTTTGAATCAAAGTTCATTACCCTTTCCTGACAGGGAGCTGTAGGCTACCACTGTCTTTAGTCTCAGAGGACATTAACTATAGCCCGTAGGCACTTCCCTTCTAAGGGATGTTTATTACGGAATTGCCCCTTAGGGAAATTCATTAACCATGGTAAGCAGAGACCATTTTTGGTTAATTTATTAATCATATAGGTTTAGGATTTCTATTATAATTTATCCTAATTATAAAACATTAATAGTTTTATTAGTGGCACCCAATGGCCTGGTCACATGGACATTTATAAATTATAAGCTAGGATTTCAGAGAATCAAAGCCTTGAGGTTTGAACCTAGTTCATTACCTTTTTCTGTCAGGGAGTCATAGCTACCACTGTATTTTGGCTCATGTAGAAATGAGCAGGGCCCGTAGGCATTATGTTACCACGCATGGTTAAAATATGATCATCTCAATTAATGATGTAAACCCAGGATTCAGAGATCATTAAACTGGGTTAGGAATCTTTTGGAGGATCCTATATAAAAATGACGTGTGTGAATTTTTTTTATGAATCACGTCTGCCAGGAGTGTTAACACGTTTTCAGATGTTAACAGGGATTCGAATCTTTTAAACAGGTCTTACCATCTTGGCCAGGTCTTTATAATGACACTTGGCTAGGTTTCACTCTTAAGATTCTTTATTAATGGCTTGAATCTTTTTAACAGGTCTTACCATCTTGGCCCGGTCTTATAATTGACCCGAAGGCTAGGTTTCACACTTAAGATTCTTAATTTAATTAACGCAGAACATTTTTTTAAATTGAGATGTTAATATGGATCTGAATCTAATTATGGAACTACCATCTTGGCCCGGTCTTAAAATGACACGTGGCTAGGTCTTGTCCTTTTTAGATTTTGTCATTTTATTACAATTGTAGATCTTATAAAAGAAATGTTAATAAGGATCTGAATCTAATTTGAGGAACTGCCATCTTGGCCGGGTCTTAATATGACATGAGGCTAGGTCTTGCCCTTTTTAGATTTTGCCATTTTATTATAATGGTAGATCTTGCAAAAGGAAATGTTATTTTCCATTTATTTAATATTCTTGTTTAGAATGAAAGTTTAAACTTAATCATTCCACTATATAAAAATAAAAGTATAAAGTTGCCCTAAGCGGGACTTGAAAGGGATAATGTTGTCCTTGTAGGGACTGAAAGATAATTATGTCCTTATAAGGACTAATAAGGAAACGATCTTCAGTGAAAGGAGTTTCTTCTTCATTTTATTTCTGAATGCTTTCTCCTTGGATGCTCGTTTCATTCTAGCCGCGGTACGAAGCTCAGCATTTCAAGGCTCCAGATGTGGAGAATTCCCATTACAGCTTCTTCGCTTGGCAACGTATCCAAAAATTTGGAAGTAAAATTTCCAGGTTAGGAATGAGAATTTTCCTATGTTAAGTCTAGACTCAGAAGGTCAAGGAATGTGCTACTGTGTCATTGAGATTAAACACAAAAGAGTAGTGTTTAATTCACTCAACGTTGGCTCTGATACCAACCTGTCACACCCCGATTTCCACGTGTCACCGGTGGGCCCGGTGGGGGATTATCGTGACGTGGTTGGCAACATAATCGTCAAACAACACAATATTTAATAATGCACAGCGGAAGCAATTGAAAATATAATACAACCGAATTTATTATTGTAATATCAAATGTCACAATATTCGGAAGTTTATCCACAGAAGGATCGAACATAAAAATGGAAACAATAGTTCAACAGACTTTAGGCATCTTAAGCTTGCGAGACTTCTATTGATGCTAAGGAGAAATGTCCAGCCAATTACGTATAGTACCTGCATTTAACCTTTTTGGAAAATACGTCAGTTTACACTGGTAAATACATTCAACTGACTCATTTTGAAAATGGTTTAAGAAAATTGGTTTGGATGCACGTGGCATAACTGTTTTATAATTTGATTAAAATGCACAGAGGCAAGATTAATCTTTTTAACTTGGGAGAATTATTTTAATATTATAATCTTGAGAATGAATTACATGTTACTTGTGCGTTCAGTAGCCCGGATCTTGTCCGGGTTAAAGATCAATAGACACACCACATCATAGAGTTATACACTGACAGGTGTACGCCTACACCCCGTGCTCAGGTCGTGGCCAATCTCGTAAGATGATGCCGAGGATATCCGGGACATGGTCATTAACCCCCCCAAAGGCTTTAAGTAATCAAGACTGTTTAAACGAGCCGATCAAATTTTTCAACTACCCACTTAACTGTGGAGATTTGATGCTCGATCAAGCGGTATGCTATATACCGTAACCCAAGCCCGTATAGGGAAAATAAGTTAAAAGTATTTACCTGAGCAATGTATAAATCACAATAAGCAAAATGCACGTAGCTTTTACTGGTTCTCCTAATCTGGAACGAAGGTTTAATATAACCTATTAGAATCCTAACGGGTCTTTTATTAAGCTTAAGCTTAGACCGACTAGTTTCAAAGATACGGTTCGTACGCACGATTAAGCGAAGACCGGATAGAATGTGATTTAGACCCGACAAGTTCAGAGACTTGTTTAATATGGGTCCTTCATGCACATTCTGGATTTTGAGATAAAACCGATAAGGTTTGACCCGTTTCGGCTAATTTATGTAAACTTGTTACATAAACCGAACCGAACGCGTAATAAGCGTAACGGGTATCCGTAAGAGCCATATACAGGTTTCCTAAGTTAATATGCTTCAAATATGTTGTGACATCATTAAGATGTCTTTTATTATGCCCGAAACGAATTCAAACACAAACTATACCCCGTAGGGGTAGTTTGGTCATTTTAAAGGTTGTAAAAGAGTTTAAATGGTAACCTGAGTTACAGACCTGATGTAATCAGCAAATATACTCAATTTGCCAAGTTATATCAGTAGGTTAAAGTATATATGTGAAATTTGTCAATTATAACCAAACTATGCCCCGTAGGGGTATTTTGGTAATTTCACATAAGCCGAAAAGCTCAAAACTGGAGTCTGAGTTTATCAACCTTTGCTTACTGTTAAAATACTATAATTTGCCTCTTATATCAGTAGGTATCAACCCGGGTATGTCCAATATAATTATGATACATACTTTGCGTTAAAAACGCTTAATAAGGCGATTAAAGGCCATTTCCGGGTTCGATACTTAAATCTGATATTTTTATATTTCCAGAAGGCTTTAAATAATTCATTTATCATGTGTGATCAGTAGCAAAAGGTTTGGAGTCATTTAGATATGTAAAACTCATTTTATGGCCCGTGAGGGCAAAACCGACAATTACCGGATTAAGCCTACGACTACTAGTTATGCTCAGCCTAAAATTAATTAAAAATATTTAAAAATCCCAAAATAATATATTACATCAGTGGGTATTACGTTTGATACCAAAAAGTAGGCTTAACTAGGCTATACGCTAATTATGCCGTTTAATTGACATAAAGCTTTAAATTTGCGATATTGAGCATAACTCTTAATCTACAAGTCAAACTGATGTCAAACTTTGCATACAAGTTTATATATCCGTATTTAAGGTTTCTACACTTTTACATTTTCATAAATCATGTTATAAGGTAATAAGGACATAATGGTCAACATATGAGCAATTAACGGAAATATGCATATTAATTGGATATCTAACGAACCAAGGTGTATAATCACAGAGGGTTGTTCTAACATGTAACCTAGTCCAATTTAAGCTCTGAGGCATTTCTAAAACATGCCTAAACGGGTCAGAACTGAAAGTCAAAGCGAAAGTCAAACTATGTGACTTTCGGTTCCGAACCGGGTCTAAACAGGAAATTGTCGGGTTGAACATGTTTAGACATGTTCTTACACTTATTACTAAGTTATAACAATGATCCAACAGGTTGTATATGATCTACAATGTTAATTATGCATAAATGGCATTTTAGACTTCCTGTTGACTTTTTAAATATAAGTTTGACCCGACTTTTGACCTGGTTAGAGTGGTGATCATGGGAAACCCTTTTGAGGTTTTATTACCCACATAAATACCAACTTATAACCACTTTTAATTCGAGATATGACTGAGCCATTGTTGACTAATCTCGAAGTCAAACCGTAATTACGACGGTTTGACTTTTAGCTAAATAACTAAGCTAAACTCAATTTAGAAAGGATTAGAACACTTACTGAAGTCCTAAGCTTGATTAGGAAGGACTTGGGTCTGCTTTGAAGCTCCAGAAGGCTCCTCAATTGCAGAATGAATGGTATGATCAATTGTTGCAACTCATGGCCTTATATAGTGAATTCAATCACCATAATTCTTTGACACACAAGTCTACCAACTGACCACAACCTTCCAACATGTGTCCCTGGTGTCTAGGGGTCGTTTAGGGGCCAAGGGAAAAGAGAAAAATCGTTTTAAGGTCGTTTCCAAGGCTGAACAGCCAATAATCACGTTTTTTTGCATCTGGGCGGGCCAGGCGGCCCGCGTGAGATGTTGATGAAACTGAAGCGGGCCGTGTGGGCATCATTTTCAGACAAAAACATTTTCTTGATGTTGCATCTCACCTTTTAGCCTTTCCGAAAGGTCAACTGACCTATTACTTGCAAATTTGAACCCTCTAACTTGACATATAAGGGCTTCAAGATTTGTACCCACTTTACCAAGTCCCTGGACACTTCCGGTTAATCCCGAAAAGTCACAACTTTCAACGTTAACGCTTTAACCCCTCGCACACGAATTTGATCATAACTTTCTCATACGATAACGAAACTTTATGAAATTTATATCGCGCATTCTGGTGAGCATAATTAACAGTTACAAAGCTTCGGGTTTGTCAAAAGGTCACTCAGAGGTTTAACTTAAACATGTTGACACATTTAACCCCTGTAGTTTGTAATCTCTCACTTTTAGCTTCGCATGATCCATGATTTATTCGTTTGACGTTATAAACATCATGTAGGGTTAATGTACAATATATTTATTCACTGTTGACACTTAGAATACGTATATTCACATACTTTCCATGTTTATCAACTTTAGTCCTTTCATACTATTCTTTCACACGTTTAAACATATGACACGTGTCTATACATTATAGGACATGAATTTTCGAGGTGTTACAAGAACCAAATCCCTTGCACAAACATGCTTCCTTGAGCTCCGGAGGGATAGGGTTAATCTCCATTCTTTCCCTATACTGAGCAATATGCTCCTCAGGATCCGTAGTTCCTTCGTAAAGCTTCATGTTGGGGGTTTGAAATCTCTTTGGGATCTCAGCATCACAGATAGGATATGCAAAACGAGATATCTTGTGGCTGTCTTGGGACACTTCCGGGATCGGCTGGACCACCCCAGGTACACTAGATATCATGTCCTTCAACTTCTGAAGTTCCCTAGTAAGTGCTGATGTTACACCTGTATCCTGCAAAGATCCACTATTGTTAGTAGCATGAGTATTATTATTATTTGACACGTTACCCGTTGGAGGATTTTGCCCATATCCTGAAGCATATCCTGAGCTCCTCATGGTTGACATCCTGACCGAGGAGGGTATTTCAGGAGTATGATTCTGAGGAAGGTTGGGCACAATATTCCCCCTATTATCCTCAGTATACACAGCTGAACTGAAGTTCAAAGTTCTGGGATGTAATGGAGTGACAATATCCTCAGCAGATCTGCTCGAGCCAGACTTCAGGAGTTGTATTTCCCTTAAAAGCATTTGGTTTGTTTCCTGTTGCTGCCTCATTTGTTCCTGCACACTTCCAAATAAGGTTAAAATTTCATCGTTAGAAGCTAAAACAGGAGCAGATTCCTTAACACTGCGGGTAGGGATAATATCCTGAGGTCGTGAAGAGGCTGGCATCCTTGGAGGAGGTGGTGGAAGCACCGAACCGGCAGTAGCAGAAGTCATAGCAGACACAGTGGAGGAGCTCATGTTTGATCTTGAGGCCATTATGGACAATGTGGCAAAAAGTTTTGAAAATAGAAAGCCGATTAGCGATTTCACAAAAAATTTTAGTAAAGAGAGCACCACTTGCCCCACGGTGGGCGCCAAATTGTTTTGGTCAAAAATTACCGAAGCAATTAAGTGATCAAATTAGTAAAGTGAGGTAGTGTGCTAGAAAGTGTATTGAAAATATACTTGTTAAGTTATTTAGAAAATCAGTATTCAGGATACGGCTCAGGATATTGAGCTGAATCTATGATCAAACTATGAGCAAAAGTAAAGTAAACGACACGAGATGTACGAGGAAAGCCCTTGATCAATCTAGATCGCCGGCATAAAACCTCGGGAGCTGACAATCGCAGCTGCCTTGTTCTTCTTATTACTTCAAACGTCAGGATACAGTGCAGGATGTGGTGCGGATCGACTATGTGTTACAATGAAATTTGAATACAAGTGTGATGTTTGCAATGAGCTAGAGAGTGAAAGTGATCGAGAGTGTTAGTGTCAATCGTGTGCCTTAAACTGATCTGCCCCCATCTATTTATAGTAAAGATAATGTAACAAACTATCCTAAACTTCCGGGATCTAGCGAATATTCCCACTTGAACGTTGAGGACCAAGTCTTTCGGGTTCAACGACTTCCTCATAACAAATACGCCCGAGTCTTGAGGAGAAGAAGTCCTGATGACCGTTAGTAACTTACAGCCATTAACCTGCACGTGTTTAATTCACCCAAACTCAGGATATCGCCCAAGATGTTAGCAATATCCCCGTCCAGCATCCTGGTCACAAACAAACAATTAAAAGCGGGATATTAGTCAGGATATGTATATTCAGAAAATGACCCATAACAGTGGCGAACCTGGAGATTTCCGATCGGGGGTCGAAAACGTATATACCTAATAAAATTATAAAATCGGGGGGTCGAAAACGTATATATCTAAAAAATTCTATACGAAAAATATATAGTGGACACTACTGTAATGTTTTATTATTAGTTAAAAAATAATAATCAAATTAGTATCGGTCTCAATAAACCTAATGCCAAGTGGACTAAATTCAAAACCATAAAAAATAATAATCAAATTAGTATTGGGCTCAATTAACCTGGTGCCAAGTGGGCTAAATTCTAAACCATAAAAATTATTTGTAAATGGACCTATATTGGAATTGTTATGTGTTTACTATTTAAAAAAAATAACATATACATACTGGTTTTTTTTTTAAATTTCGTGCCCTTCGAAATCACTGGCCTTGTGCGGAGGTCCTCCCCGCACACCTTCAAAGCCGGCACTGAAATTATATAACAATTTTTATAACAAACTACTTAATACATTTTATGTTTTCGAGTCGTATCAAACTATTGTTTAAAAGCGGTTTTCTCAAAGTTTTTCAAATTAATAACATATTTGTAAAACACAGCAATATATATATATATATATATATATATATATATAGGGAGGGGTTAACGTACATTAAGTGTTATCGTACATCACATACGCGAAGCAGGGAACCGTCGGATCCGGCCCTAATCACGCATGGGACACAAAAATAACGCATGGGATCATTTTTGTAAGATAATCACGCATTGGACCCTAATTACGCTAGTTCATTTGATGAAACCTTGTTGATAATCACGCATGGACTCTAATTACGCTAGTTGTCGTACGTTAATGTAGGTTAAGGGTTTTTGTACATTATACTTTCTCTCTCTCTCTCTATATATATATATATATATAACTTCCCGAGCTACATTTATGTAGCTTCGTGAACTATATGTATTTTTTCTATTTGTTTTATGTTTTTTACAATACTAACTTTATACTTAAAAGAAATAGAAAAAAAGAGTAAACTTTCGTTTTGCTCCATGTGGTTTGGTCATTTTAACGGTTTTGCTCCAATAGTTAAAAATTGCCATTTTCCTCCCTGATCTTTCGAGTTTGTCGCCAGTTTGCTCCCTAATCTTTCGAGTTTGTCGCCAGTTTCCTCCCTGATAGAGTTAGAGGCTGGGAGCAAAATGAAGATAAGTTAGAAAAATCAGGAAGGAAAATGGCTATTTTTAAACTATTGGAGCAAAACCGTTAAAATGAACAAACCACAGGGAGCAAAACGGAAGTTTACTCTAAAAAATTGATTGATTTGTTTGGTCTTCAAGTTTATAGTGGTTTTCTTGTGAACTAACCATAATTAAGGCCATATGGTGACATGACATATTAACTGGTGTTGCATATCACTTTTTTCTTGTGTTAAGGGGCATTAAAAGGGTTATATGTTAACATGTTAGGATGTTTTTTTTAACGACAAATTTGGATCACTGACGGACCACTAGAGTATCATCGTTCAACTAGCGAAACCACCTGATCATATCTATCTCCACTAGGCAATGATGCCTATACACCAATTCAGGTGGAAACTCAATAAATTTAGGAAAAAAACCCCTTGTGGGAATCGAACACATGATCTAGTGGTCATAAGTCTTATCCCACCACTAGGATGCCACTAGGCTATAATGTCATGGCAACATGTTAGGATGTTCAGAGATTAAATTAATTATGCTTCTCTTTTTTTAACCAAAAACCACTAAAAATATGGTTAGACGGAGTTAAAGATATTAGGCAAATTGGAAAATAATAATCTCATCTTTCTGAAATTGGCCGATAATAATCCCAAGTCAGTTATTAGCCAATAATAATCCGACCTCGTCCAATTTTTTTGTAAAATAGTCCGCCGTTAAAATAGCTTAACGGAGTTAAGTGTTTTTCCGAATTACAAACCGATGTTTTAGGGCTTTTGATCAGAACGAGGATACGAGTCGATTGATGTAAAACTTACCTCAAAATACTGCCTCCAACTCACGAAAACGGTGCTTCAATTTGGGTTTTTAACTTCCAATTAACAAAATTCAAGCCATTTCGAACACAATTTCAAGGTAAGTTTTACATCAATCGACTCGTATCCTCGTTCTGATCAAAAGCTCTAAAACATTGGTTTGTAATTCGGAAAAAACACTTAACTCCGTTAAGCTTATTTTAACGGCAGACTATTTTACAAAAAAATTGGACGAGGTCTGATTATTATTGGCTAATAACTGACTTGGGATTATTATCGGCCAATTTCAGAAAGATGGGATTATTATTTTCCAATTTGCCAAGATATTAAACCATTTCCTTAAAGTGAGATAGAGCGAAATGTGGAAAAATATGTGATGTGACACTTGGTAGATCCGTTGTGGAGTCTGCTCAAACAAAGCAATTACCAAACAAACCTCCTTGTTGGAGGAGGTGGTCTGCTCCACTGGACCGGTGTGGTTTGGAAGAGTGGGGACCATTCACTGACAATACTATTTTTTTTTTATGGAAAAAGCTAGGCGTGATGTGGAAGTTTGGAATTGTTTATTGTGCGAGGAAACAATGGGATTTGGAATGCTGGTGGTTTGAAACGATGTAACATATTAACTAGATAGTCTGTTGGATGAACAAGGTTTAACTGTTATAGTTGCTCTTAAGTCTTAAGTAGAGTTAAAATATATTCAAGTCCTAATTAAGAGCCTAATTAATCATCTTATGTATTAAACAAATAAAGTGTAAGTAAACATTTATGTAGACGGTGATTAAAGTTTATCGCCCTCTAATTAAATATTTATTTTTGTTGAATAAAACAGGTGATGTAAGCTTAAGAAATACAACCGGAGATTACGGATCTTGGAGATTTTAGAAAGGTTTTTTTTTTTTTTTTTTTTTTTTTTTTGTTGTGTATCGGAAATAGAGTAACGACGACCACAACCACGTGTATTCCTCGTGTATGCTATTATTTATGTAAAAATTATATTATTTACATTTAAATCCTCCATGAAATTTGAGCTAACCCATTATTCTAAAAAATATAAAATAATACATTAAAATAACTAGTAGAAATATTTAATTCCAAGAATATGCCATTTTAAATTCTGGCATATTATTTGGATCTATAATAAACACTTCCATTAAATGCTACCACCATCAAGGTATTTAACCCTTAATTTTCATTTGAATTGGAGCAATGAAGGGCATAGGGTTCATTTAACATATAATAATAAAGATATTAATACTTCAACGTGTACCAACTATTTTGTAGACTTTTAACAACTAAATTCTAACAAAGTTGTCTTACTCAATACATTCAATGAATTTATTAATTATCAAACCATAGGACTACATAAAACACAAGGTTTTATAAACAACCGGCCGGCCTGGCAAAAGAAAACCAGAACCGAACCAAAGAACTGCATATACACCGGGAACTACCTCTCCTTTCAAAAAAAAAAAAAAAAAACACAAGGGGTGTGTATATATATCATATACTTTTCAAAATTGGTGTTTATCGAAAATTATATCGGATTTTACTCATTAGCAAATTTATAACACTTATACCATTTTGTTTTAGCCTGTCCTAAATAAACAAATAAACAGTGGTTAGGTCATATCATTGTTTTTCCAAATGTTCCTAAAGTCTGATCGGAGTGGCCGATTAGACCTGGTTTCGCATACATAACTGTTTTAAATGAGTACTCTTGACACGTTAATTTGAATTGATAAGTTATAGCACCGACTTGTTAAACCGCTCCATTTTAAGGCTCTTGATTGTGATAGGTGGCTAGATTTTAACCTTCAAGATGTAATTTCTTAATCTTTGTATGTGTTGTTTCGGGTTTTCAGCTTCTTGCTAGCCCAGTTTCTATATTATTATATAAAAGTTTTTGCCGTTAAAGAAAACATATACATACACAGAAAACACTATATAAATTTTCCATACATAAGTTTCCGTTAATCTGTTAAACTTATTATAATTTATGAGTCATTCTGGTATATCTATAAATGCACGGACCGGATCCACCATGTAATAAGGAGGGACCCACTCAAGATTAGCCGAATATATTATTTTTATATCTATCTTTTGGTTTTTAAATAAGTTTTTAAATAATCTTATTATATTATTATTATTCAGTAGATGTGTAGGTATCAATATTTTAAAATGTTAATCCATTCCTTAAACAAGGAAAAAACACCTGGGGATTAATAAGTAACTAATAATAAATTAAAGGGTGTTAAATGGGTTATGTTTAAGGGTTGAGGGATGAAAACCAACACAAACTTAGAAAAAAGATTGATGCGAACCTAAATACTATAAATACAAGAATTATGTCAGATACGTGAACTCAAACATGACCAGTGACGGACCCAAGATTTTTTTCCAATTGGGTCCATTTTTTTCGGTGTTCAAAATTTTCATAAAAAACGTTAAAATTTTCGGTTCGGTTCTCGTTCAAGTCTGGTCAAAGCAAGATTTGAATTAGATTAAAAAAAAACAAGCTATACAAAAATTGAACCCATGACATCTTGTTAGTATAATAAATAGAGGGATTTACCACTATAATAGTTTTTCTTTTTGTTTCTATGATGTCCACCTAATAGTATGTATGGGGTCCTTATAAATTTCATATACCAGATCTACTAATTTTTTAAAAAACATTGGGGTCCGGGGACCACGACCCACTCTATGTGGGTCCGCCCCTGAACACGACACAAGTTTTCTTGAGTTGACATAAAGTTATGAACACGAGCCCCTAAACTCGATTTTTTTAATCTCCATATTACAACTTAAAAATTCAAACGTATGTAAATAGTTATGTTTATTTTCTATTTGATCTGTTAAATTTGACAAACAACCAATCTGTATAACTTATGACATAAAACATTTTTTTTTAAATTTAAAATATAAGTGTCTTAACGTGTTAATCTGCGAACCATCAAGATCATCCCGAAGTCCGAACACACCACACTTACTCACTTAGCTCCTCACAGTGGCGGATTTAGCCATATTTTATGGGTTCCTAGGAACCTAGTCAGTTTAGAAAAAAAAAGTAGTAAGAATTAGTGAAAGTCTTGTATAATATGGAAAAAAATAGTGATAATCTATCAAAGGAACACATTAGTAAAAATAAAAATTTCTGGATCCGTCACTAACTCCTCCTGTCTATTGATTCGAATCTAAACTATCAGAAGGACCCAACCTGTTTATACTAAAACCAAACCTACTAATTTCATATGTCGAGTGTCAAAAAATCACACAGCTAAAAACATATTAAAAGTTATTGAAAGCAATGTTTGTGGTTAAAAAAGAAAAAAGAAATTCAATTCATTTCATAATGTAATTATACAAAAGACAAGGGGCATTATGGGTATTTAAAAGCCGTAGTTACGAAGACAGATCTGTTAACCGACAAACTTGGGAGGTCGGCAACTGTCGGCCTGTGAGCGGGGAGAAACAAAAGCGGGAAAATTCTCTTCACTTTTTTTTTCCTTATATTTTAATTAAAGTACCTTATTTTTTATTTTATAAAAAACATTATTATTTATTTATATATATTTAAAGAAGATTAATTTGTAAGCCTTTTGAAAATGCTTGGTTCATACTATTTCAGTTTGGATCTTGTAAGACAAGGATCAATAATCAAGAAAAAATCCAATAAAGAAAGGGATATAAAGTATTTTGATCGAGTGAAAATGATATAAATAAATTCAAAAGATTAATGATAATGATTGAGATTGTGACATCGAACTATTCTTAATTACAATCATATGCATACTCAAAATACATTATTTGATAAAAGTGACGTTTATTATTTCACTTTTGATTTTAAGAAGCAAAATTAGAATTCTTTATCATTGTTCTATTGCTAAACTAAGACGTTTATTATTTCACTTTTGATTTTAAGAAGCAAAACTAGAATTCTTTATTATTATTCTATTGCTAAACTAAAAGATTTAATTCATAATATTTTTCTTAAATAATTCAAAGTGCTTTAAATAAAAACCATAAAAAGTGAAACAATGTTACACGGATTAAAACTGTAACACCCTGACTTCTTTCTTCTTATATCAGTTAATAATATTGCTTTATTTCGTTTAACAAAACCTTATAGATTTGTCTTTTATTATCCAAAAAACGACTTTCTAAAAATCACAAATTCAAATTATCAGTTTAACACAAATAATCTATTACAATTATACTACATATACAATTACAAGTTGGGGGGAATAGTGTCAGGCAGCTGCCTGCCACTTCTCTATTGAACAACCTTTTTTTAATTTAATTTTATTCCTAGTTTAAAATTACGTTTTCGTCCTTCGTTTCAAATTACGTTTTTGCCCCTAGCTCAAAATTACGCTTTTGCCCTCGGTTTAAAAACTCATTTTTAATTTTGTTCTCAGTTTAAAATTACGGTTTCGCCCTTCGTTTAAGATTACGGTTTTGCCCCCAGTTCAAAATAAAATGTTGGTTTTCCCTCTACCTTAAAATTACGATTCTGCCCTCAGCTCAAAATTACGTTTTTGCCCACAGTTCAAAATAAAATTATGACCCCCCCCCCAAGCTCAAAATTATGATTTTGCTATTAATTTAAAATTATGATTTCGCCTCCAGCTCAAAATACAATTACGATTTTGCCCTCTATACAGACATACATGTTATGAGAGAGAAATATTCGGTTTATTGCCCCGCAACGCGGGTAGGGCGAAAACTAGTTGTATAACATTTGCCTAAATTGGCAGAAAAATAATTTACGTAACATTTTCAAAACTAACAACCATCACAACAACGTAATTTATTTTAGTACTGTCCAAATAGTCTACAGTTTGAAACTAACCAGATAATATAATTTTCAAACAAGGAATCGATGACTCGTATAAATTTCAAACCAATGTTAGTTTACTTGTTAAGTCGTCAGTTTGCGACTTTGCGTAGATATTTTTTAATTCTAACCCAACTATTGAGTGTGAACTACCACTTTTTTTTTATAAATAAACTATCTATACATTTTTAAATACATTGTCCTAACCGTTTAAAAATATTATAACATGTATCGAATGTTTAAAACCATAAAATATTCATATAACCTAACAAATAACTTAATGATTATTATTTATTATTTATTATTAATTAATTATTAATATTAATATTCAGTTATTTGATCTCCATTTGTTCATTTCAAAAATATCCCCAATAACCTTTACACCTAAAGCCACTCGTTATCTTCACCCTAAAACTCTGTTTTTCATTCAATTTCACAACAAATTTGCATCAATCTGTGAACTGTTTATCAAATCACACGCGAATTTAACAACACTAATCGAATGGATACTGATTGCGTGTTCGAAACCCTAACAGATTCAGTTATTATCGCATTAATTTCTGTTTTAATGCTCGTTTCATGAAGCTTGTTCGTTCTGGTAAGTTTTCACGCAAATTCGGCTGTAAATTTCATCGTTATTGCTTCGATTTTGACCTAATTTGGCGCTGTTGATGTGAAATTTTCGATGTAATTGTTGATTTGTGATGGAGATTGTAATAACCTAATAATCGTGTTTAGGTTTTATAGAATATTCGTTCATTATTCGTTCATTATTGAAGTTTTGTTGAGATTTATGCGAATGTGTTCATCTGGATGTTTTTAATTTTAATTTTTTTTTATTAATTTGAGTGTGTAATTTAGTGATTTTGTGATTTACTGATCGTAATTTTGTAGATGTGTTGATGTATTTGTTTTGTTGAGATTTATGCGAATGTGTTCATCTGGATGTTTTTAATTTTAATTTTTTTTATTAATTTGAGTGTGTAATTTAGTGATTTTGTGATTTACTGATCGTAATTTTGTAGATGTGTTGATGTATTTGTTTTGTTGAGATTTATGCGAATGTGTTCATCTGGATGTTTTTAATTTTAATTTTTTTATTAATTTGAGTGTGTAGTTTAGTGATTTTGTGATTTACTGATCGTAATTTTGTAGATGTGTTGATGTATTTGTTTTGTTGAGATTTATGCGAATGTGTTCATCTGGATGTTTTTAATTTTAATTTTTTTTTATTAATTTGAGTGTGTAATTTAGTGATTTTGTGATTTACTGATCGTAATTTTGTAGATGTGTTGATGTATTTGTTTTGTTGAGATTTATGCGAATGTGTTCATCTGGATGTTTTTAATTTTAATTTTTTTTATTAATTTGAGTGTGTAATTTAGTGATTTTGTGATTTACTGATCGTAATTTTGTAGATGTGTTGATGTATTTGTTTTGTTGAGATTTATGCGAATGTGTTCATCTGGATGTTTTTAATTTTAATTTTTTTTTATTAATTTGAGTGTGTAATTTAATGATTTTGTGATTTACTAATCGTAATTTTGTAGATGTGTTGATGTATTTGTTTGTTGTGATTTATGCAAATGTGTTCATCTGGATGTTTTTAATTTTAATTTTTTTTATTAATTTGAGTGTGTAATTTAGTGATTTTGTGATTTACTGATCGTAATTTTGTAGATGTGTTGATGTATTTGTTTTGTTGAGATTTATGCGAATGTGTTCATCTGGATGTTTTTAATTTTAATTTTTTTTATTAATTTGAGTGTGTAATTTAGTGATTTTGTGATTTACTGATCGTAATTTTGTAGATGTGTTGATGTATTTGTTTGTTGTGATTTATTGATTGAATTTATGAAACTTGATTGGTGTTAAATTGTTATATTTTTATTTTACTTTTCTGCAATTTACTGATATTGTTACCAGAAATGGATTCATGTCAATTTGCTTTTTCTTTTTGCTGATGTATTTTGCTGGTCAACTCTTTTTGCTGATGTATTTTGCTGGTCAACTAATGATTGGATGAGCTTATGATGAACTGAATTAAGAAGACAGTAGAAATTAAATTTGATAGGTAAATCATTGATCATTTCAGGTTATTTGAAGTTGAAGAAGAATCGTCATTTGGTGGATGTAAATCATGGAAAATTCCGAGATCGAAGAGAACTTGTTTGCTCTTGGTGAACCAAAGGTAAATTTAGGGTTCTTTTTAATGTAATCTGATTATATTATTCGTAACAGCGATAGTCAACCGCTGATGTTTGTTTGTACTTTGTACATGAAAATGTCTGTGAGCATCCATTTACCTTTTTTTTCCTTTTCCTTTTTCCATTTTTGTATATTCAAAATTTAGAACCAGATTTCGCGATAAATCACTAATCGATCAAGGATCTAGTAAGAGGTGTTTGGAATTGGCGAATTGCTTATTTTAACAACTTTGGCTTCTAAATGGATTAGATAACTTAGTAATAAAAAACGAATCGTCTCATCGTAAGGGTAAACTTGAAAGTCTATATCCTTTAGTAATCAGTTTAAAATAAGCAATACCAGTTGCTTATTAAAAACAACGTATTTCAAAGTGTCATCATTTTTTTTTTCAGTTAAACACTATAATATGCTTATCTACCATTAGAAACGCATTAAGCAGAAAAAAAACATTTTAAATGGGGAATCCATAACACCCACCAAGATAATATATGTTTTGGAATCTTTAAGTATGAGTGGATGACTGGATGGTGGACCTAATTGGGGACAGTGGGAACCTTGATTTTTCTTTTTGTAGTTTAAAAAGGTATAAAAATAATTCTTCTGATGATTTGCATATTATGAAAAGAATTATTAAGGACGTTTACGATTTGCGTATTTAAACAACTTATGCTTATAGTTAAAAGTAGATAATTAACTTATTGAAAACAACTTATTTCACCTTATGTAAGGCTGACAATGGTTTTACTGTAGCTACATGGAGAAATGTGCAAAACACTTTCTCTAATCTACGTCAAAGTGTTGAGCGTTTTTCCAGAATTGGAAGCCGCTCGTCCGCGAAGCACTTCAGGGATTCAAGCGTTATGCGCTTTGCACATAGCATTAGAGAAAACGAAAATGATCCTTCAACATTGTGCTGAATGTAGCAAAATTTACTTGGTAAATTCTCTATCTTTTCATTTATGTTATTTCATACTCCCACTATCAATAGTTTAAAATGAAATTTAGATTGTTTACATGACATGGTATTTGATCTCGGGTGCTCAGTGTTATCGTTTTTGCAATTATTAAACTTTTATATTTTGCAGGCTATAACAGGAGACTCTGTTGTTTTAAAATTTGAAAGGGCAAGATCGGCTCTTGAAGATGGTCTTAGAAGGGTTGAAGATATAGTTCCACAAACTATAGCTTGTCAGGTATTATGATTTGCAGATACTTTGTCAAACCTTTTTAACCAATATGTGTGTGGGTCGGCGGTGGGTCTAAATGAGAACCACTAGACATTTTGGAACCATATTATTCGTTGGCAAATACGCCATTTGTTGAATGATTGCGAACTTTAGTGTATTCACAACAAAACGGTTCATAAATATTTAGTGGTTCTCATTTGAACTCATCAGTCATCACTAAATATACGTGTGTGTGTGTATATATATAGGCCGGTTAACGTACAAGACCACCTTATCGTGCAATGCGTACGCGAGCATCTCAACCACACATCTGATCTAATCTTGGCCTTCAATTGAACGCGGTGGCACAATAGTAATTAACTTTGCATAATTACGCATGTTATGATAAATACATAATTACACACGCTATTTGCATAATTACGCATGGGTTGGGTTAACCCTAATTACGCATGTTATATTGGTGGTCGCGTACCGTCACACATTAAAAGCCTTTTGTATTTAAACATGTCACTATATTTATGTATGATCCAACTCTAACTATGAATTCCCATGTCCCAGATTTCTGATATGTTAAGCGAACTCGAAGGAATAGAGTTTTCACTAGATCCATTAGAGAAACAAATAGGTGATGAAATTATTGGATTACTTCAACAAGGTAAAAACTTCTGCAATAATAGCGACAACAATGAATTAGAAACATTCCATCAAGCCGCATCTAAGCTCGGGATTACGTCTTCACGAGCCGCCCTTCGCGAAAGACGGGCCCTCAAGAAACTTGTAGAAAAAGCAAGAATCGAAGAAGATAAACGAAAAGAATCAATCGTTGCGTATCTTTTACATCTCATGAGAAAATACTCAAAATTATTTAGAAGTGATTTCTCAGACGATAATGATTCACAAGGCTCAACCCCGTGTTCACCTACAATACATGGTTCTTTCGAGGGTTACAGCGGGTCCGGGACCCAAGCGTTTGAGAGACAACTTTCGAAATTAAACTCTTTTAATTTCAAACCGAACTTCAGGCGGTCCGGGCAGGTACCGATCCCGCCTGAAGAGCTAAGGTGCCCGATTTCATTACAACTTATGTATGATCCGGTAATAATCGCATCCGGGCAGACATACGAGAGAATTTGCATTGAGAAATGGTTCAGTGACGGGCACAACACCTGCCCGAAAACTCAACAACAGTTGGCTCATCTCGGTTTGACCCCTAATTACTGCGTCAAGGGTCTCGTAACCAGCTGGTGCGAACATAATGGAGTCATAATTCCCGATGGACCACCCGATTCACTTGATTTGAACTACTGGCGGCTCTCACTGTCCGAAAGTGAATCGGTAAATTCGAAACCGGTGGAAAACGGCGGGTTGTGTAATTACATGGGTATGAAAGTTGCACCTTTTCCTTTTGAAGAAAGTGGTGTAATTGAGGAGGTTGAAGGTGGTGGTGATGATGTGGCGGTGACGGTTGACCATGAGGGTGATGTGTTTAAGACGTATGATGAGTTCTTGACGGTTTTGAACACGGAACCGAAGCTAAGGAAAAAGTGTAGGGTTGTTGAGAAAATAAGACGGTTGTTGAAGGATGATGAAGAGGCCCGGATCTATATGGGTGCAAACGGTTTTGTTGAAGCGTTGTTAAGGTTTTTGGAATTGGGTTTGCATGAAGAAAATGAGTTTGCTCAAGAAAGTGGAGCAATGGCTTTATTTAACCTTGCCGTTGACAATAATAGGTATGTTTTTGCGTTAGTACAAATATATTAATGGCGCCAAAAATTTTGGGGGGGGGGGGGGTAGGTGGTCAAAACGGGACTTTTAATATGGGTGGGTCGGGTTAACGCGTGAACAGTTTTTGTTCGTTTCGTTTAAAAGATTAATTGAGTAAAGTACACGGATGGTCCCTGTGGTTTACCAAAATTTTGGATTTGGTCTCTAGCTTTCCAAAAGTATACGGATGGTCCCTGTGATTTGCACTTTGTAACACATTTAGTCCCCAGCTTTTTCGAAAAGTACAAAGATGGTCCCTAACTAGACATGCTAAAATCTTTAGATTTGTTGGATGGGGACAAAATGCGTTACAAAGTGCAAACCACGGGGACCATCCGTGTACTTAACTCGAATTAATTTGATAGTTTTGAACTTTTGAATAGAAATAGTATAGGAGGTTGTATGCATTAAAATATACTTTGGGCAAATTTTAAGTGTGTCCGGTTCAGGTCAATTGTTTCACTTGTAGGGAAATATTTATATTTGACCTGTTTGACCGTTTCAGGAACAAAGAAATGATGCTAGCAGCAGGGATACTATCTCTACTTACGCAAATGATCCAAGGGTCAAAATCGGTCAACGCTGCGATAGCCCTGTACCTAAACCTCTCATGCTTAGACCAAGCCAAACCAATCATCGGCTCCAGCGAGGCGGTCCCATTCCTAATCAACGCTCTTCAAGCCCCGTTCGATTCCCAATGCAAAACCGACTCACTTCACACTCTTTACCACCTCTCATCATGCCATTCCAACATCCCACGACTCATCTCATGCGGAATCATACCCGCCCTACTACCGTCTCTAACCGACATGGGTTCGAACTCATGGACCGAGAAAGCCATAGCCGTGCTAATAAACCTAGCCGTGACTAACTCAGGCCGAGACGAGATCATAGCGGGCCCGGGTCTTGTTAGCGGGTTATCCACATTGCTTGACATGGGTGAACCCGAGGTCCAGGAGCAGGCCGCGGCTTGTTTGTTGATTTTGTGCACGGGTAGTGACAAGTGTTGTGAAATAGTGCTCCAAGAAGGGGTTATACCTTCTTTGGTGGCGATTTCGGTTAATGGGACAATGAGAGGGAAACAAAAGGCGCAAAAGTTGTTGATGGTTTTCCGGGAGCAACGGCAGAGGGATCCGCCGGTGGAGGCAGTTCAGGGTGGTGGAGGGCGGTGTGATGGCGGTGATGAGCGGAAGGTGTTGAGTAAGTCGACGTCGAGGAAGAAGTTGGGGAGGGGGTGGAGTTTTTGGAGGAAGAACAAGAGTTTTTCTGTGTACCAATGTTAAATTCTTGGTTCTTATGGTTAAAAGATGTAAAAAGGAAAATTCCACTTAATCTTTTTTTGTATGTTTATGTAGTTTTTTGTTTTCATTTTACCACAAAAGGAGATGTACAGATCTTGCCTCTTGTAAGTTTTACGGGGACCGCGGTGTAATTTTAGAAAAGTAAGTATCAAAATGATCAAACCAATCTTGTAATATAAGGGGCGAGTAGAAAAACTAACTAACTGAACCATAACCAAAAATATCAAAACTGACGTATAACCGAACCAATTGAGCACCTCATGGTTAAGATATGATTTTTAGGATAAGTGAACTATTAAGCGTTTCGTAGAAATCTCCGCTTTCATCACCATTCATCAATGAGGGAGGCAGTGTTCCACTAGTGACCAGGAAACCACGTCAGCTCCACGAAGCCACACTCTTTACTCCTTTAGCCCACATATATTGAAGATGCTCCATATTTGTTAACTAACATATAATGTATCAAATTAAAAATAAAATACATTTTCTAATTACAGATTTAACAACACAAAGTATGTATCTAATTGGCAACTTCTGAATGGGTAAATGCTAAACCAGTAAGACTGGAGGGTATGGGGGCCGTCCCCATGCCCGGCTTGTGCTCGCCGCCCCGTCTTCCCCACCCCCTGCTCCGACGCCGGGCCAGGCCCGTCATCTCCGGCCGCTAGAAGACGGACTCGACGCCCCTCACTCCCACACACACAGCTATACATACATACATATATATATATAGGATGAGGATCATTACAGAACACTAATTATTGCGAGAACAAAAAGAACAACTCTAAATCACTAGATTTTATGATTTAAAGTTCATATTTTTTAAATTTTATATTTCCTACATTCGTATGTATATTATATATGCATGGAAAACCTTATATTTTTACCTATACTTAGCCTACATACATGTAGGTAATTTAACCTACACAGAATGCACATATGTGTAGGTTATATAAAAAATGAAAATTTTTCATATTTTGTTTTAAATTCTAGTGTGAGAAACAATAAATCTTCCATTTGTAACATTTCCCTTTACTTTTTAGGTTTTTAGGATTGAAAAAATGGGTGATTCATTTTGTTCTGCGTGTTCTCGCAATAATTAGTGTTCTGCATAGAACCTTCCCCTATATATATATATATATATATATATATATATATATATATAAAGGGGTTCATCCCCACCCCCTTAGGTCCATCCCCTTTAGGCCCTGGTTACGTGGCGGTGACGTGGCGGCCCATCCCCTTGGGGATGAGGCTCTCCATACCCTCCAGTCTAAGAGGTTTGAACTGTTAAGTGCTGAACTAGAACCATTAGGAGCCTAAAGTATGCTTAACCATTCCAAGACAAATGTCTGACCATTCAGACTCAATATAATGTCTAATCATTCAGAGACAAATGTTTGAAACATTCAGACATCTGTTCACGAAACAAACAGGGCCGGCCTTTGAAGGAGTTAAATGAAGCTCTTGCTTTGGACCACCACTTTCTTGAGGCCCCCAACTCATCCCAACTTGCATTCATAAACATAGTTTGGAATATTTTCTTTTTGATTTTGTCTTCGTATTCTTATTCTATGCCCATGAAATTCAGTTATTACTGATTGTTTTGAGGGTATATGACATTTAACAGGGGTAGTAAAATGGGTGGGATGACTTATAATTAAATTCGAAAAGGGCCCCAATTTCAGAGTTTGCTTTAGGCCACTGAATTGGTTGAGCCGGCCCTGGAAACAAACAGTCTGAAACATTAAATTGTGAAGAAATAAGAGGTCTAAACCATTAAGAGTTCAATAATAATTGAATTAATCGAACCAAAACTAATATCAACCTTTATATTTTTTACCTTTAATAAATAGTTTGTTATACTAGAACAGATTACATATCACGTGCAAAGCTGATAGTTAGCTAAACCATTTCTTTAACCGTATTTACATGATCGTTGATAAGTAAAATCAAGCGGTTATGAAAATCTAAAAATCAAATCATCCAAAACACACATTTCACAAAAAAAAAAAAAAAAAAAAAAAAAAAAGAAAGAATAAGAGAGATTTTATTTCATCATTTGATAATCAGCATTGTTAAAACTAGTATCATACACGCCCTACCTACACGTTACGGTTAGTATGAAACGTGTTAAATGTAATTATTGACCTAACATTATCATAAATATTCGTTTCTCTAAATATTAAAAGCTGATTATTGCGATTTTGGGTCACAACGCTAAAGATATCCGGTCCAAAACTAAGATTACGAACGATTACATGACGCGGTCAGGGGATTTCATGCTGACAGATGAGGTAGAGATGGCCCGCGGAGACATGTGCCAACCCGCTTCGAATAAGTCGAAGATGGGATCCTCTTGATCTTGGTCTTCGGATTGATGGATATCATCGGCGCTGCTATTTGCTCGTGCGCTATAAAGAAACTCGCCATTCGCATCTTCCATGGTTTCGTTTTCTTTGTTCATGTCGTCAATAACGTCCTTGAGACTCGAGTTACCATCCGGTTTTGAAGTATTCGACGAGTCATCTTTACCAGATGTTTCCTCTTTAAGGTCTGGTTTCGCCACATTTTCATATTCAAAGGAGTTTTCTTGCTCCTCTCTATACCCGTGACACGTGATATCAATCACGATTTCCTTATCGTCCTTTTTAATAACGCGATTAAGAAAAGGTACGCGTTGAATGAAACTCGGCACATCATGATCAAAAAATTCATCAAGTTTTTTAGGTAAACATTCCGAGGCTTTAACCATGTCATCAATCTTGTCAAACACACGCGTTGATGATGGGAAAACGTTCTCAGTCAGATTCTCGATCACCATAATATGATCATCGAAAAACGAGAGGATCGCTAGCAAATTATGTTCGATCACATACAAAATTTTCGCTTTTTCCCCTATCGGCGTTGTGGGAATGTGCATTTTTTTAAGGATCTTTTGTACTATGGCCATGATTAACGTTGCAAAAGTGACCAAAACGCGACGTCTATGAGAAGTCATTGTGGCGTGGGGAAGGGGGTGTGGGACGTCGGATGGAAAGGCGTTAAACGCTAAGAAATGTGTTCGTATAGAGATTGAAACGAGACCCATAAAACTATTTGGTAGAATGAAACCGTTGATGAAGGAGATGTTTTGTTGTGGATATAGAGATTGAGGAAGCCATGATTTGTTTGAAAAGTCGTAGGATGAAAATGTCGGAAAGTTATGTGCCAATTGACAAGGGAAGATCGAGGTTTTTTAGTTATGTATGATCGTACCTACCGATAGATTCGGACAATGCTAGAAGCCCGGAAATCATGAAAGAGTGTCCTATAGTTTTATCCCATAAATCTTTAGTTCATTTACATCTTTTATTTTGTTTTTACTTTTTATTCATTTATTTTCTTAACCTTATGCTAAAATAGGAAATACCAACATCTCCCACTAATTAGGACCTACTGAATTACATATTTTCAATTGCTTTGAAGTTATATGTTACGCTAATCTGAGTTGAGTCGAATTTAAGTTCGGATAGTTATGTGGTTTGCTAAGTTTGATAAATTACTCAAACTTGGAGGCTGTTTGTTTACCTCTTAATGAGGCTCTTAATGGTTCAGACCTCTTACTGGTTCAGCACTTAATGGTTCGGACTGTTTGTTTCACGAGCAGATGTCTGAATGGTTCAGACATTTGCCTCTAAATGGTTAAGATTTATACAGAGTCTGAATGGTTAAGAGCACTAATCTGAATTGGTCAGACATTTGCCTCTGAACGGTTACGCATTATACAAGCTCTTAATGGTTCAGACCTTTTACTGGTTCAGCACTTAATGGTTGAGACCTCTTACTGGTTCAGCACTTAACCATTCAGATACTGCCAAACAGCCCCTTAGAGAGGAAGGGACACTCAAGAATAAGTACTTTAATGTAATGAATCTCGCTTCAAATTACAAATAAATCCCTATAAATAACCTACCGATTCATAATCTTTTAACTCCTTTTTTAACTGAGAGGGTTGATACGTGTTTTTATTAGCATTTTGACATACTTTTTTTTTAAATTATCATCGCGATATTTTTTTTATGTACGTTTTGATATTTAAAATGGAGCTGAAAGCCTGAAACAACTTAATACAATTCTCTTTACATGCTTTACCACCTCAAAGTCGCATCCGAAACCACCTTCGTATTTTAATATACGAACTATGATAATTTACAACTAATCAGTATTTACAATGAGAAGAATTAGCCCAGCCTTTAAAACCGTAGCTTTTCACATTATTTTTAGAACAAAACCGGAGCTTTTCACATTATTTTTAGAACAAGCCTATTTTTATTTACACGCTATCCATTAAACATTTCAATTAAATCAGTTTACCTGTCATTTGTTTGTAATTTGTTATTTTTGTATTTTAATGTGATTATAAAAAGAACTACATAAATTAGAATTAATTAAACCAGTTAAGTTTATCATCACTAGCTATTATCATGTATTCAATATTTACGTTCATGTATGTTTTAAATATTATTATCACGTTAATTGATTCTTGCTCATTCATAACCTATGATGCAAAATATACAAAAATCAGATACTTTTCTTTATTTAAAATATAAAACGATTATTAAAATACAAAATTCCAAACGCCTCTTTGAATGTTGGGTTTTTTAACGGCAAAATGGAACTATTACAAAATAAAAAACTAGCCAGGAGCTAGAAACGAAGAGTATAGAACAAATAAAAAACAAATAAAGATAAAACCTTAAAACTAAACACGAAAACCCCCTGGACCTATTTCATTTCAGGCTATTATTTGGAAAATGAACGTTCAACGAACAGTTCGTGAACCGTTTGGTGGGAATTTCATATAGTTAATTAACTAACACGAACACAACATTTTGTTCGATTTACTAAATGAACGAACACGAACAAAGGTCTCGTTCGTTCGAATGCGTTCGTGAACGTTCGGTAATATCGTTTATGTCCGTTCATGTACGCCCATTTACATTCATTCGTGTTCGTTTGTTTATGTTAATTTGTTAAAAGTTTTTAATGTTTTTTTTTTTTTTTTTTTTGATATTTCGCTTTCCCTCTTACATTTTACTTTATTCCCCCACAAACATTAGTTTATAATTATATTTAAAAAATAGTAAAAATATAAACCATTATCTTAACATATGTTCGTTTGTGTTTATTTGTGTTCGTTTGTGTTCGTTCGTGTTCGTAACCAGTGTTTATGAACTGTTCCCGAACAACTTAAATCACTTAACAAACGAACACGAACATAAACTTTTGTTCGACGTGTTTTCGCGAACAGTTCACAAACACCTGCATTTCTTTAATAAACAAACACAAACATGGCCTCGTTCGTGTCGGTTCGTTTACATTTCGAAACGCCCTCATCTCATTGGATCATTCAGCCCAACTAATAAATTAGGAGGCCCAATGATTCCACTTTGATCCTGCCTGCATGCAATTTTGAATAATGATCGTCCAAATATCAGGCGCAATGAATGTAAACCATACGCAAGATTCACTACGGAAACATATCGATCAGATCGAATTTGATTCTCAGTTCACTCCACTTTTAACATTCCAAACCCTAATTCTTCATCTCTGCAGGTAAATTTCTCCGTTTCAATCCAGATATTCATCAATTTAGCCACTCTCAATCTCATACATTCATGTCAAAACCTAGAAAATTATCGTTCGCTACCGATTTCCGTGTCATCAGTATGTATTTGTTTTATTCGATCCGTGCAAGTGATTAATTTTGCAGTGTTTTCATGAAATTTATCATTTATACTTCTTCAAGTAGCATTAATTGTTCATCAGTTAAGCTGAATTTCATATATTCATGTCAAAACCTAGAAAATTACTGTTCACTTCCGATTGTATGTATTTGTTTTATCAGATCTGTGCGAGTTACTGATTATGTGTTGATTTCATGAAATTTATCATTTATACTTCTTCAAGTAGCATTAATTGTTCATCAGTTAAGCTGAATTTCATATATTCATGTCAAAACCTAGAAAATTACTGTTCGCTACCGATTTTTGTGTGATTAGTATGTATTAGTTTTATCAGATCTGTGCGAGTTATTGATTATGTGTTGATTTCATGAAATTTATTATTTATACTTCTTCAAGTAGCATTAATTGTTCATCAGTTAAGCTGAATTTCATATATTCACGTCAAAACCTAGAAAATTATTGTTCGCTACCGATTTATGTGTGATTAGTATGTATTTGTTATATCAGATCTGTGCGAGTTATTGATTATGTGTTGAGTTCATGAGATTTATCATTTATACGTCTTCAAGTAGCATTAATTGTTCATCAGTTAAGCTGAATTTCATATATTCATGTCAAAACCTAGAAAATTATCGTTCGCTACCGATTTTTGTGTGATTAGTATGTATTTGTTTTGTCAGATCTGTGCGAGTTATTGATTATGTGTTGATTTCATGAGATTTATCATTTATACGTCTTCAAGTAGCATAGATAAATGATTTTTTGTTTGAAATTATTCATCAATTAAGCTAAATTTGGTATATTCTGTATGATTAGTATGTTCTGTTTTATCCGATCTGTGAGTGATTGATTATGTATTGTTTTCATGAGGTTGATCATTAATACATCTTCAGGTAGCATAGATCACAGATGAACGAGTTTTTGATTGAAATTACTAATCAATAAAGCGAGTTTAATTTCATATATTCATGTCGAAACTCAAAACCTAGAAAACTATTGGTCGCTGGCGATTTCGGTGTGATTAGTATGTTCTGTTTTAGCTGATCTGTTCGTGTGATTGTTTATGTGTTGTTTTCAGGAGATTTATCATTTATTTGTCTTCAAGTTGCATAGATGAATGGTTTTTTGTTTGAAATTATTCATCGATTAAGCTAAAGTTTCGTATATTCATGCCAAAACCTAGGAAATTATCGTATGCTAGCGTTTTCCTTGTGATTAGTATGTTCTGTTCTATCCGATCTGTGCGAGTGATTGATTATGTATTGAGATCACGAGAATTTGTTGTTTATACGTCTTCAAGTAGCATGGATGAACGATTTTTTGTTTGAAATTATTCATCAGTTAAGCTGAATTTTGTATATTCATGTCAAAACCTAGAAAATTATCGTTCGCTGGCGATTTCGGTGTGATTAGTATGGTCTGTACTTCTGTTCTATCCGATCTGTGCGAGTGATGGATTATGTAGTGTTTTCATGAGATTTATCATCTATACTTCTTCAAGTAGATTAGATGAACTCATGAACGATTTTTGTTTGAAATTATTCATCAATTAAGCTAGTTTGAATTTCATATATTCGTGTCAAAACCTAGAATATTATCGTCGTTTGCTAGCAATTCTGATGTGATTAGTATGTTCGGTTCTATCTGATCTGTGCGAGTGATTGGTTATGTATTGATATCATGAGATTTATGTGTCTTCAAGCAGCATAGCTGAATTTTTTTTGTTTGAAATTTGTTTCTATGAACAGGTATAACTGGAGATGGAAGATGCATGTTTCGATCTGTTGTTCATGGTGCTTGTTTGCGAGCAGGAAAGCCAGTTCCGAAGGAGAATGTTACTCGGGAGCTTGCTGATGATCTTAGAACCAAGGTATTATACATTCAGATCTGGATTTTTGTATTAGTTTGTTGTAGCAATTAAGATGATTGTATGACATGACATCAGTTTCTATGTTTATGCAAGTTGTAGATTTGTAGGTGATTAGATTAGATTTTTTATTTTTATAGGGAAAGTGTGACCTAGCATTTTTTTTTTTTAAATTTAATCTGGAGGTGATTAGATTAGATTTTGGAACACTATCTGACATCTATTTCTATGTTTATGCGAATCGTAGATTTGTAGGTGATTAGATTAGATTTTGTGATTTTCAAAGGGAAGCCTGTGATATGAAACCAGACTCAATTCAGGAGGGAAATTAGGAAAAGGAAGTGGGTGACTGGGGCTGAAAAATAGGAAGTAGCTGCTGTTTAGTTTACGTTTAAATTTGTTTCTTTGTGTTTAGTTCAGGAGTATGGTTTTTATATTTTTAGAAAATTCAGAATTGTATTCTGTTTTGGAGACTTAATCCTTCTCGAAATGGATTAAAATCTGTAGCTGATTAGTTTAGTTTTCTGGGTTTTATCAGCGTGACCTAGCAGTTTGCAAATTTAATCCGGTCATCAAGTTAGAACACTATTTGGCATCAAGTTTTGAGATCGTTTAGAACACTATTTGACCTCAATTTTGAACTTGAAATGAGTCCAAATGATTTTAAATGTTTTAAACTTTAAATTGTTGCTCTTCATCTGAAACATAGGGTGTACCTTCTAATTTCTATATATTGAGGCCAGTGATGAAGTTTCATCTGTTTTTACAGGAGTTTTATTATTATTATTCTTTTTGGTCTGTTCATGTTAAATTTTAGAGCTGTAATCCCCAATAATTCCTGTTAAAATATTTTCTTTGACACTCTATCTTAATATATTCATATGTGTTTATGTTATTCATGTATTGATATATACGAATTTTTGGAGAGTGATCAGTGTTTTCGTTTGATAGGTTGTGAAGGAGTTGATCAAGAGACGGACTGAAACTGAATGGTAAGACAAATCTTTGGATAGTGTTCAGTGTTTTCATTTCTTCAGCTGTAATGATTGAAAAGCATTTTAATCCGAACTTTATCACATATATTTTTAATTTCTATTAGAAACAGCTTTTTTTTTCACCCAAAACAAATGCAACTTATGATAAGACACTTAGTTCAACATAACTGTTTGATTACTAATCATAATACTTGTATACAAAACTTCTATCGTTAATGACAAATCTTGAAAATCAGTGCTATGAATGTTTTGAAATGTGCATTAGTGGATCAATAAGGAAATTTTGTGATGCGTTCTTCAGGTTTCTTGAAGGTGATTTTGAGACTTATGTCTCGCATATGAAACGGTCACATGTATGGGGCGGAGAACCAGAACTGCTTATGTCATCACATGTCCTTAAGTAAGTATTCTAATTTATTTTCTCTGATATACTTTTAAATCACTAAGTATCGGATGTTTTAAGTAAAATGCCATTTTCGTCCTGAGGTTTGGCCAGTTTTGCGACTATCGTCCAAATGTTTGTTTTTCCACATCCAGATCCAAAAGGTTTGAAATCTTGCCATTTTCATACGGTTCGCTAACTCCATCCATTTTTCTCCATTAAGTCAAGGGTATTTTCGTCTTTTCTGTTAACTTAAAGGGCAATTCGGTCTTTTTCACTTTATGTACAAGCATTTAGCATAATGCACAAGTATTCAAAATACCTTTACTAAATATTAAAGACGAAAATACCCGACTTAACAGAGGAAAATGGATGAAGTTAACAAGCCGGATGAAAATGGCAAAATTTCAAACCTTTTGGATCCAGATGTGGAAAAACAAACCTTTAGACGAAAATCACAAAACGGACCAAACCTCAAGGACGAAAATGGCATTTTACTCTATTAAATTTGATGCAACTTTACATGTTACTTGCCATGTTCAAATCTCAACTAGAAACGATATTGTTACCATTTTCGTATGCCCATAATGTCAAAACCTTAATGCACTTGAAAATTTCCTTGATTTGATTAAGACGCGTACGGGTGCACAAGTACAACGAATATGATATATCTATTATTAATATGTTTACAGGGTGCCTATAACAGTTTATATGCGAGATAAAAGGACAAATTCTATTAAAGTTATTGCGGAATACGGACAGGAATACGGGAAGGAGAACCCAGTCAGTGTTCTTTATCATGATTATGGACACTATGATCTCTTGAAGAGTCCATAAGCCGAAAGTCACAACTAAGGTATGTTCTTGCAACACTTTAGATCTCGTCCGAAAATAATTATGTATGAATTATTTTGTTAACTATTTGTGTTTCCTCCAAATTGTGAAGGTCTATCTTTAAAATGTTGGGTTATTGAATTTAAATAACCCCAACTTTCACCATTTGGCCGATAGCACCCCCAACTTACGAATTGTAGCACGCCACTCTTAACTTTCAACTTATTTTCCTCTGCCACTCTCAAACTAACTCAACCCTAATGCAATTAGTTTTTTGCTGATGTGGCACATGTTTAGTGACGTGGCTTCTGCCGTGTCCTTTTCTAATGACGTGGCACTTATTTAGTGTCGTGACATCTGATGTGGCACTTATTCAGTGGCGTGGCATCTGATGTGGCTTTTTGATGACTTGGCATCTGGCGTAGCTTTTTTTGATGATGGGGATATGGCACTTGTTTAGTGGCGTGATATCTAACGTCAGCTAACTGGGTTAGAGTTCAGTTAGTTTGGGAGTGCTAGAGGAAAATAAGTTGGAAGTTGAGAGTGGCGAGGTACAATTTGTAAGTTGGTAGTGCTATTAGTCAAATAGTGAAAGTTGGGGTTATTTAAATTCAATATTCCTAAAACGTTTTATGTGATTATTTCCCCATCGTTACATAAAAGATATTAAAAGTGTGATAGATGATAACTAGGGGTGCAAACGAGCCGAGCGGCTCGCGAGCCACTCGAGATCGGCTCGATAAAAAGCTCGAATGAGCCGAGCCTTATCGAGCTCGAGCCTTGTATGTGTAGCTCGTTTAGGTTCGACGAGCCTTATCGAGCTTACTATGCTTTAGGGTTTAAACTATGTTTTACTTTTTGAATGATCTAGATGTTCTTTTTTAATTGACTTCTCAAACTATCGAGTCGAGCCTGGCTCATTAACAACCAAAAACGAGCTCGAGACGAGCTTTAGCTTGTTTTATCTCGCGCCATAGATACTTAGATCGAGCTTTCGAGCCGAGCTCGAGTTTTAAGTTTTACTAACGAGCCGAGCTCGAGCCCGAAATCCAAGGCTCGAGCCGAGCTCGAGCTCGAGCTTCAGAAAGTTGTAACGAGCCTAGCTCGATTAAGGTAAGGCTCGGGCTCGGCTTGTTTTCACCCCTAATATTTAACACTTTTATAAAACTATTTGGATGATCGGGTACAACAAGATTTACCGTCATGTCATCGTTTCAGGTAAAAGATAAAGCAAGCTTTGCTTGTAAATCTGGATGAGCGTTTAGAGTCTAACAAGATATCTGACAAAAGGTATGACCATTTCTGGCCTTAATGCATACTTAATCTATGGCAGGATCATCCTCCTTGAAGTTATTGGTATGTATGTAATATTTGTCACACTAATATATTTTCCAATTATTTCTAATATGTATTTTTTCTAATTATTCATTCCCATTGAAGTTATTGGTATGTTTGTAGTATTTGTCACACTAATATATTTTCCAATTATTTCAAATGTGTATTTTTAGAATTATACTTGTAATCCATGTGTATATGAAGAGATGAGATCTCATAGAGTATAAAAATATACAGTCCGTAAAACTAGTTAGTTTTATCAAGCCTGTATTAAATACATTTTTATTAGAATTATACTTGTAATCCATGTGTCTGTATTATATTCACACATATATTATTTTATTATGTATAACCGAGTTGAGTTGAACCAAACACAAACACAAAAGTATTGATTATTTTATCCGAACCAAACATGAAAATGAAGGCTTGGTCGTGATTAATTTGAATAAAAATTGGCCACCGCCTTGGCCAAAATGCACTTATATGCAAGCTTGTCAAGATCAAGATATCAACCCTACACATAATTTTGGTAATTCTAATTGCAATAAATACATTTTTCCAACTTAAAAGTAATCAAAATAAAACTTGTTTAACTAAGGGTGTCAATCTTATTGGATTGGCGGGTTGAATCGTCACAACTTGTATGTGTATGTGTCAATAATATCAACCCTAACCCGACACACAAAATTGTATAAAACAAACATAGCAAGTATAACCCATTTATCTAAACAACTAAAACATGTTAACAAGTAGTAAATGAGTTAAGACTATGGGGTATGGGGCGTGGGTTGGGTACAAACGCCCACGTCACCACCCCGGGTGGGCTTGGGTTTCGGCGTGGCCCCTTGGGCGGGGGTTTCAGCCCGGGCGTTGGGCGGGGCTACCCACATGACATGGCGGAACCTCATTGGCCAAGAGCACTAGCCCTTTGAAATTGGCTTTTTTTCCACGCCCCACCATACCCCTTTGAAATTGGCTTTTGGTTTTGGGTGCCCCATACTTCACATGTCGCACCATGCCCCCAACCCACGCCCCACCATACCCCACGGTCTAATAAGTTGGTGGGTGTAATAAATGGTTTAAACAGGTTGACATGAATGATGAAACAGGTTAAACATCAACCTGAACATGATCCGTTTATTTAACAAGTTCACTCGAACAAGACCCATTATTTTTCATGTCTTATTAGAAATTACCACCCATGCTTTACTAGTTATAACCATATCTTTTTGGAGCTTTATAAATATTTCATATTTTAATACATGTAAACTGGTTTTAATGCTAGAATGAAAATAGGCTTAATAAACAACACAGGTTACATTTCAATTTTTTAGACCTCTCAAACATTTCCATAGCTCAATGATACCCAGTCTATATACTTATAGTCATTAACCAAACACCACTTAAAGCTTAGAATTGACAGCCATCTTCATCAACTCCTTCCTCAATACCTTTCCTGGTGCATTTTTTGGAATTGAATCTATGAAACAAACTCTTCTTAATTTCTTGTATGGTGCAACCTAATTCAATTGTTTTTCTTATATTAGTTTAACAATTAAATTAGGAGTTAAATGTCATTTTAGTCCCGGTGGTTTGGATCATTTTGCCAGTTTAGTCCAAAAGTTTCATTTTTCGCCTGTGGGTCTAAAAAGGTTTCACCGTTGCCATTTTAGTCCACTGCGTTAACTTCATCCAGTTTTTCAGTTAACGAGAAGGGCAATTCGGTCATTTTATATGTAATTTTGCTAACTAGAAGGGCAATTCAGCCATATAAAATGACCGAATTGCCCTTCTCGTTAACAGAAAAAATGAATGAAGTTAACCTAGTGGACTAAAATGGCAACGATGAAACCTTTTTGGACCCATAGACGAAAAATGAAACACTTGGACTAAACTGACAAAATGGCCCAAACCACAGGGACTAAAATGACATTTAACTCATTAAACTAGGATACATGTAAATTAATAGTAATCGAGGTGATTCATTGTAGTAAAATTTTATATTTATATAAAAATCACTCAAATTCAACATTTAGTGAATATTCTTTATATAAGTCAAGCAATTTAAATAATTACTAAAAATTTCACAATAATTAGACAACAATGAAAATTAAATGATTTTTATAGTCAAACAAAATTATGACTGATTATACTATTAGAACAATATTAAAACTCTGTTAATATTTTATAATTTATCCTATTAAATCCAAAACATAACAAAATTAATTAATAAAATACCTACCTGTTTAGCCACATAATCTTTCACTTGTGTTTCATCAATGGTGCTTCCTTTTCTTTTAACCACAAACCCCATGGGTACCTGCCCTGCTGCCTCATCTGGATACCTGCAAAATCACTCATACACACCAATGCACCATTATTATATATTTGCCTTTTTTTTTTCTTTAATTTTTGTGGACATTAAGATTAAGGGGTGGAATGAAAGGCTTACGGAATCACAGCTGCTTCAGTAATATCCGGATGTGAATGCAGAATTTGTTCCAATTCAGCTGGAGGTACCTACATTCACCTCAAATAGCTTACAAAAGTCATCACATATTTGAATACTCACAAGAGGATGTGGACTTCAAGTGATTATATTTTGTTTCTGAACGGCCAACGAAACTTCCAAATGGGCTACTGGCGAAATTCACCCTATTAGGATACACTCGCCTCCGAACCGGGGAAAACCCTCACCTAGGGCCGAAGCCCATGAACACTCGCCCGAAGGCTCGGCAGTGCAGTGAGGTAAAAGCCGTCAAGTTCAAGGATCGAACTAGCGATCTCCACCTATTCGCCTAGTCTCCCATCATCACCAGGTGCCGCAGAAAATAATGGGGAGGGCAGGAATCGAACCTGAGTCCCTTAAAACACATAGTCTCTCCCTTACCACTCCATATTGGCTTCAATGGATTATATTATAGCCTATATCTCTAGTAGAGAGTATTTAACTTTTTGCCACTATGTCACCCTTTAAAGGTTTTAGAGTGCTTGTATATGTAACAAGTTATATTTTATTTCTAACTAGTGGGTTACACCCGCGTTCTACGGTGGGGTAACCCGTTTTTTAATAAATGTTAAACAGAACGTAAACGTAATAAATGTTAAACAGAACGTAAACGTGGTGGTAAAAATAACGTATTGGTGGGTATCTAGTCGATATTGGTTCGATTAATTACGGTATCGATATGGTACCAACACTCGATATAGCAACCAAAAGAGAAAACTTAAAAAGTAAAGTCGTCATAAGTCCAAAGGGGTGTCGACACATGTTTTATATCGATTGAAAACCATAGTAAACGAATACCAGTAATGGTTCTAATACTACCAATACCGGTACTAATGTTTTTCGATGGGTACCGGCTCGATCCGTTTTAAAAAATGAATTATATTGCGTATTTAGTTTTTTTGTAAAAAAAAAAACTAACGAAAGAAAGTTATAAGAGAAAATAAAAGTATTAGGTTAAAGGCGTATATTATCTATAGTGTAAGGGGTGGATTTGAAACTTGAAAAAGTTAAAAAAAAAAGTTAATGGATTTGAAACTTGAAAAGTTAAAAAAAAAGTTAAAACATGGACCCATGTAACACTAATCAAAACTATTTACTATTAGCAAAACTTTCTAATTGTTATATAGTAAACTAGCAAAACGGGCTAAAAGAAAATTGGTGTTTAAAATCCCTCATATATTAATATTAATGATTTAATGATTACGCACACTAATTTTAGACAAAGGTGTGTATGAAGTGGAAAATTTCATTTAGATAAAAGTTTTTGGGCCAAATCATCTTAATCAATATAAAATTTTAAACATAAGTTGAGATACTTTCAACAACTACAAACTACAATGTTGGCTGTCGGCGGGAATAGGTTTCGCCCTTCATTGGGCTATAAAAGGGCGGCAAAGGTATAGTGCCAGGCAGCTGCCTGGCACTCCCCTATTGGCCTAATAAATTTACGATTTTATCCCGCTTTAAAATTACGATTTTGCCATCAGTTCAAAATTATGTTTTTGCCCCCACTTAAAAATAAATTTACGCTTTCGCTCCCAGGTAAATATTTTAATTTTGCCCCCGATTAAAAATTACGATTTTGCCCCGTTTCAATTTACAGTTTTGCCATTAGTTTTTTTTTCCCTTAAAATTATGATTTTCCCATCAGTTCAAAATTATGTTTTTACCCCCACTTAAAAATAAATTTACGCTTTTGCTCCCAGCTAAAAATTCCAATTTTGCCCTCAGTTAAAAATTACGATTTTGTCCCGTATAAATTTATAATTTTGCCATTAGTTTTTTTTCTCACAGCCAAGTTATGATTTTGCCCTCAACTTAAATTTACATTTTCCCCATCGTTTTTGTTTGTTTTCCTGGTGACATTACAAGTTTGCCCCCAGTGTAAAATTACAGTCGTGCCGGCAGCTTCCTGGCAATCCCCCGTTGGTCAATTTAGTTTATGATTTATCCCTGAATTAAAATTATGATTTCGCCCTCAGTTAAAAATTAGTTTTTCCCATCGTTTTAGTTTTTTTTAGCAAAACTATAAAGGTTTTTTTGTTTTAATTGGTTTACTCGATTTAATTTTTTCCTGTGTCAAAGAGCTGCCTAACACTAGCTCATTAGTCCTGAAAAATTACAGTTTTGCCCTGAGCCCAAAAATACGGTCTTATCATCGTTTTTGTTTTTTTCCTAGCAAAATTATAGTAGTCTTTTTTTAATTGATTGAGAATTATTCGGCATCGCCTGGCAACGCGGGCGGTGCATCAACTAGTTCTAAACATAAGTGTTTTGGTTTAAACCATCCGGCCTATAAAATTGTACTTGTGATCCCAAAACTTTTCACAAGTCCAACATATAACAACTAATTTGGCCCATCCCATAATTCGAACTAGTAGTATTCAACTTTTTGCTGTATTTTTCATATTTGTATCCTATATTTGATTAATCAATGATATGATTGTGCTTGCACATTTTATCATATATGTGAGTGTTTTCTTTTTACTCGTTAGTATTTTCTGATAAATTATTTGGTGCCTGCACAAACCAAAATTCTAGGCACACGAACCGTTCATTTTACCACCTCTACGTTAGCTAAGGATTTATACAGATGTTGACAAAACGTACCTGATAACCTTTATATTTAATCAACTCTTTTAATCGGTCTACAACAAATAAGAATCCTTCATTGTTAAAGAAACAAAGATCCCCGGTTCTCAACCATCCATCCGAGTCCACCATTGTATTTATACCTTGTTTATCATCAACATATCCTAATCACTCAAATTAAAACCGACTTTTCAATTCCAAAATGTTTAATCCAAAATAATCGACATATCAAGAGTTCATTTACTTTTTAACAGTTTCAAATTAAACAGTTAGATACACACAAAAGTGGCTTAAGTGGGAGTAAAATAAAACGACTTTAGGCCTCCAATTCCATAGGGTCCCTAAATTCTAAAAAAATTATGTAGGTAATTTGTGTTTAGAAATTGTTGACGGTGGGGTTTATATTTTATAATTATGCATAAACATGGCTGATAAATGATTCATAGGATCAAAATTTTTATTTTTTATTTTTACTAAAAGGGACTCCATTATATTATTTGTTTTGGGCCCTCAAAAAACTTGAGACGACCCTGAGGCTAGATACACGTTGGTTTGTTTTGGTTTGTTTTGGTTTGGTTCAATATTTTTTTAAATAGAGTCATCATATATTAAAATTACCTTTCTTTATACAAATTCTAGTAAAAATAACTTGATGACATCTACACACGATGGACATATCTTTTACCTTTCATAATGGATGGACCTCTAACCCATAGTTCACCATGGTTCATTGGAGGCAAACTAACCCCGGTGTTGGGATCAACTATCTTTGCTTCACAATGAGCTATGAGCCGCCCGACTGTGCCTACTATCGTGCTCTCATATGGGCTTGCAACTCTTGATATTGCACCTGTGGTTTCGGTCAACCCGTACGTCTAATGAACATCAAATAACCACAATGCAATAGCGTTAGTTTGTCAGTCAACACTCCCAAAACAAAGGAAAAAGAAAACACCAATTTTTATTGAGGGTTTGTAAAGCTTGAACATATGTTATAATCAATCTATTAATTAATATACATAATTCAGCTTTTTCAAATATAAGATCATCCCTATTCTACAGTATGGAAACTTGTCTGGAACTTTCGCATGAGATTTGACCATCCTTTGTTTCGCTTAAAAACATACTTTTGCTTAATTACAATCTTTCCCCTGAGATTGCTCCCTTCCTGCTCTTTCATACGGTTATAGGTGGAGCCGATGTTGTATACCGACAACAATGATGGTGAGGGTAATTACGACTACCTGTGGTGGCAGTGGCGCGATCTATGGTTGTAGTAGGGCAGTGACTGTATTATTACACATCAACATAAACTATTACGTGATTCCACATTCAAAATGATTTGTTATAATTGATGTTATTACAATTATGCTTATTACATGATTACACATTCAATAAAAGAACCTAATTGTTTATACTATATTACGTGATTAAATCTTTAATATACGGCATTGTGTAGTTATCAAAGATTAATTTGAATCTTTTTACATTTACAACTACAAAAAGGAAGGATCGCGGGATTGAAAGCATTAAATCAAACATTAATGCAAGCAAAAATCCTCACAAAGTTTAACATAAACCCAAACGTACATTTTTTTAAGAACCATCTCTGTAATCATTATATACATTGCGTATCGAGTATATTTGTTAGTTCTTTTAAAGATATAATTTTTTTATTATTTGGTATATAAAATTAGAATTATTCAATATGTTTAATATACATGGTTTGTAAGATATATTTTTTATTATTTACTATACAAAATTACATCTATTCAATACGCGTAATACATGAGATTTTTAAAGATACAACTTTTTTATTATTTGGTTATAAAATTAGATTTATTCAACACGTACAAAACACAAGGTTTTTTTAAAGATAAAAGTTTTTTTATTATTTAATTGGTATAAAAAATTACACTTATTCAACTCGTTTAATATAAACGCTTTTTAAATATATAACTTTTTTTTTTGTATTATTTGGTATATAAAACTAAATTTATTTAACCCGTAAAATACACGAGGTTGTTAAAGATATAACATTTTTATTATTTAATATATGGAATTACATTAAATCAACTGGTGTGATAAACGAGGTTTTAAATGTTTAGTATATAAAATTATATTTTTTCAACTCTTTTAATACACGGGGTTCTAACATAGTTTTATATATATACACACATATATGGTGAAGCTTTATTAGGGACGGGGGTAGCCCTGCCCCCACCAATTTTTCGCTCATAGTGATAATCTTACCGAAAATTTTAAATTCTTTTGTAGTGTAAAATATTTGATTTTTTAGAGTCTGGCCCCCATCGATCTGGATTTTGAGCGTCCGGCCCCACTGAATTTTCGTTCAAGCTCTACCACTGTATTACACACATCATATACACCCTTTCTTTTCTATCATTCTTTCTTCTCCACATCCACTTCAATCACCACCACCACCATTATAGCCGCCATAACCACCCGTCTACCTCGACACTCGTACCTCATCTCCCCTCGTCGATCCATCGTAACAAACATTTGTACCACTCGTCTTTCGCATCATACCAAATATCATTAATTTATTATTTTTATTTATTTAAAGGTTAAAAAGAAAATTAAAAAAAATAAGCATGTAAATATATAAATGTGTGTAGATGTGTATATATATATATATTATTTATAATTATTTTTATTGTTTTTTATTTAAATATAAAAATAATCTTCTGCAATTAAAAAATAAAAGAATAAATGGGAAAGTGCCAAAATCGTCCTTGAGGTTTGAGAAATTGGTAAAATCGCCCACGGGAGTTAACGATAAATTTTAATTAATTTAGCAATTTGGATGAAAATAAAATGGAAAATTGGTTTTTAATAAACCAACCTTTGTCCCGTTGGTAAATAATAATCTTACCTACGTAATTGGTATACAATAATCCTACCTATCAACATGTTGGTACTCAATGTACTTCCGTTAATTTTTTTTAACAGAAGTTAATTTTTAAGTTTTATTTATTACACAAAAAGTCCCTGTAGTTGTAATTTACTAGTTTTAACTATTTTATAAAACAAAAAAACCTCAAGGGACTGTAATTTACTAGTTTTAAAATAGTTAAAACTAGTAAATTACAACTACAGGGACTGTTTGTGTAATAAATAAAACTTAAAAACTAACTTCAGTTAAAAAAAATTAACGGAAGTTCATTGAGTACCAACATGTTGATAGGTAGGATTATTGTATACCAATTACGTATGTAAGATTATTATTTACCAACGGGACAAAGGTTGGTTTATTAAAAACCAATTTTCCAAATAAAATTAAGAGAAAATTTCATTTTTTGTCCTTTATGTTTGCACTTAATTTTGAAACGTGCCCTTTAAAAATTTTAGTTTCAATTTATGTCCAAAAAACACATGTTATATATCACTTTATATCCTTTACACCAAACTGACTTAATTTACTCAGTTATGTTTATTTAATGCAAGGGTATAATTATCATTTGAAGTTTGATTGTAGTTGTGTCACTTAGGGACACATATACAAAAAGTTTCACTTTTAACCTAAAGTGACCTAAAATTGAGGACCATTTTATTATTTTACTCCTAATTTTATGTTGTGTTTGAATTTGCTTATTAATGTTTATTTCTTTGTTTCATTTTTTATGCGAAAAGAATTAATTATAAATATTATTTTATGCAAAAAAAAATTAATTATAAATAAGTAAATAACCATTGCATGATGTGTGATATTGCAATCATGCATGTATGCAACCAACCTGCACCAATGACACGTCCTGAAACCGTCGTTTAAACTTCCTGATCACGGCCACCGTAAGCGGAGCTCCGCCACTAAACACCGTATCCAAAGACCTCCAATCAGCTCCATTCACCAACCGCTCATTATTCCCATCCACCAACGCCACCACCACCGGCGGCGCCACCGCCATATAACAAACCCTAAACTCCTCAATCGACCTCACAATCAACCTCAAATCAAACCTAGCTACCGAAACCAAACTCTCACCACACGCCACCATCCTCACACAGAACGTGAATCCATACACATGAAAATACGGCACCGTACATAGATTCACCGCCGGAGAATCACAACACCTAGTTTTCCGACTCGTTATTGCTCCGGCAACCGATGATATCAGATTCCGATGCGTCAATCTCACTCCCTTAGTGTTTCCGGTAGTTCCTGACGAGTACAAAATCGCCGCCGTATCCGACTGCGAAACCGAAACGTCAATTTCGACATCAGAAAACTCAGATCCGTTCGATCGATCAACTCGCATCATCGATTCGAACTCACTCGATTCGATTACAACGATCCGGTTACTAAATCCGGTTTCCGATACCTTCCGAACCGATTCAACCGTAGCGAAAATAACCGCCGGTTTACAAATCCGGATCTGACGCGAAATCTCGGAGATCGAGCTAGCAGGATTCGCCGGAGAAACGGTTACACCGACGGAAAACAGAGAGAGAAACAGAATCGGAAGATAAGATGAGTTATGAGAGATAATAAAAGCACAATTACCTTTCGTAAGAGACACCGGCGGTTGACGGAGTGCGGCGGCGAGGTTGCGTACGAAGAGCTTGACGTCGGTGTACGGGATACGGTGGCGTGTGGTGGCGTCGATTAGCGATCCGGCGGTTGTTGTGGTGGTGTTGAGGAGAGAGAAGATGAAGTCGGTTACTGATAAATTTGTGGCTTGTGGAGGAAGAAAAGATGGAGGTCTGAGGCTATGGAAGGTTAGGGTTTTTGAGCAGAAACCGTTTTGTGAATGAGAGTTTGAAACCGCCATTATCGTTTGAAGATAATATTGTGGTTTTGATTTTATTGTTTTTTTATTATCACTATTTAACAATAAGTTAATGGTAGTTAAGAGGTGGTCTTGGCCACAAAAATATGTATATCTTTATTCTAATCTAATCTAAAATAGTATCAATATAAAAAGATGTGACGTGTTAGAAATGTAGATGTTATGAGTCGGGAATGGGTCAGGTATTGGAAATCGATGTTTCGTATCTGATTATAACGTGTCTTGTTTCTGATCTCATATATGTCATGTGTCGTGATGTGATGAGTCGGGAATGGGTCAGGTATTGGAAATCGATGTTTCTTAGCTAATTATAGCGTGTCTTATTTCCGATCTCATATATGTCATGTGTCGTGATGTGATGAGTCGGTAATGGGTCAGGTATTGGAAATTGATGTTTCTTAGCTAATTGTAACGTGTTATTTTCGATCTCATGTATGTCATCTGTCGTGTACTCATTGACTGTTTACTATCTTATGTGATTATAAAAAGTGGTTGTGAGTGAAAAAAAATGTTATTATTTTTCTGTATATTTGAGGAGACACTGTTCACCTTCTACGATTTTTTTAATATATTTTGAAAATTGTTGTGAGTGGAAAATAGAGAAAAGTTAATAATGATAAAGGTATTAAAAATATTATTTAATTGAAATAAGAGAGAAAATATAGTTTTTTAACATAATTATAAAGTAGAATTTGATGGAGAGTTGTGAATGCTCTAAATATATGTTTGAATTCTCATTACTCGCACAGTCGCACTTATTTTTAAACTCATCTTAAAACGGCTTAGGGGCTGTTGATTTACCTCTTAATGAGGCTCTTAATGGTTCAGACCTCTTACCGGTTCAACACTTAATGGTTCAGACTGTTTGTTTTGCGAACAGATGTCTGAATGGTTCAGACATTTGGCTCTGAATGGTTAAGACCTCTAGTCTGGATTGGTCAGACATTTGCCCCCTGAATGGTTAAGACCTCTAATCTGAATTGGTCAGACATTTGCCTCTAAACAGCTAAGCATTACACTGGCTCTCAATGGTTCAGACCTCTTACTGATTCAGCACTTAATAATTCAGACATTTTATTGGTTCAGCACTTAACCATTCAAAAGTTGGCAAACGGTCCCTTAGAATCTTAAATACTGAACTATATTTTTTTACGATACTCCTAATTACTTCAATATAGTATGCTATATTTTATTAAGATTGTATATGATTTAACAATTAATTTGATTTCCAGTCAGGTAAACATGCATGGGACAAATTTTGTTCATACAATAAGTTAATGGTAGTTAAGAGGTAGTGTTGGCCACAAAAAAATATGCATGTCTTTATTCTAAAATATCAATATAAAAAGATGTGACACGTGAGATGTTATGAGTCGGGAATGGGTCGGGTATTGGAAATCGATGTTTCGTATCTGATTATAACGTGTCTTATTTCCGATCTCATATATGTCATGTGTCGTGATGTGATGAGTCGGGTATTGGAAATCGATGTTTCTTAGCTAGCTGTAACGTGTCTTATTTCCGATCTCATGTGTGTTATGTGTCGTGTACTCATTGACCGTTTACTCTCTTATGTGATTAATAGAGCATTCATATCCCTTACACCAAAATATGTGAAAGTAATCTTTATATTATAAAAAGTGGTTATAAGTGAAAAAGAAAGAAAATGTTACCATTTATCTGTATATTTTAGAGACATTGTTCACCCTCTATAATTTTTTAATATATTTTGAAAATGGTTGCGAGTGAAAAATAGAGAAAAGTTAATAATGATAAAGGAATTAAAAATATTATTTAATTGAAATGAGAGAGAATATATAATTTTTAGCGTAATTATAAAGTAGAATTTGATGAAGAGTTGTGAACGCTCTAAATATATGTTCAAATTCTCATTACTCGCACGCACTTATTTTTAAACTCATCTTAAAATGGCTTAGAATCTTAAATACTGAACTATTATTTTTACGATTCTCCTAATTACTTCAATCTTACTATATAATAAAAGAAACTCAATTGAGGACACATGTCATTATAGGATGAGTCCTCACCTAAACCCATTATTTAATATATGTATTTATTTAATTTAAAATAGAAGTTATATATGTATTTATTTAATTTTAAAATATCAATTTTATCTTTCAACATTTCAAATTAATTTATTTATTGAAATCGTGATTCATCTTTTAATATTCCGAATAATTCAATTTTCTTTCTTTTTATTTTAATATATAAGTTGATTTAATTTTATTATCTCTTTAATTTAAAATTATTTATTGTTTTCAAATTTTAAATTGAGTGTCCTTATTTTCTTTAAAGCACCTTTTATTTTGCTGATTTTTAGTTAAAATCTTGAAAATTTTAAAAATCATATTTTCTTATACTAATAAATGATTTTTTTTATTTGTATATTTACTAAAATACCCTTAGTTTTATATTTGAAGTTACCTAGATACCCTTCTAGCTAACAAACATTTTAGATGGAGTTAATGTAAAATGAAAAAAACATAGCAAATTACAGGAGGAAAATGACTATTTTTAAATGATTGGGGTAAAACCATTAAAACAACCAAACCACAAGGAGCAAAACAGAGTATATTTTTTCAAAACATGCAATATACGAGTTTTTTTAAGATATATCTTTTTATTATTTGTTATATAAAATTATATTTATGCAACCCGTGTATTACACGGGGTTTTAACCTAGTATAGTATATAGTATAGATTAAGATTATATTTATTAAGATTGTATATGATTTAACAATTAATTTGGTTTCCAGTCAGGTAAACATGCATGGGACAAATTTTGTTCATACAAAAGGTGAATATCGTTGGATATTTTTTTTATGTATCTTTCTCTTTTTAAAAAAACATAACAAGCAAAATTAAAAGTTTTCCGTAAATAGTAATTTGAGTTGTGTGGGTTTGATTGAGTGAGTTGAAAGAGATATGTAACAAAGATGTGGACTCATGATTTCCAAAGACAGACTGAAACAATGAAACCAGTGGGCCCAATAGTCCGAGTTTAGTTGAAAAAAATATCTTAAAATGGGATATATATATATATATATATATATATATATATATATATATATATATATATATATATATATATAGGGTAGGGTTCTAGAGTGAACAAGGAGTAACTTGTGAACAAATTGAACAGATATTGACCATTCATTTGTTAGATGATGAGATTTAATGTAAATGGCAATTTAGTAATTAGTTGATTAAAATATAATAAATAGAAATAATGAGTAGGGATAATAGTGTAAAATTACACCTATTTTATTTTTAGGAAACACAAAACGTAATTGTCTCTGTAGATTCTTTCAAATCTTTTTCTTCCATAATCATTGCTATTGTGGTTTTGAAAAAAAAAATATCTAGTTGAAAATAAGAACCACCTTCATCTAACTCATATTCATACCGAAATGGCGATTGTAACTACGGCCACCGGACTAGCATTCCGGTGAGGGAAAGCAACAGAAGTTTATTAGTGGTAAGTTTATTTTAGTACATTGATTCTGGTTGTTTATGAATATTAATTCTTTTAATTTACTGAATTAGAAAAGTTAGGGTTTCGTTCAATCGGTGTGTATGAGATCGTTTTGAAGGTTTAGTAGGTGTTTAATCAAAATATTATGGTAGGAGTTTGTGTTTAGATTGAGAACTTGGGTTGTCGGTTTGGGATTTGTGAATGATATGTTTGACGATGCTCTGTTTTTCGACATTCTAATCTGAGCGATGGGTTGCAGACCCCTTGTTTTTGGGATATTTGGTGTAATGTTCTTATTGTACACTTGTGTAAGGTCTTTACAGTAGTTATTATCTTGTTGATGTACGCTTGTGTATATCGTTCACAATAGTTATAAATACACTGTGTATACACATATGTATAGCAGTGATGTGTGTGTATACACAAATGTATAGCAGCGATGTATGTGTATACACATATGTATAGCAGTGTTGTATCTGTTTTTTTTTTTTAATTTTTATGCAATGTTTATGTAAATGAATAATGCTTGTATTCTATAGGGGTTAAGTATGTTACACAAATTTTTGATGAATATCGTTTATACTTTTGTTGTCATATTTCAGTTGATATACCAATTCTCCAAATGAGAACCAATAAGTATTTAAAACATGTGTTGTTAATGTTGTTTACCATGTGGAATAAGTTGTTGGGCATGTGATTGCAAATTTGGTGAAGCAACGAGTGAATGGACGATATATTGCCTCTGACTATTTGGAGTGGAATACCACCCTTCTGACTATAATGCTACCTGGGTGAGCCCTCTGTTACAGAATGTGTGTTTATAGTTTAGTTACCTGGTCTCCAGTTGTATTTTTTTGCAACTTTTTTGTCTTCACTTTTATATCTCATCGGTTTAAGTGGGATAATTAATAATTTTATAGGGTAATTAACTTTCCATCGTTCTATGAAACATGAGTGAGTTAATCTGAATATATTCAATTTCCTGCTGTGATGACTCAGAGCTTGCTCTGGCATACGATGCAATTTTAAGAGAATGTATTCGTCATCAAGTAGCTGCAAAGTAAGTATCATTAACGAAAACCAGTACTTTTCAGTTGTTATAAGCTAACTTCTGTTTTGTGCAATAGATATATTCTGGAGTCAGATCACATTAAAATCTTCTTCAAATACATACAAGATCCAAGTTTTGATATAGGATCAGATGCAACATCAACAATTAGAGTTAAGTATCAGCCCCCTTACCTGTATTAGCTTCTCGAAAGATTTTGTCGAGTAGAAAACGAAAGAGTTCCGGAAAAGAGTAGAAAACAGAAAGCAGATAATTTGGCGAGTCCACAATCAGTTCATGCGGTGCGTGTGCCGTTCTCCGATAACCTGGAAGGTATACCTTTAAATGGTTGATATTGCTGTTACAAGATTATTTAGCTGAGTATGCAAAGTCTAAATTGTGGCGTTTGTTTGTGTTATTACAGTAGATGACAACAACAAGGAAAGAAATATGATGTGAAGATTGTGTGTTCCCATGGTAACACGCGCCGCAATAAAGTAATGGCTGAAGCGGTTGCATACAACGTGGCAAATAGGCTTCATGGTTAAAATGTTCAATGCAGACAATAGTAGTAATGACTATGTATTTATTTTCCGATATGTGCGTACGTGATGTGGTTGGGATTTTTTTGTTCTTTGATGGAAATTGGATATTAATCTGGATTGTTTTAATGTTTTTGTGATTTTAGCTTTGTTTTTTGGGACATAATGTACAATGTGTTGTATATGCACATGGTATGGTATAACTAATATGATTTAACGAAGTATGCAACGTAGATTCAGTTGACAAACGTTATTGTATGAATATACACAAATGTACATGGGTAAAGTGCACAGATGTAAAAATGATAAGTACATGGGTAAAGCTTCAAGTTTATATTTTCAAATGAGTTGAATAACACAAACAGTTGTTTTATACTTGAAATACACAAGTGTATATATGTGAGTACATAGAAGCTTTAACGTGTGTAGACAGGTGTATTGATGTAGTTTCAGAATTTAAGATGTGATCAAACTATATAACAAAGCATTAAGTATCATTTTGAATATATTAAATTATTCGAAAAAATTGGATGGAGATATAATAGAATCTTTGATATAATAAAAGGAATATCCTAAAATTCCTAAAATAGAGGATATGTAACTGCTACAATTAATGAAAACCAATTTAAAAGAAAAAAGATTAAATGTAGAATTACAATCATAACCTTTTCATCAACTAATCAAATGAATGGTTGAGATTGGTTCACTTTGTTCACAAACAAGGATGTTGTTCACTCATGATCCTAACCCTATATATGTATGTATATATGTATATCTCTCTATTATAATAAATCAAAGCTTGAAAATCCCATGTGTTAACACCACAACACCCCTCCCTTCTCTCTTTCCTACTTGTCACTCCCACATTCATTTTGTCCACATGTCTACTCCTCCTTTTTCCGGTTATTTGTTTTTTTTTTTTTAAGACTTGCTAAATGTCAAACACCATTAATGAGGGCAGAGAATAGCGTTCTCCCTCTTCTCTCTTCTGCAAGTCAAAGCAACCAACCAAATTCCTAATCCCCAATTCTTTCCCTTTCCTCGCCGTTTTCTTCTTCTCTCCTTCTCTGCATCCTACAGATGAATACCCTTTTGAGTTTGGATTCAAAATTTCACAATCGCACCTACTGTCTCCCTGTTGTTCAACGAAGACAGATTATTCAGTCCCATGTTCGCATATCCTACGGCTGTGTTTGAATTTGAAAGTTAATCCGACGGTATAGCTCATCATTCACACGGATTGAGGTTTGAAATTGTGTTCCCCTTCTTTGCCCTAATCCTCCGATGAAGTCTTTAAAGCCATACCATTTATCCTTCTCTCTCCGTTGTTCATCTCCTTTGTTTTGCTGGTAAATTTTTTTTTTGTTAAACTTTCTATAATTTTTAATTTTTTGTTGTTTATGAACTGAATTATTCAACTTATTCTACAGGGTGTTAGTGATTGAAGAAAGGTTTGCTGTTGTTTCAAGAAATCAGGTATGTGAAATTCACCTTTGAACTTAATTTTCGTTTTAGTTTAATGTTTAGGGATTAGATTGTGCAATTAGTCCATTTTGTTAATTTTTGTTACTATTACATGTGTTTTAGGGACTGATTTAGATATATTATAGTTTTCCATAGTTGTAATTCACCTTTGAACTGAATTATTACATGTGTTTTAGGGACTGATGTACATATAAATGTGTTTTAGTGACTGATTTAGATATATTATAGTTTTACATAGTTGTAATTCACCTTTGAACTGAATTATTACATGTGTTTTAGGGACTGATTTAGATATAAATGTGTTTTAGGGACTGTTTTAGATATATTATAGTTTTCCATAGTTGTAATTCATCTTTGAACTGAATTATTACCTGTGTTTTAGGGACTGATTTAGATATCAATGTGTTTTAGGGACTTCTTGCTGTTTGGTTACAACATATGCTTCTGTCATTGCTGATTAAAGAGATTAATGATTTTTTAGAGACAGTTTTAGGGAATAAGTTGTTTCAAAAAGCTTAGCCAAACATGCTCTTAGATATCAATGTGTTTTAGGGACTGTTTTAGCTTTGAGCTTAATTTTTCGTGATATACTTTTTTTTAGTGACTGTTTTAGAGATTTTATGATTTATGATGTTTTAAGGACAAATTTAGATAGTTTTCCATATTTTGACTGCTAAAATGTGTTTTAGGTACTGTTTTAATGACTGTTTTAAAATTTTGGACAGTTTTTTTTTGTGAACTATACACTACTTCTTGCTGTTTGGCTACTGTATATCCCTCTGTCATTGTTTTTTGTTTAAAACCTTTTACTAAACATCTTATTTCCTTTTCAAATTGTTTGGTTCCTGCATATGTCTCTGTCATTTCTGTTTTAGAGATTTTATGACTTATTATGTTTTAGGTTCAGATTTAGATAGTTTTCCATATTGTGACTGCTAAAATGTGTTTTAGGTACTGTTTTAATGACTGTTTTAAAATTTTGGATAGTTTTTTTATGTGAACTATACACTACTTCTTGCTGTTTGGCTACTGCATATCCCTCTGTCATTGTTTTTTGTTTAAAACCTTTTACTTAACATCTTATTTCCTTTTCAAACTGTTTGGTTCCTGTCACGACCCCCGACCCACCCTGGACGGAATCGGGAGCCGCGAACAGTCCAGTGGTACCGGTGATTATTTTGAAAACGTTGCAGCGAAAATTTCCTCAGAACCGTGAGTTAGGAAAAATATCAGAGTTTAGAAACACCGGATTTTATTTTAATAAATGGGATAAACCCATGTTTTATAATGGTAGCTTTAATAAAGATAAATTTTATTATATAAAACAATATTTCTAAAAATTTAATTAATAAAATAAGCCACTTCTGGATGCCTTTTTGTGCCGTATCCATCTCTTACTCCAATTATACTGTAATTACCTGAAAAGTGTTTAAAAAGGTTTTGTCAGCGGGAAATACTGAGTGAGTTCATTCATTTTACTAAAACGACCCGTTTGTTATAATATACAGTATTAAGAGCGATTACAATGTTTCTGATATCAAGCCAACTACCCACGGTACTTGCCACTCGACCCATTGGCCCATTCGTCCAATGGTGTCTGTGACTATGGTCATATCCCCCATTGGCTGCCCCAATGGTGACGATTATCAAGTAATGTATACAAAACCCCACATACCGGCTGTAATTTGGTGATTACAAAGACTTAATCCCCGTAATTATAACTTTAAAAATAAACATGATTTTGTAAATAGATTTGATAAAAAGAGAGAATGACTCACAGATAATCAGGCAGATTCATACGGACAAAGTTTAGTCTACAGATAAGCCTTTAATATATTGCAGATTTGTACAAGCAGAGCTTAGCCTATTACTTAGCCTTGGAACCTAATGCATACGAACTAGGTAGATAACTTAATACAGCATTTACGATAACTCACGAGATCAAATTCTCACAAAGAATGTCAAAATGCAATACTTTGTCCATCGAATTAACGATGATCCATTGAATTAACAATGAACGACAAGGTATAATACTTTACCTATCGAATTAACGATAATTCGTTGAATTAACAACGAACGATAAAGTATAATACTTTACCTATCGAATTAACGACAATCCGTCAAATTAATGACGAACGATAAAGTATAACCCTAATGTGGGCGGCACTTAAACATCCCTTGGATAGTTTAATCGATCAGACAATGAATCGTAAGAGCGATTAAGTTAATACCCTGTTCTGCAGCACCCCGCTATACTTAATTAGGGTTTCGTGTGTGTTAATTGTAGTATTCAGATGATAACTCGACGGAATTTAGGAGTTTGAACGTCGCTCAATCGCCAGAAATCAAGTCCCAGACGCTGCTATTTATACACAAAACTTGACTAGCTTACGGACCGTAAGCTTATCAATGTTGAGGTCCGTAAGGCAGCATACGGACCGTAAGCTTGGTGACCTTACGGTCCGTAAGGTATACTTCATGCTTAAATTGTTGCCACGTGTGGGACTAGCTCAGATGAGTCGACAGAATTCGAATTTGAAACTTTGTCAGCACGTAATTTGGATAATCGTCAATAGGGTTTAATCCCCCCTGAGTTTTAGGGGCCCTAATCCTGATTCTGAAAATTATGAAATTTTTAGGGTTTGTACAGAATCACTTGGGTGTCTCAATTAGGGTTTCCTTTTGGTTAAATTAAAATAAGAAATATTATTTTAATAAGAGTTGTTTTATCAGGGGTCCGGGTTCATACTTACGGAACGTTTTTAGGATGTTTTTGTGTGAGTCGTTACAGTTCCTGTATATGTCTCTGTAATTTCTGTTTTAGAGATTTTATGATTTATTATGTTTTAGGTTCAGATTTAGATAGTTTTCCATATTGTGACTGCTAAAATGTGTTTTAGGTACTGTTTTAATGACTGTTTTAAAAATTTGGACAGTTTTTTTTTTGTGAACTATACACTACTTCTTGCTGTTTGGCTACTGCATATCCCTCTGTCATTGTTTTTTGTTTAAAACCTTTTACTAAACATCTTATTTCCTTTTCAAACTGTTTGGTTCCTGCATATGTCTCTGTCATTTCTGATTAAAGAGATTTATGATGTTTTAGAGACAGATTTAGTGAATAAGTTGTTTCAAAAAGCTTAGCCAAACATGCCCTTAGATATCAATGTGTTTTAGGGACTGTTTTAGTGTCTGATTTTGATTTTTCGTGATATACATGTGTTTTAGGGTCTGTTTTAGAAATTTTATGATTTTTTGTCAATTATACACAACTTCTTGCTGTTTTAGTCAAAAGAGTCACAATTTTGATTTGATGATTTTTCGTGAAATTTAGCTTTTAACTTAATTTTTCATGACATACATGTGTTTTTAGGGACTGTTTTAGAGTTTTATGTTGTTTTAGGTCAACTTTTTGGTTTTTAAATTAACTTTACTTATCTATAGCTTTGTTGCCAAGTTTAACTTTCTTATATTAATGTAATGGTACTTAATAATCATATTGTAAGTTTGAATATTGCCAATTCTTATTATTTAATTATTTTTAAGAGTAATAATAATCAATACCCCATTTTTGTTTTTCAAATGATTATGTCTAACTAACATGATCCATGCATCCGTGTAACATCTCGAAAAATCACGTCCAATGAAGTATTGACACGTGTAATAAACCCTAATGAAGTCAAACGTTGAATTTAAGGGACTAATTTTTCGAAAAATCGAAAACTTTGATTATGAAAGAACTGGAAGTATTATCATACCTAAAATAAGTTTCTAAAATAACCTTTTACGGTTTTATATTCACAAATGAGCCACTTGTTAATCAAGTGTAGCCGTTTATTTAATTAATTGCAAGTTTGCGCAGAAAAGGGTTAAAAGCGTCAACATGTTAATTCTTACCTCTGAGTGACCTTTTAACAAACCGAGAGCCTCATGATATTTGATTATACTCTCGGGATTTCCAATCATTGGCCACCCAAGGCTTTTATGCCCAAAAGTGAAGTTACGCGCAACTTTGCAAGTATAAGGGACTAAAAGTGTCAATATGTTTAATTATACCTCTGAATGACCTTTTATCGAGCCCGAAGCATTATGATGTTTAATAATACCTTCAAGAATGCCTAATATGGATTAGATGAGGCTTCAATGCTATTAAATGATGATTTACGCAAGTTTACGCATTTGAGGGACCTAAAGCGTCAAACTGCTAAAGTATACCGATTCGTATGTTATCGGACCTTCCGGAATATGACCATGAGATAAACATACCATAATTATCCCTAATATAGCTTAGATATAGGCTTAGAGGTGTTTGGTGCGCAAAAATAAGCTTTTAAGTCATGCAGGGACTAAAAGTGTCAAAAAGCGCACAAGTTTGCGTTTACGCGCATATCTCACATTCTGAATATCCCCGGACACCCAAAAATTTATGTAAACACTAAAATAAGTTATTTTAGTGTTCGTCTTGATAAAATTCCATTCGTCGCGTCAATTGGTTCGTTTTTCACGTTCGTCCGTGTTTCGTCGTAATTAACCGAACAACGTGACCGTACGACCAAACGAACCGACATCCGGCATATTTTTGAGCATGTTTCATGACCACAATGTTTAGGCATCATTTTAGGGCCTTAAAGTTGACTTAACGAGCCTTAAACATGTCGGAAATGACCTTAATACACAACGGGGACTGAAATGGAAGCTTGGAAACTGTTTGCTGATCAAAAGGACCTTAGCGTGACACCTAGCCCCCTTGGCGTCACGCGAGGCCCCTTCAGACCAGCAAAAGTTGTTTAATCAATTGTTGATAGCTTCTAAACACTCCAAAGGCCAATGCCACATGTTAATCCCTGATGTTGGGGGGCCAAACTTGGGTACCAAGGTGTTGCAACAAGTGTAGGGATGTGATTAAATCACGCTATTCAAGAAACGATCCTAACGGTGGTCCTTATCCTATAAATACCCATCAAGTTCACTTGAAAAACCCACAAATCTGATCTAAGAATGCTCTAAGTTGAAGCCTTTGCTTCATACCTGAGTTACTTGGATCAAGATTAGCTTTCGGGGACCCTTTGTAAGTGTTCCTTCGTTCTTTTATTCGTTTTAGCGTTAAAGTCAAACTTTGTTTGACTTTCTGCATTGACCAGTTTATGGTCAATGCGAAGTTCGTTTGAACTTCATAACGTGAGCGTGATCACGATGGTTATAGTCCCTAGTGACTATACCTACTGATTACCACGTTATCTAGGCCCAGTGACGAGTCGTAGTTTCGGCCAAAATGCGTATTCTTACGTATTTTGTAACCAAACTACTCTTAGGTATCAAAACCGTTTGTTTTGATACCAAACCTGTTTTCTAAACTTAGTTAAGCATGTTTTAACATGCTTAGCTCGTCACTTTTAGTTTAGTGCTTATATAGGGTCGTAAGGTAAGCGATCTAAACAATCGCTTATACTTTCGAACCCGACCCGTTTGGTCGATCATTAGGATCCGACCAAACACATTAGGTGACCATAGTATATAGGGAATAACCTTCCGAGGTTATACCTTATGGTCACGACGTTTAGTTAGTTGTATGACAGGTAGTATATATGCCTTAGGTAAATGACCAAAATACCCCTTCGGGGCTTATAGTGAGATTAAACTCGTTTTAGGCATATTGGAAGGTATCCTACTGATATCACAACATATTTAAGGCATATTAACTTAGGAAACCTGTATATGACTCTTATGGTTACTCGTTACGCGCTTGTCGCGTTCGGATCGGCTTATGTGACTAGTTTGCATAAATTAGCCGAAACGGGTCAACCCATATCTTTTTGGTCTCAAAATCCAGAATGTGTTTAAGTTACCCATATTAAACAAGCGTACAAGCTTGTCGGGTCAAAAACCACATTCTAAACCGGTATTCGCCTTATCATGCGTTTGAACCGTATCTTCCTCTTTAAAACTAACCGGTCTAAGCATAGGCTTAATTAAAGACCCGTTAGAAATCTAATAGGTTATTAAAAACCTTCGTTCCAGATTAAGAGCCCCAGTAGAAGTACTTGTGCTTGCTGAATTGATATACGGCTGGGATTGAATTTATATTTAGCTCAGGTAAATACTCTTAACTTATTTTCCCTATACGGGCTTGGGATACGGTATTATAATAATACCGCTTGGTCGGGTATTGAATGTTTAATCGTATTGTGGTTAAATTATTGAGGTAACCCGTTTTAATCTATATTGTTTGAAATAAAAGCCTTTAGGGGTTAATGACCATGTCCCGGATATCCTTGACATCATTGTATTATAAAATGGCCACGCCTTAAGCACGGGGTGTAGGCATACACTGAAAGTTGCTTAAAGGGAAACGGTATCTCACTCTCTTGTGGGCTTATACTTGTGGGGTGTCTGTTAATCTTGACTCGGTTTCTACATCGGGCCCTGAACGTACAACGAACATGTAAATCTATATACAAGATTATAAATATAATTGTCCCAAGTTATAAAAGATTAATTTTGCCTTGTGCAGTTTAATCAAAGTGTCAAAATATTTTGTGCCTGGTGCATTTAAATCAATTTTCTTAAACTCTTTTCAAATAAGTCGGTTGAGTGTATTTACCAGTGAAAACTGACGTATTTTCCAAAAAGGTTAAGTGACAGGTACTGAACGTAATTGGCTGGAAGCTCAGGGCGTAAATAAGGAATCTTGCAAGTTCTAGGCGTCCAAAGTCTGTTGAACAGTTTTTCCTTTTATTTGATCCGCCTGTGGATCCTTTACTTTCCGTTGTAATACTTGATATTACTTTATATTCGGATTGTAATATAATTATCTTTTGCTTCCGCTGTGCATTTATATATTATGTTGTTTGACTATGATGATATCAACTACGTCACGATACTCCCCACCGGGCCCACCGGTCAAACATGGAAATATCGGGGTGTGACAGGTTGGTATCAGAGCCAACACTGAGTGAATTAAACGCTAGCCTTTTTGTGTTTAATCTCAGTTACACAGTTGCACATTCTTGAGTCTAGACAAGAACATAGGACTAATCCAAATTCGTTTTACTTTGCCAGTATTTGGTTCCTTTGTTATTTTCTGATTAGCCCTTGCATGGGCAAGTCATTTTCTGTTAGAAGTCCCGTTTAGGGAAACCATATACTTGTTTAAATTTTAATGGAACGATTATATTTAAAATATCATTCCTATATTATAAGATCTACCATTATGATAAAACGGCAAAATTAAAAAGGACAATACCTAGCCATATGTCACCTTAAGACAGGGCCAAGATGGTAGTTTCCCAATTAGATTCTGATCCTTGTTAACATTTCAGTTTAGGATTTGTTCTGTGTTAAATATTAAAAGAGTCTTAAAGGTAAAACCTAGCCTAAATGTCATTGTAGACATGGCCAAGACGGTAAAACTTATCTAAAAGATTCCAATCCCTGTTGACATCTGTAAGTATGTTAACATTTTTGGTAAACTGTGAATCGTTAAAGTCACACAGGCCATCTTTAAAAAGGGGGTTAATCTAAATTCCCTTATTTAAAATAATCATCCATTAGTGATGAAGTGCCTACGGGCCAAACTTGTTGTCCGATAAGATAACGACCGTGGTGGTCTTAGACCCCCGTCTAAAGATGTTGAACTACGTCCAAGCATAATACTTAGTAAGATCAATGTGATCCTGACTAATATCATCAAATGAAGATGATCAAATTATAAACATCCATAAGTGATGAAATGCCTACGGGCCATACTTATTGTCCTAAGGGACTAAAGACAGTAATAGTCTTTGACTCTCTGTCCAGAAAAGGTAATGAAATATGTTCAAACCTTAATGCCTCGATTCTCTGAAATCATGTCTTGTAAATTTAAAACTGTCCTTGTGACTAGGCCCTTTGCGCAACCTTAATATCCTTAATGTTTTATAACTAGGATAAATTATAATGCCTCGATTCTCTGAAATCATGGCTTGTAAATTTAAAACTGTCCTTGTGACTAGGCCTTTGCGCCACCTTAATATCCTTAATGTTTTATAACTAGGATAAATTATAATGAAAATGCTGATTAAATATAACAAACAAATTAACCAATATGGTTTATAATACCATGGTTGATGAATCATCAAAAATGATGATTCCATAATAACCTCTGAATGAATCATCGTCGATATTTATGTAGCCATCAAACTACATGGCTGGATCGGATGAGGTCAACAGCCACCAGAGAGAGAATAATGATGCTACCAGAGTTAATATAACTGGTGCGGAACTGCAGGCATTAATAGATAATGCCGTTACACGAGCTCTCGACAGACAGTATGATGAATCAAGTGATACACACTCTAGGACTCTATCTACGGCTCGTAGTAAGCCCCCTTCTAAATCACATGAGTCAAGGGAAGACGATGTTCATAACTCGTCAAATCAGAGGAGTGTTCCGTCTGGACAGGTTGTGCTTAATCAAGAGCCACATGTTAAAACCTGTTCGTATAAATATTTCGTCTCCTGCAAGCCTAGAGACTTCTCAGGAGAAAAGGGAGCCATCGACTGCATGACGTGGCTCGATGAGATGGATACTGTTGTGGATATTAGCGAATGTGCAGAGCAAGACATTGTGAAGTTTTTTTCACAATCTTTTAAAGGAGAAGCTCTAGCTTGGTGGAGGTCACTGATCCAAGCTACGGGGAAGATCCCTTTGTACAACATGACTTGGGATCAGTTCGTCGCTCTTATCAAAGAAAATTACTGTCCTCAACATGAAGTTGAGAAAATTGAGACTGAATTCTTGACATTAGTCATGGAGAACTTAGATTGTCAAGCATACCTTACAAGTTTCAATACCATGTCTCGATTGGTTCCTTACTTGATCACACCGGAACCAAAGCGAATAGCTCGCTTTATTGGGGGTCTAGCCCCAGAAATAAAGGCCAGTGTGAAGGCATCGAGACCTACTACATTCAGGTCAGCGGCAGATCTGTCGCTATCTCTCACACTTGATGTGGTTAGAAACAAGGATGCCAAGGCCTCTGAAGATGGAAAGCGTAAAAGGGAGGATGAAAATTCTCATCGCTCCGATAGGAAGACAAAGAGGAACTCTGAAGATAAAGAGAGTTCCGGGTTTAAGAAAGACAGCCAGCAGTCGGGTGAGAAGACCAGGTGCAAAACCTGTAGGAAATACCACCTCGGGAAATGCAGATTTGAATCTCAGCCTCTACCTTGTGGGATTTGCAAGTCTAAGGAACATAAAACCTTGGATTGCAAGAAGATGAAGGACGCAACCTGTTATGGTTGCAACGGGAAGGGGCATATCAGGACCAACTGCCCTAGGAATCAGAAGAAGCCCGAAGAGGCCAAGAAAACAAACACATGAGTCTTCCAGATGATCGCCCATGAGATGGTGCAGAATGATAACTATATAGCAGGTACCTTTCCTTGTCAAGCACTTTATGCAGAAATTATTTGATGCTGGCACATATGATTCTATAATGAGCGATAAATGTTGAGAACTGTTGTCTCCACCTGATTAGGACTCCGGTCATTTAATGCGAGGTAGAAATTGGCCGATGATACTATAGAAAATACTCCAACAAATTTAGATTGATATTTTATATCTATTAAGAATCACTCTTTTCTGATATCCTTATGACAAGCTTTCAAACTATCCAAATTCATCAATATAATAAAGACAGATGTGATGTTTTGATCCCCTGTCAAAAAGGTGATGGACTAGGTCCAACCCTTAAATGCCATTGATGGTATTTTGTGACCTAGGCTAAGTGATATTGATATATTTTTAAAATAACGTTCATTAAGAATGTTAGTGCCATTTGCGCCTGGATAGTTTAATGAAACCATGGCTAGTACATGTTAAGGCCATCAAGGTGATGAATAACAGTTGTTGAATTGCAACTAAGTAAATGATTCAATTGGTAATAGGAACCAAATCTTGAGTATGACAAACTCGGATAAGACAACAGTCAATCGTGCCATTGATAATGCGACGCATGCTAATGATGCTACAATCGTAAACCTTAGAATTTCCAAAGATGTTCTTCAAACTATGATAGACGCAGCTGTTGGAAAAGCTGTGAAGAAGGCCGTGAAAAAGTTCAAGGAGCCAAATGCTACGTGCCCAAATCTGTCAAAGGAAATACGGTTAAGGATAGAAAGCCTAAGAATGATAGCGCTTAAACTCTCCTAAAGAGTGTCAGGAGTAGTGCATATCAATAATAACGTTGGGTACGTTCTTTAAGTATAAATGCTAAGAATTTTGTTTTAATTCGGATACCAATAAATCCTTCATAAATTGTAAGTATATTAGACTTTTAAAAATCTATCATAAGAACCCTAGATATTAAGTGTAAGGAAAACTTACAGACGAAAATCATAGGAACCGTTTCTTCTATTCCTGTCAGAAATCTTCAGTCGTAAAATTCTAGTATACCCTTTCTCCAGATAAAGTACATCATCATATGAAATTGATATCTCTTTTATCTCTATTGATTACGAATACCAAATGGTATGACAAAAGCGCCATATGAGGATTGGTGTATCTTAATATGTTCCATAGATTGCTTCCATGCCTGATCAGTATGGAGGTTTAATGCATGGAACCACAAAGATATCCCAATGATCATATGGTACTAAAGTCAACTAATGATATTCAAAGGAGATATCCAGAATGTAACTGTCCAAGTAAATGTTCCCAATTAAGGAATTCGTGGACTAGTAACATAAATGTGTCACTTATTTGAGACAAGCAATGATGGGTGAACTGGAGCCTGAGATATGGAAATCTCTGTAACCTCCTTGTGTCTTGATTATCTTCTCCTAAGATTACCCTGTTTACCCCTGAAAGGCATGTAGAATTAAGATTTATATCCCACTAAGGCTGTATTATTATGAAATCTCCAAGACGGCTAGTACCATCATTGGGAGAATCAAAACCCCGATTAACTAAGTTTTTAAAATAGAGGATTCGTATAGTCTAACTCGATATCCTGAGAATTCGGTATAGTTAATTATGAAAGACGGTTCATTTTGCTTATGCATTCATTACCGCAACCCTATTTTAACAACGATTAAGAATCACCATCAACTACCCAGGATCGTTGAGTTATTCAACTAGCTAAAAGGATTAGCTACTCCTTAAGATTAGTTTTAAGCAATGGTTGGGATAACCATCCCACCTTAAGATAAGCTTTTCTATAATAATTGATATGTAAGTATTAAGGCTGCTCCTTTGGAGACCTTGTATAGATGGAATGTTAAACATCTATTATTAAATAGAGAATTGGTAAGTCCAATTATCAGGATCTGAAAGTTGCCTAGGAAACAACAAATAAGATCATACAAATCCATAATCGATTGTAAGTTGCCAGTATACGGCAGGAAATCAAGGATTTATGAAAATAGCAACCCTCCTAAGTTCTGGTTCAACAAAAGATAACACCCTAGAAGGGTGTGCCGAGTTGTAATTTTCAGGTTAGTTAAGCTCGAAATATATAAAGTCATTCGAAGGATTTGAATGTATAAAGAATAAATAGCTTACGAGCTAAGACCTAATTTAGGAGTTTGGTGGAACGCGCAATGTGACCCACACTAATGATTTAGCGACGTGTCACCAATAAGTCGAAAAGCACTATCACATAATGATATGCAGATCTATGATAGTATGAGCAACCTATGTCGATGGAGAATCGACAGGTTAAGGAGCTCCAAAAGAAAGTATGCACCAATTGTATAGGTCAACTGGGATACCCTTGGAGGCCCAAATATACTATGGAAGTTAAATCCATGATACGACAGAAAGTACTTCCATTACTTTAAGCAAATCTCGAGGTCGAGATTTATTTTAAGGGGGTGAGGATGTAACACCTCGAAAAATCACGTCCAATGAAGTATTGACACGTGTAATAAACCCTAATGAAGTCAAACGTTGAATTTAAGGGACTAATTTTTCGAAAAATCGAAAACTTTGATTATGAAAGAACTGGAAGTATTATCATACCTAAAATAAGTTTCTAAAATAACCTTTTACGGTTTTATATTCACAAATGAGCCACTTGTTAATCAAGTGTAGCCGTTTATGTAATTAATTGCAAGTTTGCGCAGAAAAGGGTTAAAAGCGTCAACATGTTAATTCTTACCTCTGAGTGACCTTTTAACAAACCGAGAGCCTCATGATATTTGATTATACTCTCGGGATTGCCAATCATTGGCCACCCAAGGCTTTTATGCCCAAAAGTGAAGTTACGCGCAACTTTGCAAGTATAAGGGACTAAAAGTGTCAATATGTTTAATTATACCTCTGAATGACCTTTTATCGAGCCCGAAGCATTATGATGTTTAATAATACCTTCAAGAATGCCTAATATGGATTAGATGAGGCTTCAATGCTATTAAATGATGATTTACGCAAGTTTACGCATTTGAGGGACCTAAAGCGTCAAACTGCTAAAGTATACCGATTCGTATGTTATCGGACCTTCCGGAATATGACCATGAGATAAACATACCATAATTATCCCTAATATAGCTTAGATATAGGCTTAGAGGTGTTTGGTGCGCAAAAATAAGCTTTTAAGTCATGCAGGGACTAAAAGTGTCAAAAAGCGCACAAGTTTGCGTTTACGCGCATATCTCACATTCTGAATATCCCCGGACACCCAAAAATTTATGTAAACACTAAAATATGTTATTTTAGTGTTTGGCTTGATAAAATTCCATTCGTCGCGTCAATTGGTTCGTTTTTCACGTCCGTCCGTGTTTCGTCGTAATTAACCGAACAACGTGACCGTACGACCAAACGAACCGACATCCGGCATATTTTTGAGCATGTTTCATGACCACAATGTTTAGGCATCATTTTAGGGCCTTAAAGTTGACTTAAGGAGCCTTAAACATGTCGGAAATGACCTTAATACACAACGGGGACTGAAATGGAAGCTTGGAAACTGTTTGCTGATCAAAAGGACCTTAGCGTGACACCTAGCCCCCTTGGCGTCACGCGAGGCCCCTTCAGACCAGCAAAAGTTGTTTAATCAATTGTTGATAGCTTCTAAACACTCCAAAGGCCAATGCCACATGTTAATCCCTGATGTTGGGGGGCCAAACTTGGGTACCAAGGTGTTGCAACAAGTGTAGGGATGTGATTAAATCACGCTATTCAAGAAACGATCCTAACGGTGGTCCTTATCCTATAAATACCCATCAAGTTCACTTGAAAAACCCACAAATCTGATCTAAGAATGCTCTAAGTTGAAGCCTTTGCTTCATACCTGAGTTACTTGGATCAAGATTAGCTTTCGGGGACCCTTTGTAAGTGTTCCTTCGTTCTTTTATTCGTTTTAGCGTTAAAGTCAAACTTTGTTTGACTTTCTGCATTGACCAGTTTATGGTCAATGCGAAGTTCGTTTGAACTTCATAACGTGAGCGTGATTACGATGGTTATAGTCCCTAGTGACTATACCTACTGATTACCACGTTATCTAGGCCCAGTGACGAGTCGTAGTTTCGGCCAAAATGCGTATTCTTACGTATTTTGTAACCAAACTACTCTTAGGTATCAAAACCGTTTGTTTTGATACCAAACCTGTTTTCTAAACTTAGTTAAGCATGTTTTAACATGCTTAGCTCGTCACTTTTAGTTTAGTGCTTATATAGGGTCGTAAGGTAAGCGATCTAAACAATCGCTTATACTTTCGAACCCGACCCGTTTGGTCGATCATTAGGATCCGACCAAACACATTAGGTGACCATAGTATATAGGGAATAACCTTCCGAGGTTATACCTTATGGTCACGACGTTTAGTTAGTTGTATGACAGGTAGTATATATGCCTTAGGTAAATGACCAAAATACCCCTTCGGGGCTTATAGTGAGATTAAACTCGTTTTAGGCATATTGGAAGGTATCCTACTGATATCACAACATATTTAAGGCATATTAACTTAGGAAACCTGTATATGACTCTTATGGTTACTCGTTACGCGCTTGTCGCGTTCGGATCGGCTTATGTGACTAGTTTGCATAAATTAGCCGAAACGGGTCAAACCATATCTTTTTGGTCTCAAAATCCAGAATGTGTTTAAGTTACCCATATTAAACAAGCGTACAAGCTTGTCGGGTCAAAAACCACATTCTAAACCGGTCTTCGCCTTATCATGCGTTTGAACCGTATCTTCCTCTTTAAAACTAACCGGTCTAAGCATAGGCTTAATTAAAGACCCGTTAGAAATCTAATAGGTTATTAAAAACCTTCGTTCCAGATTAAGAGCCCCAGTAGAAGTACTTGTGCTTGCTGAATTGATATACGGCTGGGATTGAATTTATATTTAGCTCAGGTAAATACTCTTAACTTATTTTCCCTATACGGGCTTGGGATACGGTATTATAATAATACCGCTTGGTCGGGTATTGAATGTTTAATCGTATTGTGGTTAAATTATTGAGGTAACCCGTTTTAATCTGTATTGTTTGAAATAAAAGCCTTTAGGGGTTAATGACCATGTCCCGGATATCCTTGACATCATTGTATTATAAAATGGCCACGCCTTAAGCACGGGGTGTAGGCATACACTGAAAGTTTCTTAAAGGGAAACGGTATCTCACTCTCTTGTGGGCTTATACTTGTGGCGTGTCTGTTAATCTTGACTCGGTTTCTACATCGGGCCCTGAACGTACAACGAACATGTAAATCTATATACAAGATTATAAATATAATTGTCCCAAGTTATAAAAGATTAATTTTGCCTTGTGCAGTTTAATCAAAGTGTCAAAATATTTTGTGCCTGGTGCATCTAAATCAATTTTCTTAAACTCTTTTCAAATGAGTCGGTTGAGTGTATTTACCAGTGAAAACTGACGTATTTTCCAAAAAGGTTAAGTGACAGGTACTGAGCGTAATTGGCTGGAAGCTTAGGGCGTTAATAAGGAATCTTGCAAGTTCTAGGCGTCCAAAGTCTGTTGAACAGTTTTTCCTTTTATTTGATCCGCCTGTGGATCCTTTACTTTCCGTTGTAATACTTGATATTACTTTATATTCGGATTGTAATATAATTATCTTTTGCTTCCGCTGTGCATTTATATATTGTGTTGTTTGACTATGATGATATCAACTACGTCACGATACTCCCCACCGGGCCCACCGGTCAAACGTGGAAATATCGGGGTGTGACAATCCGTAAATATTCCCCCTCACACAATTGATACATAAAACATCAGTTTTCTAATGTTCCAAAAACTCCTTGAATGTTTCACAACAATTGATTTAGTTGATTTAAAGACCCTCAGACAATTGATACAGTCTTTAAAAAACAAAAATTTGTTTATGAATCAGAGATTTTATTTTCTAAAATAAATCTTTAACTATAAAGGTCAATGGAGAATCCTCCCATCACTTCTCTTAATGAATTGGATGTAACCAAGACTGACGTTACTATTAAAGTTCGCATACTTAAGCTTTGGAAGCTACTATCATTTAAAGTCAAGAATGCTATTCATGCGGTCGAACTGATCCTCATGGATGAGGAGGTACTTTATAACTTTATAACACATTTATTTTATCTTTTTATATCATATGTTACATCTTAAAGGGTTATATTTGTTTGATAGGGTACCAAAATTCAAGCAAGTGTTGGTGGTAATTATCTTATAAAGTATGGAAGATTACTGGTAGAAAAGAGTTGTGTCATGGTTTCTAAGTTTGATGTTGGTGACAACGTGTCTTCGTACCGCCCAACCAACCACAAACATAAACTGTTTTTCAATTTCTCTACCGATATCAGAAACTGTGATGACTTTGGTGGTTCAATTCATGGATTCTCTTTTACATCCTTTGATGTTCTTCGTAATCGTGCTATTCCGCAAGACTCTCCTGTTGGTAAGTGCACCGTATTTTAAAATTTGATCTTTTGATCTTTACTTATATTACGCCATTGTTATTGTTCTAATTTATTCTTTTGTTTGTTTATAGATATCATTGGTTATGTTGATGGTTGGTTTCCTATGGTTGATCATACCAGCAGTAATGGGAGATTGAACAAAAAAATGAGCTTACAACTTCGTGACTTAGAGTTAGAATTTATTTATTTCTTTGATCTCTTTTATATATTTATCAATTAGTTCATGTTTTATTAAAATTTTATTCACAGGTACCTTAATGTTTATCTCACTTTGTGGGAGATTATGCGATTCAAATGTCAAAGTTTTTGGAACAGAAACCGAGTGATGTGTTTGTGATATTGCAGTTTGGAAGATATACCTTTCATGAAGATTTTATACTTAATTAATTACTGTTATGTTTCTCGTTAAAATTCTATATATTTTACATTTTATTGTTGTACTTATCAATGCTTAATTGTTTGAATAAAATTCTTTTCTTAACTATGTAGGTAAGGCATACGTCTCCAGTTCTTTTCAAAACAGCTTTTTGTATCTGAACGAAAGCATTGATGAGCTAATTGATTTCCAAAAGAGGTAAGATGTGCATATTTTTTCAAATTAACTGTTTAATTATTTGTTTCAGTATATTATTTTATGTCATAATGTTGAAATGTTTTATAATTTATAGACTAAAGTCTAATTATAAACTAATTATATTTATAATAATTTGAAGGTTACTTGAAAGAAGACCGGCTTTTGGTTCTTCAAGCCGTCCTTTTGGTTCATCTCAAGCTGGCAAAACTGTTCATGATGATTTTTTTGGTTGAAACTGAATTCAAGAGCATAGATGAGGTTAATAAAATTCAGGAGACAATGAATGTGATTGTGCTTGGTACAGTGATAAGTTTCCCTCCTAGAGTTGAGTGGTATTACAATTCTTGTAAGGATTGTATGAAGAAGGTTTCTGTGTTGTATTTCATAAGCGATGGAGAGGATGGAATAGATTTAAGTGAGGAGAAGCAGACAATTCGATGCATAAATGATGTTTGCAATGAAAAAGGTGTTTCTGTGGTTCCCAGGTAAAGTCCTAACTTTAAATTAAAAAGTTATATTTCAATACTATACTAATACCAATTTTTCAATCATGTATAATTTAACTTTTTTTATTATTCTTTTTTAGGTTGAAACTTCAACTTAGGTTACAAGATTCTACTGCTATTGCATCTCTAACTTGCTTAGATCATGTAGCTCGAAAATTACTTGGAAAGAGTGTTCAAGAGTTGGTTGATAAGTTTCTTGATGTATCTCTTTTGGCTTTATTATCTTCCCAATTTTTATAATTTATACAATCTCATATTGTACCACTGTTTTTACATCTTAAATTATTATGTAGGGTGAAACGGATAATTTGCTACCGGATGAAATTAGTAATTTGGTTGGCAAAAAGATGGCGTTTAAGGTTGAGATTTCTCCCTTTAATGTTAAGAATCACTACAAGTCATTCACTGTCAAAAGATTTTCTGATGATGCTGAAATCATTTCTCAGCTTGAATCAACGTTAGGGATTGACCATGTAAGTATCTAATGTTATTCATATTAAGTTTTTACATTATACTATATTTTACCTACATTCTTTATTCAACAATTTAACACATCCTTCTTTATTTACAATGTAGGTTGATCTTTCAAACTCTATGAATATCTCATCTGGTGATTTTGCAAGTGTTGATATTGTCGATCTGAAGGTATTATTTTTAAACAAAGTATATGACAAAATCTATTTATTCATTTATTTTTATTCATCACTATTATGATTACAAATATTGTTTATAATAATATATTATATTCATTTCAATTCATTTTCATATTAAGGATGATACCCCGATGTCACTGATTGGTTCAAGTGATGGATCAATATCTTTGGCTAACAAAAATGCTGAAAAGATAAGTGAACATTCTGAGTTGAAGCGTAATCTTGCGGAGTCTTGTGATCATGACGAGTCAGCAACAAAAGCTGTTTTAGGTTGCAATGAAGGTCTGCATTTTCATTTCTATTTGTTTTCTCAATCTTTTTTATTTTGTAATTCTATATTTCTAATCCATATTTTCTATTTAAATTAGAATTCAACACATATAGCAAAGAGAAGCGCAAGACGAGAAAATATACTACTAACCAGAAGGTACTATCTATTTATTTTTTTTAAACACCTTCCTATTTCTAAATACAAACCTTTTGTATTTTAACAAATCTATTTACTTGAATTTGAAGGATTCTATACCATTCAACAATGTTTATGAGACTCCGGTTTCATTGATTGATTCAAGTGCTGGTGGTATGGCTTTGCGTAACAAAAGGCTAGGAAAGATGAAGGCACAACCTGAGCTGAAGCGTGTTCTTGCGGAAGATTATGATCGTGACGACTCTGGAAGTAAAGATCCTTTATCTTTGAATGAAGGCCCTAAGTCACTTTTGATTCCCAAGAAGGAAAAATGATCACATCTATCCATTGTTAAGACAATTATTATTCCATGTTTAGGATATCTACTATTTGTTTTTGAAAACTTATGTTGTTTAAGTCACTTGATGTAGGAATGATGGTTTATTGTTTGGATTTGGTTATTTAAATTTATCCTTGGTTTTAAATTTCTAAATTTTAGTTTGAGCAGTGTTAATTTTACTTTTATTAAAACTGTGTTAAAGTTAGTTTTATTATTAACATGTATATATTTTTTTTCAACTGTGTTTTAAATTAACATTTTGTATTTTTTTTTCCATTACCTTTTTGACGTTTTAAAACCAAATGAATTGAAACAAGTTTGTAATATTAAACAGATTATGATTTAACTTTAATTATTAGTAGAATTTCTTTTCCTCCAAGGTAGGATATAATTTTTGACTTTTTTTATTATTATTATCTCAGATATACATCATTATCCCAACATAAATACAACACCATTGTCGAATGTTTCACGAATATCTATTAACACTCCCAATAATTTTTTTGTTTAATGATTTATTAATTTATTTTTTCAAATAATTTCCTACATCTTAATTAATTTTTTTTTACAGTTTTAAACACAAACTCTACCGATATTGAGAGTCATCAGAGGAGAAAGTTACGAAAGCTGTATTTGGATAGAAGAAAGGTTAACAACGGTGTTAAAGAGAATGTTTTTAATAACAAAGAGAATGTCATCAAAGACAATCTTTTATGTAATTCAATATCTTTTACTAATTCTCCCATTGGAAGTATTAGAAGACCTTTGTCTGACATTACAACAGGTACTATATTAAAAATCTTTTATTATAAAAAATCTACAAATATACCGCTTACCTATTTTTATTTTCATTATCATATATACTTTTTGTTAATATTATTTTTATTTTCTTTTTTTTAATCATGATTCGTTTCTATATAATTTTATTACAGGTTTAAATAATCTATATATCTATATACACTATATAAAAAGCATTTCCCTAGAACTAACATGTAATTTCCACACCCTTTAAGACGGCAGTCCAATAGTCATACCTATTCCCCTAATTTTTCATCCTTTCCTCCCAAGTTTGCCCCTAATTCAATGTCGCCTACATGATTCTTGCACAACGAATTAAGACTCCTCCCATCTCTATTCTTTCTATCGATAACAAGGGTTCTTGAATCACTGAAACGACAAGACTCTATCAACAGTCATCAGTTACAAAGATCCAAGTTAATGAATGAAAATCCTTTCATCTTTCTGCCATCCAAACCCAACGTATAAGATTTAACTCCCCCCTTAACAAAGCCATTGCTAGCCCCTTTCCTTCTTTATGCACCCAGTAAACAATTAGAGAGATCCCATTTATCGATGAGAGAGTGAGAACTGTCAGACAGACTCAGGAAGAGAGAAGAAGAGAGGAAAACCGACAAGGATAATATTAGGCGTGGGGGTTGCACGGATCACCGGCGATGATTCCGGCAAGGATACAAGGAGTCATCGGATGGTATTTTCTGTTTACTCACACTTTTTAAAACATCCGTCACTGTTTTCCTTCAATATGAACCGGGTTTCTTTCTTTTTCTTGAATATCACAAGTTGTTATTTATATATGGTATAGAAGTGGTATTGATGCTTATTTACCTTTATCTTTTTTCATGACGTGTACAATTTTGTTTTGCCCCCTTCATTTGGTTTGTCATTTTTTGCAGCTAGATTTCATGAAACAAAAGAATTTGAAGCCACATGATTCAACAGTTACCGCTATATCAGTTGGGTGCAGTGAAATCATAGAATTGGATTTGAATCGGATGGCTCAATCTAAAAGTGCATATCCTTACAATAAGTTTCTTGAAGCATGTGACCCACTGGTTAGTAAGCAACATTATCTGGACACACCCCCTATATTTGGTTAAAATGAAATAGTTAAAAGTAGCTCCAAATGTTAAAATGTACTGGGCAGGGAATGGGACTACAACCATTCCAGATAGAGGCATATATCGGTATATGTACCTCTTTTATCCGCTATTGCAATTAAAATGTACTGGGCAGGGAAGGGGACTACAACCATTCCATTCCAGATAGAGGCGTATATTGGTATATATACCTCTTTTATCCGCTATTGCAATATTTAAATTTGCTAATTTCTGATGTCATGTTATTCTCCACACGTTACTTTGCTGATGTGGATCTTTTAAAGTCTCTCAAGTTTTTTACTTTCTATTTTGTATTTATACTTTTTAGCAGCAAGTATATTATCCATTATTGCAGACTATGACGTCGATCAAGACTCTCTGCTGGAGCTATAGCTGGTATTGTGGCTGGTTCTTGCATATTTTGTCTATTTCCCGATGGGCCCGAACTTGGGTTACATGACGAGATTGTTACGTTTAAATTAAAGAATATGCTCATTTCTTTTTATCCTTTAAAATTTGGCTTAAAATGCCAATCGGTTTAGTTATTACATAAAACACATATTAAAAACATGGTTATAAAATTGAATGGTACAGGTCAACCCATCTAGGCCCGTGCAGCCAATCGGGTTCGCCCTGAAAATTACCTGACCCATAAATTCTTGCTCTGTATTTGGCACAAGTGCAGCTGCAAACGACATTAAAGGTAATAATATTATGGGACTAATATTATTCCCATTTTTTTTATTTTTTTGCATTCATTTCTAACAAATTTAAATATGTGATAAATCCATAAATTGACACCTCTAGCATATAATATTGTAGGAGAAAGCAGAGACTGATTCAGAAGACTGTGACAAAGCTTTTACTTTAAAGCTCGACCGCTACCTAGCTTCTATAACGAAAGAGAAACACCAAAAAGCTCAATAAAGAAGTTATCAAACGGGTCGGGTCAGGGTTATATACATATTGAAGGATGGAAACACCTGTTCATCCTTCAGCTGTTAGAAGCAAAACACCTGGCCAAAAATGGCACATTTTCTCAGCTGTGTAAGTTGTTCCGCTAATGAGTAATCATACTTTAGTTCTTACCTCGTATGGGATAACAAACACATCTAACTTTTGTTATTTTTGTTTGTCTGTGCACCGATAGCTCAAAGTCCCTTACCGCATATAGAAACAAGTTACAATCACCAACTGTATCATCCCCGTTCACCTTGCGAAAGCCGCCCGAAGAAAACAGGCAAGAATTCACATTGGTTTCTCTTTTAATGAAAGCACCGGTTTCTTAATTTGTATTATTTGTTTGTTCATTTTCAGAAGCTCGAAGAAAAGTTTAATGAAAAAGAAGTGCAGAAAGTGCAGCTAACCCGTGAACCCATACGAGTCAGTTTCGGGTTGAACCCACGGACCCGTTTAGGTTAACAGTCCGGGTTCGGGTCAACCCGGTCAGGTTGGTGGGTTAACCCGTTTAACACATTAATATATTTTATGTTAGAAATTAAATGGGGTATTTATTTTATGCCATAATTATAACTTAAAAAGAGGTATAAACATAAGATTTTATAACTTAAATATAATTGTGTTATATGCATTTGTGTTTTTTAAGTAAATTTTAATTTTAAGATATTAAAATAAGAAAAAAATAAAAAAATCGGGTTGAATGGGTCGTGTTCGAGTCAACCCACAAAACTTCAGGGTCAGGGTCGTGTTCGGGTTCGGGTTCGTATGTATAATACGATTTTCAGGTTCGGGTTCATGTAAAATTTTCGGGTTCGGGTCGGGTTGAGCCCGCTAACCCGCAAACATGACCCGTTCTTGTTTATTATCTTTTTAACCATTAATTCTCATATTTCATGTCATACCTGTCTTGTCATCAACTGTTTTGACTTTCGAATTTGAAAGTTTACACATCCTATTATCAAATCAAGAATTGTCATTAATCGTTTCAGTACTACTACTGTATCTTCTTCGGTTGAAGGATCCAATGGCCAGAATAAAAGCGGAAGTTACAGAGTTTTGTTGCTGATCAGATCACTGATTCTGATGCGCCGTCATCGTTTACGACTTGATCTGCGGTCTAAACTCTACTTTCTGTGTATGAATGAATAATAATCTTCGATTTATTCGGTTGTTATTTGCATATATGACTTGTTTATTTCTTGTTTGGTGATATCCAGATGATTGTTATTCTTTTTAATTATATTACGTTTAGTTGTTTAATAATTGTTTTTTGTATTACGTTTAGTTGACGTTGTTATAAGAACAGCAGGGGGTGGGGTTTCGGCGAGTCGAACTTGACACAACGATGGCTATGGATTACGACAATGGAAGATGACAAGACATCTTCTCGAGTTCTTGGTCCAATAGTCTATCTGAATCTCTCTTTTCCAGTTCTTGGTTGCGTTTATTAGTTGAAAATTTACATCTTTTGGATGGTTTGGAAACAGAGGACAGGGCCGAATCACGTTGATATACTCATGTTTACAATGAAATATTCGTTCCTATCATGAAGCCATTGTTGGTAGAGCTTGCTTCATCAGCAGTGGTTGCGAAAACCATGTTTACACTCCCACCGCTGAGCACTAAAAGGCGAATCCATTCTTGAATGCGAATAGAAGATGTCTGCTCAAATGCGGTATGTGTAAACAAATTCGTTTTTATGTCAGCCAGTGATTGGTAGTTTGGTCTTATTTTATTGATTGTAGTCATGTATTTACTTTACTTATCTTAAATGGGGATGAGTTTGTGAGTGTAGAGAGGGTGGACATGGAAATGGCGAAATAGCTCGACTTGATCTAATTGAAGATGAAACGAACCAAACTGATTTTTTAATCACCTCAGAAACTAACGGAAAACGAGTTCAAACAACACTGTAAATTGTCCATTTCGCCAATACAATCTCTTTTACATGTGTACGGAGCTCCCGTCGCAACGCGCGGGTTTCCCACTTTTTTTTTAACAGTAAACTTCATTAACACAGGACGAGTCCTCAAATCGAGGACCACCTAAAAAACACGCCAATTACATCATGTACATGGGGTATTTGACCCAATCGTTCCACCTAATAGATTTAAATTTAGATCTATGTTTCAACCACAAAAACGAGAGAGATTTAATAGAAGCCACTATATCACCGGCTTTTGGAGTAGTCCCTTCAAACACCTTCTCGTTCCTAGCCTTCCAAATAGCCCAACATGTAACCATAGCTATGCCTCGAACTAACTTTTTCACCCGAGACATGCTCCTGTATTTGCAAAATGGATTTAAAGTCTATAATTGGAATGTGTTGCAACTTGCACCATCCTAGAACATGGTACCACACCCCACTACTAACAAAGCAATCCGAAAAGAGATGCTTGACATCCTCAGCCTCATCTTCACGCGCGGGTTTCCCACTTAATGCTATATAATGTTTAATGTGTATAGTGTGCTTATTTGTTTTTTTGTTATTTTCAGTTTTTTTTTTTTTTTTTTGCTCTTTAAAGCTTTCGAGCATATTGTTACGACGTGATTTTTTCATTACGTTTACATATAAATTTTTATTCAAAATAGACAACGTGTATACCGATGAGCATAATAATTTTTCTACAAAGTAAATACTTGTAAATTTCATAGGCGATATGGGTTGCACGGGGCAATTCGGTTTGATTCGGTTCGGTTCAACAACTTATGCACACCCTTAACATCACCAACTAGAGTATTGTGGTTCCCGCCGCAACGCGCGGGCACCCCACTAGTTGCACAAATACAACACCATTTTCAAATATTACACCAATATCTATTAACCCTCCCAGTAAGTATTTTGTTTAATGTTTTATTTATTTTTTCTAATAAATTCCTATATCTTAAATATTATCTTTTTGTACAGTTTTAAACACAAACTCTACCAATATTGAGAGTAATCACAGGAGAAAGTTACGAAAATTGTATTTGGATACAAGAAAGGCTAAGAATAAAGAGAATGTCATCAAAGAGAATCGTTTATGTAATTCACTATCTTTTACCAATTGTATCAATGGAAATACTAGAAGTCCTGTCTCTGACATTACAGTAGAATACTTAAACGGTAACACCATAATATTTTCATTTTTTTATATTTTATTTTGTATCATTAATTTTTATATTTTTTGTTGTTACAGGTTTAAATAATTCCATGGACAATTTTAATAGTCAACAAAGGCGAAATTTAAGAAAGACTATTTTGGATAAAAGACGATCGAATGAAAGTGATACTAAAAAGACGAATTTGTGGGCATCTCAAAAGGTACATTTTACATAAATATACAATATACAATTAATTAATTTTAATTGAAATTGCTTCCAACTTTATAATTGCTTATTACAAATTTACAAACATTATTTAAATATTTTTCAACAGATTATGTTGATCACTTAGATCAAAATGTCACTTGCCAAATATGTCAAGCAAAATTATGGGATGTCGAAGCTCGTAGAGAGAGTACAAAGATCTAATTTAGTTCAAGTTATTCAATTTGTTGTGCATATGGTAAAGTTCAACTTCCTAATATGAAGGAAGCACCACCAAGTTATCAGTCTCTTTTTAATGGATTGGATTCAAAAAGCAAGTCATTCATCAATAACATCCGTCGATACAATTCCATGTTCTCATTTACTTCCATTGGCGGAAAAGTTGATAAATCCATTAACAGAGGCAATGCTCCTTATATATTCTGATTGGGTGGTCAGAATTACCATAGAATAGGAAGTCTTCTACCAGAGGACGGATCTAAACCAAAATTCTCCCAGCTTTATATATATGATACTGACAATGAACTTTCAAATAGACAATCTGCATTTGGGTACGTATTCAATGTAACTATTTTATTTTTTAAGAATCTTTTTTAATTTTAAATTAATATTATATGTTTTGAATTTCTTTAGTGAATCTAATAGAGCTTCTTCGTCAAAGTCTTTGGATCTTGATCTTCAAGTTATACAACATATACAGAATATGTTAGACTCGGAGAATGTTTTGGTTAAAACATATCGCATGGTAAGAGATTTTTTTAAAGATAACTGTAATGCTGAGCTAAAGTTGCGGCTCATTGGAAGAAGGCAACAAGATGGAAGAACATACAACTTACCAACCGCTTCTGAAGTGGCAGCTTTAATTGTTGGTGACATTGGCGATTCCTTAGAAAACAGAGATATTATTGTAGAAACGAAATCTGGTGGTCTACAACGTATTAGTGAGTTACATCCATCGTATCTTGCTCTCTAGTATCCACTTTTGTTTCCTTATGGTGATGATTGCTACATAATTGATATTCCTCATAGAGGTGTTACTCCTTCTACATCAACCAAACGAACATATGTCACTATGAGATAATTCTTTGCATACAGGATACAAGATAGGCAGGGTGTTTTTTCATTAATTCTAAATTCACGTCGCCTATTTCAACAATTCTTAGTTGATGCGTATACCATGATTGAAACTGAGCGACTAAATTACATACATTTTCAACAGAAGGTTCTAAGATGTGATACTTTTGAGAACCTCTCCAATTTACGTAACCATGGTAATATAAATGTATCCAACACTGGAAAGCATGTCATATTGCCTTCGTCATTCACTGGAGGTGCTCGGTATATGATGCAGAACTATTTGGATGCAATGTCTCTGTTTAAGTGGTATGGATATCCAGATGTTTTTATAACCGTGACATGCAATCCTAAATGGCCTGAAATTAAAAGATATCTTAAGGACACCAATTTAAGTCCTGAAGACAGGCCTGATATCCTCTCTAGATTGTTTAAAATCAAGCTCAATGCTTTGATTAAAGACTTGAAGGATAACTCAATATTTGGCAAAGTTTCAGCAGGTATTTTTTACAAATTTACTATTAAGCTTCATTTCTTCTTAATATTTAAAAATTGAATACAAACATTTAATATTTTATTTTCTTTACTTTTTGTAGTTGTTTATACGGTGGAGTTTCAGAAGCGTGGGTTGCCGCATGCGCATATATGTTTATTTATGCATCCCGATCACAAGTTTCCAACTGTTGAACACATTGATCCCCTCATTTATGCTGAAATTCCTGACCGAAACGATGATCCAGAGTTGTATACTCTTGTCAGTGATTTCATGATTCACGGTCCTTGTGGTCCTCACAACGTCAACTGCCCATGCATGGTAGATAATAAGTGTTCTAAGGGCTTTCCAAAGAGATTCCGTGATCATATGTCTGTCGACATGGATGGTTTTCCTCTCTATAGAAGAAGAGATTCAGGAATGTTTGTTGAAAAATCTGGAGTTAAGCTAGATAACAGATTTGTTGTTCCCTACAACAAAACACTTTTGAAGAGATATCAGTCCCACATCAATGTTGAATGGTGCAATCAAGCTGGATCTATAAAGTATTTGTTTAAATATATCAACAAAGGGCCTGATCGTGTTACCGTTTCCATTGTTGAAAGTAACACATCAAACGAACCTGACCCGCCGGTTGATGAGATTAAAAAATACTATGATTGTCGATATTTGTCTGCATGTGAGGCATCATGGCGTATATTCGCATTTGATGTTCACTATAGGCACCCAGCTGTTATTCGTCTCCCATTTCATCTTCCGAACCAACAAAATGTTGTATACGGCGAAGACGATGATATTGACTTAGTCCTCAATCGGTCGTCAATGAATTCTTCAATGTTTTCATCTTGGATGTATTGTAACCAAAGAGATAAAGTTGCCCGAGAGCTTACTTACGTTGAGTTCCCTACTAAGTTTGTGTTTAAAAAGGATGAACATTGTTGGAAACGTCGGAAACCGGGTGGTTTTGCAATTGGAAGAATTCATGCTGTTTCTCCTACTCTCGGGGAGGCATATTTTTTGAGGATTCTTTTAAAAAAACTTAAAGGTCCTCGATCCTTTGATGATATCCTCACTGTAAATGGTCGTAAATTTAATACCTTTAGAGAAGCATGTTATGCTCACGGTCTACTAGATGATGACATGGAATATATAGAAGCTATCCAAGAAGCAAGTCATTCAGGCTCCGGTTATTATCTTCGCACACTATTTGCTACGATGTTGATGTGCCAGACTCTGTCTTTGCCGGAACGTGTATGTAACACCTCAAAATTTCGTGTTTAATAAGATGACGACACGTGTCATGTACGACAAAAACACGTTGTGAACCCGGATTAAATAAAGATGTTTTGGCAGGATTTAAAAGTGGCGTCATGTTAATTTTTACCTCAGAACACCTCATTGATAAATCCCAAGACCCAAGTTATTATATATTAAACATCTACTGAGTCTTAGATCCATAAATGGGTTGACAAGAATGGAATTGATAATGCATGATATGATCCCACGAAGAAAATGAATGATAAACCTTTGTTTTCGGGTCTTGTATATGCATTCAAATGAAACAAGTTCAATTGGTAGGGTATGTAACTGTTCTAGACACTTTGTGGAGGCCCCTAAATGATAATAGAGGTCTAAAAGTCGAGACAAGTGGATACCCTTTCGAAATCATGAAAGAACAAACATATCAGCCCCTGATGAAGCCTTGCGCACCGCAACAAGGATAGCCTTGCGGTGCGCAAGCATGTGCCAGCGACCAAAAAAACAGGCTGTTGCCTGTTATGCGCGATTTTGACCCATTTAACCGGTTTTTCTCACATGTGGACGACCCCTAGGCACCCCTAAGCACTAGTAACAAGTGTTAATCAGTTGTGGAGTGTCCTAGACTTTGTTGTCAACATGTTGTGGTGATTGAACTTGCTATATAAAGGCCTTCATGACACAAACATTCCTCACAACTTCTCCTGCACTCTTGGATCATTTCTGGAGCTATCAAGCAGCCTCAAGTGATCATATTTCGTGCATTGGACTCTTGTAAGTCTGCTAGTTCTTGTTTAGTTGAGTTTAGCTTAGTTAATTAGCTAAAAGTCAAACCGTCGTAATTACGGTTTGACTTAGAGATTAGTCAATAATGGCTCAGTCATATCTCGAATTGAAAGTAGTTATAAGTTGGTATTTATGTGGGTAATAAAACCCCAAAAGGGTTTCCCCTGATCACCATCCTAACCAGGTCAAATGTCGGGTCAAACTTTTAATTAAAAAGTCAACATAATGCTTAAAATGTCATTTATGCATAATTAGCTATCTAGAACATGTATAACCTGTTTGATCATTGTTATAACTTAGTAATAAGTGTAAGAACATGTCTAAACATGTTCAACCCGACTATTTCCTGTTTAGACCCGGTTCGGAACTGAAAGTCGCATAGTTTGACTTTCACTTTGACTTTCAGTTCTGACCCGTTTGGGCATGTTTTAGAAATGCCTCAGAGCTTTAATTGGATTAGGATACATGTTAGAACAACCCTCTGTGATTTCACACCTTGGTTCACTAGTTATCCAATTAATATGCATATTTCCGTTAATTGCTCATATGTGGACCGTTATGCCCTTATTACCTTAAAATGTGATTTATGAAAATGTAAAAGTGTAGAAACCTTAGTTACTGATATATAAACTTGTATGCAAAGTTTGACATCAGTTTGACTTATAGATTAGGAGTTATGCTCAATATCGCAAAAATTAATGCTTTATGTTAATAAAACGGCGTAATTAGCGTATAGCCTAGTTAAACCGACTTTTTGGTATCAAACTTAATACCCACTGATGTAATATATTAATTTGGGATTTTCAAAGATTTTTAATTAATTTTAGGCTGAGCATAACTAGTAGTCGTAGGCTTAATCCGGTAAATGTCGGTTTTGCCCTTACGGGCCATAAAATGAGTTTTACATATCTAAAAGACTCCAAACCTTTTGCTACTGATTACATATGTTAAATAAATCATTTTAAGCCTTCTGGAAATATAAAAATATCAGATTTAAGTATCGAACCCGGAATTGGCCTTTAATCGCCTTATTTAGCGTTTTTAACGCATAGTATGTTATAAAATTATATTAGACATACCCGGGTTGATACCTACTGATATATGAGGCAAATTATGATATTTTAACAGTAAGAAAAGGTTGATTATCTCAGACTCCGTTTTTGAGCTTTTCGGCTTATGTGAAATTACCAAAATACCCCTACGGCGCATAGTTTGGTTAAAGATGATAAATTTCACATATATGCTTTAGCCTACTGTTATAACTCATCAAATTAAGTATGTTTGCTGTTTACATCAGACCTGTAACTCAGTTAGACATTTAAACTCTTTTACAAACTTTAAAATGACCAAACTACCCCTACGGGGCATAGTTTGTGTTTAAATTAGTTTCGGGCATAACGAAAGACAACCTACTGATGTCACAACATATTTGAAGCATATTAATTTAGGAAACCTGTATATGGCTCTTGCGGATAACCGTTACGCTTATTTCGCGTTCGGTTCGGTTTATGTAACAAGTTTACATAAATTAGCCGAAACGGGTCAAACCTTATCGGTTTTATCTCAAAATCCAGAATGTGAATAATAAACCCATATTAAACAAGTCTCCGAACTTGTCGGGTCTAATTCACATTCTATCCGGTCTTCGCTTAATCGTGCGTACGAACCGTATCTTTGAAACTAGCCGGTCTAAGCTTAAGCTTAATTAAAGACCCGTTAGTATTCTAATAGGTTATATTAAACCTTCATTCCAGATTAGGAGAACCAGTAAAAGCTACGTGCTATTTGCTTATTGCGAAATATACTTTGCATCAGGTAAATACTTTTAACTTATTTTCCCTATACGGGCTTGGGTTACGGTATATAGCATACCGCTTGATTGGGCATCAAATCTCCACGCTTAGTGGGTAGTTGAATAATTTGATCGGCTCGTTTAAACAGTCTTGTTTACTTTACAGCCTTTGGGGGGTTAATGACCATGTCCCGGATATCCTTGGCATTATCTTACGAGATGGCCACGACCTGAGCACGGGGTGTAGGCGTACACCTGTCGTGTATAACTCAATTATGTGGTGTGTCTATTGATCTTTAACCCGGACTAGATCCGGGCTACTGAACGCATAAGTAACATGTAATTCGTTCACAAGATTATAATATTAAATAATTCTCCCAAGTTAAATAAAAATGTTTATGCCATGTGCATCCAAACCAATTTTCAATCATTTTCCAAAATGAGTCAGTTGAATGTATTTACCAGTGTAAACTGACGTATTTTCCCAAAAAGACTGAATGCAGGTACTAAACGAAATTTGGCTGGATTGTCTCCTAAGCATCAATAAAAAGTCTCGCAAGCTTAGGATGCCAGAAGTCTGTTGAACCATTAAATGTTATTTTGTTTCGATCCTACTGTAGATAAACACCGGATATTGTGACTTTGATTACAATAAATAAATTCGGTTGTATATTATATTTTAAATTTGCTTCCGCTGTGCATTATTATATTGTGTTGTTTGACTATTACGTTGCCAACCACGTCACGATACTCCCCCACCGGGCCCACCGGCGACACGTGGAAATCGGGGTGTGACAGGTTGGTATCAGAGCCAACACTGAGTGAATTAAACACTAACCTTTTTGTGTTTAATCTCAGTTACACAATTGCACATTTCTAAACCTTCGAGTCTAGACTTATAACATAGGACAAATTCCACCTTATTCGGTTTTTGTTTTGTCCTTTAAATTTTATATTTTTGTTATTGTTATCTTATGCTGTATTGACAGGACTCTTGACAAAAATGCCTCCAAGATTCTTCAGAACACGAGGACGAGGCAAGGGGCCAGTCACCGCCCCCAATGACCATGAAGCTGGACCGTCGAATGTACGAGCTCCAACTGCTACGGAGAGCGAAAATCCACGTCGAAACAGGAGAAACCTGTTCGAACCGGCGAGACGATCTGTTTCGCACAGCTCTACACCTCCGGTCCACAATTCGTACGGACCACATTCGGAAGACGAGCCCAACAACCCTCTGCCTTCCTACATACCGCTGCAGAGATCTTTGTCCCATCATTCCTATGGGGACCCTACTCCAGTGTTCAGAGGCCAGTTTAACCCGGCCAACTACTTACAAGAACCCGTGGGTTTTAACCCACTGGGTCCAGAGGACCACTTTTCAGGAGATCACGCAGATGATATGGACGAGGATACGGACCCCGTCATGCCAGCGAGTGGTACTCCAAACCATCCGATCGAGATCTCCGACGGATCGCCTTTTCACGGATCACCCTATGGTGGTCCAGACAGTTTCCAAGCCCTATTCAATCAACACGAGTGGTACTACACACCTTCTCACCACTCGTCGTCCCATGGACAGCAACATGAGCAGCAGGAGCCACAGCCGCAGCCGCATCATCAAGATTCATCCGAGGATCACCGATTTGTGGCAGTTACACCACCACCTCCACCGCCACCAGTTCAGCCGGCACCTCCTCAACCGCCGAGGCATAGGAGAACCGGTGCCCGCATGTCTGTACGACCGGGGGGCTTTAATTTCAGTTCCCCACATCAGTCAAGTGCCAGCCACTACCCACCGCACCAGGAGGACCCGCAAATGGGTGGACCCTCCAACCCTGCTGTACTACAGCCACCGCCGATGGGATTTGATAACCCAATCCCGGCGTATACGAGTGGCATGGCTTACAACCCGTTTGAACCCCCAACGCATCACAACTATGGGTACGCAGAGGCTGATCCGTACATGGTAGCAGCGAACTATAACACCCAAGGACCCTATGGGGATCCATGGGAGGTGAGTTACCCGACTCAGGGATACCCTATACCTCCTAGACCCATTATCAGGACGCAATCGCAGCCACCACGGTTTTCTCCCCCAGAAAGGGAGGAAATTCTCCATAGGTTGGAGCGAGTTGAACGGGAAGCTCATGAGGAACGCAGGGAAAGGCAGACCTTCTTCCAAGGACTAGTAGGTTTGATCAAGGGGAAGAACAAGAAGGATCGTTGAATCCTTCCACAGTTATTTTTCCCTGTATTTGCTGTTGATCCCCTGCGTGGGTGTATTTGGTATGTATGCTTTGAGCCCCTGCGTAGGCATGCTTGTTTGTTTTAAACCCCTACGTGGGTGTATTGATAGTGAGTCCCTGCGTGGACTATTATATTATGTAGTCCCTGCGTGGACATGTGTGATATTTAGCCCCTGCGTGGGCATGTGTGTTATTAAGCCCCTGCGAGGGTAAGTACTTGTTTAACCCCTACGTGGGTAGTCTGTTATTTGAAAAGACCCGTTTAGGGCAACATGTAATACTTTGAATAAATAAATGGAATGATTTTTTTTATAAATTTCATGATTGCCATTTGTGCATATATACTTTATAAATGAAATAAATAAATTAAAATCATTCCTTTTGAAATAATCTGCCTATGTAATTATTAATTAAGAATCTTAAAGTGTGAAACCTAGCCTTTTGGTCATAATAAGACCGGGCCAAGATGGTAGGACCTGTTTAAAAGGTTCAAATTCCTGTTAACATCGTAAAACATGTTAACACTCCTGGCAGAAGTGATTTCGTTAAAAATCACATGTCATTCTTATATGTATAAGGATTCTTTAGAAGATTCCAAACCCAGTTTAATGATCTCTGAATCCTGGGTCTACATCATCAATTAAGATGATCATATTTTACCATACGTTGGTAATATAATGCCTACGGGCCTTGCTCATTTCTATATGAGCCAAACGACAGTTGTAGCTTTGACTCACTGTCTGAAAAAGGTAATAAAATATATTTAAACCTTAAAGCCTTGATTCTCTGAAATCATAGCTTATAATTTAAATTGTCCATGTGACTAAGCCTTATGTGCTAATATATATTGTTATTGTTTATAATTAGGATGAATTTTAATTGAAATCCTAAATTAATACGATTAATAAGTTAACCAAATATGGTCTCTGTTTACCATGGTTAACGAGTTACCCTAAGGGGTAATTCCATGATAAACTCCCAAATAAAATATTGTTCTTCTTTTCTGCAACAGTTCAATTCAAATGGCTGACTCAAATGAGGTTAATAGCCATCCTGTGGAGGTTAATAATGACGCCCAGATTACGTTAACGGGTGCTGAATTAAAAGCGATCATAGACGGCGCTATCACTCAAGCTTTGGATAGGCAGTATGAGGAATACAGTGGTACTCGAAGTAGGACCCACTCTGCATCACATTCAAAGCCCAGGACACATTCTGAGGCTCATAGCAAGCCTCCTCCCAAAAAGAATGGACCCAAGAAAGATGGTGATGACCGTCAGTCCACCAACCACCAAAGTGTCCCATCTCAGCAATTAGTACTGCATCAAGGACCCCGTAACAAGGGTTGCACCTATAAGTACTTCGTGTCTTGTAAACCCAGGGATTTTACTGGGGAAAAAGGAGCCGTCGACTGCATGACTTGGCTGGACGAGATGGACACGGTGGTAGATATCAGCGGGTGCGCTGAAAGGGATGTAGTTAAGTTTGTGTCACAGTCCTTCAAGGGTGAAGCGTTGGCATGGTGGAGATCTCTGATGGAGGCCTCCGGAAAGATCCCGTTGTATAATATGTCGTGGGATCAATTCATTGCCCTAATCAAGGAAAATTTCTGCCCTCAACATGAGGTGGAAAAGATAGAATCTGACTTTCTATCGTTGGTGATGACGAACCTCGACTGCCAAGCTTATCTGACAAGCTTCAATACGCTTTCCCGGTTAGTTCCTTACTTGGTAACCCCGGAGCCAAAAAGAATCGCTCGTTTTATTGGTGGTTTAGCTCCGGAAATCAAGGCCAGTGTAAAAGCTTCTCGGCCAGTTACCTTCAGGTCTGTAACTGACCTTTCCTTATCCCTCACTCTGGATGCGGTCAGGCAGAGATCGCTGAGGAATAAGGAGGCCGAGAAGAGGAAGCGTGAAGATGATGGTTCAAGAAAGTCGAACAAGAAACGCCGTGGGAACGGTGATAACAAGAAGGGATCTGAGTCGAGGAAGGATGGGCATAAGTCTGATGAGAAGCCCAAGTGTAAAATGTGCAAGAAGCAGCACTATGGAAAGTGCAGACTGGAGTCGAACTCTCAGACTCAGTCAAAATCCTTCGCTTGTGGTATTTGCAAGTCCACGGATCACAAAACCCTGGATTGCAAGAAGATAAAAGACGCAACGTGCTACCGTTGCAATGAAAAGGGGCACATCAAGACCAACTGCCCAAAGTACAACAAGAAGCCTGAGGAGGCTAAGAAGACTAATGCCAGAGTCTTCAGGATGGACGCGAAAGAGGCTGTGCAAGACGATAATGTCATAACAGGTACTTTCCTTGTAAATGATGTCTTTGCAAGAGTACTTTTTGATTCAGGCGCAGATAAGTCTTTCGTAGATCATAAGTTTTGTAAATTGTTGAATTTACCTGTCAAAACCCTAAGCGTAAACTATGAGGTAGAGTTAGCAGATGGTACCATAGAAACCGTCTCGACTGTGTTAGATGGATGTGTTATATCCATTAAGAACCATTCTTTTCCTCTGTCTCTACTTCCATTTAAGTTGGCTGGTTTTGACATAGTTCTGGGTATGGACTGGTTATCTCATAACCAGGCCCAAATTGTCTGTAACCAGAAACAAGTGGTAATAAAGACTCCGTCTGGTGAATCACTTACCATTCGGGGAGATACCCAGTATGGGCTGCCTGAGCAGGTGACTATGCTCAAGGCTTCCAAGTGTTTGAAGAAGGGGTGTGTCATTTACATGGCGCAAGTGTTTATTGATGAGCCCAAACCGAAGATGGAAGACATCCCTGTCATTTCTGAATACCCAGAAGTGTTTCCTGAAGATCTACCTGGTTTGCCACCAGATAGGCAAGTGGAATTCAGGATCGATATCATCCCCGGAGCGGCACCAGTTGCTAGAGCACCATACAGACTGGCACCCACAGAAATGAAGGAGTTGCAGACGCAGCTAGATGAATTGCTAGCCAAGGGTTTCATTAGACCTAGTTCATCTCCTTGGGGAGCGCCAATCTTGTTTGTCAAGAAGAAGGATGGGTCGATGCGTCTATGCATCGACTATCGCGAGCTTAATAAAGTCACGATCAAGAATAGGTATCCTTTGCCCAGGATCGACGACTTGTTCGATCAGCTTCAAGGGGCAAGTTACTTTTCGAAGATTGATTTGAGGTCAGGCTACCATCAGTTGAAGGTCAAAGATGAAGACGTTCACAAGACTGCATTTAGGACTCGTTATGGTCACTACGAGTTCCTAGTGATGCCTTTTGGGCTCACTAATGCACCGGCCGCATTCATGGATCTCATGAATCGCGTCTGCAAGCCTTACTTAGATAAATTCGTCATCGTTTTCATCGACGACATTCTCATCTATTCGAAAAACCAAGCTGACCCTGAGAAACATCTTCGATGTATTCTCAAGCTCCTGCATCAGGAGAAACTCTATGCCAAATTCTCCAAGTGTGAATTTTGGCTACGAGAAGTCCAATTTCTTGGACATGTGGTCAGTGAGCGTGGTATCCAGGTGGATCCCGCCAAAGTTGAAGCCGTAATGAACTGGCAAGAGCCAAAGACGCCTACCGAGATTCGTAGCTTCCTGGGATTGGCAGGATATTACAGGCGTTTCATTGAAAATTTTTCAAGGATTGCTGCACCCTTAACCTCCTTAACTAAGAAGAAGGTTAAGTTTATTTGGGGCCCTAAGCAGCAAGAATCCTTTGATATTCTGAAGCAAAAGTTGAGCAACGCCCCAGTACTGACATTGCCAGATGGAATTGAAGACTTTGTGGTTTATTGTGATGCTTCGCACACTGGCATGGGGTGTGTGCTTATGCAGAAAGGCAAAGTTATTGCCTACGCTTCAAGGCAATTGAAAGTGCATGAAAAGAATTACACCACCCATGACTTGGAGCTGGGTGCCGTTGTATTTGCACTGAAGCTTTGGAGGCACTATCTTTATGGTGTCAAATGTGTGATCTATTCTGATCACAAAAGCCTCCAACAGCTGTTTAACCAGAAGGAGCTAAACATGAGGCAACGCCGCTGGATGGAGACTTTAAATGATTACGATTGTGAAATCAAATACCATCCCGGCAAGGCGAATGTAGTCGCCGATGCCTTGAGTCGGAAGGAAAGGGTTAAGCCCATCCGAATTAACGCCAAGCGTATGGAGATAAAGAATAATTTGATGGAAAGGTTGTTAGCTGCACAAAAGGAAGCTGTGTTGGAAGCTAACTATCCTAATGAAAAGTTAGGAGTAACTGAGGAGCAGTTAACTCTTAGCAAGGACGGAATTTTACGGTTAAACGGACGAATATGGGTTCCAATTTATGGAGGACTTCGAGATGTCATCCTCCAGGAAGCCCATAGTTCCAAATACTCCGTTCATCCTGGAGCTGATAAGATGTACCAGGATCTGAAGGCAAATTATTGGTGGATAGGCTTGAAAAAGTCTGTAGCCACCCATGTAGCCAAATGCTTGACATGTGCGCAAGTCAAAGCCGAGCATCAAAAGCCGTCAGGCTTGCTACAACAGCCTGAGCTTCCTACGTGGAAGTGGGAAATGGTAACTATGGATTTTATTACCAAGTTACCTAAGACAAGGAAAGGCAATGATACAATATGGGTTATAGTTGACAGACTGACTAAGTCAGCTCATTTCTTACCCATCAAGGAGACTTATAGCTCCGATATGTTAGCCCAGTTATACGTGGATAAGATTGTAGCCTTGCATGGCATACCTGTAGCTATTATCTCTAACAGAGATACTAGGTACACGTCACATTTTTGGAAGAGTTTCCAACAATCTTTGGGCACACGTTTGAACTTTAGTACGGCTTACCATCCTCAGACAGACGGTCAGAGTGAGCGTACTATTCAAACGTTGGAAGATATGCTACGTGCGTGTGCGATCGATTTGGGTGGTAGTTGGGATAAGAACTTACCATTAATCGAATTCTCCTACAACAATAGCTACCACACCAGCATCAAGGCTGCGCCTTTTGAGGCATTATACGGTAGAAAGTGTAGATCGCCTATATGTTGGGCGGAAGTTGGAGATGTCCAGTTATCAGGACCAGAGATAGTGTTCGAGACAACGGACAAGATTGTCCAGATTCGTGACCGTCTCAAGGCTGCCCGGGATAGGCAGAAGAGTTACGCTGATCCTAAGCGTAAAGACTTTCACTTTGAAGTAGGTGACAAAGTCCTACTTAAAGTGTCACCCTGGAAGGGAGTAATGCGGTTTGGTAAGAAAGGCAAGCTAAGTCCAAGATACATAGGACCTTTCGAGGTTATCGAACGTGTCGGGTCAGTTGCCTATAAGTTAAACTTACCAGAAGAGCTCAGTGGAATTCACAATGTGTTCCACATCTGCAATCTGAAGAAGTGTTTCGCTGACGAATCACTGGTTATACCGTATACAGATGTGCACATAGATGAGAGCTTGAATTTTGTAGAAAACCTGTGTCGATTGAAGATCGACGGGTAAAGAAGCTTCGGAGAAAGCATATACCTATTGTGAAGGTCAAATGGGATGCCCGTAGAGGTCCCGAATATACGTGGGAGGTTGAATCCACCATGAAAGAAAAATACCCTCATTTGTTTCAGTAAATCTCGGGTCGAGATTTATTTTAAGGGGGTGAGGATGTAACACCTCAAAATTTCATGTTTAATAAGATGACGACACGTGTCATGTACGACAAAAACACGTTGTGAACCCGGATTAAATAAAGATGTTTTGGTAGGATTTAAAAGTGGCGTCATGTTAATTTTTACCTCTGAACACCTCATTGATAAATCCCAAGACCCAAGTTATTATATATTAAACATCTACTGAGTCTTAGATCCATAAATGGGTTGACAAGAATGGAATTGATAATGCATGATATGATCCCACGAAGAAAATGAATGATAAACCTTTGTTTTCGGGTCTTGTATATGCATTCAAATGAAACAAGTTCAATTGGTAGGGTATGTAACTGTTCTAGACACTTTGTGGAGGCCCCTAAATGATAATAGAGGTCTAAAAGTCGAGACAAGTGGATACCCTTTCGAAATCATGAAAGAACAAACATATCAGCCCCTGATGAAGCCTTGCGCACCGCAGCAAGGATAGCCTTGCGATGCGCAAGCATGTGCCAGCGACCAAAAAAACAGGCTGTTGCCTGTTATGCGCGATTTTGACCCATTTAACCGGTTTTTCTCACATGTGGACGACCCCTAGGCACCCCTAAGCACTAGTAACAAGTGTTAATCAGTTGTGGAGTGTCCTAGACTTTGTTGTCAACATGTTGTGGTGATTGAACTTGCTATATAAAGGCCTTCATGACACAAACATTCCTCACAACTTCTCCTGCACTCTTGGATCATTTCTGGAGCTATCAAGCAGCCTCAAGTGATCATATTTCGTGCATTGGACTCTTGTAAGTCTGCTAGTTCTTGTTTAGTTCAGTTTAGCTTAGTTAATTAGCTAAAAGTCAAACCGTCGTAATTACGGTTTGACTTAGAGATTAGTCAATAATGGCTCGGTCATATCTCGAATTGAAAGTAGTTATAAGTTGGTATTTATGTGGGTAATAAAACCCCAAAAGGGTTTCCCCTGATCACCATCCTAACCAGGTCAAATGTCGGGTCAAACTTTTAATTAAAAAGTCAACATAATGCTTAAAATGTCATTTATGCATAATTAGCTATCTAGAACATGTATAACCTGTTTGATCATTGTTATAACTTAGTAATAAGTGTAAGAACATGTCTAAACATGTTCAACCCGACTATTTCCTGTTTAGACCCGGTTCGGAACCGAAAGTCGCATAGTTTGACTTTCACTTTGACTTTCAGTTCTGACCCGTTTGGGCATGTTTTAGAAATGCCTCAGAGCTTTAATTGGATTAGGATACATGTTAGAACAACCCTCTGTGATTTCGCACCTTGGTTCACTAGTTATCCAATTAATATACATATTTCCGTTAATTGCTCATATGTGGACCGTTATGCCCTTATTACCTTAAAACGTGATTTATGAAAATGTAAAAGTGTAGAAACCTTAGTTACTGATATATAAACTTGTATGAAAAGTTTGACATCAGTTTGACTTATAGATTAGGAGTTATGCTCAATATCGCAAAAATTAATGCTTTATGTTAATAAAACGGCGTAATTAGCGTATAGCCTAGTTAAACCGACTTTTTGGTATCAAACTTAATACCCACTGATGTAATATATTAATTTGGGATTTTTAAATATTTTTAATTAATTTTAGGCTGAGCATAACTAGTAGTCGTAGGCTTAATCCGGTAAATGTCGGTTTTGCCCTTACGGGCCATAAAATGAGTTTTACATATCTAAAAGACTCCAAACCTTTTTCTACTGATCACATATGTTAAATAAATCATTTTAAGCCTTCTGGAAATATAAAAATATCAGATTTAAGTATCGAACCCGGAATTGGCCTTTAATCGCCTTATTTAGCGTTTTTAACGCATAGTATGTTATAAAATTATATTAGACATACCCGGGTTGATACCTACTAATATATGAGGAAAATTATGATATTTTAACAGTAAGCAAAGGTTGATTATCTCAGACTCCGTTTTTGAGCTTTTCGGCTTATGTGAAATTACCAAAATACCCCTACGGGGCATAGTTTGGTTAAAGATGATAAATTTCACATATATGCTTTAGCCTACTGTTATAACTCATCAAATTAAGTATGTTTTCTGTTTACATCAGACCTGTAACTCAGTTAGACATTTAAACTCTTTTACAAACTTTAAAATGACCAAACTACCCCTACGGGGCATAGTTTGTGTTTAAATTAGTTTCGGGCATAACGAAAGACAACCTACTGATGTCACAACATATTTGAAGCATATTAATTTAGGAAACCTGTATATGGCTCTTGCGGATAACCGTTACGCTTATTTCGCGTTCGGTTCGGTTTATGTAACAAGTTTACATAAATTAGCCGAAACGGGTCAAACCTTATCGGTTTTATCTCAAAATCCAGAATGTGAATAATAAACCCATATTAAACAAGTCTCCGAACTTGTCGGGTCTAATTCACATTCTATCCGGTCTTCGCTTAATCGTGCGTACGAACCGTATCTTTGAAACTAGCCGGTCTAAGCTTAAGCTTAATTAAAGACCCGTTAGTATTCTAATAGGTTATATTAAACCTTCGTTCCAGATTAGGAGAACCAGTAAAAGCTACGTGCTATTTGCTTATTGCGAAATATACTTTGCATCAGGTAAATACTTTTAACTTATTTTCCCTATACGGGCTTGGGTTACGGTATATAGCATACCGCTTGATCGGGCATCAAATCTCCACGCTTAGTGGGTAGTTGAATAATTTGATCGGCTCGTTTAAACAGTCTTGTTTACTTTACAGCCTTTGGGGGGTTAATGACCATGTCCCGGATATCCTTGGCATTATCTTACGAGATGGCCACGACCTGAGCACGGGGTGTAGGCGTACACCTGTCGTGTATAACTCAATTATGTGGTGTGTCTATTGATCTTTAACCCGGACTTGATCCGGGCTACTGAACGCATAAGTAACATGTAATTCGTTCACAAGATTATAATATTAAATAATTCTCCCAAGTTAAATAAAAATGTTTATGCCATGTGCATCCAAACCAATTTTCAATCATTTTCCAAAATGAGTCAGTTGAATGTATTTACCAGTGTAAACTGACGTATTTTCCCAAAAAGACTGAATGCAGGTACTAAACGAAATTTGGCTGGATTGTCTCCTAAGCATCAATAAAAAGTCTCGCAAGCTTAGGATGCCAAAAGTCTGTTGAACCATTAAATGTTATTTTGTTTCGATCCTACTGTGGATAAACACCGGATATTGTGACTTTGATTACAATAAATAAATTCGGTTGTATATTATATTTTAAATTTGCTTCCGCTGTGCATTATTATATTGTGTTGTTTGACTATTACGTTGCCAACCACGTCACGATACTCCCCCACCGGGCCCACCGGCGACACGTGAAAATCGGGGTGTGACAGTGTATGGCAAAAAACATGGGAATTATTATCAGATGGTATCCTCTATAAACAACGACAGATTTTAAAGTCTCCAGGTACAAGTACTTTATGACAATTACTCCTTTTTATGTTTATTTATAATCTTTATTATGTTTATAATTCACATTCACATATATTTATATATATAATCATGTTAAAATGTTTTATTTTATTCAATTATTTCTTTTAGATTTTAACAAATATTTGTTTCTTGTACATTGGATTATATTAATCTAAAAAATATATCTTTAATGTGTTTTTTTTCAGATTTATGCCTCACTGGTGATGAAGTTAAAAATCTCACATTGTACGAGATTGAGAAGATTTTAATTCGTAATAATTCCAGCTTACGAAATTTTAATACAATGCCTTATCCTGATCATGAGTTGATTTCTACTTCAAATAATCGTTTGATTACTGAAGAGTTGGATTATGATAGAATTGATCTTCAAGAGCAGTTTGAGAACCTTTTAGTTTCATTAACCGATAAACAAAGATTTATTTATAATGATATCATGAAAGCGGTTGAAGACAATAAAGGTGGTGTTTTTTTTGTTTACGGTTATGGAGGTACCGGTAAAACATTTCTTTGGAAAACGTTATTTGCATCTCTAAGATCAAAAGGGGAAATTGTTTTAAATGTTGCCTCAAGTGGGATTGCTTCTTTGCTTCTTACAGGAGGTAGGACAGCTCACTCTCGATTTTTCATTCCGATTAATCTGAATGAAGACTCAATGTGTACTATAATCCCTAACAGTGATGTTGCAAATCTATTAAAGAAAACATCATTGATTATATGGGATGAAGCGCCAATGGTACACCGACATGGTTTTGAAGCTTTGGATAGAACTCTAAAAGACATTTTGAAATGTGATGGTTCTCATAATTCCCAAAGTCCATTTGGAGGTAAAACAATCGTATTTGGTGGAGATTTCCGACAAACTCTTCCTGTCATTCAAGGTGGTACTAGACAAGACATTATCAATGCTTCGTTGACTTCTTCGTACATATGGGACCACTGCAAAGTACTCACTTTAACTAAGAACATGAGGTTGACTGTAGGAAGTGGAATGCATGATGTTGAGCAAACACGAATGTTTGCTCAGTGGTTGTTGGATTTGGGTGAAGGGAAACTAGGCGGATCTAATGATGGTGATGCGATTATAGATATACCCGATGATCTTTTAATCATGGATTCCGTTGATCCTATTTCAAGTCTTATAGAGTTTGTTTATCCTTCTCTTCTTGAAAATTACCAAAGTTCTGGCTTTTACCAAGAAAGAGCGATTCTTGCACCGACGAATGAAGTTGTTGATGAAATTAATTCTCAGTTGTTGCTGATGTTTCCAGGCGATTCCAAGGAATACTTAAGTTCCGATAGTATTTGTGAGACAGAAAATCTACATGATGGTTTTGATCAAAGTTTATACTCTCCCGACGTACTAAATGGTCTTAAGATCTCAGGTGTTCCAAATCACAAATTAGTACTAAAGGTCGGTGTTCCCATCATGCTCCTCGGAAATATTGATCAAAAAAATGGTATGTGCAACGGAACTCGCTTAAAGGTAATATCACTTGGAAATCGCGTTATTGAAGCAGAAGTGATATCTGGAAGCAACATTGGTGCTCGAATTTTTCTTCCTAGAATTGGTATAATACCGTCGGATAAGAAGGTTCCTTATAGATTTCAAAGAAGACAGTTTCCTGTTGCTTTATGTTTCGCTGTGACAATTAATAAAAGTCAAGGCCAGTCATTATCCAGAGTTGGTTTGTTTTTTAAAAGTCCAGTATTTTCTCATGGTCAACTTTATGTTGCTTTGTCGAGAGTCAAGAGCAGAGACGGACTCAAATTATCAATTCTTGATAATGATGGTAACCTTACTAATAGGACATCTAATGTTGTATACAAAGAAGTTTTTAGTTACTTGTAATTTTTATTTGTATATGTAATTTGTTTTGTTATCAAAATCATAGTTTTTATATATTATTGTTTCATAGCATAGCATAACACATGTTACTATAGTTGATTAGTGTTTCATAGTATAACAGATAAACGTTTACAAACATATCTATAATAATTGAAACAAAAATGAACTTGTACCAAAATTCGTCATCTATTATACACAACATCATGACGAGACTAAAGTTTAATAAATTATCAACCGTCTATTACCATTAAGCATAACACATAATATCAAAATTAGTCAAGTCATTCTACCCAAAGAGACCAACTAAGCACGAAATTACATGTTAACCTAGATTTACATAAAGCCCAACCCAAAATAACCAAAACGTGTCTAATTTAGCAACAAGTTTTTCTACACCAACTAGGACTCTAAAGCCCAACAAAAGAAACTACCATATATTGTTTATAATAACAACGACAACCACCATCACCACTTCCCAGTCATGCACGCAAGTTTTTCTTTTTAACACAGCCCTTCTCCACAACCTTTGACAATCTCAAGAGCTTACTTGACTTGTGGAACTCAAAAAATAGTTCCGCACCAATGTTGATCTTCCAAGCCTTCAAGTAACCCGACCATCCAACGAATCCATAACGGCCCTTTGCGATGTTTTTCCGATCTGGTCATTATCTTTTTGACTTCACCTGTCAGGTTTTGAACTCTGACTTTTTTGAGATAATCAGGAGATAGGTCCAACAAAGATGACACTTTTGCTGGTAGTCGCTGAAAAGCACAATATATTCCAGCCATCAGTAAATATAGCTTTTGCATAAAAAGTTGAACAAGGAAACAATAAAAATTCTATAAAATCTTACAATTCTGTGTTCCGCAAATCTTGTGAAGTTGACAACAGGTGATTGTGGGTTAACTTTTTGAACCGTCTTCCTGCGCTTCGGCTGAACATAATTGAATTAATTAGAACATATTCTAGATATATATTATAGAAATTATATATTATCACCAAACCGTTGTTAACCTTTGTAAATCTACTTTTAAATCTATACTAATATTTACCATGAGGCTAAACCGTTAACTATTCGAAAAAGAATGTTTTTAAATTTGCATAAAAATTGTTGGTAAAAGATGAAAGCATGTTTTTATTTCTTGAAGTATTTGTAGTGTTGCTATTATAAAGGTGTTGAGAAGAGTATAAGGTTCAATACTTTATTCGAATTCTCACACCCTTTCAACATTCAACAATTCTTATTAACAGAAATGAGAATTACAAGTGATAGAAGTCAAATAAACGACTGATTGGGTGAGACAACTTCAAACCAGTTTTCATTTTTTACAACGGCTAACTCATACATCCTCTAAACGAACGAAACGAACACGAGACTATATTATCCTTAAAAACAATATTATCACCTATATTATTACGAAACAAATAACTCCTAAGTTATCATCAAACCAAATGAGCAAATGACTATATTATCATGAAGCGAATAAGACCTATATTATCACCAAACCAAATGAACAAATGACTATACTATCATGAAACAAATAAAGCATGTATTATCACCAAACGAAATGAACAAACCACTATATTATCAATTAAGAAATAACGCCTATATTATAACCAAACAAATAGCGCCTATATTATCACCAAACCATTTAAACCCAAACCCATTTATTGCAGAAACCATATTGATCGAAAGCCACTATGTAATTAAGATATATGAACTATGTAAACAATAAAAAATGTCAAAAAAACTTACAATTTGGTTTTCTACCAGGTCTGTGGATTTCAAGACCGGAGAACCAGTGATTGTCGCTGCATCAACCCTTTTAACCCTGCTTCGAAGATTTCGTTGTGTCTGTACCAAAAGTAACACAAATAAGTAATAACTTTTAAATAAATCTGTTACTATGAAATATAATAAATGTTAAATGTCAAAAAAACTTCCAATTTGGTTTTCTACCAGGTTTGTGGATTTCAAGACCGGAGAACCAGTGATTGCCGCTGCATCAACCCTTTTAACTCTGCTTCGAACATTTCCTTGTGTCTGTACCAAAAGTAACACAAATAAGTAATAACTTTTAAATAAATCTGTTACCATGAAATATAAAACGGTAAATGACTTAAGCGATATTCATTTTTGGTTATAAATACTTGAGCATCATCTACCTTGGACTTGCCTTTAACCTTCACAATAAAAACAATAAGTATGAATATGTAAAAGTTAAATAATAATCCGAATAAATAAATGATGTACCGGATTTTTATTCTTTGTTACCAAAACCTCATCAGTATCTATCTCACGCTTTCCTTTATCCTTCACAAAAAAAGTAATAATTATTAATATGTATAAAATTTTAATAACAAGAGTAATAAATAAATTCTTAAAAATAAAACAGATTATGTATTTACCACGTCATCTTTTTTGAAAACCATTTCAGTGCCACTCTCCGAATCAAAAACATAAAGTTCAAAGGTTTTCAAATCAATCATTGTAAAAACCAAGTAAGGTTCGTTCTCCAAAGGCACCTCCTCAACCAGTTTAAGCCATCCATCTTTGAAACAACAACAATGGGAAGATGCTTCCAACTTGACATTCCAAAATCTTTGTCCAACATACACCCTTGCGATCTCACCCTTGTAGTTTTTGCCATAAAAGTTGTTCCAAAATTTATCAGGCATAAGCTATAAAAAAATTCAAAAACTCATTAGTAGACAATTACAAAAAAATGAAAATAGTTGTTAAAAACGAGTCCTGAACTAATATAAATTCACTTACAGTCATATATGGTACATCATTTATTTGTGCTGTAAAATAAGAGTTTTGGCAGACAAATTCTTTGAAGCATGAAACATTGAATGTGTATGGCCCAGTGGCTGTTATCAATACTCCATCTTTAGATTTCAAATCATTTTCTCGAACCAACATAATCCATCCGTCAGTAAATATAGGTTCTCCATTTCTCTTTCTGATCCTTACACACCTTAAACTGTTACCATCTCTTATTTTTATTGTTTTACCATAGGGGACTTTATCTCCCCACAAATTAGTTGCAAAGTCAGATGGTATAGTCTAATAAAACAATAGAAAACATAAAGCAATAGCAAACATGTGAGATGATAATGTCAAATAACAATATCACATTACCACGAAAGGAAAAAAAAACATACCAAAACTACAGGTTCGTCTCCAATAAATGTTAAGAATGAAGGAGGTATCTTCATTGGATCCATTTTGGCACCGAATTTATGTAGGTTGAGGTTTTCTTTTGGAGGTATCTTCGTCTAATAAAGCATAAATACGTAAAACTTAAATAATAATTCAAATAAATAATAATCTTCACAGAATGAAAATTCATATAACAGTTCATAGAAACATCACGATGAGAATTCAGCATAAAAACATCACCATTATCAAGCCTAACCCTAAAAAGCATCATTTTAACCAGAAATCTTATATCAAATACCAAAAAGTGTCAAATTTCTAAAAAACCAGGGCATTAATCAAGCACAAACAATCAAAATCTCCGTTTCAGGGTTTCAAATGAAAATCAACAACCACTAACAAAACATTTAGTGTTTGATCAGTATCAAGGATTTAGGGTTTAATGAAAAACGAAACATAAAGTAAACATTAGTTAGATAGAAAAACAAGTCAAGAAAACAAAATGAAACACAAACGATTGAAGTTCCGGTCATCATTATTTTGTTTTCCGACACTTAGATTCTCATTATTTAACATTATTAAACAAATAAAACTATGAAATCTGTGAAAAAACAAGAAATCAGTTCAAAAAAAAAGTTACCGAATGCAGAGATTTCTGATAACTGTTAGTTGATAACCGTCTCGTGAGTGTAATCGTGAAATCGCGTCTCTGGATGTTAAAGAAGATACGGAATTCAGAGATTCTAGGGTTTGTCTGGATGTTGAAGAATATACGGAATGCAGAGATTTAGTGGTGAGAGTGTTTTTGGGAGTGTTGAAGAACCCTAGGGGGAAGCGAGTAAAAGTCTCGTGTGTCTTTTCAGTTGTGTGAGTGTTGTTAGTGTTAAAGTCTTTGGATCAGTTTCAACCCTTGGATCATCCAAACAAATAAAACCCACCCACATATAATCGGATCCTTTTTTTTATGTTTCCCCCAAAAAAAATTAGTGTTTAATTTATAATAAATCATATAAAAAAATTTCTTTTGCAAATATAAAAAAATTAGGTTTTTTTACTTTTACTTTTCAAATCATATGGCTAGAGTTTCACTCAACCCTATGTTGGGAACTTGCAGTCCAACTTCCCAAGATAGGGTTGAGTGAAGCTCTACCCATATGATTTGAAAAGTAAAAGTAAAAAAATTATGTGTGATGAGCGTGTACGGTTAAAGAGAGGAAAAATTCAATAAACATATTCGAACCCTATCTAGGAACCGTCTTTTCTGAGGTATGTAACCCGTTATTTACTGTTAAATTTGGCAATCTAGGTCGTTTTGCGACATGAGTAGTTTGATTTGGGGTGTTCAACTGTTCAAGAATAATTCAGTTGTAGTGATGGAAATATCATTATTCATTAAAGTTTATTTGTAATATGATCGTACAACCATTAAAAGTTCAACTTCCTAACACTACTCGCTTAAATGTCCTAAGTAATTCAATTTCTGTTTTTTTTTTCTTCTTGGTAAGGTTTGCCAAACATGGGTCTTAGCATGAAGAGTTATCAGGTTATAAATCATAAAAAAAACTTTTATAGATATAGATTTTTTTTAACACAGCCCATAACCCGTGAAGCTCACGGGTATATAACCTAGAAATGATTTTTTGCGGTTACATATATAATGTTGTTGGTTCGGTCTATCTGACGAGCAAATCGTTTTCATACTATTTTATCTAGAAATATATTTTAAAAATATATGACATATGAATATATTTCGCTACCCATATCTCTTCAAGCTATGATCAAAGTTGATTTTTGTTACTCAAGCACAGGTTACATATCTGCCTCGACACGTCTATATGGAATCATACAAAAAAATTGCTTTTATAGATATAGATTTTTTTAACACAACGCATAACCCGTGAAACTCACTGGTATATAACATTAAGCGTGGGAGGGTATAAATAGGAGACATTAAGCGTCACGTTAGCAAGGCGGCACGGTAAGAAAAACACGTGGTAGAAAGGACGTTAAAGTGGTGTTAGTATCAAGAGGTTATCCAATTATAAGAAATCAAATATATAAAATTCTTTTGTAAATATAAATTTTTATAAAACAACCCATAACCCGTGAAATCACGGGTATATAACCTAGTGTGTGTATAAAGAAGAAGAAGAGAGGCACGGCAACAGGGGCGGATCTAGTGTATAACAAGGGGTAATGCCCGCTACCCCTTGGCGCTCCGGCGGTAGTGTAAAATTAGTGTAAATTTTGGAAAAATTTGACGTTTTTTCTATTTCGTTACCGCTTATTTATAAAACGTTACCGCTTGGCGCAAATCCTAGATCAGCCACTGCACGGCAACGTCGTCTTGGGGAGGACGTTCACGACGCCGACGTCCCTGTGGAAACGGTGTGCAGGTGCGGCGACGTGGCTCGACGGGGTGGGGACGTCCCCTGTACCGAGTAGCCTAATATCGGGAAATTTAGAAGCAAATTTGTAATCTAGGATTTTAAATAAATCATGAAACGTATAAACTAAAGTAAACAAATAAATAACTTCCAAAAATTCATAACTTACAAGGAGTTGCAAATATAACTATTGGAATTAATTAGAAACGAGATTGAAATTCAGAAATGATTAAAGTAAAATAAATGTTATCTGGATTATGTTAAACATACCCTTTATATTGTTTTTTACTGAATGCACTCTCCTCCCCGTAATCACACTCATTATCTTTATTTTTATTCATGTCATACTGGCACGTTCAACATATAAGAAGCTATATTTAAGATCACCCTACGTAATACTAGGAGATGTTCACTAGTTATTGAGCCCCTTTGACATGAACCCCTTTGACATCATGTTTTAACGTCTCTTTTGTTGTTAAACTACATATTTGAACCCCAATCAATTTCTTCTTATTCGCAAACAAATGGTCCCTTTTGGTGACCTAAAACAATGGCCTTTAGGTCCGTCCATGACTACCATGGTTCAACTATAAGATCTATGTTATTAGTAGTTCAGATGGGTGCAACTTACTTTGTCTTTTTGAGTTCAATACTATTCTTATGAATTAGTAGTAGTACTTAGTAGAATTGAAGTATGTTTAAAACCAAAAGATGTAGCTCAGTGAAAGAATAGCGGTATAACTCATTCTATGTTTTGGTTATCATAAAACTTCAAATATAGCTCGATATACTATGTTTTGATTATCATAAAACTTCAAATATAGCTCAATCCATGATTCATATGGTCTCATCAACCTTTCAAGTGGCCTCTTTCCCTAAATTATTATGTACCACTCAGTGACGGAGCTTGAACTTTTAAATAGGGGTCAGAATTTTTAAAGAAAGATGGGAGGGGGGGGGGGGGTATATATCAATTTTTGGAAGTTTTCAAACACTACAAAGCGAAAAACAAGAGAGGACCCCCTAGCCCAAACAATTAATATCGTCATCATCATATTTCGACCTAAATGACGATCCGTATAGAATAGATTTAGAAAGCTTTAAAACTAGTTTTTTAAGTATATACTCATTAATCCTCGATGTATTTTACATTCAAGTAAAAACAAAGGCAAAATACATAATAACTTAAGAAAATTCAAAGAAGTTTCTATTGGAGGTCAAACTAGCCGCAAATTAATTGCAACTTTAAGACTATTGCGAAAAAGCATCTATTCTCAACAAACATAGCTCGACTCGAAAGCTCACTCATGATACGGTTGCAGACATTGGTTTTGTTGCCTTATTTGGATCAGAATATTCGATTTTGAATATATTTTTTCTCAACGACCGAAAACCAAATGATATTGAGAGTCTGTAAATCAAACCGGTTTCAATATATCCAATAACTAAACCTAAAACCGAATTCACAAATGTATCGGTTTACATTTCAGAACGGTCTTTCTAGTTAAGGATGCGCTTCGGTTTACAGTGGCTTTTTTCCGGTTTTTTGCACACCTCCATAAGTGGTCCTTGTGCGAGTGGCGGCAGCAGTGGTCACCCATATCTTCTAGTAAATTTCTAAAACGTGTCTTAAAAGTTAAATATGAGGTTACAAATTCGTTCGGTGTTAACAAGGCTGTTAATTTTTATCTTTCAGGGTTGTTAAACGTGATCCTGAGCAAGAACCGTTCAGTGGTGTCGGTGCAAAGGTGTGATGAGAGCATTAGTGGTTAGGGGTGAGAGCACGATGGAAAATTGAAAATGCTCGCGGGAGACCTAAAGGTGGTTGTAAAATCCAATTTTACCATTCAATTACTTCATTTTCCTTCAACCCATCAAGACCCATAAGCATATACATACAAAGATAACCCGTTTGACCCAAAAGAAAATTTTACAAATAGGATATCCCCATGGTAGTACAACACATGCATGGTATCTGGCTCGACCCAACAATCCAGATGGGATGTCTTGATTCTTTCTGGATCGGTAAAAACAGGTAAATCCAGATTTCCAATCTGAACCATGATACTAGTCGAAGCTTGAAGAATAAGCTGTTTTTTGCCTTGTTAGACTATGGGGTATGGGGCTTGGGTTGGGGCGTGGGTTGGCTGAAAACGCCCAAGCCACCACCCCGGGGGCTTGGGTTGGGGCGTGGGTTTGGGCGTGGCCCTTGGGGCTTGGGTTTGAAGCCGGGCGTGGGGCGGGCTAGCAAGGTGACATGGCGGGCTCTCAATGGCCAAACCAAACTCATGCCTCCAACCCAAGCCCCACCATACCCCATGGGCATGGGTTTGGGTTTGTTTTCCACGTGTCAACTCATGCCCCCAAACCCACGCCCACCATACCCCATAGCCTTATCAGACAAATTAACTTTAAGCCAAACACGCCACAATCTATAACTTACCAATCACGAGCACTAGATAGATCAATAAAAACCTACAGATCTTTTACGAACAAGCAAACATACTGATCAAGCCAAAGTTAGGAAACCAGTTTCTTTATCATGCAACATCCATGTATCGTATCAACCACCTGCATCCTTATAAGTAGAGGTTGCAAATTCACACATTTATGGTTTCTACTTGGGTCATGCTATAACGGGACAAGGGGCTGAAATTTATAAAGTTGGTTATAACGGAAGACAGATAGGTCATGAGGGTTGAAAAAGTAGTCAAAATGCACTACATCATGTAAAGCACTCGGTATAATTATATATAGTTTACTTAACCATCTGCTTTGACTCGGTCCTGTAATATCCACCTTATACCCAACCTGAATATCCCGTTTTGACCCGTTCTATAAATTTACCAAATTTTGACCATCTACGAAACAGAAGAAAATCAAAGGGAATGAAGAAGGGGGTATTTTAGTCATTTAACATCGATGAGAATAAACAAGTCTAGGGGCAATCCATAAACTTGAACAAACAACAAGGACAATTTTTGTAGTTTATTCTTAAAATAAATAATATACATTTGTTTCAGACTCTATAGGTGACAATTTCGATCAACTTAAGTTCTAATGGGTCAGTTAGGGTATATACTTAACGGGTCGAAAAATAGCTAAAGAGGGGCAAATAAAAAATCGCCCCCAACTCGTATTATCAATGTATAAATCCTTTTAACAAAATATTGACACGGTTATAGTTGGTGGCGGAGCTTGGACGAAAAGTAGGGGCCGGACTCTTAAAAATCCCAATATTTTACACTACAAAAAAATTTCAAAGAAAAATCGGTAACGAGGAGCGCCTTGGGCCGCCATAAAGATTCCCCCATGATTATAGCTTATTGGAAAAAAAAATAATGTTTCAACAAGGAGTTTCAGGCCAACCCAAACGAATCTGTACCAAAAACTACATTTAACGCAGAGACAAGGACAAATAACTGGTTCCTAAGAAAGTACTCAGTATCTCAGCATATATAAAGTAGCTTTAGTATGGTAGAAACTTAAATTCTAGACATGGAGATTTGTAGTTATAATGACTTAATGAGACTTAAAAGGACAAAAAGTACCTGAATTATGGAAAAATACACGAAAACTATAAAAGTCCCAGGCTGCACAGGGTGACCTCCACAACCTGCTTGCTTTTCATACTGCAGTGACAGTTGCAGATATTGGTCACAAAAATTCAAGATCATAAACCTTGCATTTTCCACACAATTAAATTTAAAAAGCACAGAAAAAAATAGCAATGGCAACCATGCAAAATAAAAAAATTCTTATCTATGACCCAATTTAATCATCAAAGATGAATCGTCTCAATCCAAGTATCCCTCACTTCTACTTCATGTGGTTCAAAAACTTATCAACGTACTACAAATACTTGCAGGTTAAAAATAAAAAGTAATCCCAATTCCCAAAGTGATGCAGTAAATATGGAATTTCAAAGACAAACAAAACATAAAATAGCGCCCGCTATTTCATCGCTATCACTACGTAGTGTATAGATAGCTTGTCGCTATCGTCTGCTATTCGCCATTAATAACTATGCATCCCGTCCAAAAAAATTTAAGATTTATCCCTACCCATCCCATTACACGTCCCCTACTCCCCTATGTAGTCAAAATGCAACCCAAACGCAAGGCGAGCTTCTTCAACATGCGGGGTGAAGCAAATAGAGCATGTCACCCTACAAAGTTAAACTAGGTCGGGCCTTGTCTTATTACTTATTAGCCACTGGATCTTTCCAAACTTCTCTGCAACACTTAAGTCCACTAATTTCAACTTTAGCTCCGATACTCGCAGCATTCGAAACGACTTAAGGAAAAACTCGAAGGCAGGCTTTTTGCGCAGTTAACCACCTCGCCTATCCTGAAGTTACGTGTTTCAAATTTTCCGAGTTTACTTTTTCTACCATCCCTAATGCCTAAACCTCGACCCCTAAACTCTACTTTTTATTACTCTATATTTCTAACAAGAAAATTGATAAACAAAAAAAAAACTAATTGAAAAAACAATCATGTATGGAAACTAAAAGTTCCTCATTATAAAAGAAACAACTCTTAACCCCTTACTACTAATAATTACACCAATTCGTATCGTACTCACCCCCAAATCACCATTTTCGTCTACACAGTGTTGCTTTTAAATCCGCTTAACAACGTTGATTTACCGCATGCTTTTCTCCCCTTCGTACAAGATATTTCCTACGATTTAAGATGTAGGCTCTCCAAAGGTAAACAACATCGCCTAAACCTCGACCACTAATCTCTATTTATTACCAATTTACCATTCACTAACTTGTTTAACAAGATTTTTGATAAACAAGAAGACTAAGAACAAGGAAACCCAACTCATAGAGAGAGAAAACTAACAATTCATCACTTGTTAAAATAATAAAACTTTAAATCACTAATTAAGTTTAGAAACTACTCGTCTCGAATCACATAGGTTTGTGAAGCTTAAAATAAGATCTCAGGTTGCTTTTAGACAAAAAAACCCAACTAGAATAAACTCAAAACTATTCAAACACGATAAAATAACTATTGAAGTTTTTAAGCAATCATTAATCCTTTAAGAAATTCCATGTTATTATGACGTTACCTTGAAATAGCACAATTTCTGATAATAAACTCCGTCAATGAAAAGCTAAGAACGCCAAACTCCATGCTACACCGACAATTTCTTGCAAACACAATACAAAGATTAAAAAAACTATAAAGCACAATATAAGAAGATTAAGAAGAAATTTATATGGAATAAAATACAATTCATGAACTGTTTTACAGTAACCAACTAAAATATGTTACATACACAAGTCCCAAAAGAACAACTGATAAAAAGTATCATCTTGCACAAAGAAGTCAACCTGCTATGTATCAAGTTGAGAGTTAAAGCAGAAGTCAACTCCTAGATGATGAAGAGTGCCTGCTAAAAAGCAGCATTGATGATAATCACCTCAAACCAGTGTTGCCAATGCCACCTCAGCACATGGACTCTCAAATCAACAATGTCAAATTTTTAGTACATCGTAAATTTGAATCGGATATCTAAACTCTTTATCCTATCCAAATAAGCCACCTGTCCCAAATTCAGCTTGTTGCAGCTCCTTCCTGCGTTGCTCCTCTAAAGGATCGGGACTTTTCATTACCCTCCGTGTACGCCTGAAATAGCCAAATAAACAATTCCAGAACATTAAGACTAGTTTATGTACTAAATGCATGGAGAGATAACCAATTTTTGTAAAAATTGTTTTATGGGTAAAACAGTTTCACTTTCCTAAAACATAGACGTGAAAATAACCATTTTAGGCAACACCCACTTACCCAATACAGATGCACACGCACACATAAATATATATAAGGTTATCTTGAGAACGCTAAATATTGCGAGAACCGTGAGAACTAATGAAAAACCGCAAGAACTCAATTAAAAACAATTCAAATTCATTTTTTACACTTATCATTATTATTCTAATACAATATTAAGAAATTAAATTAAGAAGTTTAAAATTACATGTATTCGTAAATAAGAAAAATTTACACGTGTAAGTTTGCCATTTACACATGTGTAAATTAGTTGTATTTACACATGTAAAAAATCTATCAAGAGTGATTTTGAGAGGAGATGAATTATTTAAAGAGTAAATTCTTTTTTTAATGTAGTAGTTTAGTATAATGAGTTTTGTATTAAAAATGTTTTTTATTGGTTTCTCATTCGTTCTCACGGTTCTCGCAATATTTAGCGTTCTCAAGATAACCCTCCCATATATATATATGAATGTATGTATGTGTGTGTTTGTGTGTGTAAAATTTTGTTAGCTAGAAAACAAGTATAATATTGGTTACCCAAAGTGCAACTAACTTAGAAGTCAATAACCTTAAATATAAAAAAAATCCAAATTTTTTGTACCTTCTTAGGAGAAAAAAAAACTAATATTAGCCATTCATTTGCATATCAAAGTTCTGAAATCTACAGCTAAAATACCTGTCTTGAGCATGCTGAGCTGGAAACGTCGGCATAAAATCTTTAGACTTTGGAAGCGGAACTTCACGGAACCACTCATGGTTTAAAGCTTCCTCAGCAGTTATCCTCTGGGAGTATTTCAGACATTTAAAATATATATATATATATATTACATGTCATGTTCATATAAAAACATGAAACCTCATAATCACATAAAGTTATCCAATTACAAAATAATACCTTCTCGGGATCATATGTTAGAAGTTTATTCAACAAATCAAATCCAGCATCAGACAGAACAGGAGATCCAGTAAAAGACGTAGCCGGGAATTTCCTCCGCAATAAATTATACCTACAAAAAATGTAAAATAGTAAATAAAACCAAGGGAATTGAAAACGTAAATAATGTTGTCGCCAACAGAAGCTAGAAAGCCAGACCAGAAAATCACCCAAAGCTGGAAGCCTGGGAAAACATTAGCAAAATAAGAAAATGTGAACTTTTTATTTCATTGATGAATAAATTCACGAAAGTTCACACTTACTGGTGCTTGACAAAGTTCACCTTGACTCCGGGAAGTGTAGAGTATCCGGGCCAAATAGTCTCGTTCGGCGTGCCAAGTGTTTTAAATATCTGTAATTATAAGAGTCCAAAGTGACCAAGTGTTAATGATAATACAGTAAAATACAACTCCTTGGCTAAGCAGTTAATGTGGTAAAAAATCGGATATCGGTCAAGGATCGATATTTGAGGTATCGGTTATCGGGGTGGGATATTGGTAATTTTAATATAATATAGAATTTATATATATAGCAATTAACACTAACAATTCAGTATACTCACCTACCATTAACAAATTAACCTTTTGCAACTAGCAAAACATGTAACAATTGTAGCAAGTAGGAACTGATTAAGACTTAAAACACTAATAGCAGCAATAAGAAGAAAGACGAATGGTAGAACTAAGAAGAAAGGTACTGATAACAGAAAAATCAGCGATATACCGGTCAACATGCCGATAATACTGGTACTGATATTCTGATATTCTGACCGATATTTGACACCGATATTTTACATGGGGACTGATAACCGATATTAACTGCATAGTTCCTTAGTCAACTTACCTTGTCAAGCTGGTCAAACTCTGTTTTCCCATTGAATAACGGTTGCTTAGATAACAGTTCGGCCATGATACAACCCAACGACCACATGTCAATTGCAGTAGAATATAGTTTTGTTCCCAGCAGAAGCTCTGGTGCCCTAAAAAGGTATTAAACCACCAAATAAGATTACAAAAGAAAACATATCATCCGCTATAATAGAAGGATGCCAATATCAATCATATTATCTGACGATTGAAATGAAATCAGAAAAGCAAATACATCTTGCCATAAAAGAATAGTTACGAGATAAAGTTCGCAAATGGTATTTAAACATAATAAAAGAAATATTGCACAAGTGCTGGCTGCTCACCTGTACCAAAGAGTAACCACCAAATGAGTATATGGTTTTAGAGGACTTCCATATTGACGAGACAATCCAAAGTCACAGATCTTCAGTTCACCTCGATTGTTCAAAAGTAAATTTGAGGTTTTCAAATCCCGGTGAAGAACCCAATTGTCATGAAGGTATTTTGTTCCCTCAAATAGCTGAAGCATGAGGCATTTAACTTCACTCTGGCTAAACGGCTGTTTCATCGTCTCCATTAGTGCTTTAAGATCATGTTCCATGTATTCCATTACCATAAAAATACTATCAAGATTGCTCCCAACAACAACTTCCTTCACATCCACAATTGACGGATGATGAAACGAAAGAAGAATGTTTATTTCCCTTAAAGAAGTCAAAGGAAACCCTTCTCTTTCTTTCTCCATTTTTACCTTTTTTAAAGCTACAATTTCTCCTGTCTTTTTATCTTTAGCCCTGTAAACAACCCCATAAGTCCCTTCATCTATCTTGTTCAGTCTCTCAAACTCATCAACGCTTCTACAACCTTGCAGCATATTCACACTTCTTGACGGGGGACCACCAGCCTCGGGTGTACCGGGAGATTCATCTCCATTCTCCGAATCAGACTCTGATAATAAGCTCCGATCAGTACCATCTTTTTTCGGCTCATCATCTATATCCATATATTCCTTCCTCTCCAAGTCATTATCAGAAAGATCATTCATACTTGCGTCACCCGATGTGGATGATCGTCCTCTGATTTGTTCAGAGCTTTCTCTATAATGCTCCCCAATCTCTGGACTTGATGACCGCTTTCTTGATCTATATTCAACAGACCCATGTAACGATTCTTTCTTCTGCTGGACCCTGTCATCATCAGAAAGTTCACCTTCATCAGATGGAGAATTGGCATCGGCCCACCGAGAGGATCTTATTGTCCGTGTGGGCACGTAATCATCTTCTGGTGGCCCTACATCCTGATTGTACCCAAGGTGCTCTTCCTGTGCAGAAGAAGATAAACCAACATGCGGTTCAATTCCAGGAGAATCATGCTTCGCATTACGGGGTTCAAATCCAGGAGAATCATGCTTGCCAGTATCAATTGGAGTATTACCTGAAGACTGAACCTTATTACTTTCTACAGGGGATTTTTGCGCAATAGCTGTAGGAACTATAGGTGATCGACGGTAGGATTTAGGCAATGGAGGAGGAGGGGGTAGAACAACATTCGCTGGTGAAGATCTAGTCACTGATGAATTACTAGCTTCCTTATCATCTCTATCCCAAACAATAGGTGAAAATTTCCTCTTTTTACTACTATTAGACTGAGAACAGTTTTCCATCTTTAAACCCTCATTATTCTTAAAATTTATTTCCGACTCAACAGCTTCGTCAGACCCACTGTCACTAGACAACTCACCAGGTTCTCGATCCCCAACTCTGAGGCGGTGATCGCCTGAAGAATTCCTAGAAGCGGAACGGTAACTTCCACCGTTCACCAACTCTCGATCTTTACCATCCCTATGCCTAACCCTAGCCCGAACCTGATTCTTACCCCTGTCCCTGTCATAACCCGGGTTGTGGTTATTCCCATTCTTTAACCGATCATACTCCCCTTTCGAATACGGCAATTCCCTTTTGGAAACATCATAATCCGATTCACGCTCCCTAAACTCATTGTCACGGTATCCCCCATGTCTTCCTGCCGCCATATACTTGCTCATGTATAACAACAGAACAATATATCACCCCTCTAAAACCCTAACCCCCAAAATCAATAAACTTTCAAACCTTATCAAGTAATTCTACCTCAACATGCACAGATTGATAAATAACGATAAAAATTATCAAACAAAACGATGCAAAATCAACGTATAACTGAACCGAGAGCCTCAATTTTACCAAATCAGTATCAATTTCAAAACCCTAGAAATCGAACGTTATGATAAAAGAGGGGAAACAGGAAATTAAACCTAGAAGCTTCTACACCGATGAATAACGATACAAAATTCAATGAAAACGATGTGAAATCAACATATAAGTGAGCCAAAAGCCTCAATTTTATCAAATCAGGATGAATTTCAAAACCCTAGAAATCGAATAATATGATAAAAAAAGAGGGGATTAAACCTAGAAGCTTCTAGACATCGGGTAGTTTGCTGTGTTTTCTTCCGTGTGAGATCACCGGAAACTTACCGGCGGTGGCACAAGTGGCGGCAGAACTCGGTGGTTTGTGGAGATTTGAGAGTAGAAGAGATACGAACCTTCGGGTTTGAAAGGAGAAATATCCCTCTTGTTTGTATATAGCGTGATGGCCTATAGATTTTTTTTTAGATTATTTTTTATCAGGCTCCCCTAAGTTTTATTTATTTATACCCTTTTTGAGTTTTAGGAGTTGTTTGGTAATATTATGTAGGGATGAGGAAATGATACCGATTACATTTTTTTATCGACTTTTGATATTTTCGGTACTGGTCCTGTGTGGTAGCGGTTTGGTACCGGTATTTATCAGATTTTACACTCAAATAACGGTACCGAACCGTACCGGGTATATTCGGTACCGATACCCACTTTTGGTGTTTATAATCCTGTAACAACACCTTTAACTTCAAAAGAAGAATGGCAAATAGAGATGAAGGTATTTCTTTTTATTAAATAATAGTTATTGTTATATTTAAATAATCTTGTAGTTTTTTTATAATATTTTTTACACGGTCCAACAAATAGGTAGAAGCTTTGAGAAGTGCGCCACTCTCTTACCCGTAGTTTTGTATTCAGTTGTTTAAGGGATCTGCTTCGAATGACTTTGACAATTGGGGGCCATCTTCTATACATCCTCATTTTCTATATCTCCTTATCCTTCTGAGGAAGTGTTTGGCCACTATTTAAATGGTATTAAGGATATCGAATGCACTTAGATGGAACCACTGACTCAAGGTGTTAGTAACGAGTCATCGGTTTGGTTTAAAAAAAAGAGGGTAGAAATGGAAAGATAAGGCAAACATTTTAGATTTAAAGCTAATAAACGTTACCAAGGTGGCAAATGTGTTAACTGTTAAGATAAACACAATCTTTCTAATGATGTGGATGCATGCATGGAAAAGTTGGAGACGTTGGGACGGGGGGAGTTAGATGCGAAATATCAAACATCGCTTTTGTTTTTTGGTGAAAGTGTTGATATTAGAAAAGTGTGGTTATAACTTAGCCCGCAGAGTTGTGAGCTATGGGTTAAGAATGCAGATTTTGGTATTTTTATGACAGATGTCATATAGATTCAGATAGGAATGGCAATCGAACTCGAAAACACACACATTTGGGATGGGTAATGGGGGTTTGGGTTTAGTCTTTAGGGAGGAAGGTATGATAGCTGTAACGCCCAGCGTCCCTAAACTTTAGGATCTTGTCAAGATTAGTCCCTGAGATTTAACTCGTTGGCTATTTTAGTCCTAATCTATGTTGGATTGTCTATTTTTTGGGAATGTCTAAGTCTACGTTGGAAATGCCTAATTCTATATGATTTGAATGTCTAAATCTATGCTTGAATGCCTATCTGGAATGCCTAATGTGGGAATGTCTATATACTTGGAATGCCTAAATCTACGTGTGGAATGTCTAAATGGAATGCCTAAAGCTACGTTTGGAATGTCTAAATCTATGTTGGAATGCCTAAATCTATTTGGTGCTTGACTCCTTAGACTCGTAAAACTTAATTCTTGGTTGAACGAGAGACTGGAGCCTTGTCACTGGCGGAATCTATTAATCTTGATGTGTATGTTATCATCTAGTTATTCTATTACTCAACAATACGCAACGCTTAATCTAACTCGCGAAAACAATCAAAGACTGGAATACGGAAAGATTGGGTTGGCCAGAGTGGCCATCCGATCGGACTGCCATCCGATCGGATTGTCACCATAACGGATGACCACTCGATCGGACAGCCGTCCGATCGGACTGCCACCCGAACCAACCACACCTTCCCTCCTCGGCTCTTTCACACTATAAATAGACCTGTCACATCACCTTTTCAGTGATGTGACAGCTCTGCTCGACCAAGATACACGCACACGTCCTTTTTCTTCATTCTCTCATCGATTTCGGTACGTTTTAGGCTAGATATTTGTACTTTTTGATCTACACATCATCCTCTACGTGATTCTCACTTGAAATCACAATTTTCACCGTGAAATCTCTCAGATATGAGTTCTTGAGGGTGATGTCATCATGGTGGTTTGTACAAACTGCCATGTGATGTCATTCTAAGCAAGATTCAGCTCTGATCTAAGGTATTTCATGCGTTTTTACATAAAATTTAAGCTAAATCTATGCTTTCATATAAAATTTGAGATGTTCTTCGTCTTTCTTCAACTTTCGCCTTACTTTGGTAGAAACCGGATCTAAACAGACTGTGGGCTTGATGCATAGCCTAAAGTCGGCTTGGAATCTAAGTTTTAACGGAGAAGACGAGCATGAGACGGATTCTGACATAAGTACGTTAAGGACAAACGACTGATTGGATAGGGGTGATTCCCACCCGATCAGGACGGCCTTGTACTAACGAGTTTACTGATTGTCACAGTACGTGTCGTGCCGTCACCGTTAAACTAGAAACTTAGAATTTTTACAAAATTGGTAAACAGGAATGAGGGTCGCCCGATCGAGTGGCAGCCCGTTCGGACCGTCGTCCGATCGGGCAACCACCCTATTAGGTGACACTTGTCTTTTATCTTGAACTTTAAACACTTGATGACCTTTCAAAAACTTGGAAGTCCGATAGATCGGCAACCCGACCGGACAGCCGTCCGATCAGACAGCCGTCCAATTAAGACGACCAGGATATCTGCACTCGGATCAAGTGGCAATCCGATCGGATTACCATCGGAACGGACAGCCACCTAAGTCCCTTTGTTCATACACTTCACTCAAGTGGCGACCCGATCGGATGGCCATCCGATCGGGCAGCCCTCTCATCTCTTCATCAATATATGTCATCCGATCGACCGGCAATCCGATCGGATAACCTTCCGATCGGACAGCCATTCGATCCAGTGACTGTTCCAACACTTGTGAAATCTCGTTATCTTACCCGGCTCTTATCCTATTGTAATCTAATCAGGCTAACTCTAAAAGAGCTCCCTTTGATCCAATAACAGTTGCGACTGATAAGCAAACATTGTAATCTAATCAGCCATTCGATCCCCTTTTTACCTTAAACTTTTGGGGTGTAACATGTATTCTATCAAACTAAATACTTTTGGCAATCTATACTCTATCCTATGTGTTTGTGAAAACTTGTGCATTCTAGTATTCTATTTGTGTTATGTGACGTTTAATCCAGGGTGTTTAGTTCTGCCTTAACAATAGTAGCGCTATAGGGGGTGCACCTCTCCCATTATTCTTCGGGGGTATTATTAGGAGGATTTTAGTTTACCTTGAGTCTTGGGTAAACACTAAAGCATCGGGATACTTGGGCTATCACTGCGTGGACTGCGACACTAGCACGACTGAAATTATTTTTATTACTTACACTGTGGATATGAGTTGTTTTAATCTAGTATTCTATTATCAAACTTGTATACTCGCCAATACTTTTGTATTGATATTTTAATACATGTTGCAGGTTGATAGGTTGAGATGGATCATGGAAATCAAGCTAGGGGTATGCCTAGAAACGTCGCCTAGTGAACTTAGAAACTTTTGAATAATTTGAACAATCTTTGTTATGTTTTGTACTCGATGTCTGATGTTGGAATTTGATTTAGACAAATTTATGCATGAAATCAATTAACCTCTATCGTCACAATAGTGTTATGGAAATCTCATGAGCAATCTGAACGCCTAGTGCTCGCACCCCGATGTTTCCGCCATCGGTTGGGGTGTGACAGATTGGTATCAGAGCCATAACTATAGGGAATTAAGATAAGTAGGAATACTTGCCCTAGTCTATGGTTCTAGGAACTTGATTCTTACGTGTTGTTTAAGACTTATGCATTCTACCGTATTTGCTTCCTAGCAGCACATGTTCCTATTAAACCTTACATGCCTTTCCTAAGGCTGATACAATGTACACTTTATACTTTAAAAACGCTGTTAACCAGTGTTTGTATTTTGCACGAGGTTTGCCCACAGGATAGGAGTGACACCCGAACCTTGATGGGAAATCTCCATATTGTTCTAGTAGGTCTTATATGCGGATAAGTACCAACGTTATTTAAGGGTACGATGTTGTCAAGTTAGAGGTGAAACTCAGACCTTGATAATTGGTCCCACTCTTTGATGATTTTTATGTCTCGCCAAAGTCTCGTGACTTCCGATCAATTGGGTACGTGAAATGACCAAAAGGACGAATATCGTAGGCCTAACATCGATGACGTATTTGTCTAAGTAAGTCGGGACACGCTACCTCAATTCGAAAGGGGTTCGAATCACTTTGGTTAGTCGCCGTTCCTCTACCCGGAACAATCTTGTGTTTTATAAGCCTATCTTGCTTTTATGTTATCTCGATTTCTTATGAATGTGGTTTTATCTATGCGGTTTTGAACTTGATTCTTCGTTTGTTTTGAAATACTTTTACACAAATTTGCACGTTGTCCGCTGATGTGTGTAAAATGCAACATATAAATTACATCAAATGAGGCATAAAACTAACCCTTTTTTAGTACTAATATTGGAAAAAGAGTGTTTTTGTCTTCCTTTTGTATTTTCAGGATTAAATGAGCTCAAAAACGCAAAAGAAGCAAAAAGACAGCTAAATCCAACATAAATACAAGAAAAGGAACATTAGTGGACTGCCCGAACCCTCAACGACACCTTCCAAAGCAAAATAGAGAAAACAGAAGGCTGAACACGCCCCGTGCTCAGCCAGCACGGGGCCGTGCCCAAGAAGCAGCAGAAAAGACAAACCTATAGAAGCTTCTATTGCCCATCACGGGGCCGTGCTCAGCGGACACGGGGGCGTGTCGAAAGTACAGCAGGCGCATTTATTGTAATTGCGAATTACAATTAATGAGGAGAGAGAGTGTCAGACGGACACGGGGCCGTGTCCAGCGGACACGGGGCCGTGTCCAGCTCTCTGTTCAGCCTATAAATAGGAGTGCTTGGATTCATTTCATCTCATCCCTTGGCACACCACCTCTCTCACACTTCATCCACCACCCACCACCATCACAACACCATCATCCACCACCATCATCCATTGTCCATCATAGAGTGTGTGAGTCGTCTCGGGATCCAAGATTGATCGTAAGAGTTCTTGACAATCAAGGCCATGTTTGCCTAAGTCTCTTACATCACTTGGTGAAGACAAAGTGTCTAGTATAATACTTTTTATTTCTAATCTTTTGCACTTTTTATTTGGTTTTGTATTAATGACTTTAATAACTAGTTACTTATGTTGAAGGTGATCTTTCCTTATCGTTTGTCCGTGGTGTCTTGGCATTATTTTACTGTCTATATAAAATAAAGGATTTTCACCATTCATATCTCCACGGTCTATATGGAGGTATGTTGGCTACCTGGTAGGGGGTTAAGGGAACGGTTTGGTAAAGGTCTTGCCATTGTTCAGCGTTTAGAGGTCCTGCAATGGACCTGGGTCAAATTTAGTAGGACCTCCTTCAATACTTCACGGTATTGGATGGCGGGGGTCCAAACTCTTTGATCCCCTCATAAGTTAACTACTATTAATACTATAACCCGGCTATTTAGGACTGTATCCCTGCTGACTCAGACTACTTAGCCGAGGGTAACGTCACCGCCAAAAGCGGGGCCTACCACAATACTGCATTAATAACTTAATTCATTATCTTCCAATAATCCACCCCTTTAGGATTGTATCCCTGCTGACTCAAACTACTGGGGTGAGGGTAACGTCACCTTCAAAAGAGGGGCCTACTACAATAACTAAGATAATCTCTTAATTATGTGCAAAAGTGCGGAAATAATCAAAGGTTATACTAGATACGAGTCGGAACCAAGTGATTCATCTTGTCTATCTGTTTTTATTTTATTTTTATTTTCAGCATTTTAGTTAGTTTTATTTGTCTTAGTTTAAAACTTTTTTTTCTAAACTTTTGTTTTGGTTAGACGTTGAGGATAAACCGGTATTAAAAGCTCTTGTGTCCTTGGACGACCTCGGTATCTTACCAACGCTATACTACACTCAACGATGGGTGCACTTGCCCATATGTGTGTTTAGTGTTAGTGAAATATCGTGTTTTATAAATTTAAAACTTGGCTAAAATAAGTGTTAAAAGGGGCTTAAAATATACACCTAATATATACGACACTTCGCACGCATCATCCGCAATCTAAAACGTAAATTCTAATCTCAGATCGAACTAAATTTATGAAGCCTTATTCTATGTGCAATCTATGTGGTAATCTTGATTGACTATCGTATTATGATGTGCTGTTGTGGGTATGAAACACTAAGATGACATGGAAGTACGAGACAGAAGTGGCATGTCCTAAGCATGGTGGATACGCCGCTGGTACTTCCTATATATAAGTGCTTCCTGCATGTTACCAACTTTTGTACCAAGTGCCATACGAGATTAGTGTTTGCAGACCAGTGTGGAAAGCCTATGTAATCCACGGAATGTCTATGCAATCTATGGAAAGCCTATGCAATCTATGAGCAGACTATGTAATCTATGAAAATTCTACTCCTGAAACCTATGAAAGTCTATGTAATCTATGTGAACTCTGAAGCTATTTATGTAGCATATGGAAAATCTACATGTGAACTATGTGTACCCTAGCATGTTCTATGTTAATCTATTGTGCTAATTTACTGAGTTAAACTATGTTGATTTATTGAGTTAATTTATGGTGATCTGCCAAGATAATCTATGAAATCTATTTGAGTAATCTATGTGGAACTATCTGGCAATCCATGGTATATGATGATGATGATGAGTGAACTGTTATGTTTGGTAATTGCGACACGTAACATGACACCGAGTACGGGGTAAGGCGATGTGCCCGAAGCGTGGTGGATACGCCGCTGGTACTTCCTATATATAAGCGTTTTTTTGGCATGTTGACCGAACTTCGTACAACGTGCCATGTGAAGGTTGTAAGATTGTGGTGTGAAATCTAGATTCTTTAGTCTATCATGCGTGTAACCTTTATTGTGGGAATTCGTAATCTAGACTTATACGATCCTCGTATTGGATCTGTAGATGTCGTCTCGAAAGCTATCCGACACTCTCAGGAAATCCAGGGAGAAGTCTCAGAAAAAGATGAGGTTGTTTATGGCCGACCAGATCGCTCGAGTCGTGCCAAAGATCGTCTCTGGCTCCAAGGATCAAACATCCTCCATCCGCTGTGGACTCTAAGACGGAGAAGTCGACGTCTACAAAGTTCAACTACAAACATTTCGTTTCTTGCAACCCTAAGTCTTTCACGGGCAGTGATGGGGTGACCGCAATGCTTGAGTGGTTTGACAGCATTGAGGTTACCTTCATCAACAGCGAGTGCCCAGAGCATTTGAAAACTAGGAGCACAACGGGAATGTTTCAAGGCAGAGCGCTGGAATGGTGGACAAATGAGAGGAACATCCGTACCAATGAAGAAGCCTATGCTCTTCCATGGGCCGAGGTACGAGAACTGATGATGTTTGAGTTCTGTCCTCCCCATGAGCAGTTGAAGCTTGAAGAAGAGTTCGGGCATTTGAAGCAAGTTGGTGATGACAACTTGGCGTATACTACCCGATTTAAACAGCTAAGTCTTATCGTTCCTCACTTGGTTTCGACTCCTAAGCGGATGATAACCAAGTACATCAACGGCCTACCACCTGCTATGCGTGATTCCATCGAAGCAGCTCAGCTAGAAACTATTGAGGAAGTCTACCATCTCGCAGCTAGTCTCAACAACAATCGTGTGCGTGATAAACAGTTTGCTACCCCTGCTCCTCCAAAGTCTGCAAATCAAGTCACTCAGCAGCCAAGTGGCAGCAAGAACAAGAAACGGAAAGCTCAGGGCTCGGGATGTAATGTTATTACTCCTGCTGCTAACTCTGCTGCTAAGCCTGCTCATGCTACTGCTAACCCTGCTGCCCCTGAAGCGAAGAAGCAATACACTAGGTCTTATCCCAAGTGTGCAACATGCAACTTTCATCATCCTACTACCTCTGCATGCCGATTGTGCACCATCTGTAACCGCTATGGTCACACGGCTCCCTATTGTCGTCAAGCTAATCCTGCTCCTCGGGCTCAGCAAGCTCCCGCTCCACCAGCTCAAGCAGCTCTTCCAGCTCCTCCTCTGCAGAACCCAGGGCCGATCAATGCCGTTCGTGCATGTTTTCAGTGTGGAGATACTACTCATCTCCGTAACTGTTGTCCCCAGCTGAACCAAGAGCAACAAGCAGCCGCTCGTGGACGAGCATTCAATCTCAATACTAATCAGGCTCGTAACAACAATGACGTGGTGAATGGTATGTTTCTCGTTAATAACCTCTATGCTTTGATCCTATTTGACACTGGTGCCGATAAGAGTTTTTTGTCCGTGGAATTCGAGTCTTTGATAAATTGTACACGCTCTAAGTTACCTGAGTCATTCTCTGTTGAGGTCGCCAATGGTAAGTCGATTCTTGTTAATTCTATCGTGCATGATTATTCCTTGATTCTTAACGATCACGTATTCCCTATTGATCTCATACCCATGCGTTTGGGTAGTTTTGATGTTATCATCGACATGGATTGGTTGCGTAAGAACCATGCCGAAATTGTGTGTCACGAGAAGCTTGTCCGTCTTCCTCTTCCGTCTGGTGATCTTTTACATGTCTATGGAGACCGACCTTCGAAAGGACTAAGGCTGATGTCATGCACACAGGCGAGCAGAAGTTTACGTAAACAGAACCCTGCCTTCTTGGCCCACGTGGTGGAACAAAAGGGCAAGGTGAAGAACATAAACGACTTTCCGGTTGTGTGTGATTTCCCCGATGTCTTTCCTGAGGATCTACCTGGTCTTCCTCCTCCCAGATCTGTTGATCTTCGCATTGATCTCGTACCTGGTGCGACTCCTGTCGCCAGGGCTCCTTACCGTCTTGCACCTTCCGAGATGCAAGAGTTATCCAGCCAGCTACAGGAACTACTCGATAAGGGTTTCATTCGTCCAAGTACCTCCCCGTGGGGTGCTCCTGTTTTATTTGTCAAAAAGAAGGATGGTTCGTTCCGTATGTGTATCGACTACCGTGAACTTAATAAGCTTACTGTGAAGAATCGTTATCCGTTACCCCGTATTGATGACCTATTTGACCAACTACAAGGCGCGTCCTATTTCTCTAAAATTGACCTACGGTCTGGATATCGTCAATTACGTGTCCTCGAAGATGATATTCCTAAAACTGCGTTTCATACTCGATATGGGCACTACGAGTTCGTAGTCATGCCTTTTGGCCTGACAAACGCACCTGCAGTGTTCATGGACTTTATGAACCGTGTTTGTAAACCCTATTTGGATCATTTTGTTATAGTCTTTATTGATGATATTCTCATTTATTCTAAGTCCAAAGCTGATCACGCTCACCGTCTATGTCTTATGCTTGAACTCCTACGTGGTGAACGCCTATATGCTAAATTTTCTAAGTGCGAGTTTTGGATTGATGAAGTGCAATTTCTTGGTCATATTGTTAGTAGTCAGGGTATTCATGTTGACCCTTCTAAGATCGAGGCAGTCAAGAATTGGTGTATGCCTAAGTCCGTATCTGAAGTACGTTCCTTTTTGGGATTGGTGGGTTATTACCGCCGGTTCATCGCATATTTTTCTAAAATCGCTGTTCCTCTTACTACTCTGTCCCAAAAGGAGAATGTAACAATCCTCAAGAAAACCGACACCCTTGAATATTTTCCGACACCCTAATATATTTCAAAATATCTCTATATGTCTTTAAATACACCCCATACGTGAAAACGGGCCCCGAATACCCTAAATATTAATAAAAATAATTAAAAATATGATTTTTGGTTTTAGGCGGGCTGCGTAAAGGATCCTTAACCCTTACGCGGGCCGCGTCAACTTAAAACTCAGGCGGGCTCCGGTGTCGCCACGTGTGTGTGTGCATGTTGGACCTACCCCATGACCCGGATCACCTATGCCCTAGTCCACCTACTACGCGGGCCACGTAGGCCCTGTCATTGTTTTACGCGGGCCGTGAGAAACCCAGAAATCAGCACTATATAAAGGAGGCTTCGGGTTTCAAATCAAACCGTTCACTTTCTTTCTGTATCTCGACTTTCTGAAGTAGTAGGCTTTATATTCAAGTATAATACCCCGTAATTAGTGAGGTTCTGCTCCGTTGTAAGTATTATAACCCCAGTTTCGTATTAGATACGCTGCCCGATTGATTTAGGGTTTCGTAACAACTGTCGTGGTTATGCCCGACGTAGTTGTTAGAATACCGTCTCGGGGAGGGTATCATTAATATTATCAAAGGGTTATTATACTGACCTATGTACATTTGTATAAATTATAGATTAATCCCAGAAAACCCTTACGCGAAGTCTAAGATAGCAATGTGAGTTTATCCGATTTTTGTTAAACTTTTTGTAATATTTTACAAAACCTTAAATGTTTTACAATGTGATTAAGCGGTGATTGAGTCTTTGTAGTTCTTCAATTACTGCCGGTATGTTGGGGTTTTGTATACAAAATGTGGAACACGTTACCATTGGACGACGAGTTAGCCAATGTGTAATATGACCCACTAGTCAGGATTGACAGTACTGAATGAGTAATTGTGTAGAAATAAACAATGTGATCGCTCTCAATACTGTGTTAATTGATAAAATATTTCTTGATTAAACTGGGATTCACTCACCAGTATTTCCCACTGACAAATGTTTTTAAAACGCGTTTCAGGTAACACAATGTGACAGCCAATTAGTAAAAAGCCAGCTGGAGAGCACTGAAGGCTTGGGAAAAATGTGGCTATAAAAGTTACCTAAAAGACGATGTTTTAAATTCAATAAAATAGGGTTTATCCCTATAAAAATATTGTAATAAGAAACTTGGGTTTTACCCATGTGATTATTAATATCAAATGGGGTGGTTTTACTCTGATAAACATTTCCTAACTACGGTTCTGATGTAATTTCCGCTACCAAATTAACAAACTAATACCACCAAAATTCTGAGTTCGTGTCCGCCCGTTCCCGGGACAGATAAGGGATCGGGGGTTGCGACAGGAGGTGGTATCAGAGCCTAGCCACTGGTCTAAGCCAAAGAAGTGTTCTGCTGACACTTAAATTCTAAATTTTGTGTTAGGAAATAATTTATGTGATTATGTGTTTTGTGTTATTTGACTATTTGTTAGTTTACAATATGAGTGATCAAGGACCCTCAGACATGTGTCGTCAGTTGTCTGATTCACCTAGGAGTGAAGGTACCTCTTCACAGCCTACCCTTTCTGGGTATTCTGCTAATCAGGAAGAAGGGATTTTTCCTTTAAAGCTCAGTCAGAGGAGCCATTCCTTCATAAAAAGAGAGGATGGTTCAGTAAGGAAGCATTTGCACGTAGGAAAAAAATGCGAAAGTTGCAACAGCAAAGAGTTCTAGCAGCTGCTAAGCGAAAGTCGGATGCCCATACACAGGATATGCTTAATAAAAGCCTAGTCAATTTCCATATCCTAGCTACAACTGCTGCTGACCCAAGTCTGGAACAACTAGTAGCCCCACAACCCTTACCTTTAATTCCCACTCAACCGATGGAGGTAGAAATGCATGATTTTAACCCTGAGGAGATACCTAGAATACCAGCCCCTAATCCTTTAGATCCAAATTATGATCCCTGGTTTGATGATCTTATGGATTATGTGCCACGTTATCACTTAAACGAAGAAACCTTGCCGAACTTAGCAGCATATCCAGGTTTGGACCCTCTAGATCCCTATTATGACAATGATGAATACATTAGGGAGATTTTGGAGAATCCATACCCTCAGGATCATCCAGTACCTCAGTACCCAGAGCCAATACCAGTACCTGCACCCCCAATGAGTGCAGAGAATTTGCAAGAACTCCGAAATTTTGGAGAAGAAATCATAGAAACTAGTGAAAGGATGATATACGTAGGAGAGCAACTCGTATGGAAATACGATGAGCGTCAGATGGGTTTCGGGGGAAATCCATACCAATGAAGGAGATGGTGAAGTTGGTAATAATAAATAAAATATATGTGTAATACTAATAAATCTATCGTAGTATAGACCACTTGATGGTTAACGAGGCATAATAGTATTGTAATTTTTCCTGTTTTAGTGTGTATTTGACGCATACTATATAGAAAAGAGTAAAGTCGCAATGTACGACGTTTTTGACCAATATGTGTATTATGTGGTTGTTACTTAAACTATTTAATTATTCTATTAATGATTGGTAAATGTTTAAAATTCAGATGGCCGACGAAGGAAATACCGGAAATCTGAATAAATGATAACCAAAGTAACATTAACTTGGTTAATGAGAATCCAAGCATCAATAACAATGGAAATCAAGTGGATAACAGTGCTATCCAACACATAGTCGCACAAGGAATAATAGATGCAATGCCATATATTATTCAAACGGTTAGGGAAGCCGATAATAAGAGTAAACATGATAGCAAGCGACCCTCTGAACCCGAAAACAGTGTAAACAATGGACCTGTACTTCAAATGCCCATTCCCAAAAGGAGAAGAACCGTGTCTTACGGTTGTTCTTATAAAGAATTCTGGTCTTGTAAACCAATGGAATTCTCAGGCAATGAAGGGGCCATTGCAACCCTACGCTGGATAGAGAAGACTGAGGCAGTCTTAAGAATAAGCAAGTGTGCTGAAGAAGATAAGATAATGTTTGCTTCTAATCTGTTTAAAAATTCAGCACTAGAATGGTGGAACACTATCCTCCAATCAAGATGAAGTGATAGAACTTACAATATGGAATGGGAGGAATTTAAGGACAAGGTAGAAAGGAAATTCTGCCCACCCAATGAAAAGGAACAGATAGCAAACAAATTCCTAAACCTTAAAATGACTGGTGTGGATAGTAAGGGATACACTAAATTATTCTTTGAATATGCTAGAATAGTGGCAACTCTTGCTTCACCGGAACCAGTGTTAATCTCCCGTTATATCTAGGGATTAATTGGAGAGATAAGACACGTAGTCAAGGCAACTTGACCTCAAACCATAGAAGAAGCTGTAGAACTAGCAAATACCTTGACAAATGAATTAGTCCGTACCCGATAAGAGGATCAAAGGAGGAACCTAACCCAGAAGCTCACACAAGAATTTCGTTCTGGAAATTTTAATCGTGGAAAAAATATAGGTTCTACCTCTACACCTTACTGTAAAAATTGCAAAATAAAACATTTAGGAAGATGCTCCATATACTGTAACTTTTGCAAAATATCGGGACACAAGGAAGAAGACTGCAGGAAGAAAGCTAACAACAGGATATGTTACAACTGTGGAGAACAAGGCCATATCAAGCCTAATTGCCCGAAATTAGCTCCAGCTACAAACAACAAGAATACCAAAAATGCTAGAGCATTTGTTCTAACGGCAGAAGAAGCAAAGATGATCCCGGATGTGATCACTGGTACGTTTTTAGTTAATGATATTTTTGCTAAAGTATTATTTGACTCTGGTGCAAACCAAAGTTTTATTAATACTTCATTTTGCAAATTACTTAAGCAATCATTAACTAAACTTCCACAAGAATGTCTAGTAGAGACAGCTAATGGAGAAACCATTAAGATTTCTGAAATCTTGCAGGAAGCAAGAATAGAAATTTTAAATCAAAAATTTATTGCAAACCTTTACCCCATGAATCTGGCAGGATTCGATGTCGTTCTAGGAATGGATTGGTTAATAGCCAATAAAGCCAGTATTTTATGTGATCAAAAGTCGATACAAGTAAATTCACCAAAAGGTGAAAAGATCACAATTAAAGGATATAAAACTTCCAAATCTACTAAATTCATCTCTGTGATGAAAACGACAAGTTACATAAGAAAAGGATCATTAGTGTATTTGATTTCTATAATCACTAACACTAAAGGAAAGGATTTAAAAGATATTCCAGTAGTATCCCAGTTTTCAGATGTATTTCCAGAAGAATTGCTAGGGCAACCTCCAGATAGAGAAGTTGAATTCAGAATCCATTTAATACCAGGAACAACACCGATTGCCAAAGTACCTTACCGTTTGGCACCTGCAGAAATGCAAGAATTAAAGAAACAATTGGACAAATTGTTAGAGAAAGGATTTATACAGCCAAGCTCATCACCATGGGGAGCACCAATCTTATTCGTTAAAAAGAAAGACGGATCAATGCGATGTGTATTGACTACCATGAATTAAACAAGGTTACGATTAAGAATCGGTACCCATTACCAAGAATCGAAGATCTGTTCGATCAACTACAAGGAGCTCGATTTTTCTTTAAAATCGATTTAAGGTCAGGATATCATCAATTAAAGGTACAAGAAGAGGACATTCCTAAAACCGCATTTAGAACAAGGTATGGCCATTATGAATTTACTGTCATGCCATTTGGTTTAACCAATGCCTGTAAGGCCCTAATACGTATTTGACAAAAAGTACAAGCGGAAATTCATGCCATAAAATTTCTTTCATTACAAACGTCTTGACTTACTTGAAAGTTCGTTTGAATGTGTATCTTTTACAAAAAAAATAAGGTATAAGTCATGTTTACTAAAGTACATACTCAATTATTCCCGTACAATCTATCTTGTGACTCGATCTTCGATCTCTATTCCTCGTGATAACCGCCCGTGATTCGTACAACCTGCACTCACCACATACATTCATAACATTAGTACATAATACATAAACAAGATTCAATCTCGTACACTTCCATTTCATTATCTTTCTAGCTTTAAGCATTTCATCTGCGTATTCATACCCTGGTGAGGCTTCAATAATGTACCTGCATTATTTTTCATTCTCAAGGCACACTATTAATAACGTATTACACGACGTATCTAAATCACACATACATACATTCTTACATGCATACATACACATCTACAAACGTACATGCCTTCCTATATCTCTACATACATGCATACACTCATATGTACCAAATACACATTTACATATACACATATATTACTACGTCTCTACATACATACATATACACATACGTATCTTCACATATACATAAATACACATCTACATGCGTACATACATTACTACGTACTCACATACATACTTACATACTTGCATCCACATATATACGTTCATACCTACACACGTATGTACCTTCATACTTAAATACATAATGCTCATGCTCATACATAACTACTTGTGTACATACATACACCGATACCTACATATATACATACATGCATACATAACTACATACTTACATGCATTCATAAAATGAATCATAACTACACACATGCATACCTTCGCTCACACGTACATATACTTACGTAATTACCTAATTACATTCATACATACATACTAACTCATACATACCACTTACTGATACGTGGTTGAAAACCGGTGCTCGAAATCGTGTAACTTTATGTTTTTATATGAGTTTTAATCTTGAATGGCCTACTTTTAATTAAATTTGTGTTTATGCAAATTTAACGTAGTTAAGGAGCTTTTCGGGAGCTTTACGGGTCACCGAGTCGAAAACTGGAGCACCAGGATGCGTTACGGGTCAACCGGGAATGCATGACGCGAAAAATGGAGAAACCAAGTTAGATAAGCCGTCGGCGACGGGTATGAACCCGTCCCCGACGGGTTCGGGAAATACCCGTAAGCCCACAAGCCCGTAGACAGGAATCTAAGACGTCGGAAGAATCATCACCATACGAACCCGTCGGCGACGGGCCTATACCCGTCGGCGACGGGCAGTGCAAAACAGCTGCGGACAAGTTGGTTTTTAAGTGGAAAAAATGATTACATTTTGCTTCCTTTTTTTGCCTTACAACCGGGAATGGCACTAAAGGGGGGGTTTTTACATAATTCCTAGAGCCATTTTATACACATCAATCATCTCCATTCATCCATAAACAATAAAACTCTATATGTATACTAAGAAGTGATTTGAAAGTCACTTACCTCGTGCGTCCGGGTTCGTGTCCGTTATCTTGTCTCCTTTTGATCCGTTAACCTTCTATGCTTTTATCCGTCTTGATATGATCCCTATACTTTCACATCATCGCAATCACATTCTTATTAGCATACATGATTACGCATGTTACGATCATATCAAATGCATATTTCCCATTTGACTTTCTTTAATCACAACTAACAAGCATATGACATATAACCCAATTCATATCCTTTCAAACTCATGAAATTCATCATGTAATCGCAAATAACGCCTATCGATGTAACATGTACCATACGACTTTCTAATATCCTACCTTTACGACAACAATTCAAATTATGCTTCCTATGCGTAGTTGACTTTCAGAAAGTCAAATGTCCTATTTACACACTTTCAACTTATGAACATGTATCCATCTTAATAGGGTAGACCATAATATTAATGTTATACACATTACACACTCGTATTGTATAACATCTACAACTACACGATCACTTACTTATACACACATACACATATACTTACATAATCCATTCCATCCACACTAGCATTCTCATATTTTCACAACTAACACTTTAACCCATACTAAGCTAACCCAACATCATATCAACATGATATCCACATGAACTATATCCAAAACACACTTCTCATGTTAGTTTACTATCAAACACATCATTTTCACATTTCACATATATTCATCTTTTACTTACATAAAATTTTCATCTATTAAGCTCACATAGGCATTTCATCAAACACTTGGTGTGCGTACCACTATCTTAGCACAATGTATAACCCATTCATGCATGATCCTCCATGTTCTTATCTTCATTCATCAAATTTAACTAAACATCCATTTATTTCATGTCCTAATCATCTTATCTAAAATAAATTCATCACATACAACATATTACATCACAAATTACACAATTATTTAACATGGTGATTCACTCACTTTATCATCCCAAATGGGTTTTACTTCTAAACATGAAATTAATCAAAATCATGCACAACCCATGTTTCATATGATGATTCTAACACATATTCATGCTAAATCTCATACAAATTCGTGGATTGATCATAACCCACTTCATACTAGATCATCAAAACATTAAATTCAACTTACCACTTGCTTATTAGAGCTAGATGATGAGAGATCTTCATCCATGCAATGTTTTTCATTTGATCTTGGGTTTAATTTGGCTGAATTTGCATTCTTGTTCTTGAGAGGATTTCTCCTTTTTCTTCCTCTCCATAAACGACACACACACACACCTTACATAGCAAAATTCTGCTTTTTTACAATTAATCCAAACTTCATCCTAAATCTACAAATTCAGCCCCTCATGTTTGTTATGTATTCATAATTGTCCCAAATTCATTCTTTATTTGTTTTAACTAAACTATTTAAATGGTTAAATAGTCTAGTCATTTTGTTTTATGTTTCATCACATGGAATCGTATTACGAATGTAAATATTCGAGTTTTGGGGCGTTATAAGTCTACCCCCCTTAAAGAAGGTTTCGTCCCCGAAACCTTTCTCATTCTTAGTAAACCAATACTACTCTTACTTTTTCATCTATCCATTCATGATGCTCAATACCACATGAATACATTCAGGATCTTTGCAAAAGTCTTATTCTTGAATAAATATAATCGTACCATCACATTATCGTACTAGAACTAAAGTGTGCAAACTAGAAGCAAACCCAAGGGTTTACTACCATGATTTACATAAAAACAAAAATGAAGTTCATATGAACTTGCTACCACATTCACCGTTAGTATTAGTTCTAATAATTTCGTATATACTTGGAGTTTTACTTCTACCTTCTTACTCATACATGCACTATCTACTACTTAAGCCAGATTTAAAACTCATTCTTAGCCTACTTCTAAAAGTCAACCCTTCTTTATCATATCACATCTTGCGTTACCATAGGTTCGTGCGGAAGTACTTATTCAATTCATAACTTTATACTTAAATTCACATATTAAACAATTCACTAACCTTACCATTTTGGCATAATGCCACGACCCGCGAACGCAAACCGACCACTTCAATACAAATCCAAACCATCCCAGGATTGATCTCATTCATCCGCGTAATGAGCTTCCGTTCATGAGAATTCTTTCACTGTTCTTGTTAGGTTTATCACACTATGATATCTTGACGGAAGTAGATTCCATTGATTCGTCATCCTTATCTTACGGTGATTCTTCCTTTCCGATTGGTGACATTGCGTGTCCATTCATCAAGCTCACCTATGAGTACAAAACTTAACATATCAAAACATTAACTAACGAGTTCAAATGGCAATCGCCATCTGACCCGTATGATCCATTTATCCTTCCGACCATTCTTGCATGCAACGCATTTGCATAAATATATTCATATATATATATATGGAAGTTTAAGCATAATTTGAATCATATCACTTAAGAAATATTTACTTGTCTGGTCCGTAATTACTTACACATTCGGATATTTTCATTCCTATTATTCTTTTGTTCATTTGCTTTACATTTACTTATATGACTTGTTTGATGCATACATGGTCAAGCTATCGACTTCTTCTTATGTAGACCAGTTCCGTCTTTTATATCATAAATCTGTTTCGCGGATTCGAACACATTATTCATACCTTTCGTACCTTCTATGTTTTGAATCCGTCTCGCGGATTCAAACATTGCATTCACATCTTTCATTCTTTGAATCCGTCTCTCGGATTCAAACATTGCATTTACGCCTTTCATCCCTTGAATCCGTCTTGCGGATTCAAGCATTGCATTCATATCTTTCATTCTTTGAATCCGTCTCGCGGATTCAAACATTGCATTTACGCTTTTCATCCCTTGAATCCGTCTCGCGGATTCAAGCATTGCATTCATACATTGTTGATCCGTGCTTTCTTACGGATTCAACATTCTTCATTCTTATCATTCGCACTTTTCACTTTACGTAGTACTCTCAATCTCCTGATAGTCTTACTACCCATTTCACCCATACGCCCACCTGCTACCCAATTCTATCGGACCCACCTGTAACAATTATCACGGGCTCACGAACGTCCTATGTTTCTTGTGTACTGGCTAGGTACACAATCCACATTCTAGTTTCGTGTCTTCGTGTAATTGTCACCTTATGTCCGAAGAATTAGGTTTCGGCACGTGTAACATTTCCAAAACTTCATTACCATTCTTATCATTATTTTTCATTTAAAATTTTCCTTTCATTGATGGGTTTTACCATCACATGTAGTTACATATATTAAATATATGTACCTGGGTCAATATGTCATATTACATACCTTGGTGCCGGTGCTAGACCGCATCCACGAATCATTCTTTCCAAGCAACCATGCTTACCTTACACATAACATATTGTTAGTTATCTTCCAATACATACTTAAGCACATACTTACCTTGGCTTTTACCCTTAGATCTTGATCGAGTCTTGGATTGTACGGGTTCCTGGTCACGAGAGCACACGAGTTTGAGTTCAAGTATTTACCTCCTCATACTTGATTTCTCTCAAACCAGGGCTCTGATACCAACTTGTAAGGCCCTAATACGTATTTGACAAAAAGTCGCAGCGGAAATTCATGCCATAAAATTTCTTTCATTACAAACGTCTTGACTTACTTGAAAGTTCGTTTGAATATCTATCTTTTACAAAAAAAAATAAGGTATAAGTCCTGTTTACTAAAGTACATACTCAATTATTCCCGTACAATCTATCTTGTGACTCGATCTTCGATCTTTATTCCTCGTGATAACCGCCCGTGATTCGTACAACCTGCACTCACCACATACATTCATAACATTAGTACATAATACATAAACAAGATTCAATCTCGTACACTTTCCATTTCATTATCTTTCTAGCTTTAAGCATTTCATCTGCGTATTCATACCCTGGTGAGTCTTCAATAATGTACCTGCATTATTTTTCATTCTTAAGGCACACTATTAATAACGTATTACACGACGTATCTAAATCACACATACATACATTCTTACATGCATACATACACATCTACAAACGTACATGCCTTCCTATATCTCTACATACATGCATACACTCATATGTACCAAATACACATTTACATATACACATATATTACTACGTCTCTACATACATACATATACACATACGTATCTTCACCTATACATAAATACACATCTACATGCGTACATACATTACTACGTACTCACATACATACTTACATACTTGCATCCACATATATACGTTCATACCTACACACGTATGTACCTTCATACTTAAATACATAATGCTCATGCTCATACATAACTACTTGTGTACATACATACACCGATACCTACATATATACATACATGCATACATAACTACATACTTACATGCATTCATAAAATGAATCATAACAACACACATGCATACCTTCGCTCACACGTACATATACTTACGTAATTACCTAATTACATTCATACATACATACTAACTCATACATACCACTTACTGATACGTGGTTGAAAACCGGTGCTCGAAATCGTGTAACTTTATGTTTTTATATGAGTTTTAATCTTGAATGGCCTACTTTTAATTAAATTTGTGTTTATGCAAATTTAACATAGTTAAGGAGCTTTTTGGGAGCTTTACGGGTCACCGAGTCGAAAACTGGAGCACCAGGATGCGTTACGGGTCAACCGGGAATGCATGACGCGAAAAATGGAGAAACCAAGTTAGATAAGCCGTCGGCGACGGGTTCGGGAAATACCCGTAAGCCCACAAGCCCGTAGACAGGAATCTAAGGTGTCGGAAGAATCATCACCATACGAACCCGTCGGCGACGGGCCTATACCCGTCGGCGACGGGCAGTGCAAAACAGTTGCGGACAAGTTGGTTTTTAAGTGGAAGAAATGATTACATTTTGCTTCCTTTTTGCCTTACAACCGGGAATGGCACTAGAGGGGGGGCTTTTACATAATTCCTAGAGCCATTTTATATACATCAATCATCTCCATTCATCCATAAACAATAAAACTCTATATGTATACTAAGAAGTGATTCAAAAGTCACTTACCTCGTGCGTCCGGGTTCGTGTCCGTTATCTTGTCTCCTTTTGATCCGTTAACCTTCTATGCTTTTATCCGTCTTGATATGATCCCTATACTTTCACATCATCGCAATCACATTCTTATTAGCATACATGATTACGCATGTTACGATCATATCAAATGCATATTTCCCATTTGACTTTCTTTAATCACAACTAACAAGCATATGACATATAACCCAATTCATATCCTTTCAAACTCATGAAATTCATCATGTAATCGCAAATAACGCCTATAGATGTAACATGTACCATACGAATTTCTAATATCCTACCTTTACGACAACAATTCAAATTATGCTTCCTATGCGTAGTTGACTTTCAGAAAGTCAAATGTCCTATTTACACACTTTCAACTTATGAACATGTATCCATCTTAAATGGTAGACCATAATATTAATGTTATACACATTACACACTCGTATTGTATGACATCTACAACTACACGATCACTTACTTATACACACATACATATATACTTACATAATCCATTCCATCCACACTAGCATTCTCATATTTTCACAACTAACACTTTAACCCATACTAAGCTAACCCAATATCATATCAACATGATATCCACATGAACTATATCCAAAACACACTTCTCATGTTAGTTTACTATCAAACACATCATTTTCACATTTCACATATATTCATCTTTTACTTACATAAAATTTTCATCTATTAAGCTCACCTAGGCATTTCATCAAACACTTGGTGTGCGCACCACTATCTTAGCACAATGTACAAGCCATTCATGCATGATCCTCCATGTTCTTATCTTCATTCATCAAATTTAACTAAACATCCATTTATTTCATGTCCTAATCATCTTATCTAAAATAAATTCATCACATACAACATACTACATCACAAATTACACAATTATTGAACATGGTGATTCACTCACTTTATCATCCCAAATGGGTTTTACTTCTAAACATGAAATTAATCAAAATCATGCACAACCCATGTTTCATATGATGATTCTAACACATATTCATGCTAAATCTCATACAAATTCGTGGATTGATCATAACCCACTTCATACTAGATCATCAAAACATTAAATTCAACTTACCACTTGCTTATTAGAGCTAGATGATGAGAGATCTTCATCCATGCAATTTTTTTCATTTGATCTTGGGTTTAATTTGGCTGAATTTGCATTCTTGTTCTTGAGAGGATTTCTCCTCTTTCTTCCTCTCCATAAACGACACACACACACACCTTACATAGCAAAATTCTGCTTTTTTACAATTAATCCAAACTTCATCCTAAATCTACAAGTTCAGCCCCTCATGTTTGTTATGTATTCATAATTGTCCCAAATTCATTCTTTATTTGTTTTAACTAAACTATTTAAATGGTTAAATAGTCTAGTCATTTTGTTTTATGTTTCATCACATGGAATCGTATTACGAATGTAAATATTCGAGTTTTGGGGCGTTACATAAAGTTTAGGGACGCTGGGCGTTACAATCTCCCCTCCTTTAGGAGATTTCGTCCCCGAAATCTTAGAAGAAGACTGTTCAAAGAGATGCGGGTACTTGGCCTTCATATCACTTTTTAACTCCCAAGTGAATTCAGCACCACGCTTTCCTTCCCATCGAACCTTGACAATGGGAATTTTGTTGCGCCTTAGACGCTTGATAGCTTGATCCATGATTTCGACCGGTTTCTCCACAAATTGAACAGCTTCGTTTATTTGCAAGTCTTCCAGAGGAACTTGCAGTCCCTCGTCGGTTAGACATTTCCGCAGGCTGGATACGTGGAACACTGGATGCACGTTGTTTAGTTCCTAAGTCAGATCGAGTTTGTACGCTACCTTGCCAATCCTCTCAAGTATCACGAAAGGACCCACATAGCGAGGAGCGAGTTTCCTTTCTTTACGAAAGCGAACTACTCCTTTCCAGGGGGATACCTTAAGAAGAACTCGATCTCCAATAGCAAATTCTAGAGGCTTGCGCCTTTTATCAACATAGCTCTTTTGTCTGCTTCTAGCCTTGATTAAGTTATCACGGATCTGAAGAATCTTATCCGTTGTCTCTTGAATAATCTCAGGGCCAGTGAACTGCTTTTCCCCAACCTCATTCCAGCTGAGAGGAGATCGGCATTTTCGTCCATACAAAGCTTCGAAAGGGGCCATCTGAATACTGGAATGATAGCTATTGTTGTACGAGAATTCTATCAATGGTAAATGTACATCCCAGTTACCACCAAAGTCGATGACACAAGAACGGAGCATGTCCTCTAGGGTTTGAATAGTGCGCTCGGTCTGTCCATCCGTCTGAGGATGAAAGGCCGTGCTAAAATTCAAGTGCGAACCCATAGCGGACTGAAATGTTTGCCAAAGACGTGAAGTAAAGCGACCATCACGGTCAGATATTATGTCTAAAGGTACGCCATGACGACTTATAATCTCATCGGTATAGATCCTAGCAAGTTTCTCCACTTTATAATATTCGCGTATAGGAAGAAAGTGGGCTGATTTAGTCAATCGGTCAATAATCACCCAAATAAAGTCCATAGCAAGACTATCCCACTTCCACACGGGGATTTTAGGTTGCTCTAAAAGTCCGGAGGGACGCTGATGTTCAGCTTTCACCTTCAGACAGGTGAGGTATTTTGAGACATACACGGCAATGTCCCTCTTCATGCCAGGCCACCAATAAGTCATACGCAAATCCTGGTACATCTTATCGGCTCCTGGGTGGATAGAGTAACGGGACTTGTGAGCCTCATTCATAATGAGCTCACGAAGATTATCGCGATCTGGCACCCAAATACGATTTAGATAATACTGCAGGCCATCAGATTTAGTTTCGAGGTGGTCCATTCTAGCGCCGTGAATTTCTTCTTCTAGACTTCCTTCATTTGCTGATGAATACTGAGCTTCACGAATACAAGCATGCAGATCACTAGATATACGTAAAGCCTTGACATGAGTCTTACGACTAAGAGCGTCGGCCACTACATTCGCCTTGCCAGGATGATAGCGAATTTCGCAGTCGTAGTCGTTAAGCAATTCCACCCAACGTCTATGTCGCATGTTTAGTTCTTTTTGGTCGAAGATATGTTGAAGGCTCCTATGGTCGGTGAAGACCACACACTTAGTACCATAAAGGTAGTGTCGCCAGATCTTTAACGCAAAAATAACCGCACCAAGCTCCAAATCGTGGGTAGTGTAGTTTTTCTCATGCACCTTGAGTTGGCGAGATGCTTAAGCAATGACCTTGTCCCACTGCATGAGCACACAGTCCAAGACACGGTTCGAGGCATCACAATACACCACAAAATCGTCATTCCCATCGGGTAAGGTTAAAACAGGAGCGTTACACAAAAGGCTCTTAAGGGTTTGAAAGGATTCCTCTTGTTCGGGACCCTAAACAAAAGGTTTCTCTGTCGCAACCCCCGATCCCTTATCTGTCCCGGGAACGGGCAGAATTTTGGTGGTATCAGTTTGTTAATTTGGCAGCGGAAATTACATCAGGACCGTAGTTAGGAAATGTATATCACAGTAAAACCACCCCATTTGATATTAATAATCACATGGGTAAAACCCAAGTTTCTTATTACAATATGTTTATAGGGATAAACCTTATTTTATTGAATTTAAAACATCGTCTTTTAGGTAACTTTTATAGCCACATTTTCCCAAGCCTTCAGTGTTCTCCAGCTGGCTTTTTATTAATTGGCTGTCACATTGTGTTACCTGAAACGCGTTTTAAAAACATTTGTCAGTGGGAAATACTGGTGAGTGAATCCCAGTTTAATCAAGAAATATTTTATCAATTAACACAGTATTGAGAGCGATCACATTGTTTATTTCTACACAATTACTCATTCAGCACTGTCAATCCTGACTGGTGGGTCATATTACACATTGGCTAACTCGTCGTCCAATGGTAACATGTTCCACATTTTGTATACAAAACCCCAACATACCGGCAGTAATTGAAGAACTACAAAGACTCAATCACCGCTTAATCACATTGTAAAACATTTAAGGTTTTGTAAAATATTACAAAAAAGTTTAACAAAAATCGGATAAACTCACATTGCTATCTTAGACTTCGCGTAAGGGTTTCCTGGGATTAATCTATAATTTATATAAATGTACATAGGTTAGTATAATAACCCTTTGATAATATTAATGATACCTTCCCCGAACGGTATTCCAACAACTACGTCGGGCAGAACCACGACAGTTGTTACGGAACCCTAAATCAATCGGGCAGCGTATCTAATACGAAACTGGGGTTATAATACTTACAACGGAGCAGAACCTCGCTAATTAGGGGGTATTATACTTGAATATAAGGCCTACTACTTCAGAAAGTCGAGATACAGAAAGAAAGTGAACGATTTGATTTGAAACCCGAAGCCTCCTTTATATAGTGCTGATTTCTGGGTTTCTCGCGGCCCGCGTAAAACAAAGACAGAGCCTACACGGCCCGCGTAGTAGGTGGACTAGGGCATAGGTGATCCGGGTCATGGGGTAGGTCCAACACGCACACACACACACACGTGGCGACACCGGAGCCCGCCTGAGTTTTAAGTTGACGCGGCCCGCGTAAGGGTTAAGGATCCTTTACGCGGCCCGCCTAAAACCAAAAATCATATTTTTTATTATTTTTATTAATATTTAGGGTATTCGGGCCCCGTTTTCACATATGGGGTGTATTTAAAGACACATAGAGATATTTTGAAATATATTAGGGTGTCGGAAAATATTCAAGGGTGTCGGTTTTCTTGAGGATTGTTACATCCTCCCCACCTTGTTTTAGAGCTCGTCCTCTAGATCTACTGGAACAAGTGTGGATATTTCCTTTGCATTTCTGATTCAAGCTCCCATGTGTACTCATGTCCTCTTTTGGAGTCCCACTTCACTTTGACCAGAACTAGTCTCTTGTGTTTGAGATTCTTGACTTTCCTATCTTCAATCTGTAGAGGCCTCTCTACAAATTTGAGTTGTTCATTTACCTCTATATCCTTAAGAGGTACTACCAGTGATTCATCGGCTAAGCATTTCTTGAGATTAGATATATGAAATACATTATGTATTCCTGCCATTTCTTCTGGAAATTGTAGCTGATAGGCTACATGTCTTATTCTTCTAATAATCTCAAAAGGTCCAATATACCTGGGACTTAGCTTTCCTCTTTTGATAAATCTTACTACTCCTTTCCAAGGAGAAACTTTTAACAATACTTTATCTCCTACTTGGAATTCCAATGGTTTTCGTCGGTTATCAGCATAGCTCTTTTGTCGATCTCGTGCTGCTTTCAGTCGTTCCTTGACTTGAATAATCTTGTCGGTTGTTTCCTGCACTATCTCAGGTCCAGATAGTTTCTTTTCCCCAATTTCTGCCCAACAGACTGGGGTTCGGCACTTTCGTCCATAAAGTGCTTCAAATGGTGCATCATTGATACTTGTGTGATAACTATTATTATAAGAAAATTCTATTAAAGGTAAGTAATCATCCCAATTACCTCCGAAATCAATTACACATGCTCTAAGCATGTCTTCCATTGTCTGAATTGTCCTTTCACTTTATCCGTCCATTTGAGGATGATAAGCTGTGCTTAGTTTTAACTTGGTTCCCATGGCTTTTTGAAAACTTGACCAAAAATGAGAGGTAAAGTGGCTATCTCTATCAGAAACAATTGATAAAGGTATTCCATGTAAAGAAACTATTTCATTTACATATAATTTGGCTAACTGTTCCATACTAAAAGTTTCCTTCATTGGTAAAAAATGAGCTGACTTGGTTAGCCTATCTACAATCACCCAGATTGTATCATTGCCTTTTCTTGTTTTGGGTAATTTGGTAACAAAATCCATTGTTACAAATTCCCATTTCCACACTGGCATTTCTAATTGTTGTAGAAATCCTGAGGGTTTCTGGTGTTCAGCTTTGACTTGAGAATAGGTTAAACATTTAGAAACATAGGCTGCTATGTCCTTTTTCATTCCTATCCACCAGAAATTCTTTCTTAAATCTTTATACATCTTATCATTTCCTGGATGCATCGTATATTTAGACTTATGGGCTTCTTCTAATATACAATGACGTAGGTTTCCTAATTTAGGTATCCACATTCTCTTTTTATGGAATCTCCAAATTCCATCTGTTCCTTGTTCTAATTCTTTTAGCATACCTTTTAATTTTTCAGTATCATCCTTGATTACTGATTCTTGTGCTTCTCTTATCTGATCATTTAAATCTACTTGCAGATTTAATTTAAGAGAACGTACCCTTTTTGGCTTTTCATGATACTTTCGGCTTAAAGCATCTTCCACTACATTTGCTTTTCCTTCATGATACCGGATATCACAATCATAATCACTAAGTATCTCCATCCAGCGTCTTTGTCTCATATTCAAATCCTTTTGCTTGAAAACATACCTTAAACTCTTATGATCAGTGAATACAGTAAACTTATTACTGTACAGGTAATGTCTCAAAATTTTAAGGGCAAAAATTATAGCTCCTAATTCTAAATCATGGGTTGAATAATTCTCTTCATGATTCTTAAGTTTTCTAGATGCATATGCTATAACCTTTTGACGTTGCATTAATACACATCCATAACCTAATTTGGAAGCGTCACAATAGACTACAAAGTCTTCAGCTCCTTCTGGTAATGCTAGTATGGGTGTATGGGTTAATCTTTGCTTAAGGATTCTAAAGGCTTCTTCTTGTTTTAATCCCCATTCAAACTTAACAGATTTACAGGTTAGCTTAGTTAAGGGAATAGCTATTCTAGAAAAATCTTGAATAAATCTTCTATAATAACCGGCCAATCCTAAGAAACTTCTAACCTCGGTTGGTGAAGAAACACTAGATCAACGATCGGGTCGAATAATCTAGGGGGTTTGAATCCGCATAAAAGGGGGGTTTTCTCTCGTTTGATCTGATGGAACGGTCCTTCTTCTCCGATAAACTCTGCAAAACAAAACACCGTTAGCCTCGTCAAGGGGAGAAGGGGGTTCTCTCCTTGACCCGACTCCGGCGTGAGAATAAGTATGTGTTTATGAAGAAGAAGAAGTATTGAAGAAGTGTGTGTCACTTGAATTCATACCTGGGTTGCTTCTCGTATTTATAGCCGGGAGTCGTTTGGGCGGGAACCCGTTAGTGAAAAGTTGACGGAAGATGCTAACCCCGTAAGCGGTTACATTTCCTTCCGTTTAAGTTCTTTAATCCGACGTGAGAGCACACGGATCGTGGTTTAGATCAAAGGCTAGGGATTTGCCACGTGTAATGTGATCAAGTGGAGATTACTCTCCAATTGCATGCCTTCGTTGTGATTTCAGGGGTGCTTGTGGTGATGACACGTGTCCAGACGGTTATAACCGTCTGGGTGGTGCACGATTGTATTTCTTCTAGAAGATTACTGCTGCAATCTAGTGTGGTACTTTTATCGTGTGGCATCAGTCAAGTAAATAATATCCAAGTCTGGATATTATTTAAGCGGGAGTGCTGATTGGGATTTTTTATCCTTGTCTGTTATGAGAGAGGCGCAAGGATTTATAAATCTCCTTTTGGCGCGCAGGTGTTGTTTGTCGTCTTTCTTCTGTGTCCTCTTTGTTGGACCAGTGCGCGGCCGCGCAAGGTCTAAAGAGGATTAAAGATGAAGTTGTTGTTTTTTCTCTTCTTTATTGGACCAGTGTGCAGCCGCGCAAGGTCTAAAGAAGGTTAGGAAATCGAGGTTGTGGTATGGTCCAAACGCTCGGAACGAGGTTTTTGGGACCTTACCCCTTCAAGTCCCCCCAGTCTAGTGTTGCTCTTATGCAAATAAGTGGAGCACTGGACTTTGAGAGATAAATGCTTTTTGTTGCAGGGTTTTTGGCGCGAAAGTGGAGAATTTTTTATGAGAAAATACTTCTTGCGCATTATCTTTTGTTTTTTCGATAAATCTTTGGAGAAAACTTGTGAGTTTTCTTCTTTGTTCTGACCTGCTTCGTCATGATCTGGCGTTCATGACGTTATTTGAAAATAAAACATAAATACATGTAGTACCTTTTCGTCTTTTCTTTTTTTTTTTGGAATATGTGCAGACGTTGTCATAATTTATTTAATGAGATATGACGTGTTTCTGGTAACGCCGTTTTAGAGGAAGATGATCTGATAGTTAATCATTACGGGTTCTGTTGTCCTCTCTTGTCGATGCTTGAAGGAGTATCTTCCGGTTAACTGGAAAGATCAGCCTTTGCTTGCGTACCGGCGGCGTCGAAACAGGTGTTATTCTGATCCTTCCTTTGGGAATGAAGGGATACCAGTTGTTGATGGGGAGATTGAGCTGGCTGTTGTTCCCCCTTGTTAGGGTGTTCGGGGAAGTACTGTATACCTCTGATGAGGCTTCAGTTATGTTCCTTGGCGTTTATTTTGTAAAGAACGTTTTGATGTTCTGCTGCTGTAAATGCTGCTAAAGGTGCCTTGCTGCACTAGTAACTTTCCTTTGTTGATGCAATGTTATGCATTCATGTTTTGTTGTTTATGTTTGAATTACAATATGTTGCATGTGTATAATTACTTTGTTTAGGTATAGCGAATGAAAATGGTATAGTGCTCATGTGCGAACGTAAGTCTAGACTGTGCACGGGGCTTTCTATTTTTTAGACCGTTCATGAGGCTTACAATGTTCACCATACTGTTTTCGCGTATACCAAAGTAATTACATGCAATTTGTAATAACATGTAAAGATAATTTTTGCATTAATAGGGCGTGGGCCCAATAAAGTGAAAAAATACCTTGCCTGTATAAGTCTGACTTGTTGACTAGCTTGGCTAGTTGCTGTGCGTTCCCGGTGTGAGGAATAGTTGCTAGTTGTGTCCGTTTAACTTGGTGCTCGTTGATTGGTTGTACTAGCGTATTTCCATGGATTGTCAGGGTTGCGCGTTTGTGAAGGAGCAAATGTACGTGTGTTCGCTCGTAAGTAAAGGAGTATACGCGTATGGCGATTTAAAGGAGTATGCGCGGGTAGCGACTTATGTGTTTAAATGTAAGGGAGCATGCGCGTATGGCGTCCTAAGTGCTTGTATGTAAAGGAGCACGCGCGTATGGCGACTTACGTGCTTGTATGTAAGGGAGCAAGCGCGGGTGGCGACTTACGTGCTCAAATGTAAAGGAGCATATGCGTATGGCGACTTACATGCTTGTAGGTAAGGGAGCAAGCGCGGGTGGCTACTTACGTGCTCAAATGTAAAGGAGCATGCGCGTATGGCAACTTAGGTGCTTGTATGTAAGGGAGCAAGCGCGGGTGGCGACTTACGTGCTCAAATGTAAAGGAGCATGCGCGTATGGAGACTTACGTGCTTGTATGTAAGGGAGCAAGCGCGGGTGGCGACTTACGTGCTCAAATGTAAAGGAGCATGCGCGCATGGCGACTTACGTGCTTGTATGTAAAGGAGCAAGCGCGGGTGGCGACTTACGTGCTCAAATGTAAAGGAGCATGCGCGTATGGCGACTTACGTGCTTGTATGTAAAGGAGCAAGCGCTGGTGGCGACTTACGTGCTCAAATGTAAAGAAGCATGCGCATGTGCTTGTATGTAAAGGGAGCAAGCGCTGATGGCGACTTACGTGCTCAAATGTAAAGAAGCATGCGCGTATGGCGACTTACGTGCTTGTATGTAAGGGAGCAAGCGCGGGTGGCGAATTACGTGCTCAAATGTAAAGGAGCATGCGCGTATGGCGACTTACGTGCTTGTATGTAAGGGAGCAAGCGCGGGTGGCGACTTACGTGCTCAAATGTAAAGGAGCATGCGAGTATGGCGACTTACGTGCTTGTATGTAAGGGAGCAAGCGCTGATGGCGACTTACGTGCTCAAATGTAAAGAAGCATGCACATGTGCTTGTATGTAAAGGGAGCAAGCGCTGATGGCGACTTACGTGCTCAAATGTAAAGAAGCATGCGCGTATGGCGACTTACGTGCTTGTATGTAAGGGAGCAAGCGCGGGTGGCGACTTACGTGCTCAAATGTAAAGAAGCATGCGCGTATGGCGACTTACGTGCTTGTATGTAAAGGGAGCAAGCGCTGATGGCGACTTACGTGCTCAAATGTAAAGAAGCATGCGCGTATGGCGACTTACGTGCTCTTATCCTTAAATAAGGAGTATAAGTTTTACCAAAAAAAAATTTGATGTGATTTTTCAATCGGCGGTATTATACCGCAACAATAGTATTTGTATTGTTCCCATCATCTTGAAAAGATAACGGATTGCGTATGATTTCTTTCATCCATCAAATTTTAAGTACCAGTTGTACAGATATAGACGCTCTTAATATGCTAGTCAATATGAATGCTTGTGCATATATATCCGTTATAGCGTAGATAAGTGTCAAATTGTAACACTTTCATGTTGAAAAGTCATGGCTCTTGAATTAGTATAAGTGCCAGTTTAAATGTTTATAAGTGATAGCACCAACTGTTTAGTGTATGCTAGAAGGTGTTCACGTTATGTAAAAGAATTCGGGAATTTTGTTCTCTTTCCCTCATTTTGTTTTAAGAAAAAATCGAAAAGATCTTTCAGAGGAATTCGTAGTACCTAGGTTTTGACGAAAACCGTATTAATCAAGGCTTATAGCCCCAAGAAGCAAATCTTCGGAAGTTATGCGTTGTGCGACCTCAGATCTGCAGCTCGTTGGTCCTGAACGTGTTTTTTTTTCTGCCGAATATCAGATCTGATGTTTGGGGACTCAGGTCTGATAATTTGTGTGAAAATTTGGTTCATGGCGATCTGGAACCTGTTGAACCAGTACCCTGGAGTTTTTCTCCATGAATAGATCTGAACGGTTATGAAGTCCCGTTTGCATTAGGGAAGTAATTTCTCCCGAATGACTGTTGTTGCTTTCTTTACTCCCCATGATTCCGTCGATCTGGACATCTCGGATTGCAGAACCCTTGAATTCAGATCGAGGATTTGATGGGTGAAATGATGAATTTTCTGCCATATGAAACAGAAAATGAAGAAAATATGAATCGAAACGAGAAAAAACAGATGAAACTGAGAAATCGGTGGGCGCCAATGAAGAAACACTAGATCAACGATCGGGTCGAATAATCTAGGGGGTTTGAATCCGCATAAAAGGGGGGTTTTCTCTCGTTTGATCTGATGGAACGGTCCTTCTTCTCCGATAAACTCTGCAAAATAAAACACCGTTAGCCTCGTCAAGGGGAGAAGGGGGGTTCTCTCCTTGACCCGACTCCGGCGTGAGAATAAGTATGTGTTTATGAAGAAGAAGTATTGAAGAAGTGTGTGTCACTTGAATTCATACCTGGGTTGCTTCTCGTATTTATAGCCGGGAGTCGTTTGGGCGGGAACCCGTTAGTGAAAAGTTGACGGAAGATGCTAACCCCGTAAGCGGTTACATTTCCTTCCGTTTAAGTTCTTTAATCCGACGTGAGAGCACACGGATCGTGGTTTAGATCAAAGGCTAGGGATTTGCCACGTGTAATGTGATCAAGTGGAGATTACTCTCCAATTGCATGCCTTCGTTGTGATTTCAGGGGTGCTTGTGGTGATGACACGTGTCCAGACGGTTATAACCGTCTGGGTGGTGCACGATTGTATTTCTTCTAGAAGATTACTGCTGCAATCTAGTGTGGTACTTTTATCGTGTGGCATCAGTCAAGTAAATAATATCCAAGTCTGGATATTATTTAAGCGGGAGTGCTGATTGGGATTTTTTATCCTTGTCTGTTATGAGAGAGGCGCAAGGATTTATAAATCTCCTTTTGGCGCGCAGGTGTTGTTTGTCGTCTTTCTTATGTGTCCTCTTTGTTGGACCAGTGCGCGGCTGCGCAAGGTCTAAAGAGGATTAAAGATGAAGTTGTGGTTTTTTCTCTTCTTTATTAGACCAGTGTGCAGCCGCGCAAGGTCTAAAGAAGGTTAGGAAATTGAGGTTGTGGTATGGTCCAAACGCTCGGAACGAGGTTTTTGGGACCTTACCCCTTCAGTTGGTGATTCAGGGGTTTTCCATTTAGTAATCGCCTCGATTTTTGTTGGATCCACATGAATTCCTTCATGATTGACTAGGTGTCCGATAAACTGTACCTGTTCTAACCAAAATTCGCACTTTGAAAATTTAGCGTAAAGCTTTTCCTTTCTTAATACACTTAAAAGTGCGTGCAAATGCTTTGCATGATCCTCTTTATTCTTAGAGTAAATGAGAATATCATCTATAAAAACATTTATGAATTTATCCAAATATAGCTTACATATTCGGTTCATCATGTCCATAAATGCAGCTGGGGCATTGTAACGCCCCAAAACTCGAATATTTACATTCGTAATACGATTCCATGTGATGAAACATAAAACAAAATGACTAGACTATTTAACCATTTAAATAGTTTAGTTAAAACAAATAAAGAATGAATTTGGGACAATTATGAATACATAACAAACATGAGGGGCTGAATTTGTAGATTTAGGATGAAGTTTGGATTAATTGTAAAAAAGCAGAATTTTGCTATGTAAGGTGTGTGTGTGTGTCGTTTATGGAGAGGAAGAAAGAGGAGAAATCCTCTCAAGAACAAGAATGCAAATTCAGCCAAATTAAACCCAAGATCAAATGAAAAACATTGCATGGATGAAGATCTCTCATCATCTAGCTCTAATAAGCAAGTGGTAAGTTGAATTTAATGTTTTGATGATCTAGTATGAAGTGGGTTATGATCAATCCACGAATTTGTATGAGATTTAGCATGAATATGTGTTAGAATCATCATATGAAACATGGGTTGTGCATGATTTTGATTAATTTCATGTTTAGAAGTAAAACCCATTTGGGATGATAAAGTGAGTGAATCACCATGTTCAATAATTGTGTAATTTGTGATGTAGTATGTTGTATGTGATGAATTTATTTTAGATAAGATGATTAGGACATGAAATAAATGGATGTTTAGTTAAATTTGATGAATGAAGATAAGAACATGGAGGATCATGCATGAATGGGTTGTACATTGTGCTAAGATAGTGGTACGCACACCAAGTGTTTGATGAAATGCCTAGGTGAGCTTAATAGATGAAAATTTTATGTAAGTAAAAGATGAATATATGTGAAATGTTAAAATGATGTGTTTGATAGTAAACTAACATGAGAAGTGTGTTTTGGATATAGTTCATGTGGATATCATGTTGATATGATGTTGGGTTAGCTTAGTAAGGGTTAAAGTGTTAGTTGTGAAAATATGAGAATGCTAGTGTGGATGGAATGGATTATGTAAGTATATGTGTTGTGTGTATAAGTAAGTGATCGTGTAGTTGTAGATGTCATACAATACGAGTGTGTAATGTGTATAACATTAATATTATGGTCTACCCTATTAAGATGGATACATGTTCATAAGTTGAAAGTGTGTAAATAGGACATTTGACTTTCTAAAAGTCAACTACGCATAGGAAGCATAATTTGAATTGTTGTCGTAAAGGTAGGATATTAGAAAGTCGTATGGTACATGTTACATCTATAGGCGTTATTTGCGATTACATGATGAATTTCATGAGTTTGAAAGGATATGAATTGGGTTATATGTTATATGCTTGTTAGTTGTGATTAAAGAAAGTCAAATGGGAAATATGCATTTGATATGATCGTAACATGCGTAATCATGTATGCTAATAAGAATGTGATTGTGATGATGTGAAAGTATAGGGATCATATCAAGACGGATAAAAGCATAGAAGGTTAACGGATCAAAAGGAGACAAGATAACGGACACGAACCCGGACGCACGAGGTAAGTGACTTTCGAATCACTTCTTAGTATACATATAGAGTTTTATTGTTTATGGATGAATGGAGATGATTGATGTATATAAAATGGCTCTAGGAATTATGTAAAAACCCCCCCTCTAGTGCCATTCCCGGTTGTAAGGCAAAAAGGAAGCAAAATGTAATCATTTCTTCCACTTAAAAACCAACTTGTCCGCAGCTGTTTTGCACTGCCCGTCGCCGACGAGTTCGTATGGTGATGATTCTTCCGACGCCTTAGATTCCTGTCTACGGGCTTGTGGGCTTACGGGTATTTCCCGAACCCGTCGGGGACGGGTTCATACCCGTCGCCGACAGCTTATCTAACTTGGTTTCTCCATTTTTCGCGTCATGCATTCCCGGTTGACCCGTAACGCATCCTGGTGCTCCAGTTTTCGACTCGGTGACCCGTAAAGCTCCCAAAAAGCTCCTTAACTACGTTAAATTTGCATAAACACAAATTTAATTAAAAGTAGGCCATTCAAGATTAAAACTGATATAAAAACATAAAGTTACACGATTTCGAGCACCGGTTTTCAACCACGTATCAGTAAGTGGTATGTATGAGTTAGTATGTATGTATGAATGTAATTAGGTAATTACGTAAGTATATGTACGTGTGAGCGAAGGTATGCATGTGTGTTGTTATGATTCATTTTATGAATGCATGTAAGTATGTAGTTATGTATGCATGTATGTATATATGTAGGTATCGGTGTATGTATGTACACAAGTAGTTATGTATGAGCATGAGCATTATGTATTTAAGTATGAAGGTACATACGTGTGTAGGTATGAACGTATATATGTGGATGCAAGTATGTAAGTATGTATGTGAGTACGTAGTAATGTATGTACGCATGTAGATGTGTATTTATGTATAGGTGAAGATACGTATGTGTATATGTATGTATGTAGAGACGTAGTAATATATGTGTATATGTAAATGTGTATTTGGTACATATGAGTGTATGCATGTATGTAGAGATATAGGAAGGCATGTACGTTTGTAGATGTGTATGTATGCATGTAAGAATGTATGTATGTGTGATTTAGATACGTCGTGTAATACGTTATTAATAGTGTGCCTTAAGAATGAAAAATAATGCAGGTACATTATTGAAGACTCACCAGGGTATGAATACGCAGATGAAATGCTTAAAGCTAGAAAGATAATGAAATGGAAAGTGTACGAGATTGAATCTTGTTTATGTATTATGTACTAATGTTATGAATGTATGTGGTGAGTGCAGGTTGTACGAATCACGGGCGGTTATCACGAGGAATAAAGATCGAAGATCGAGTCACAAGATAGATTGTACGGGAATAATTGAGTATGTACTTTAGTAAACAGGACTTATACCTTATTTTTTTTGTAAAAGATAGATATTCAAACGAACTTTCAAGTAAGTCAAGACGTTTGTAATGAAAGAAATTTTATGGCATGAATTTCCGCTGCGACTTTTTGTCAAATACGTATTAGGGCCTTACAAGTTGGTATCAGAGCCCTGGTTTGAGAGAAATCAAGTATGAGGAGGTAAATACTTGAACTCAAACTCGTGTGCTCTCGTGACCAGGAACCCGTACAATCCAAGACTCGATCAAGATCTAAGGGTAAAAGCCAAGGTAAGTATGTGCTTAAGTATGTATTGGAAGATAACTAACAATATGTTATGTGTAAGGTAAGCATGGTTGCTTGGAAAGAATGATTCGTGGATGCGGTCTAGCACCGGCACCAAGGTATGTAATATGACATATTGACCCAGGTACATATATTTAATATATGTAACTACATGTGATGGTAAAACCCATCAATGAAAGGAAAATTTTAAATGAAAAATAATGATAAGAATGGTAATGAAGTTTTGGAAATGTTACACGTGCCGAAACCTAATTCTTCGGACATAAGGTGACAATTACACGAAGACACGAAACTAGAATGTGGATTGTGTACCTGGCCAGTACACAAGAAACATAGGACGTTCGTGAGCCCGTGATAATTGTTACAGGTGTGTCCGATAGAATTGGGTAGCAGGTGGGGGTATGGGTGAAATGGGTAGTAAGACTATCAGGAGATTGAGAGTACTACGTAAAGTGAAAAGTGCGAATGATAAGAATGAAGAATGCTGAATCCGTAAGAAAGTACGGATCAACAATGTATGAATGCAATGCTTGAATCCGCGAGACGGATTCAAGGGATGAAAAGCGTAAATGCAATGTTTGAATCCGCGAGACGGATTCAAAGAATGAAAGATATGAATGCAATGCTTGAATCCGCAAGACGGATTCAAGGGATGAAAGGCGTAAATGCAATGTTTGAATCCGAGAGACGAATTCAAAGAATGAAAGATGTGAATTCAATGTTTGAATCCGCGAGACGGATTCAAAACATAGAAGGTACGAAAGGTACGAATAATGTGTTCGAATCCGAGAAACAGATTTAAGATATAAAATACGGAATTGGTCTACATAATAAGAAGTCGATAGCTTGACCATGTATGCATCAAACAAGTCATATAAGTAAATGTAAAGCAAATGAACAAAAGAATGATAGGAATGAAAATATCCGAATGTGTAAGTAATTACGGACCAGACAAGTAAATATTTCTTAAGTGATATGATTCAAATTATGCTTAAACTTCCATATATATATATATATATATGAATATATTTATGCAAATGCGTTGCATGCAAGAATGGTCGGAAGGATAAATGGATCATACGGGTCAGATGGCGATTGCCATTTGAACTCGTTAGTTAATGTTTTGATATGTTAAGTTTTGTACTCATAGGTGAGCTTGATGAATGGACACGCAATGTCACCAATCGGAAAGGAAGAATCACCGTAAGATAAGGATGACGAATCAATGGAATCTACTTCCGTCAAGATATCATAGTGTGATAAACCTAACAAGAACAGTGAAAGAATTCTCATGAGCGGAAGCTCATTACGCGGATGAATGAGATCAATCCTGGGATGGTTTGGATTTGTAATGAAGTGGTCGGTTTGCGTTCGCGGGTCGTGGCATTATGCCAAAATGGTAAGGTTAGTGAATTGTTTAATATGTGAATTTAAGTATAAAGTTATGAATTGAATAAGTACTTCCGCACGAACCTGTGGTAACGCAAGATGTGATATGATAAAGAAGGGTTGACTTTTAGAAGTAGGCTAAGAATGAGTTTTAAATCTGGCTTAAGTAGTAGATAGTGCATGTATGAGTAAGAAGGTAGAAGTAAAACTCCAAGTATATACGAAATTATTAGAACTAATACTAACGGTGAATGTGGTAGCAAGTTCATATGAACTTCATTTTTGTTTTTATGTAAATCATGGTAGTAAACCCTTGGGTTTGCTTCTAGTTTGCACACTTTAGTTCTAGTACGATAATGTGATGGTACGATTATATTTATTCAAGAATAAGACTTTTGCAAAGATCCTGAATGTATTCATGTGGTATTGAGCATCATGAATGGAAAGATGAAAAAGTAAGAGTAGTATTGGTTTACTAAGAATGAGAAAGGTTTCGGGGACGAAACCTTCTTTAAGGGGGGTAGACTTGTAACGCCCCAAAACTCGAATATTTACATTCGTAATACGATTCCATGTGATGAAACATAAAACAAAATGACTAGACTATTTAACCATTTAAATAGTTTAGTTAAAACAAATAAAGAATGAATTTGGGACAATTATGAATACATAACAAACATGAGGGGCTGAATTTGTAGATTTAGGATGAAGTTTGGATTAATTGTAAAAAAGCATAATTTTGCTATGTAAGGTGTGTGTGTGTATTGTTTATGGAGAGGAAGAAAGAGGAGAAATCCTCTCAAGAACAAGAATGCAAATTCAGCCAAATTAAACCCAAGATCAAATGAAAAACATTGCATGGATGAAGATCTCTCATCATCTAGCTCTAATAAGCAAGTGGTAAGTTGAATTTAATGTTTTGATGGTCTAGTATGAAGTGGGTTATGATCAATCCACGAATTTGTATGAGATTTAGCATGAATATGTGTTAGAATCATCATATGAAACATGGGTTGTGCATGATTTTGATTAATTTCATGTTTAGAAGTAAAACCCATTTGGGATGATAAAGTGAGTGAATCACCATGTTCAATAATTGTGAAATTTGTGATGTAGTATGTTGTATGTGATGAATTTATTTTAGATAAGATGATTAGGACATGAAATAAATGGATGTTTAGTTAAATTTGATGAATGAAGATAAGAACATGGAGGATCATGCATGAATGTGTTGTACATTGTGCTAAGATAGTGGTACGCACACCAAGTGTTTGATGAAATGCCTAGGTGAGCTTAATAGATGAAAATTTTATGTAAGTAAAAGATGAATATATGTGAAATGTGAAAATGATGTGTTTGATAGTAAACTAACATGAGAAGTGTGTTTTGGATATAGTTCATGTGGATATCATGTTGATATGATATTGGGTTAGCTTAGTATGGGTTAAAGTGTTAGTTGTGAAAATATGAGAATGCTAGTGTGGATGGAATGGATTATGTAAGTATATGTGTATGTGTGTATAAGTAAGTGATCGTGTAGTTGTAGATGTCATACAATACGAGTGTGTAATGTGTATAACATTAATATTATGGTCTACCCTATTAAGATGGATACATGTTCATAAGTTGAAAGTGTGTAAATAGGACATTTGACTTTCTAAAAGTCAAATACGCATAGGAAGCATAATTTGAATTGTTGTCGTAAAGGTAGGATATTAGAAAGTCGTATGGTACATGTTACATCTATAGGCGTTATTTGCGATTACATGATGAATTTCATGAGTTTGAAAGGATATGAATTGGGTTATATGTCATATGCTTGTTAGTTGTGATTAAAGAAAGTCAAATGGGAAATATGCATTTGATATGATCGTAACATGCGTAATCATGTATGCTAATAAGAATGTGATTGCGATGATGTGAAAGTATAGGGATCATATCAAGACGGATAAAAGCATAGAAGGTTAACGGATCAAAAGGAGACAAGATAACGGACACGAACCCGGAAGCACGAGGTAAGTGACTTTCGAATCACTTCTTAGTATACATATAGAGTTTTATTGTTTATGGATGAATGGAGATGATTGATGTATATAAAATGGCTCTAGGAATTATGTAAAAACCCCCCCTCTAGTGCCATTCCCGGTTGTAAGGCAAAAAGGAAGCAAAATGTAATCATTTCTTCCACTTAAAAACCAACTTGTCCGCAGCTGTTTTGCACTGCCCGTCGCCGACGGGTTCGTATGGTGATGATTCTTCCGACGCCTTAGATTCCTGTCTACGGGCTTGTGGGCTTACGGGTATTTCCCGAACCCGTCGGGGACGGGTTCATACCCGTCGCCGACGGCTTATCTAACTTGGTTTCTCCATTTTTCGCGTCATGCATTCCCGGTTGACCCGTAACGCATCCTGGTGCTCCAGTTTTCGACTCGGTGACCCGTAAAGCTCCCGAAAAGCTCCTTAACTACGTTAAATTTGCATAAACACAAATTTAATTAGAAGTAGGCCATTCAAGATTAAAACTCATATAAAAACATAAAGTTACACGATTTCGAGCACCGGTTTTCAACCACGTATCAGTAAGTGGTATGTATGAGTTAGTATGTATGTATGAATGTAATTAGGTAATTACGTAAGTATATGTACGTGTGAGCGAAGGTATGCATGTGTGTAGTTATGATTCATTTTATGAATGCATGTAAGTATGTAGTTATGTATGCATGTATGTATATATGTAGGTATCGGTGTATGTATGTACACAAGTAGTTATGTATGAGCATGAGCATTATGTATTTAAGTATGAAGGTACATACGTGTGTAGGTATGAACGTATATATGTGGATGCAAGTATGTAAGTATGTATGTGAGTACGTAGTAATGTATGTGCGCATGTAGATGTGTATTTATGTATAGGTGAAGATACGTATGTGTATATGTGTGTATGTAGAGACGTAGTAATATATGTGTATATGTAAATGTGTATTCGGTACATATGAAGGTACATATGAGTGTATGCATGTATGTAGAGATATAGGAAGGCATGTACGTTTGTAGATGTGTATGTATGCATGTAAGAATGTATGTATGTGTGATTTAGATACGTCGTGTAATACGTTATTAATAGTGTGTCTTGAGAATGAAAAATAATGTAGGTACATTATTGAAGCCTCACCAGGGTATGAATACGCAGATGAAATGCTTAAAGCTAGAAAGATAATGAAATGGAAGTGTACGAGATTGAATCTTGTTTATGTATTATGTACTAATGTTATGAATGTATGTGGTGAGTGCAGGTTGTACGAATCACGGGCGGTTATCACGAGGAATAGAGATCGAAGATCGAGTCACAAGATAGATTGTATGGGAATAATTGAGTATGTACTTTAGTAAACAGGACTTATACCTTATTTTTTTGTAAAAGATACATATTCAAACGAACTTTCAAGTAAGTCAAGACGTTTGTAATGAAAGAAATTTTATGGCATGAATTTCCGCTGCGACTTTTTGTCAAATACGTATTAGGGCCTTACAAGTTGGTATCAGATCCCTGGTTTGAGAGAAATCAAGTATGAGGAGGTAAATACTTGAACTCAAACTCGTGTGCTCTCGTGACCAGGAACCCATACAATCCAAGACTCGATCAAGATCTAAGGGTAAAAGCCAAGGTAAGTATGTGCTTAAGTATGTATTGGAAGATAACTAACAATATGTTATGTGTAAGGTAAGCATGGTTGCTTGGAAAGAATGATTCGTGGATGCGGTCTAGCACCGGCACCAAGGTATGTAATATGACATATTGACCCAGGTACATATATTTAATATATGTAAGTACATGTGATGGTAAAACCCATCAATGAAAGGAAAATTTTAAATAAAAAATAATGATAAGAATGGTAATGAAGTTTTGGAAATGTTACACGTGCCGAAACCTAATTCTTCGGACATAAGGTGACAATTACACGAAGACACGAAACTAGAATGTGGATTGTGTACCTGGCCAGTACACAAGAAACACAGGACGTTCGTGAGCCCGTGATAATTGTTACAGGTGTGTCCGATAGAATTGGGTAGCAGGTGGGCGTATGGGTGAAATGGGTAGTAAGACTATCAGGAGATTGAGAGTACTACGTAAAGTGAAAAGTGCGAATGATAAGAATGAAGAATGCTGAATCCGTAAGAAAGTACGGATCAACAATGTATGAATGCAATGCTTGAATCCGCGAGACGGATTCAAGGGATGAAAAGCGTAAATGCAATGTTTGAATCCGCGAGACGGATTCAAAGAATGAAAGATATGAATGCAATGCTTGAATCCGCAAGACGGATTCAAGGGATGAAAGGCGTAAATTCAATGTTTGAATCCGAGAGACGGATTCAAAGAATGAAAGATGTGAATGCAATGTTTGAATCCGCGAGACGGATTCAAAACATAGAAGGTACGAAAGGTATGAATAATGTGTTCGAATCCGCGAAACAGATTTATGATATAAAAGACGGAACTGGTCTACATAAGAAGAAGTCGATAGCTTGACCATGTATGCATCAAACAAGTCATATAAGTAAATGTAAAGCAAATGAACAAAAGAATGATAGGAATGAAAATATCCGAATGTGTAAGTAATTACGGACCAGACAAGTAAATATTTCTTAAGTGATATGATTCAAATTATGCTTAAACTTCCATATATATATATATGAATATATTTATGCAAATGCGTTGCATGCAAGAATGGTCGGAAGGATAAATGGATCATACGGGTCAGATGGCGATTGCCATTTGAACTCGTTAGTTAATGTTTTGATATGTTAAGTTTTGTACTCATAGGTGAGCTTGATGAATGGACACGCAATGTCACCAATCGGAAAGGAAGAATCACCGTAAGATAAGGATGACGAATCAATGGAATCTACTTCCGTCAAGATATCATAGTGTGATAAACCTAACAAGAACAGTGAAAGAATTCTCATGAGCGGAAGCTCATTACGCGGATGAATGAGATCAATCCTGGGATGGTTTGGATTTGTAATGAAGTGGTCGGTTTGCGTTCGCGGGTCGTGGCATTATGCCAAAATGGTAAGGTTAGTGAATTGTTTAATATGTGAATTTAAGTATAAAGTTATGAATTGAATAAGCACTTCCGCACGAACCTGTGGTAACGCAAGATGTGATATGATAAAGAAGGGTTGACTTTTAGAAGTAGGATAAGAATGAGTTTTAAATCTGGCTTAAGTAGTAGATAGTGCATGTATGAGTAAGAAGGTAGAAGTAAAACTCCAAGTATATACGAAATTATTAGAACTTATACTAACGGTGAATGTGGTAGAAAGTTCATATGAACTTCATTTTTGTTTTTATGTAAATCATGGTAGTAAACCCTTGGGTTTGCTTCTAGTTTGCACATTTAGTTCTAGTACGATAATGTGATGGTACGATTATATTTATTCAAGAATAAGACTTTTGCAAAGATCTTGAATGTATTCATGTGGTATTGAGCATCATGAATGGATAGATGAAAAAGTAAGAGTAGTATTGGTTTACTAAGAATGAGAAAGGTTTCGGGGACGAAACCTTCTTTAAGGGGGGTAGACTTGTAACGCCCCAAAACTCGAATATTTACATTCGTAATACGATTCCATGTGATGAAACATAAAACAAAATGACTAGACTATTTAACCATTTAAATAGTTTAGTTAAAACAAATAAAGAATGAATTTGGGACAATTATGAATACATAACAAACATGAGGGGCTGAATTTGTAGATTTAGGATGAAGTTTGGATTAATTGTAAAAAAGCAGAATTTTGCCTTTGTAAGGTGTGTGTGTGTGTCATTTATGGAGAGGAAGAAAGAGGAGAAATCCTCTCAAGAACAAGAATGCAAATTCAGCCAAATTAAACCCAAGATCAAATGAAAAACATTGCATGGATGAAGATCTCTCATCATCTAGCTCTAATAAGCAAGTGGTAAGTTGAATTTAATGTTTGATGATCTAGTATGAAGAGGGTTATGATCAATCCACGAATTTGTATGAGATTTAGCATGAATATGTGTTAGAATCATCATATGAAACATGGGTTGTGCATGATTTTGATTAATTTCATGTTTAGAAGTAAAACCCATTTGGGATGATAAAGTGAGTGAATCACCATGTTCAATAATTGTGTAATTTGTGATGTAGTATGTTGTATGTGATGAATTTATTTTAGATAAGATGATTAGGACATGAAATAAATGGATGTTTAGTTAAATTTGATGAATGAAGATAAGAACATGGAGGATCATGCATTAATGGGTTGTACATTGTGCTAAGATAGTGGTATGCACACCAAGTGTTTGATGAAATGCCTATGTGAGCTTAATAGATGAAAATTTTATGTAAGTAAAAGATGAATATATGTGAAATGTGAAAATGATGTGTTTGATAGTAAACTAACATGAGAAGTGTGTTTTGGATATAGTTCATGTGGATATCATGTTAATATGATGTTGGGTTAGCTTAGTATGGGTTAAAGTGTTAGTTGTGAAAATATGAGAATGCTAGTGTGGATGGAATGGATTATGTAAGTATATGTGTATGTGTATAAGTAAGTGATCGTGTAGTTGTAGATGTCATACAATACGAGTGTGTAATGTGTATAACATTAATATTATGGTCTACCCTATTAAGATGGATACATGTTCATAAGTTGAAAGTGTGTAAATAGGACATTTGACTTTCTGAAAGTCAACTACGCATAGGAAGCATAATTTGAATTGTTGTCGTAAAGGTAGGATATTAGAAAGTCGTATGGTACACGTTACATCTATAGGCTTTATTTGCGATTACATGATGAATTTCATGAGTTTGAAAGGATATGAATTGGGTTATATGTCATATGCTTGTTAGTTGTGATTAAAGAAAGTCAAATGGGAAATATGCATTTGATATGATCGTAACATGCGTAATCATGTATGCTAATAAGAATGTGATTGCGATGATGTGAAAGTATAGGGATCATATCAAGATGGAAAAAAGCATAGAAGGTTAACGGATCAAAAGGAGACAAGATAACGGACACGAACCTGGACGCACGAGGTAAGTGACTTTCGAATCACTTCTTAGTATACATATAGAGTTTTATTGTTTATGGATGAATGGAGATGATTGATGTATATAAAATGGCTCTAGGAATTATGTAAACCCCCCCCCCCCTCTAGTGCCATTCTCGGTTGTAAGGCAAAAAGGAAGCAAAATGTAATCATTTCTTCCACTTAAAAACCAACTTGTCCGCAACTGTTTTGCACTGCCCGTCGCCGACGGGTATAGGCCCATCGCCGACGGGTATAGGCCCGTCGCCGACGGGTTCGTATGGTGATGATTCTTCCGATGCCTTAGATTCCTGTCTACGGGCTTGTGGGCTTACGGGTATTTCCCGAACCCGTCGGGGACGGGTTCATACCCGTCGCCGACGGCTTATCTAACTTGTTTTCTCCATTTTTCGCGTCATGCATTCCCGGTTGACCCGTAACGCATCCTGGTGCTCCAGTTTTCGACTCGGTGACCCGTAAAGCTCCCGAAAAGCTCCTTAACTACGTTAAATTTGCATAAACACAAATTTAATTAAAAGTAGGCCATTCAAGATTAAAACTCATATAAAAACATAAAGTTACATGATTTCGAGCACCGGTTTTCAACCACGTATCAGTAAGTGGTATGTATGAGTTAGTATGTATGTATGAATGTAATTAGGTAATTACGTAAGTATATGTACGTGTGAGCGAAGGTATGCATGTGTGTGGTTATGATTCATTTTATGAATGCATGTAAGTATGTAGTTATGTATGCATGTATGTATATATGTAGGTATCGGTGTATGTATGTACACAAGTAGTTATGTATGAGCATGAGCATTATATATTTAAGTATGAAGGTACATACGTGTGTAGGTATGAACGTATATATGTGGATGCAAGTATGTAAGTATGTATGTGAGTACGTAGTAATGTATGTACGCATGTAGATGTGTATTTATGTATAGGTGAAGATACGTATGTGTATATGTATGTATGTAGAGACGTAGTAATATATGTGTATATGTAAATGTGTATGTGGTACATATGAAGGTACATATGAGTGTATGCATGTATGTAGAGATATAGGAAGGCATGTAAGTTTGTAGATGTGTATGTATGCATGTAAGAATGTATGTATGTGTGATTTATATACGTCGTGTAATACGTTATTAATAGTGTGCCTTGAGAATGAAAAATAATGCAGGTACATTATTGAAGCCTCACCAGGGTATGAATACGCAGATGAAATGCTTAAAGCTAGAAAGATAATGAAATGGAAAGTGTACGAGATTGAATCTTGTTTATGTATTATGTACTAATGTTATGAATGTATGTGGTGAGTGCAGGTTGTACGAATCACAGACGGTTATCACGAGGAATAGAGATCGAAGATCGAGTCATAAGATAGATTGTACGGGAATAATTGAGTATGTACTTTAGTAAACAGGACTTATACCTTATTTTTTTTGTAAAAGATACATATTCAAACGAACTTTCAAGTAAGTCAAGACGTTTGTAATGAAAGAAATTTTATGGCATGAATTTCCGCTGCGACTTTTTGTCAAATATGTATTAGGGCCTTACACTTTAGGATCTTGTCAAGATTAGTCCCTGAGATTTAACTCATTGGCTATTTTAGTCCTAATCTATGTTGGATTGTCTATTTTCTGGGAATGTCTAAGTCTACGTTGGAAATGCCTAATTCTATATGATTTGAATGTCTAAATCTATGCTTGAATGCCTATCTGGAATGCCTAATGTGGGAATGTCTATATGTGGGATTGCCTAATTCTATATGATTGAAACGTCTAAATGTCTATATACTTGGAATGCCTAAATCTACGTGTGGAATGTCTAAATGGAATGCCTAAAGCTATGTTTGGAATGTCTAAGGGGGTGTTTGTTTTTTGTGAAAAGCTCTTCTTGACCTCTTATGTATGCCTCACGCAGACCACGCGCAGACGTTTGAGTCTGCAGTGTGTTTGTTTTCTCGAAGTGATTTCATTAAAAAATATATGCCACTCCTCTTCTTGGGGCAGATATGAACCCTCCTCTTCTAACCTCTTCTCATCCTCCTCTGCCCTCAAAACACAGAACCACCCACACAAACCCTAACATCTTCTCCTCCACCCCTTCCTCCTCCAAGCCGCTACCTCCACATCTCCGCCACCCATAGTGCCGCCATCACCTCCCCCACCACAGCCAGCTTGCAAAAATTTTGATCATGTAACAAAAAATCTGGTGGATGCCACTCATCCGGAGCAGCATTCAACCCTCACAATCTCATCATCAATTCCGCTATCCAGTAAGTCCGGTAAGTTCTGCTCCTCCACAAACCCTTACTCTCTCTCTAAACCACCAACATCAACGGATCAAAAGTTCTACGCACCTGTTCCAGAGGTTCGAAGTGAATCAGAACCAGCGCTTGTGGAAGAATTAGGGAAAAATGTTGATAGCTCGTCGTGAAACTTGATGATGTACGGTTTTTGTAGGATCTGTATTGATTATAAGTTCAATTTAATTGGTAGATTTTTTTTTGAAAATTATCTGTATTGGTAGATGAAGGCAGAGAGAGAGAGAGAGAGAGAGAGAGAGAGGTGTGTGTTGTGTGTGTGTGTGTTGTGAAGTGGTTTTTGTAGAAGTAAAAAAAAACAAACCATCTTCTCCTTGCAGACTGCAGACCTTTGGTCCACCTCTTCTCCTGCAGATGCCTGCAGATGTGGTCCACAGACTGCAGACGTTTTGGGTCTGAAAAAACAAACACCGCCTAAATCTATGTTGGAATGCCTAAATCTATTTGGTGCTTGACTCCTTAGACTCGTAAAACTTGATTCTTGGTTGAACGAGAGACTGGAGCCCTGTCACTGGCGAAATCTATTAATCTTGATGTATATGCTATCATCTAGTTATTCTATTACTCAACAATACGCAACGCTTAATCTAACTCGCGAAAACAATTAAAGACTGGAATACGGAAAGATTGGGTTGGCCAGAGTGGCCATCCAATCGGACTGACATCCGATCGGATTGTCACCATAACGGATGACCACCCGATCGGACAGCCGTCTGATCGGACTGCCACCCGAACCAACCACACCTTCCCTCCTCGGCTCTTTCACACTATAAATAGACCTGTCACATCACCTTTTCAGTGATGTGACAGCTCTGCTCGACCAAGATACACGCACACATCCTTTTTCTTCATTCTCTCATCGATTTCGGTACGTTTTAGGCTAGATCTTTGTACTTTTTGATCTACACATCATCTTCTACGTGATTCTCACTTGAAATCACAATTTTCACCGTGAAATCTCTCAGATCTGAGTTCTCGAGGGTGATGTCATCATGGTGGTTTGTACAAACTGCCATGTGATGTCATTCTAAGCAAGATTCAGCTCTCATCTAAGGTATTTCATGCGTTTTTACATAAAATTTAAGCTAAATCTATGCTTTCATATAAAATTTGAGATGTTCTTCGTCTTTCTTCAACTTTCGCCTTACTTTGGTAGAAACCGGATCTAAACAGACTGTGGGCTTGATGCATAGCCTAAAGTCGGCTTGGAATCTAAGTGTTACCGGAGAAGACGAGCATGAGACAGATTCTGACATAAGTACGTTAAGGACAGACGACTGATTGGATAGGGGTGATTCCCACCCGATCAGGACGACCTTGTACTAACGAGTTTACTGATTGTCACAGTACGTGTCGTGTCGTCACCGTTAAACTAGAAACTTAGAATTTTTACAAAATTGGTAAACAGGAATGAGGGTCGCCCGATCGAGTGGCAGCCCGTTCGGACCGTCCAAGGCAGAAACTACATCTCATAGACTACACTTGTCCAAGGCAGAAACTGAGACCTCATAAATGGTGCTCTTAGGCTAGAGGGTATGGTGATGGTCCTCCAAGGGAGGATGATCCGCCACGTAGGCGTCACGTCATAGTCCTCCCAAGGATAGTCCATCCCACAAAACTAGAGGGTATGGAGGATGGTCCTAGATGATCATACCCCACCACTTTTATGTTTTTTTTAATCTTCTACTTTTTTTTTAACATTTAACAAATAAATTAATAAGATGTAAAATAAAATGTAAACCAAATATTGTCAAAAGGCATTAGAATTTTAAAATTAGATTAAAGAAAGGTCACCTTAAAAGCCCAGACGATACTGGGTTACACAAGCCCATACATCCCAACCATTCACCTAAAACCCTAATCAGGTTCACCTATCACATACACACAGCCATCGCCTCTTCTTCTATCTACCTTCACTGGTGCTCAACAATGGCAGATTTGGTTAGTATAATTTTTTTTAATCTTCTATTTTTTAAATATGTTTAATCATCGTTCCTCACAAAAATTTGTCCTATAGTGGACCGTCTGAAACGTCAAGATGCCGACGTTGAAGACGGGGACGGAGAGGGCGGCATGGTGTGCTGGGCGGCACCGGTCCTCGACGCTCCGGGGACGGTCCCCATACCCAGTAGCCTTAGAGGCTTTGCATATACCAATGTGCCACCAACAACGATGGTAGTTATGACGTTCTAGATGATCCTATAAATTATGTCATGCATTTTGTTATTAGGTAATTGTTCATATCTTTGTAATCATCATTAAGATGTTGCCACATGTAGATTAAGTCTGTACAATGGCCTAAAGTAAAGGAATAAGGCATGAGTAACTTTTTTTTTTAAAGGTATAATTTATAAAGAAAGAAATGGTCGGCCTCACAAAAAACCGGAGTACCGAACCAAAACACTACAACATATACAAAGGGAAATTACACCATTCTCTCCAATCTATGTTCCTATGCTTCGATTGACCTTTCAACCAAAGAAAGCCTCGCTGAAAGCTTTGGTTATCAAAGATTTGGGGGTGGAGATCGACGGATCGTTTAGGAGATGTAGGTGGGTGCCGGCTAAATGTAATATATTTATGTAGAGAGCGGGCCTTGACCAGATTCCTACGAGACAAGCGCTAAGTAGGAGAAACATTTGGATTGATTCGTTAGAGTGTGGGCTTTGCGGCGAAGCGGTTAAGTCGGTGGACCATATCTTTACGGCATGTGAGACTTCGTTAAGGGTTTGGGAGCGGTTTTGTGGGTGGGCCAATCTCCCTCACTTTTATGCTTTTTCTTTCAAAGACATTTTGGATTTCCACAAAAGTCTAGCACGAAACAATATAGCTAAGGAGATTATTCGGGGGCTCGTGTTCGTAGTGTACTGGTGTATTTGGAAAGCTAGAAATGCTAAGATTTTTTCGGGTGGGCATGGGTGTAATGGGGAGATTTTTGGGGAGGTTAAGTCCCTAGGCATGAGTAACTAGTATGGTAGAGATCGGTACTATGCCGCATAGTACAAATACCGAAACTTAGCTAAAACCAAAACCAAAATTAAATATCGTACCATATATGTTCGGTTCTTACCGGTATGGTACGGTACCATTAAGAATCCCCAACTGGTACTAAACCAAAATTGAGTTACATCCAAAACCAAATACTATACTATATATATTCAGTATGGTACGGTACTGATTTTTTCAGTCCAAAATTTCTCGTTCCTAATAACTCATGTTCGGATTGAGCGAAATTTTTACACCAAAAATCAATTGGGTTTAAAGTCACTTTGTTTTCTTAAGTTGTGTTTGGAAACATTTAGTCTTGAAGTAACATTTTGAATGTTTGAAACATCTTAAATAGTTTTTAGAGTAAATTTTCGTTTCCGTCCCTGAGGTTTGTCTATTTTAACTAGTGTAGTCTAAAAATCTAATTTATAACAAATTCGGCCCCGATGTTTGCATTTCTTAACGCTTTTAATCCAAATGACTAACTTGGTTTGTTTTTTATGTTAAGTTTTAACTAATTGACTAGAATACCCTCATGGACTAAAATGGAAGTTAATTCTTATATATAAAAATATTGTATATATTTAAAATTGTTTAATATATACACACACACACATATATATATAGGGTGGGAGTTGGCAACAAAGTCTATTTTTCCTACAAAGTGTAAAAAGTTATAAAACACCATAATGTCAACCATAAATGTCACACCCCAACTGATGGCGGAAACATTGGGGCATGGCACTGAGCGAAACAGATTGTCCAGAAGTTTCCATAACGATTATCATTACCAATTAATTTAAAGTAATATGTCCCATACCATGTCTTAAAAGGCAAACAAATTATTACAGATAAAATCTAGGAAAATAGTTCTGTTTCGACAACTCAGATTTTATACATAGATAGTTTATTTATTGGTTTCTAGGACCTCTTTTCCTAGCTTCGATTTCATCACTGCGCAGAGAGCATCCTAGACCTTTCCTAGCCTCGATTTCACAGCGAGCTAACCATACAAACAACTTAAGCACCTGTCACATACGTTAAAATAAAGTCAATACATATAATGTAAAGGTGAGCATACAAGTTTGATAATAGCATATAGAGTTCGAATTCGTTTACGCATAACCAGTACGTACACATAGAGAAATGAAGCACGTTAGTTATCGACATAGATCCATCGATACCAATGACTGCGGGTTGACTGCCCGAGGCAGTTCGCAATACATGGTTACCACTGTAATCCATGCAAGTAATTGTCCTTAACAACCCCTGCGAACAGGTGCTGAGTCCAAACTATAGTACTATCGTTGCTAAGGCAGGTAGACAGCATTCCATGTGTAAACATAACAACAAGCATTCATAAGCCACGTATAACATGCATTAACGGTTAGCGTTTAAATAGTGTTGAGTAGTGTGTTCGATGTGATTTGAATAGTTGTAACATATGTAACACCCAAAAGTGCATAAAGCAAAAAGGGATCGAGTATACTCACAGCGGTTGATGGATTGAAGGGAGCGCTTAGCGAGTAGGGTTAGCCTGAATAGATTGATAGTATAACGATAAGTGACGCGTAAAACGATACAAAGTATGAATGGGTCGGATAGCAGTTCGGTCGGATGGTAATCCGATCGGACGGCTTGTTTGTGCGGATGGCAATACGTTCGGATGGTCATCCGGTCGGACGGTAGTCCAGTAGGATGACTATTCGAGTGGATTGTTTCTTCCTATGAGAAGAATGTGTTTGTGTATGATGGCTTGTCTTTTGAAGTTTTCGTTGTAGCATTTTGAAAACATTGAAGTATCTCTATCCTTCAAGTCGGTCGATCGGACGGTTAATCGTGCGGACGATAATCCGTGCGGATGGTCATCCGGTCGGACAGTAGTCCGGTCGGACGGCGACTCTAGTGATGAGGTTACTTAGCAGGAACAATTCACAGCAGAAGAGTCACTCGGTCGGATGTCCATCCGACCGGGTGGCAACCCTGTTAATGAACATGTTGAAAATTGTTTAAGTCTTTAAAGTCCTAGTATCTCATGATCCGAAGAGTAATCCGGTCGGATGGTAATCCGATCGGATGGCAATTCGTTCAATACTCAAACTTCAGATAGAGTTGATGAAGTGTGGGACCCAAGGTGTGATCCGTTCGGACAGCAATCCGTTCGGGTAGCCTATCCGTTCGGACAGTGGTCCGGTCGGATAACACTTCGTCCCAGTTGCTCCGGCCGTCTTACACTTGGTCGTTTTGTTTGTTTGTCGTTTTATCGAGGCATTTTGACAACGTGTTAACCAACAGAATCCCATCCTAACCCGAGTGACCTGACCGACCAGGAATCACCCTAGTTCGGTCAGTTAACCGGTTCAAGACGGTTGTTCTTGTTTAACCCGAAATCGGTGGTCTCGTGAGTAGAATCCAGATCTTGAGCTAGCACAACACTAAGAATGAGCGGAGGACTAGATCTAGGTCCGATTCTATCGGTTTCAAGTGCTTTGAGTGCAAAAGAGTTGAAAGAAAGTTAGAAACCATCTTTCAATCCTTTTCCACTATATTTATGTTTAGATCTAGCATAGATCCTTGTTCATTTGTGTGGAAATCGGTTAGATCCGAGTTGTCCTCGGTGGATTGAAGCCAAAACATGAAGTTCTTCAAGAACACATGATGACATCATCCTAGAACACCTCAAATATAGCGATTTCACGGTTAAAAGTTAAGATTCAAAAGATAGAAAGGTGTAAGAGTGCGTGTAGATCGAGAAAGTACAAGACTTAGGACGAAATCTTACCGGGATTGAGAGAAATCGAAGAAAAGGCGAGCTGAGCGTGCTGTTCGGACAGAGGTTTCCAAAAGTAGAAAGTTTGAGAGTGACATGGGTATTTATAGGATTCCAAAAGGGGAAAGTATGGGTTGGTCGGATGGCATCCCGCCCGAATGACTATCCGGTCGGATTTCATCTCGGTTGGATGGCATCTTGACACTCTGGCCAAGTGGCAGCCCGGTCAGATGGCTATCCGGCCGGATGGCACTTGGTTCGTGTTCTCGACGCGACGATTTTTGCTGATTCGATTTCGATTGCGATTGCGCATTGCTCGCAATAGAGTTTCCTATTCAAATTACTTTTAGTCCCAACTACTATATCTAGCACTATCATAGTTCGATTCCGATTCGAGTTCGATGTCGATTGAGTTCGATTGCATTTCGATTGATTACCACACATAACATAAATGAACATGCACATGTAACACATAAGGCACACACACACGTATATTAATAACTAAAATGCGTAGTTCGAGTTGTCGATTCGATTAGCATAGTTTGATTATCGTTTAGTTAGCTTTATCGCATTGTTACTTCCTATAGTTCACAGTCGTATGTTGCTTAGATTGCGAATAACATACTTCGATTATTGTAATCATTGACACTTACTCCACATAATACAACTAAAATAAACATTCAAAAGAAATCTACTACAAGTCAAGTCGCGCGAAATCGGTCGTTGACTTTGACTTCTCGAAAACACGGGGTGTTACAGCCTCCCCTTGTTTAGGGAATTTCATCCCGAAATTAGGCTGGAAGTTGTACAACACCGTGAATTACTTTGGAGAAATTTCTCTTTCTAGACTTTCTCCTTAAATAACTGCGGGTACTTCGCCTTCATGTCGCGTTCGAGTTCCCAAGTGAACTCTGCGCCTCGTTTGCCTTCCCATCGGACTTTCACAATAGGAATGCGAGAGCGTCTGAGTTGCTTGGTTTGGCGATCTATGATCTCAACAGGCTTTTCCACGAAGTGTAATGTTTCGTTCACCTGAAGGTCATCGAGTGGAACATGTAAGTCGTGGTTGGCTAGGCACTTTCGGAGGTTTGAAACATGGAAAGTCGGGTGGACATTACTAAGTTCCTCCGGTAGTTCGAGTCTGTAGGCGACTTTTCCGATTCTTTCCAGAATCTTAAAAGGTCCAACGTATCGAGGCGCGAGCTTTCCTTTCTTTCCAAATCAGACCACACCCTTCCAAGGTGATACCTTTAGGAGTACATAGTCACCAACGTCAAATTCAAGGGGCTTGCGTCGTCTATCGGCGTAACTTTTCTGTCGATTCCGAGCTTTTACCAAGTTGTCTCGAATTTGGAAAATTTTGTCTGTCGTTTCTTGCAGTAGCTCGGGACCGGTTAATTGCGAATGCCCGATCTCGTGCCACACAATAGGCGATCGACATCTTCTTCCGTATAAAGCCTCGAATGGTGCCATTTGAATGCTTGCATGATAGCTGTTGTTATACGAGAATTCGACTAACGGCAGGTATTTATCGCAATTACCACCGAAGTATATGACACACGAACGGAGCATGTCTTCAAGAGTACGGATCGTTCTTTCAGTCTGACCGTCGGTTTGAGGGTGGAAAGCGGTACTTAGATTAAGCGATGTACCGAGTGCCATTTGAAATGTTTCCCACGGTCGCGAGGTAAACCGAGCATCATGATCAGAGATGATGTCGCGAGGCGTCCCATGATTACAAATGATCTCGTCGGTGTAGATTCGGGCTAATCGTTCTACCTTGTAGTCTTCCCGCATTGGCAAAAAGTGAGCGGATTTGGTCAAACGGTCGACCACAACCCAGATGCTGTCGTGACCTGATGACATGTGCGGTAGCTTTGTTACGAAGTCCATAGCTATACTATCCCACTTCCACATAGGGATCGGTGGTTGTTCGAGTAAGCCAGAGGGTCTTTGATGTTCAGCCTTGACTCTTGCACAGGTCAGACATTTTCCAACATAGAGAGCAATATCCCTTTTCATTCCCGGCACCAGTACTTATAGCGAAGATCCTGGTACATTTTGTCGGCACCGGGATGAATAGATTACCGGGATTTGTGGGCTTCGTCCATCAAAATTTGTCGCAAATCGGTCCATTTGGGAATCCAAATTCGGTCCAGAAAGTGGAATATCCCATTTGATTTACTCACAAGCTGGGCTCCATCGTGGTAGATTCGTTCCTTCTTCAGAGTGCGTTCATTAAAACATGCATGCTGAGCTTCGCGGATGAGGGTTTCGAGGTCGCGTTGGGCTTGAACATTATGAGTGCTAAGCAGATAGCTCCGTCTGCTGAGTGCATCGGCAACAACATTTGCTTTGCCTGGGTGATAACGAATCTCATAGTCGTAATCGTTGAGAAGTTATACCCATCGGCGTTGACGCATATTAAGTTCCTTCTGATTAAAGATATGTTGTAGGCTCCTATGATCGGTGAAGATTGTACACTTGGTACCATACAGGTAGTGTCGCCAAATCTTTAACGCAAAAACAACCGCGCCTAGCTCGAGGTCATGGGTTGTATAGTTCTTCTCGTGGATTTTGAGCTGACAAGATGCGTAAGCTATAACCTTGTCCCGCTGCATAAGGACACAGCCGAGACCAAGGTTGGAAGCATCACAGTAGACAATGAAATCGTCGTTTCCGTCGGGCAATGTGAGAACAGGAGCATTGCAAAGCTTGTGCTTGAGGGTTCGAAAGGTGGACTCTTGTTCAGTTACCCAAACAAAAGGCTTGTCCTTATGCGTGAGAGCGGTAATCGGCACAGCGATCTTTGAGAATCCTTCGATAAATCGTCGATAATAGCCCGCTAGTCCGAGAAAAGAACGGACTTCAGACGGGTTCTTAGGTGTAATCCAACTCTTAACAGCTTCAATCTTCGCAGGATCGACGTGGATACCTTGACTATTTACGATGTGACCCAGAAACTGAACTTCCTCCAACCAGAATTCACACTTGGAGAACTTGGCATAGAGTTGGTTCCCCTGGAGTAGCTCGAGAACCAAACGTAAATGTTGCTCGTGTTCGGTTTTGGACTTGGAATAGATCAAGACATCGTCAATGAATACGATGACGAAACGGTCAAGATATGGTTTACACACGCGATTCATCAGATCCATGAAAACCGCGGGTGCGTTGGTTAAACCAAAGGGCATAACAACGAATTCGTAGTGGCCGTATCGAGTGCGAAACACGGTTTTGGGTATTTCCTCCTCCTGAATGCGTAGTTGGTGATAGCCTGAGCGTAGATCGATCTTCGAGAAGCACGTAGCACCTTGTAGCTGATCAAACAAATCGTCGATGCGGGGTAGGGGATAGCGGTTCTTGATAGTTAACTTATTCAATTCCCGATAGTCGATACACATCCTGAACGACCCATCCTTCTTTTTGATGAAAAGGACCGGCGCGCCCCAGGGAGAGGTGCTCGGGCGAATAAAGCCTTTCTCAAGTAATTCCTGGAGTTGGTTTGAGAGTTCGCGCATTTCGGATGGCGCGAGTCGGTAGGGAGCTTTGGCAATAGGGTGGGCTCCAGGTATGAGGTCGATACGAAAGTCGATATCACGACTTGGTGGTAGACCGGGAAGATCCTCTGGAAAAATGTTAGGAAATTCTCGAACCACAGGAACGTCTTTCACTTCCTTCTTCTCTTTCTTTTCCTTCTCCGCTTCTACAATGTTAGCCAAGAAAGCTCTGTATTCCTTGCGGAGATACTTGCTAGCTTGGACACATGACATGAGCTTGAGACCTTTCGAAGCGGTTTCACCGTAAACGCACAATAAATCACCATTCGTGAGCGAGAATCGGATCATCTTGTCGAAGCACACAACTTCAGCATGGTTTTCACGAAGAAAGTCCATGCCTACTATGACGTCAAAACTTCCGAGTTGCATCGGAATAAGGTCGATTGGGAAGATGTGATTGTTGAGCTCAAGAGTACAATCACGAAGAACAGAATTAACGGCGACAGTTCTTCCGGTAGCGACTTCAACATCGAACGTCGAGGAGAGTTGGGAGCGTTTACGACTAAGGAGCTTCTCGAATTCGAACGACACAAAGCAATTATCGGCTCCAGTATCAAATAAACACGAAGCATAAATACCATTCACAAGGAACGTACCATTAACCACATTGTTGTCGGCTTGGGCTTGATGCACGTTGATGTTGAAAGTTCTGGCGCGTGCGGCTTGTTGTTGTTGCTGCTGCTGAGGCTGCTGTTGCTGCTGCTGGGGCTCTTGTTTCACAACCCTGTTTGGGCACATGTTGGTGAAATGATTAGGATCGCCACATGCGAAGCAGGCTCTGGCGTTGACCGCGGGTGCCAGAGGAGCTTGTTGACCCTGAGGGGCGGTGAGTAGAGCTTGATGAGCAGGTGTTTGTCGAGCACGGCAGCTGGTAATGAAATGGTCGTACATATTGCAATGAGCACAAAAACGGCAAGCAATGGTAGTCGGGTGGTGGTAGGTACAAATAGGGCAGAGCGGGTGTGGCACAGTGTATGCACGCTTAGCAGGCGGTGCATTTGCCACAGGCGCCGCTACTTGACGCTGTTGGGCTGGTACAGCTTGATTTGGTGCAGCAGTGATCGCACAGTTCTTGTTGTTGGAGCTGTTCTTTCTCTTGTTCTTCCTCTTGTTGCTCGATGAGGTGGTGGTTTCAGCAGTTGGTGCGGCGGTGGTAGCTTGATGCAGGTGCTTTGAAGTTTTATCCCAGACACCGGCCTTGACCCGCTTGTCGTTGATTTCAGCGGCCAGTAGGTAAGTCTCTTCGATCGTCTTAGTCTTAGCCGCTTGCACGAAATCGGAAACACAGTCAGGCAGGGCTCGGATATACTTCTTGATCGCCATGTCTGAGGTATTGACTTGATCGGGACAAATGACGCTGAGCTGTTTGAAGTGAGCAGTGAAAGCAGCATTTTCACCATCCTTTTGCTGTATGTGCCAAAATTCATCCTCTAGTTTCTGACGTTCATGAGGAGGACAGAATTCTTCCAGCATGACTTCCTTGAGCTCGTCCCACGACAGGCCGTAGGCTGCATCGTTCCCTCGCTTGTTCCTCTCGGCCGTCCACCAGTCTAGAGCGCGGGACTGGAAGACGCCGGTAGCATTTAGAGTACGGAGGTCGTCAGGGCAACCGCTTTGTCGTAGAGTGACCTCAATGGAGTCAAACCATTGGAACAACGCTGTGGGGCCTCCTTAGCCAGTGAATTCTTTTGGCCCACAAGACTTGAATTGCTTGAAATTAAAGGCTTTGGTGGCAACTTTAGGAGCTTCGGTCCTCGACACCTCAGACGATTTGCTGACATTCTCGTAAACATCACTCACGGCCTTTGCTACTTGTTTAGCGATGATAGCAGTAAGGCGTTTGTCTCTCTTTTCTTGACGAGAAAGTGAGGGATGACGGGATCCAAATGACATTGTCTGCAACAAACATCGTCACAGGACTCAACACATTGTATTCGAATCTCACCTCACACGTCTACTACTTTCTAAAGCTCAGGAACACGCATAATCAGGTAAACACATAGACACATAATCACATAATCACATAAAACACAGAATCACATAAACACATAAGCACGTAGAGCACAGAAACACATAACCACATACGCATGTAATCACAGAGACACGTAGGAGCATATAGAGACATGTAGAGCATTCTAACTGCCTCAAAATACAGAAACCTGTCATTCAAAGTCTGCGATTTGTTCGAATATAGCGGTCTCGTCTAGTGTATCGAATAGCGTAGTATAAGCGTATGGAATATCATAAGGTCGTCCATGATTCAGCGGTTTATCAGCGTATTGGGATAGAAATGCAGTGCGAGTCGTGTGTGTTGATCGAAGCGTAAGTATAAATCGAATAATTCTCCAAAATTTAACACACGAACAGGTAAACACACATATAAACACATAAAATCGACAAATCATCAGAGTCCGCAATTGCGGACTTAGAATCGAAACACATAAAAATCGAGAAATAGATTGTCTGCGGCTAGTAGACTTCGACTAACCAAAGTGATTCAACTATTCACAAGGATCCGTTGTGCACGTTTGACCTTCAGGACTATGCTTTTGCCTCGATTCTTGGGCGTTTGGCACACATCCCGTTAGTCATATTGTGACTTCAGATCGTTGGAGTCCGTCGAAACTTTGGTGAGAGTTTTGTTAAAACAAAGTAATAGTCGGAAAACGTCGTCAAGGTTAGGGTTTCACTCCTAGCTTAACAATTTCGTCCTTGTTTTGATAAAAATTGAGGAGATTATTCATCAAAATATGGATTTCACTCCTGATTTGGCATAATTTTCCTCGTTTGTAGATAAAATGCGGGTTGTTCAAGCAACTTTAGTCGAGAGTTTGCGGTTTTCACACCTAATCTCGACTTTATCGCCTATTCATAATTGAAAATTCGAGTGTAGTGATAGTGTAGCATAAGCGAGAATAGCGAGAGATAGCGGTAAACTTATACATAATCCCTAACGGATATGTACAAGTCGGTCTATGGTTCCTAACTATAGACTAGGTATCTAAGACATCGACCTGGACTAGGTCGTGTCTTGCCTAATTCCCTATAGTTATGGCTCTGATACCAATCTGTCACACCCCAACCGACGGCGGAAACATCGGGGCATGGCACTGAGCGAAACAGATTGTCCAGAAGTTTCCATAACGATTATCATTACCAATTAATTTAAAGTAACATGTCCCATACCATGTCTTAAAAGGCAAACAAATTATTACAGATAAAATCTAGGCAAATAGTTCTGTTCCGACAACTCAGATTTTATACATAGATAGTTTATTTATTGGTTTCTAGGACCTCTTTTCCTAGCTTCGATTTCATCACTGCGCAGAGAGCATCCTAGACCTTTCCTAGCCTCGATTTCACAGCGAGCTAAGCATACAAACAACTTAAGCACCTGTCACATACGTTAAAATAAAATCAATACATATAATGTAAAGGTGAGCATACAAGTTTGATAATAGCATATAGAGTTCGAATTCGTTTACGCATAACCAGCACGTACACATAGAGAAATGAAGCACGTTAGTTATCGACATAGATCCATCGATACCAATGACTGCGGGTTGACTGCCCGAGGCAGTTCGCAATACATGATTACCACTGTAGTACTATCGTTGGAGAGTAACAAGAGTAATCATCATCTATAGGATCATCTTCAGGATCATCGTTAGTCTTTGGATCAACCGCCGGGGAGGTCTCCTGGGTGGCGTTGACTGGTTTTGCTTGGTCAGCGAGCACCACAGATGAAGAGTTTTTGACAGGGGTAACTTGTGTAGTGAAGTAAAATGATCCCCAGTCAACATAAAAAAGTGCCTCATCTAGCGACATCTCATCATGTGTTGTTACTTCAGGTTTAGTGTTAGTAAGGAGGTCACTTATAAGCTTAGCATCCATAGCCAGATTTTCTTCAACAGTTTGCGGCGTTGATGGAATAGAACGGGTGTTTGTGATTTGAGAACACTCTGGGTTGCAATCCGATTTTGGAGTTTGGAGTTCGAATGAAAGAGTTCTCCGCAATCGTTTGGTAACCCGTTTTGAGTTAGCTGGTGATGTTGGACTAGACATAATAAGGTTGTTTTTTTTAGTTCTTTATGGTGAACAAATGTTTACATTTCACCTTAATTTATAGACAAACAAATGATGTTAGGTGGATAAATTAATTAGATTCTTTACATCAGTTTACATCAACATTAAATGTACTACACTAACCAACATAGAAGTTAAGTATTTTTTTTTTACTTTTTCTTTTTGTTTGAAAGCAATTAACATAATTATATTATATATTTCCAAATAACATAATTATATTGGGAAATGTAACATATGGGTCTGTAACATAATTACATTATACATATGAAAGAAGTGGGAAAGAAGTGGCCTTCATTTTGACTTCATTTATAGATGTAACTTATATAATTGGTGTTCCTTGCTTTTGGTATTTTCTCGCCAAAAAACCCCATATATGATATTGCATGTATTTCAACTAGTAGATTTACATTTGATTTAACGAGTTACAAGTTTCTTTAAAGTTTTGAACTTTTGATTTTTCCCTCCTTTTGTTTACCCAAATGTGATAGGTGTATATATATTTTATATTTTTATTATTATACCGCAAAGAGACAATTGGGATTTATTAAATGCGTGTACTATAGTTATCAAACCATGAGTGAGATACACTAACAATGCATATCGTTAGAGATAGAAGTAGTCATTTTTTCTTTTTTAAATGTGTAAGATAAGACAAAAAGACAATGGGCATAAGATAGAGATAGAAGTACACATATTTTCCTTTTTATTATTTATGCCTGTTCCTTCATGTAAACATTAATGAGTGATAAGCTTTCTTTTTGTCCAATTTAGATTCCCCATAATGGGGCATTTTATGAGACTGTACTTTTTTTGTTTATATATATATTATTATAATTAATGGGTACTATGGGTATGGACATGGGTACTATTATATATTTCTTGGATATGGTGTTCGATATGTATGTACTTATGCATATTAGACACTTCCAAGTTGGCACAATTAATTTGTAAGACTTCACTTTTTTTCTTTATAAAAATACTATAAGTAAGAGTATTACAATTGAGATAAGATATAAGTACAATTGAGAACTATCATTCCTTTTTGTCCATCTTAGATTCCCCATAATCTGGCATTTATATGAGATTGTACTTTATATATATTATTATAATAATGGGTACTATGATATATTTCTTGGATATGGTGTTGGTACATGCGTGTACTTTTTTTTGCAGATTAGACAATTCAAAGCTGGCAGCATTATTTTTGTAAGACTGTATTTGTTTTTCTTTATGAAAATATATTATAACTAGGAGTAGTTAGCTTTGCATAGCAGGTAACCCAATTTAATATATGCTGTTACATTTTTTTGGTACTGTTTTTTGTACCAAGAAAGGTATTTTTTGTATTTTTTTTTGTAACAAAGTAGTTTGTAATGATAATTATGGTTGCTTGACTAACACTAATTATTACAGCAAAGAACACACATATTGATTAAAAAAGTTATCAAACGGAAATATTGCTTTGTAACACCTTTTTTTACTACATCTTATTGTATGCTTGTCAAAAGAAAATATTTATCTTAGTCAAACTTCCCAGTATTTTACTTATGGTTCACCAAAATGTAACATTAAACGTACACATAAATTGTTTAAGTTGTCCAGATCAACGACAGACATTAATAGTTAGATACATACAGGCAACTGACAAAGTACGAGTTTAAATTGTTTAAGTTGTCCACAATAGGCCCGTCCACAAAAAACATAACATTACCATACGGAGCAGCAACTTACACTGATAAAGCAGCATCGCGAACCTTTCCCTTCATTACATTCACATCAGAGAGTAGTATGCGTGTAGCGAATTTTTTTCGGAGGGTAAGAATCTGTTTTTGCTTTTTCTTCCAGTTGCTACTAAAACCACATTCAAAGTGTTTACTAATGCCGTTAAAATTCTGCATGTGGTGCATAAGGAATACTGCACTATCCATTGGATGTGCAGTTGTCGCCCAATGGATATCACACCTCTTAATCTTGGCTGGCGCAATTTTATCCTTTGACGGATGTTCGGAATGCTCCAAATAAGCGACCAGCATATGCTTCTGTTAAAAAACGATAAACTAATCAGTTTTTGTATGAGTTGCTGTTTTTCATCGTAATGTTTTATGAGAAAAGAAAATGACTAACCACTTTGTATGGTGTATCTTTTTTGTAGTAATCTTGATGATCCCTAATGCCAGCTAAGGGTGTGCAATCAGGCTTGTGGTCTATGATGGTTATTTCGTCGTTTTCCAGATCGAAAACAATCATGTAATATTCATCATTCTCCAGGATTGGAAAGAAAATCATTTTGATCCCAATGAATTCATATGCGCCGCCTACGACCATCCTTTCGCCGAACGTATTCATACGTTCATCATCATCACAAGTAGAATCTGTCAATAACCAGCTGTCCTGTTTTATTTTTTTTCAAATAAGATGTGTCAATAAGGTGGTGCAAGCCCCGAATTACAATAATTCAAAAGATGCATTTACATAGGGAAACTTACAACGTTCCAAAAGACTTAATAAATCCAAAATCACAGACAAAGATCAAATAATATAGTATGAATACTTACTATGACAGTTGTGCTAAAATAAATCCGCGTCAGGCAGCTGTTGGTTCTATCAAGTTCTTCATAATTCATCACATCTACCCAAGCATCAACCACATCAGAGCAGACCTTCACTTCCTCCCTCAATGTGCGCATCAACGTTTTTGTGATTTCCAAGCCGTATATACTCTCGAAGATAACATCTCTGCGTAAGACAATGTTAGATATATAAATTAGATTCTGGATATCAAGAAACTAGGACTATTATGTTTTACGTATATCTTTTATAGCTGAACTTACCCAGCAGATTGACCAAATTTTTTTGTTACCCCGCTAGACAAGGAGATGACCATTTCCCGTGTCCTGTTTTGTGAAAAATCATATGCTGTTATACATTTAAAACATAATAGACTATTTAAAAAAAAAACATACTATTTGGAGCAAAACATTCCCTAATCTATCAGAGGACCAAAGTTTTGCATAATGTAACAACTAGTATTTTAATATTTTAAACTGAAGCTTACATTGAGTACTTCACATCGAATACAAAATCCCAAATACGTTGTTCTTCCGTTGTAATGTCGATTTCCATTTCGTGTTCATGGTCATCACCTGAGCGGTTGAACCTACCAACTGGTTTTCTTCGCCTTGATTCAAGTTCCTTTACCCAAGCATTACGTGTGATATCATTTTCAGCCGTTCCCTTCCCTGCTCAATTTTAGTTTTTGTTCGTTAGTATTTAATAAAAAAATGCCAAGTTTATTATAATTTTTGAACGAATTAAAAAACATGTAGAACTTACCTTCTTGATTTTTGTCATCACTTTTTTGTATCATAGTTGGTACGGAAGCTTCCGCATTATGCGTATCATCAACATCATCACCTGCAATTTTTTTTGGTTTTGATAAGTCGGATTATCTGTTGTGTACAGAAATAACACATGTTCATTTTTTTGTTTTTTTTTTTTGGGAATCATGAGTTACCTAATTCGGTGTCTTGTGTGAGTAGGTGAAAGGTAGGCGCATCAAACAATCCTTGCATGTTTTGTGTTTCGTTGTTCTTGTCTAATTATATTCATTCAAATGTACACACACACATACCTGTTAGTTTGTTTGTGTATGATCGGGTTTTCTTGATTTTTGTACACATGTGACGGGTTATATGTAAGATGTAAAACTTACCTGTTGTTGCAGTTATCGTCTCTTGATGTTCTGCCTCATTTTCTTCATCGCCTATGACTCCACATGTAGCACTTTTTTCTGTAGTGGCATCTCCGCATCTTTCTCCATGTATCATCTCTTGTGTTTTGTCAGCCTTACCCCCATCTATTTAGTTAAATGTGGTCACATACACACATGTTACGTTTAGTTTGCAATTTAGGACATACATAAGGTGGTTTACTTTATTGTTAGTTAAACATTTTACATTTTTTTATCTGTAGAGAAATGTAAGATTGATGTCATTATTTATTTTTTTATTATTTTTTTATCTACAATTACTGCACGTGTATGTTGTCGTGTATGTTTCTATAGTGGAGTTTCTATTTCAAATAAAGAAATTAAAGTTAGCTTTTCCACACATAACGTTTTTGTTAGGATTGCCATCACTAAAGTTACCTTTTGCTGACACATCTTTCTTCCTTCGCTTGCCATCGCCATTCCCCCGATCATTGCCAGATGCTACATACGTTTAAAAAAAATAGTATTAAAAAGATTTAGATGTGCCAATCAACCCAAATGAGCTTTTTATACAGCTTATTATCACACGTGCGTGTATGATATTTTTTTGCACCTTACCTTTTTTCAGTAAATTATCAGTCGCCGCACTGCGTTTTTTATTTCGCACTTTCCCATGATTGTGTTTATTCGAATCTGTCAATTATCATTTTTTGTGTTATAAATGATTGGTTTTAAAGAGTCAGTACATGATCATGATCCATAAAATGTACACTAAGGTTTTGAACTACTATACATAGGCCTTTTTAATGGTACCGTTATTTTTCGGGGAAATGTAATCAAAATGGACCTTGTTAATCCATCTTTTAAATTAAATGTTAACGTGTAGGAGTAAATTGATTGAATATCAAGAACGTAAGAAACAGTTTTTGGCTCAACGAATCTGAACGAAGTGCGATAAGTACATTCTTGTTTCCAAATTCGTTTCACAATTTCCTTTGTTCCAGTAAGTATTACCAAAAAAGTTATCTCGCACTCTATATTTGAGCTACAAATACATATGAATACTTTTTTCGTGTAAACGATTATTGGAATGAAAAAAAGCTAAATATGTTTGTAAAAAAGGTCATACCATTGATGTTTGCCACTTCAGCCGTTGTTGCGGCATCATCTTCAGGGTCTGCATTTACCAAAAAAAAAAAAAAATCAAATTAGTTACAGTTTGTAGAAAAACTTAATACATATTCAAGGTAGTGATTTATCCGTTATCCGTTTTACCTTCTGTGTAATCATTATCTGGGTTTTGCACTGTGTTGTTAAGAGACATGAGGACCCCAACAATTTTTTTCCTTGGGGAATCAGGCGACAGCCATATCCTTGTTTTTCTTGAGTGTACAATTTTCTCAAACCGTTGTATCAATTTTTTAACTTGCTCGTTGTGTGGATGAGCATTGAACACCACATCCAATTTTGTTTCCACCGTAACTCTTTTTGCTTCCATCACATCCAAATGTTTTTCTATAGATGCAATCTCATTCTACAAACAAAGTTATAAAATACGGTTTTTAACTAATTTTTGAAAGAACATGATTATTTTGTAACTGCTTATAATTATTAATCTTACACTCAGAACTTCATCATTAGCATGTAACTCAGTTTTACTTGGATCCCGTCGAACCACAGCAACTTCATGCAAATCCTCTCCACCAAAGCCACCTTTTTTTTATCTCCAAACATTCTCTTTTTTTCAGTTCGTATTTGTTCCAGAATACGATTGGGTATATTGTCCGGTCAACTGGAAATCCTGTGCATTTAACTCTGTCGACATATAGTAGCTGTGTAATGGCAAAAAAAAAAAAACAACAACAACAAAGTGTTAAGATAACTAAACAAATGTTGTATGCCTATATTGTTAGTAAGTTTTGTTACACAAAACACTTACAACCAAAAGTGTGAGTGGTCCGGAAAATGGAGATTCAGGATCACAACTCTTCCATCCATCTTTACATGATTTAATTTGTTGGATCAGATAGGCACACCAATTTATTTTACTGAAATCTGTATCTCCAGTAAAACTTTTCAAAATCCACTCTTTCATTCGCCCATTTTTGTTACACTCAACCATGACGGTTAAGAATAGCATCAGGAAGTCCAGTCGGAAATTAAAAGAATTGGCTTCATCACTTGTGAGTATAGATTGTGCCAGATTCGTCGGTGCCACAAATCGTTTACGATATCGTTTTCTCCATGCCTCAACAGCAACATCAAGCTTTGAATATGCTGTTACAATTTGCATGTCTATGCCCTTCTTAGGAATTCCTAGAAGGTCATATACAGACTCAACATCAACATCTATTGATCCACATGGCATCTCAATAGCCATTTCTTCCGGGTTAAAGTGGTCCACAACATAGTGTGCAAGTTTCACAGGTATCCCACTGATGTTGAATGACAACATTTTTCCAAAACCCATCCTCTTAACGTCTTCTTGTTGGTTTCTCGTTAGAGACTTGATGCATTTGTACAACTGCATAGGTGACGAATGTGTTTTTATTTTAGCCCACTTATGCATCGTTTTTGTGTGTTTGACACTTCGGGTTTTCACCCGTTCATGTTTTACTTTTTTTGTTTTTTTTACACCAATTGCATGCTGTATTGGCAGAGCTGTATCTGCAGTCATCTCTGAGTCACCATCTGATGAAACTAAGATATCAGCTTTCGGTTACGATTTTCATATTTTATAAAGAAGGAAACTAGTAGTGGGGTGTGTACGTACTTATTCGTTTCCTTTTGACATTTTTCTTTGGTTTGCTATCCTCATGCGATTGCTGAGCTGTAAATATACATTTTTATAAACAATTAGCATTAAAGTACCGAAGCCAAGTATCGAAACATATATTTATTTAGATTCCCAAAGATCACGTCTAGTACAGTTTTGTACCTCCTCTCATACGTGTTGCCGGCCCGTCCTGATCGCCGTCACCTTACAAATGTTTTACAAAGTCATGTACACAAATATTAGATTCAAGAAAGATGTAACCAAAAGTTCCATACATTAAAAAATGTACCTTTTTTTCTTTTCTCCATGTTTTCCATGGGGGTGTCCAAGTCACTGTCTGGTAAAACTGAGGCACCATATTTGTTTTATTATTTATATAAAACATAACTATAAGACAATCAAAAGAAAAAAAAATGCTTTTACGTACTTATTAGCTTTCTTCTGTGTACCTTCTCGTCACAATGCGCTTCCTTAACTACATTTGTACAAGTTTTATATAAATCACGAACTACTAACAACCTTTACAAAATATGTCTTAACAAAAAAAAAAAAAAAAGAAAAAAAAAAGACTAAATTTAAACCTTTTTTAGCTCCCCTTGTCTGCATTGCTGGTCCGCATGTATTAGTATCAGGTGTCACTATTTTTAGAAAGCTTATGGAAATTAGACATAAACATGACAACAAACATGTAATGAATTCAAAGTAGTTATGTACATATTTGTTGCCTGTTTTTGCGCTTCTCAAGCACCGGGGTATCACGAACCTTTTTAGCTGCATTTTTTATTTGTAATCAACATCAATAAAATAAGATGTATTTTAATCTGTAAGCATAGTTGATCACAGGTTTTGTAATTTATAAGCACCTGTGGTCATTTTTTTTGGTTGGATTTGTTTTTGCTATCCTTAGCTGTTACAACGGATTACTGCAAAGTATGAGATTAAGAGGCAGTCAATATATGGTCCACATGACTTTTATAACACACAAATGACCAGTAGATAACAAATACAGGACCACAATCACCAGTAGATCACTATGGCCCAGATCAATTTATAGCAACCAGAGGTTTTTTTTTTACTCAGAATGAACATTCTTCCCACATTTTTATGCTTCTAGTTTTTATTATCCCCAAACTTTTCATTTGTTTTACCATTTCTCATTGTGTATAGATAAACAAGTACACACTATTAGTGTAATTTTTTTTCTCAATCAAAATTAACCACAAATCAGACCCCCCCCCCCACCCCCACCCCAATTGATCATGTGTTCATCCCAAAAACCCCTAATGCTACGCTGTCATTAACAAAAAGCCAGATGTATGAAGAAACCGAGCACTTTGAAAACTGTTTAAAAGTTTATAGTCTTTATTTTCACACATCCCCAATCTGTATCTCTAAAAGAAAATTCATAACTAGCTAAAATTATCAACTTTCTTTTTAACAAGTGAGATTATTTAAAACAAACAAAAAACCCTAACGGTACCTGTCATTAAGAAAACCCAAATGGGTATAAAGCAATCGAGCATTTTGAAAAGTCTTAAAAAACCCTATAATCTCTATTATAAAACTCCCTAATTCTGAATAGCTAAAACAAAGTTGATGATTTTAGTCAACAAAGAAGCGACGCACCTGAAACCCTCTCGTTTTTAGCCTGATTTTTTTTTTCCGGCGGTGACTGTTGAAATTCTCCGGTGGTTGTTGAATATCTCCGGCGATCGTTGATATTCTACGGCGATTTTGAAGATCTTTAAGCGATTTTTGGCCGGTGATTGAGGGTATAGTTGAATATCTCCGGTGATTTGGTTATAGATGAGAAGGTTTGATGAAGATTTTGGGAAGAGAGAGAATGTGTTTTGAATTTTTGAGGTTTTGAAATGACGAAGAGTGAAGTACTGAGTGTAATAATGCCGCCGATTTTGAGAGTTCTGGGATCATGCAGACTTTTGTCTTTCTTGTAAGTAATTGTAAGTAAGAGATGAAAAAATGTTTCCCATATTACCCTTAAGGTACAATGAGTATATTAAAAAATACAGAAAAAGAGGAACTAAAGAAACTAATGGCTCAAAGTTAATCTCAGCCATTCATTTAGTTTGATCAATGGTGATTAATGGGTTTTCAGGGTTTAGTCAACTGGAGTGGGTTTTCGATTTATCCTTCCCCTATATATATATATATATATATATATATATAGAATTGCGCTAAAATAAGAACCACCTCGAGTTGTAAGAACCGTGAGAACTTTTTGATCCGGGTCGAGGTGGACCAATTTTTTTTTTCATAAACGTAGATGCGTGTATTATAAACACATTTGTAAAAAAAATTCAAAAAAAATGTCGTGTGTGTAGTTTTGAGCACCACAAGTTTGTGTTTACGGGTACCGTAAATTTTCCGGTAAGATTTACGGTACCCGTAAACACAAACTTGTGGTGCTCAAAACTACACACACGACATTTTTTTTTGAATTTTTTTTAGAAATGTGCTTATAATACACGCATCTACGTTAATGAAAAAAAAAAATTGGTCCACCTCGCCCCGTACGGTGTAGTTCTCACGGTTCTTACAACTCGAGGTGGTTCTCATTTTAGCGGTCCCCTATATATATATATATATATATACGAGTGCGTGTATACACGTATATTATATATATTTACAAAATTTTAATGTTTAATGTTTAAAATTTATATATATAAAAATATTATAATATATTTAAAATTTTATTTATATAAATCCAATTTATTGTTTATTGTTAAAAAGTTTTGGGGTGTTAAAAAGTTTAACTAATCTAACCTTTAGAGAGATGTACCAAGAAAAACACACACACAAATTATATATATAATAATAAATAACATACCATATATGACATAAAACAATCCCAAAAAATGGTATAAGAGGTTTGATGAGTTTATGATCAAATATGGTTTTCAAACGAGCCGTTATGATATTTGTGTCTTCAATTTGTGTATTTGCTCATTAATCATTTTTGATTAATCGTTTTTGTACGATAAGATGGAAAACACAACACGCTAACACAGACACCGTAAAGCGCGCAATCACGTATTATTAAAATTTTAAAAAATAAACCATGGCAATACCATACTCAAAATATATTTTTATAAGTTGCGTACTTTTTATACGTAATTATATTTTACAAGTGGGTAATTATCATGCGTCGTTATTTATTATTGTGCGTAATTACATATATATGTTGCGCAACTACTTTACCTAAAGCATAATATTTTAAAAAATATATATATACATATATATTAAACATTAAAGAATTTAAATATATAAAAAAGTTTATATATAAGAATTATCTTCTATTTCAGTCCCTAAGGGCATTATGGTCAATTAACCCAAACTTAAAAGACAAAAACAAACCAAATTATCTAGTTGGATGAAAAGCGTTAAGAAATGCAACACCCAGGGTTAGATTTGTTATAAATTAGATTTTTGGACTATACTAGTTAAAAACGACAAACCTCAGGGACGACGAAAACGGAAATTTACTCTAGGTTTTAATAAAATTCAAGAATTTGATATTATGATCAAATCTTGTCTTAAAAAACAAGAACTTGGTAAAATCCAAGCATTGTTTTGTACCTACTGAGGTTTTATATGATATTATGATCAAGATACTTATTATTTCATGACCAATTACTATGTATTGGTTAATTATCGTTAGAATGGGTCTAATGCAAGTTTAAACCGTCTTGTGAAAACTAACATGTAGTCACAATAGACTACACTTGGTGTCAATGCCGCCGAGCTAATGAACCAGACACAAATAAGTCATCCGGTTTCAAGCAAACCAAATAAAACAGGTGAAAACCCGATGAACCCATGGTCAAAACCAAAAACCAATGGAAGCCCGCCGACGCTTGCCTTCATTTGTTGCCAGGCCAGTTTCTAAGTCCGGGTTGTTCGATAAAACCGACAGAACTGCCAATTCGAAAACCGATCCAGTTTTCAAAATATTGTTTTTGAACTAATATAATATATTTAAGAAAACACTAAATTTAAAAAAAAAAAAAAATTTGAACTAAGCATACTTGATTATAGAAAACATACCACATTTGCCAATATTAAAAAAGCCAAAAAAAAAAAAATAGTCCATAAAAATATAAAATCTTGAATTCTTAAAGATACAACAAAGGGATCTGAATACACTTGCTATGTTAATTACCAGCACCAAGAAGTAGAAGGAAGTTTAAATGAGAAAGAAGATGGAAGGTGCCCTGTTCTTCTTATGTAATCCGCTTTTTCAGATGTTTTTACCGCTTGTTCGTTCAAATTCACCTCGGCTTTTGCTCGTTTTTCTTCAGCAATCCTTCGTGTTGATGCAAGTTTGTTTGTATACTTTTCTTGTGCTCGAGATTTCATTCTTTCCGCCTTGGCCTGATCAAGATTCAACAAAATGGGTGGGTCAAAAAGGGTAAAAAAGGGTTCATGGCATTGGCAAAACCCAGTCTTTCTGCTTTTGCCTAATCAAGATTTAACAAAATGGACGGGTCAAAAAAGGTCAATCTTTCTACTTTGGCGTAGGGATGAGCTCGGTACCGGTTCCGAAAGTACCGGTACCGAAATCGCAAAATATGGGTACTAGTGTTGGTACCGAAAATGCTTGGTATGGTACCGGGATAGTACCGGTATTTGAAAGTAAAATTCGGTAAAATACTACCAAACCAAAAGAACCGGTACCGAAACGCAAAAAGTGGGTACTAGTGTCGGTACCGAAAATGCTTGGTACGGTACCGGGATAGTAGCAGTATTTGAAAGTAAAATTCGGTAAAATACTACCGAACCAAAAGAACCGGTACCGAAACGCCAAAAAGTGGGTACCGAAAATCGCCAAATATGGGTACCGGTACCGAAAATGTTTGGTATGGTCTGATACCGGTACCGGTACCGCGACTGTACCGGTATTTGAAGGTAAAATACTGGTACCGTACCGAACTGAAAGAACTGGTACGAAAATGCCAAAAAGTGGTTACCGAAAATAATCCAGTACCGGTACCCAGTATCTAGTACCAAATGCTCATCAGTTTTGCGTATACAAGATTTAACAAAATGTGCGGGTCAGACGAGTCAAAATGGGTTCATGTCAAAACCAGTAGTTTTAGGGGGTGTTCGCCTATGTGCTTATTGCTTTTACCGAATTATTTTTTTACACATTCAGCATCAAAACCGCAATAAGCAGATAATCAGTTTTAATAAGCAATCCCGAATACATCCTTAGTGCGGGTTGCGCCTGGTTTGATCCAATTATTGAAAATTAGAAAGTTATTAGCGGGAAAAATATGATCATAAAAGTTATATTATTACAAAAATACTTTACCTTTTTTCCTAAAAAGTGTTTTAGTAGGTTTTTATCCATTTGTATAAACTTTGAATGGCTCTCAACCCGTTTCTCTTTTCGTTAAATCCTTCAACATGACCCATTTGATCTGTTATAGCTATAAGTCTAAACTAACCCAAATCAACCCGTTTATAAATAAACACGTCGAAATCAGGCAGTCGGCAGTCTACAAGTAAGCAAAAAGATCAAAATGACTAAACGCACCTCCTTTCTTTTCATTTCCATTTCGGCTTTCCGCTTTTCATGATTCTCCCAAGCTTGTATCTTCACTTCTTCGCGCTTGTACCTACCAACCACAAACAAACTTCAATAATCCTCTTTCTTACAGTTTTGAGGGTGCTTGGATATGTGTTTAGGGGGGCTTTGGATGCGCGTCTTTTCAATAGTTAGTATTCATACAACATGTCTTGCATATTTGTTCAAATATGGTTACTTTGACCTTAACTAACCGAAAAGTCAAATCAATTCAGTTTTTGTCAAACACTTGTCATAATCAGTTTACACATGCATCTAAACACCCCTTAATTACTCACCAAACAATCAAGACACAAAACTTAAATTGTTCAATCGCATGTTTAGTTTCTTTTTAGGGTAAATTGCATTTTACGTCCTTTAACTTTCTGCATTAATTTCAGGTGTTGTCCTTCAACTAACGAAATTACAGTGTATGTCCTTTATGTTCTAATTTCTTTACAGGCGGTGTCCTTTCTCCCTATAAAGATTACAAAAATAAAGGACATCCGCCGTAAAGAAATTGGACATACACTGTAATTTCGTTAGTCAAAGGACAACACCTGAAATTTTGTTGAAACGTAAGGGACGTAAAATGCAATTTACCCTTTTTATAGTATACAAATGAAACCAATACGATTTTAAATGATCTAAACAAATACGAATCATGTTTTTTATGAACAACATACGAATCTAACATAACGGTCGGAAAAAAAAGTTATCACCTTGCCATGTACTTTGCGCGTTCGGCTTCATCCCAAGCCATCGCTCGGTTTTCCAGAGGATTTACCGGCTTACTATCAACCACATTTTCACCATTGGGACCCACCCTATCCCGACCAAACCTCGTGGGCCCACCAACATCAACCGTGGGCCCACGGTTCACACCTGGTCTAACGGGAGTTGATGAACCGGAAGCTATAGGGCTGCGTGCAGCCGGGGTTGTGGCTGGAACCGGTGTAGCGGCTCTTGAAGGCTCCTGGCTAGCCATAGGGGTCATTTCGGTTCCCATATCTCTAACACATATTGATCTAACAACTGATCCTGTACTCTCATTAGATCTCCATATTGACTCATCACAGTTGACTTGTTTTGTTTCGATTCCGGTATACTGCACCATGATCCCGTCACCTCCGTCTTCATCTTCGCAGCTCGGATACTCGTGTTTCGAGCCCGAACCTATTAATCTTCGATCATCGGCGTTTGAATTACGTGGCTCACTGTTCGAGTGACTCTTTTCGCCGCCTCTCGATAACTTGACTAGCCATTTTTGGGCATCGTCCCATTTTGACGGTGTCGGTTTGCCTAAAGCCGTCCGGTGGCCGCCGCGGTGACCGCCACCGTTGCCGCCACCGGACGTCTCGTGAGAGACATGATTTAAACAACCCTTATCTTCTATTGACCTCATTTTGGTCAAATCACTAGCTTTTTAGATCAAGATTGATAGATTGTGACAGTAAACTCTAATGAACTCTTGCTTATTTTGTAACTAAAGTAACCAAAGATCAACAAAGGTACACATGTTCAATGGTGAATCACACAGATCTAAGTGTACAGTTTACTAAAACATGTGAAACTGAAGTGAAGCATGAAGAACAACAAGACCCATTAAAAAATGCAAGTATAACACATGCAGTAGTCAACTAGTCAAATAAGTTCAAGATTCACACTTGCAGGTAAGGTGTTTGATAAAATTACTCAGAGAAACATACGCTGATCTTTCATAGCAATAGCTTCCACACACTTGCAGGTAAGCTGTTAGCTAAAACTACTCAGAGAAACATACAATCAGCTTTCATAATATTAGCTTTCTGAAGCATACTTCAACTTGCAGGTAAGGTGTTTGATAAAATGTCTCAGAGAAACAGAACTACCCAAACACCTCAAATGTGTAAACAAAATGAACGTGTATACCAATATCACAAAAGGGTTTAATCAGGTATAGATTCTTGAACTTTTTTTAAGCATGAAAGTAACAAAAATGCAGAGAATAAAACCTTGAAAGGAGCCATTGATATTGAGAGTTGCAGGTTGTAATATAATAATGAGGATATGGAGATCTGATCCACACCAAACAGTGGGGTAAAACAAGAAATTATTAATTGAATTTATTATGCATCATTGTTGAGATATATAATAAAATGAAACCCTGATGAAAACAACAATAAAAATCTAATCTTTTGTCATAGAAAGTTGCAAACTTTAATTAGATTTAGTAGTCCGTTGAATCTTGGTGAGTGTGTCATGACACATTATTATATGTTGTGGTACTACTACTGGCTCTGTTTTTCAGTAAGATGATGAATGATGATGTTTGAGTGGAGTAATGTATTCAGTTGTAAATAAACAGGTTTGGTTATTAGTGTTCAAACATATCATCATAGTCTCAACATTATTAATCCATGTGATCCTAGCAGTGCTAGACTACACACATTCATCTAAAATAGTCATTCATACTAGTGATGCTATCACCCAAACATGTTTAATTATGTTTGGTGTGGTTGGAGTCCCTGCGGCTCCATTATGACACCTCAGTGTGTTATCTCAGCCCTATCTCATCAATAGAGTCCTCATTTTAACAACTAAGGGTATACGGAGTGGGGTGCGGCAAAGTGCGGTAAACTTAATTGGGAACACCACCGTCAACATAAGTTTACCACTCAAAGTTTGCCAATTCGGTGATGGGTAGTGGCGGACCCAGGAATTTTTCCATGGGTGTGCGGAACATTTTTAAAAATTTTAGGTCCCTAGGTATATAAGTAGAAAAATCGGTTTGTATCGGGTCGGTTCGGGTCGGGTCATGTAAAACAAAAGAAATCGCGCCATACCATAATGTTTCAATTTTAATTTTCAACCCTAGAAATCGTGTGTAATCACCCTAAAAATCATCTAAACAACATAATCACTCTAAAAATCATCTAAACAACCATAAACAACGTCAAAATACATGAAATTTCAAACCTATTTAAGAATTTTGTTACCCTTTGGTGTCGGATGGCGGTGGTTCGCGGTTGCTGATGACGTGTTGTTGGGGTTGTTGTTGTGTTTGATGATCGCTGGCAAGAGACGACCCAAGAGAGGAAGGGCAGGAGGAATTCTAAGGGACTAATGAGCTTATTTTAATTATTATAGTTTGAACTTAGGTTGAGTTTGGTTAATGGGCTAGTAATTAGTGGGCTAATTATGTTTAATGAAATAGTGGGTTAAGATATTGGGTATTTGGGTTAAGTTGGATAGTATAAGTTTATATAATTTAGGTAGTTTTTTTTATTAGAGTTTACTAAAAAAATTTAAAATATAAATCGATAACATTTTTTACCTAAGGTGTGTGGACGAAAAATTTCAAGGGGTGCGGACGAAAAATTCCAAGGGGTGCGGACGGGATTTTCAACGGAAAATAACACTAATTTTTTTTTCCCGGGGGTGCGCCTAGCCCACCTTGGGCTAGGGGTAAGTCCGCCCATGGTGATGGGTTGCCGATGCGGGGAGGGGGAGGGTAGGAGAGAGAGGGGGTGTGTGGGGTGGGGTCCATGCCATCTCAACCAATCACATTTTTTCCCCTTTTTTTAAATAGTTTACAAATTCATGAAGTGTCTAACCATTGCCAACACTTCTGAGCATAATTTACCACTTTGACATGACACACTCTCATTGGTTGATTTTGAAGTTTACCACTTTCAAGTGTTTAACCACTCCCTACACCCTAAGGGTGGAAGAGGTGCTCTTCATGTGGGGAGTGGTAAACTCTCCACCTAGCTAATTATCTTATGTCATGTTAACTCCTCTTTCCACTTCCTATTTTGCACTCAAACGCAAGGGTAGTCCACCCAAATTTTATATTATAAAAAGTGGTTTTAATTTGTTGTAAGTAAAGAAGAGAGAAAATGTTCATATTCGTCTATATATTTGAAGGGACAATGTTTACTCTATATAATTTTTTAATATATTTTAAAAGTGGTTATTAGTGGATGAGAGAGAAAAAGGTAATGATAAAAGTATAAAAATATTATTTAATTGAAATGAGAAAGAAAATGTAGTTGTTTTAGTGTGATTATATGATAGATTTGATAGAAAGGGATGCCAATACTCTTATATCAAGATATAATGATAACAGTGTCTAGTGTAGAGAACAAAACGGCAAGGATACATTATGCTGGAAAAGAAAATAAAAGAGTCATGTCATCATGACATCGCGTGGCTTTAACAAAACTTCACTTAGACCACCCGTAGTGGGGCGTTATTTTAAAAAAAAATTGAAAAAAAAACGCCCCAAAACGCCCCCTCCCCCACTACACTAGGCGTTATATGGCGTTATTTTTTGAAAATTTGCATACAAGCGTTTTAATTATAACGCTTAAGAGATCAAAGGGTGGCCAATGGGGAGTGGTCAACTGTTTGACTAACCAATGAGCACTATCTTTGTTTTTTTTTTTTTTTTTTTAATGATTGGAAGGGGCATTATTTGGGCATTATCCCCACTACACCACTTTATGCTATAATGCCCCATGCTGACTGGGTTGCCACGTGTCGGATAATGCCCCATGGTGGGGGCATTATAACAATTTACCACTACACATGGTCTTAGAGCATCCACAATAATCAATATTTAGGAGATGTTTTAAGGTGCCACATGGCACCTGCCCATAAATTTCTCTCTTGCCATCTCACAAACAAAATACCCATCAAATATTTATCTTCTCTCTCCTCTCTCCTACATCACACTCACATACCTTTCTTCCCTCTATTTTTTCTCACATACACCACTACACTATCTCCTCCACCTCACACCCTCTCTCCTCCACATCACACCTTCTCTCCTTAAAAACACCAAAAAATGCCTCTATTGTGGATGCTTTTACAAAGGAAAAAAATATAAGCGTTCAAACTAGAGATTTTATAACGACAAATATTTTTTAGGAAAATAAAGTCTTCACATTAAAACACAACAAACATAACGATGATTGCGTGGTGGATATCAGTGATAGTCAGTGAAAAAAAACTATGGTCATGCGTAATGGGCATTATAGGGGCGTAAAGATGATAGATAGCGTCAAATGAGGAACGTGAAGGAGGAGAGACATTTCTAGTATAACGTTAAATGAGGAGGAAAAAAATTAATGATTGAAAAGACATTAAGAGACATTAACTATGACACATTTTTAATGAGCGTTATGATGCCGATGTAACGAAAAATGTCTATTAAGGGGCATTACGCATGGTCTAAGAGATCCTATTTCCACTATACATAAAATTGTTTTGTGTATAGTACACCCCTACTATAACAACCATAACACTTTAAAAAGTTACTTCTAAAAGTGTTTTGTTAAGACACTTAAAATTGGTAAAATTATTTTTACACTTGAGCAACCTTTATTTCCAAAAAAGAATAATGTTAGGTTTTCAAAAAACAGTTGTCCATGTAACGGTAACTATTTGGTTGTGGGACAATGATGACACGTGGACGGTTGGGATTAGATAAGAGTGTCCATGTATTGGGGACCATGTGATCAACAATTATATAGTATGGTTTTCTGAGATACCTCACATGGGGTTGTAAGTTGTGACCATTGATGGACCCTGGAGAGTGGTACAAGGGTCTCTTCTTAAGGGTACTATTTCATAGTAATCCATAGTTTCAAGAGAATCACAAACTAATGTCTTTTTTGGTAGTTAAGGTAACATTTATATATTTGTGACAAAAATGTTTAATGATAGAATTCATAATAAATAAACTGCACGTGAAAATAAATACAAACTAGGGTTATTAAATCCGCGCGTTGCGCGGTGGGTGGGTATCAGTTCGTTTAACTACGACACTGACACTTGTTATAGCAACCAATAGAAAACAAATCATGATATAACAAAAAATATACCAACACAACGGAAATTTGATCGGTATCGGTTTGTTTTGTTACGCCACCTACACTCGTTACAGCAACCCATAGAGAAAAAAAATGTTGATATGATAAAAAAATACCGACACGTGAATTACATCGATAAAAAACAAACGCAAGTTACATAAGATATATAAAAGAACCACATAACACGTATAAAAAAACACTAAACAACACATATAAAAAAACATTTGAAACAAATATACTTAGACCGGGGGTATGGTAGGGCGTGGGTTGGGGGCATGGTGCGATACGTGGAGTATGGGGCACCCAAGACCAAAAGTCAATTTCAAAGGGGTATGGTAGGGCGTGGCTGGGGTGGCGTGGGAAAATAACCAATTTCAAAGGCCTAGTGCTCTTGGCCAATGAGGTTCCGCCATGTCATGTGGGTAGGTAGCCCCGCCGAAACCCAAGCCCACCCGAGGTGGTGACTTGGGCGTTTGTACCCAACCCCGCCCCATACCCATATATATAAAAGAACCACATAACACATAAAAAAAACTACTAAACAACACATATTAAAAAAACATTTGAAACAAATATATTTAGACCGGGGGGTATGGTGGGGTGTGGGTTGGGGGCATGGTGCGATACGTGGAGTATGGGGCACCCAAGACCAAAAGCCAATTTCAAAGGGGTATGGTAGGGCGTGGCTGGGGTGGCGTGGGGAAAAAGCCAATTTCAAAGGGCTAGTGCCTAGTGCTCTTGGCCAATGAGGTTCCGCCATGTCATGTGGGTAGGTAGCCCCGCCGAACGCCCAGGCTGAAACCCCCGCCTAAGGGGTCACGCCGAAACCCAAGCCCACCCGAGGTGGTGACTTAGGCGTTTGTACCCAACCCCCGCCCCAACCCCACCCCAACCCCACCCCATACCCAACCCCCGAGGTGGTCATTTTAATAGTATACAATTAGGGTCGTAGTCACCACACAGTTGTAATTCAGAATGTATAGTACACTATGACAACATATAAATAAAATGATATCTAATTGTGTTATGTTATCTGCGTTGTAACTAGGTTTTGAACATCAAAATAATAAGAAAAGGTAAACAATATAGTAAATAACAAAGGTAAAAAGGCAAATGATAGAAACTCGGTCGGTTTCGGTGCACTTGTTATAACAAAAAAAGTTAAAAAAATATGTTCAAAAGAGTATCGGCGCGTTCATTAAAACAAACTAAACTAAAAAAAATCGCCACACTCATTATAGCAAAGAAAAATAAAAAAGTTAAAAAATATGTCTAAAACGGTATTAACGTGTTCGTTAAAAAACTATTTAGGGGTAGAAAAGTAACGTGGTAAAAGTAAAAGAAAAAGAATAGAATGATTAAACTACATGAGTTGCAAATGAAAATTTACACTAAATGATGAAATTAACTAAATGACGAAAAAACATTATTTATCTTCTCTTAATTTACATAAAGATAATTAAAAAAAGAAATCAAGTTCATACAAAAGGCTAATTTCATACACAATAATAGCAATTAGAACTTTGGTATATTTGTATGCCTCTGGCCTTAGATGCTGTTAGATGCTAAGATGATTTTACTCTATCAAGTTATCAAATGTTGTTATCCTTTTAAACGTTAATCATTTAAGTAGGGCTGGCAATTGGGTATGTGTTAAGACATGATTAGACCTGTTTGACTGAAAAATACACCCTTTGACTTTTTTAATTTTTAAAATAATTAAAATTACAATGTTAGGATCTATCATTTATTTATCTTTGTACATAAAGCATAACACTGTTTTATAAACATGAACTAGAAAGTAGTTAAACGAGTCGTAATCATGTTTGAAACTTATGTTGTGCGCGCCGTCAGAAACCTGTTAAGACACGATTTGCCAGCCTTACATTTAACCGCTAAAATAGTGACCCTAAAATATCTGTAAGATATAGTTACCGTCTTAGTGACGCGAATGGAAACGGTAAAATGCTGAATGTGTTCTAGTAAACGTTTAAAGAAAACCCCAAATGAGAGATTATGTAGAAACATTAAGTGTAAATTTAATATCTGAGTGTTTTTTTCGTTACAAGGACCTTGGTAGGGTATCATGCCCTACAACCTTTTTGGAAGGTACTATCATGCATTTATTTCCATGAAAGAGAGAATGGACCACTATGACGTTACTAAAACTAAGGGAAAATTACCAACTTAGCCGCTTGACCAGTCACTTTTCCAAAATAGCCATTTGACCAGGCTTTATGCACCTTCAATGCAAGTGAACTCTCATTTTTATGCACCTGAATTTATGAGCTTTCAACCCATGCCCAAGCCGCTACACCCTGAATTTATGAGCTTTCAACCCATGCCCAAGCCGCTACACCCTGAATTTATGAAGGTGCATAAAAATGAGAGTTCACTTGCATTGAAGGTGCATAAAGCCTGGTCAAATGGCTATTTTGGAAAAGTGCCTGGTCAAGCGGCTAATTTGGTAATTTTCCCTAAAACTAATATCAAATGTTCTTGATGATCATGTATTGGACCATATGTAGTGGTTAGCTCAATAATGCCCTTACCATGGGATGTTTTCTGCCATGTGACAGTCCAGTCAGCATGGAGGCATTATTGGACGTTTTTGCAAAAGTGGCGTAGTAAATAATGCCCAATAACGCCCCATCCAATCATTACACAACTATTTATTTATTTTTTTAAATTAAAAACTTAAAATACTTCATTAAATTAAAAAAATACAATACTAAAAAATTACATTGCAAAATTTTAAGTTTTATAAAAGATCCAAATAAGACATTTAATAAACAAAACTTTAGGGACTGATATAACATTTTTTAAACTTGAAATATTAAAAATATTGAAGTTTAAAACTACAGGGGCCTAATGTGTCAACAACAAAGTTTTAAAACAAACCTACAGGGGCCTTCTTCTTCTTCTTCTTCGTGACCTGCAACCTCCGGCAGAAATTCCGGCCAAAAATCCGGCAAACTCAAACCCCACATTCCATCACTCTCTCTAAACCCACATGCCCTAATTTGATTGGCCAAACATTTTCCATTTCGGCGTGTTTCAAAAAACGCCAACCTCCTTTTTTTTCGCAAATAACGCCACAAAACGTCGGGATGTAGTCGTGTGGGGGCGTGTTCGAGCGTTTTTTTATTTTTTATTTTTTTAAAACAAACGCCCCATTACGGGCGGTCTTATAGTTTGTTTATGGCCAATAAGGTGGTGGTGGAGTGGAATGGGAGAGAGTTGGTGTTCAAAGGGACCCAAGTTCAATTCTTGCCTTCAGCATTATTTTCTGCGGCATCTGGTGATGATGGGAGATTAGACAAATAAGTGGAGATCGCTAGTTCGATTCTTGAACTGAGCGGATTTTACCTCGCCGCATTTTTGTGCCTTCGGGCGAGTGTTCACGGGCTTCGGCCCTAGGTGAGGGTTTTCCCCGGTTCGGAGGCGAGCGTATCCCGATGTGATGAATTTTGTCAATAGCTCATTTGAAGGATTCGTTGCCCGTTAAAATATATAGTTTGTTTATGTCATAAGTTGATAGTATGTACCTATGTACACAGTCAAATATGTATACTCTATATGTAATATCTATATGTAATATAGTGGGAATGATCCACTAAAAAGTGAATTTTGTCTAAGTAGCTTAAGAAAGATTGTGATGATGAAATGTGACACTCCTAATATGTAGGAATGAAGGGCATTTTGGTCCTTATAAATAGGAGTGAAAATGACATGTGGCACCCCTTTTGTTTTTTAAAAATACAACAAAAAAAATCTAGTATAAAAAAATATAGCACAAAAAATATAGTACAAAAAAATATAGCACAAAAAATGTAGTACAAAAAATATAGCACAAAAAAATCTAATAAAAAAAATATAGCACGAAAAAATTCAGCATAAAAATGTAGTACAAAAAAATACATCACAAAAAATTGAGAAAAAAAAATTTTAAGAAAAAAATTCAGCATAAAAATATAGTACAAAAACCAGCACAAAAAATGTTATACAACATAGAAATACAACACATCTTAGTGGGGTTTTTTAGTTTTCATATTTTATATAGCAATATTGTACTCAAATTAAAGATAAAAAGACGCTCGATTTTACGGTGAAATTTTTATGAAATATGCATGTGCCTTGCATGTGAAGAGAGAAAGTCTATAAATAGGATTTTCCTAAGATACCCTTGCACTCATCCTTTCTTCTACACTTTTATCTTAACCATTGATTTGAAAAATAAATGGTTAAGATTTCTTCTCATTATAATTAGGTAAAATAAACTTTTTATTTGATGTTAATATTAGATGGTATAACACGGCTTGTTTCTTTTAACTATATAAATAGTTCGGGAAATGTTTATTTAAGGAGACAACGAAACTCTTTATCACACTTGTCTCTCAATCTATCAATCCATTCTTTTTCTTTAAAAATCTTAAAAATATCTAGTAAAAACTCACCACATTTCATCTACCATTTTTCTACTCCACCTCTATTTTGTAAAATCAATAGTTTTCCATATATGAAAAACTACTATTCATCCTTCATCATTACGAGTGTATAAAAACGATTAATATAATAGAATAAAATTTTATAATTAAGATAAAGATGAAAACTATGGATGAGATGTGAGAGGGTTTTTTAAAATCAGAGATAAATTTAAAAAAATATGATTTATATAGAGTACATCCACATCCCTCTATTATTTTTTACCATGTAATTTAACTAAAAAATATACTTTTTAAAGTTTATCTTTCATTTTAAAAACCTTTCATATCCCATCCATCATTTTTATCTTTGCCTTTACTCACAAACGCTTGTTTTATTATGGGGCTGTTTGGTAGCCTCTGAATGGTCATTAAGAGGCTACCTCTTAATGGAACCATTAAGAATTTTACCAATGAGAAGGTATAAGAATGAGACATGTGATGATTTACCATTCAGAGGTTACCACTTAATCATTCAGACTTGAGGGTACCTCTTATTCATTCAGAGGTTTTAAACCATTAAGAGGTAGCATCTGAATGATCATTAAGAGGCTACCAAACAGCCCCTATATTTCTCTTTGTTATACACTCACAATAATTTGATGGATGATGAATAGTAGGTTTTTAGAACATTCACATTATTTTTGATACAACAATAAGTTATGAACTTTTGAAAATTAGTGAAAGGTGAATGATGAGAACTGAATTTGTAACAAGTCGAGTAAAGACTAAAGAGGGTAAATGGTAAATTTTTTTTTTTTTTTCGAACGGCGGCTATTTTATTAAAACAAACAAAATAGAACAAAGGGGCCAGCAAGAAACTGGGAATCCCAGGATACAAAACAAAATTACAAGATTATGTCTCGCACATTAAAGTCACGCCATCTCTCCCAAACAAGCCCACTAAATTTTGATCTAAACTTTATCCACAAAAACGAGTCTTCTTTGATATCTTCTACCACTTTGATCTAAACATTTACCATTTGGGTAAATGGTAAATGTGGACCTCACATAATGTGCTTTTATATATGCATTAATAGATAGAAAATCTGAGTTTTGATTGCCTATGTATTTATAGGTTAAGTTACTTTTGTGATTTTGTCACTGGAAAAACATGCTAATAGCCTACCCTAAAAAGGTGGGTAGGAATTTTATGACTTGCAAAGTCTAAAGGATGATGACAAGGACCACTCCTGATTTTGGTGGCCCATGTGCATTTGTCTACTAAAAAAAAAAACAAAACAAAACAATTAGTATATTATCTTCCATCATTATTCTTACACATATAAAATCTTATTTTTATATCTCTACGTTATACTATCTGTATAGAGTTATACGTACCATATAAGTAGGGCTGTCAATTTTACACGAATACACGACACGAACCTACACGAAGTTAGCAGGTATTGTGTATGGCCTTAACAGGTATCGTGTACCAAACAGGTAGACACAAGATTACCTGTTAATTTTCGTGTATAAACAGGTTAAATACCTGTTTACCTGTTAGTACACGATAAGAAATTAAATTAAATAAAACTCAGCAGTCATGTGCGTGTGGGTTCCTTAATTCATTTCTATTTTCATTCCTCATTCAATAAAAAAAAAAAAAAACCCTAAACTCCCTCTGTAACTCTCAAATAGCATGTCGTGTTCGTGTTTTCGTTCGTGTTAACAGGTATTAACAGGTAATTTTCGTGTATAACAGTCGAACAGTCGTGTTAACAGGTATTAACAGGTAATTTTCGTGTATATCGTGTCGTGTTCGTGTTTGAAAAAAAGGACACGATAAGTTATCGTGTCGTGTTCGTGTATGGGATTTCGTGTATCGTGTCTTATCGTGTCGTGTCTTATCGTGTACGGGTATACACGATATGCCAGCCCTACATATAAGCGATTGTTGCACAAAAAAATGTTAGAGAATTTTTTTTGTCTTTATATATACGGGCCGCATAACACTATACGACCCGTATAAAATGTTATACAACCCATATTATGTTATACGACCCAAACCTCATATAATGTTATATGACCCGTATAGAAGGTTACATGACCTAATATTTTCTCCAACTATATGAGCCGTATAACATTATACGAGCCATATAACTATATACGACCCAATATTTGTCATGTCAGATTATTCTATACAGACCCCGACTCAAAACCCCAAAATTTTACATGAACCCGAACCCAACCCAAAATTTTCTTCACATTCATATTTTCATGTGTTACATCATTAAAATTTCATAATATACAAAGGCAAAGATATAATCCGTATAAATATATTCCATCTCATTAACTATTAACTATTCACTATTAAAATACATTCTCTCATACCCTACACAATTTACCAAAGACATTTAAATTACTTGTAGAGTAAAAACGAAATATGATTGTTACTAATTCTTAAACCCTACTCTAATTTAACCTGTAGATACAAAGATATACAATCCTTTACCGTTAAATAAAACCATATGCAACATGGAACTCTTTATTGTTTTTATTTGGAAATGAGGATGAAACTAAATTTTCTGTACCAAAAAGATTTAATTTTATAGGTTGATTTTAATAATATAACTCAATATTTTATATCCCAAAAGGAAAAGATGAACAAAGCACCCAAAAACCCATTTACTTTGTGTTTCTACTGTTAAATCGCAGAGAGAAGTTATGTGATGCTAGATGTGGTAGTTATGTGAGAAGTAAAAAAAGGCCCAAACTATCTACACACCAAGTGTGTAGATAGCCACACCCAAAAAGGTGTTTTTTATCTTATATGCACACCCTGCAGTGTCGAGCTGTGGCCAAAGCGCGGCGTTTTGGTCCGGTCAACCAGACAAAGACTGACGGGTGTCTGACGGGTCTGTTGACCGGACCAAAATGCCGAGCTTTGGCCGCGTTAACCAGACAAAAGACTGACACCCAGTCAGTCTTTTGTCTGGTTGACAGGACCAAAACGCAGCCAAAGCTCGGCGTTTTGGTCCGGTCAACAGACCCGTCAGTCTTTGTCTGGTTAACCGGACCAAAACGCCGCACTTTAGTCACAACTCGACACTGCAGGGTGTGCATATAAGACAAAAAACAACTTTTTGGTGTGTCAATAGGCAATTAAGTGTGTGAATAGGTACACCCTAAAAAAAGTGCTAATTAATTCGCCAATGTGGAATAGCCCATTTGATAAAGACATACGTCTCTTAAAAAGGAGATCTCAGATTTAAACACGAGTAAGGCAAAAGAGAAATAATTTAAGGAGTAATATGTCGTTCAAAAGAAATATAAGGAAAATTCCATCAAACGCTAGAGATGAATTTGCAACAACAAACTAACCTCAAATTTGCAACTTATCAAACTTTATATCCAATTGACTAAAAGGTCAAATCAAAATTATATGAATTTAACAAAATAATATTTGGTTATTAGTCAACCACATAATCATCTACATAGCTTAGTTTATCAACAAGTTGGTCATAAATTCAATAAAAAATACACATGCTTGTGTACCATGCAATAATCATTAATCAGCTGGACTTTGGACAAACTGATGCGTGATGCCCACTTTTTTTCTAATTTCTTTTGCCATTAGTTTGTTATTTAATTATGTTTATAATGTTAATTTGCTTTAGTGGGTTAAATGAATTAAATGGCAAATGGGTTTAGATGCGCTAATACTAAAAAAAATACCGAGTTTAATTGGATTAGTTTAACAAAAATGTTAATGGGTTTATAAATGTTATCGGGTTGTAAATTATGATTAGATTTTAGTTAAAAACAAATTTTTAAATACATACAAATAAATTAAAGTTTTGGGCCCCTGAAGTAGCGGCCCCTATGTGGTCGCCTCGGCACTTGCCTTGGGCCTAGCTAGATCATGTTATCTTTGCAACTTTTATTGTAATTTGTAATTTTGTACACGATTGGATGGTGATCAAGTAAGAGGTGGATTATTGGTGTGAAGTGTGCGAAGTAAATGTGTGTTTTTCCAATGATTAAGTTTATGAGGATTGCAATATCTTAAATAATAAAAAAAGTTAAAAATGATTTACCAATGATTAAGTTTAAGAGGATTACAATATCGTAAATAAAAAAAAAAAAAAATGATTTAAAGAGCAACAACGGAAACACCTATATCGTTTAGCTTTTTGAGGTTAAACTAGTTTCATAAACTTTCAAAATCAAATATCTTAATATACCATAAAATCGAGAATATTGGTATCTTTAATTGAAACGTTTGCTATATTAAATTAATATAAGATGTAGGTTTTGTGTTTCACTCAGACATTCTGGATAGCTTTCTGAATCGTGTATCTCAAACTTTTAGATTAAAGTATTTCATGGGTACACGAAATCAATAATCTGATAAGACAAAATGTGTATTTTATAAGAATTGAGTATGATATTTTTTATGAAAATTCGTGTGATTTGTTTATACTGATATATCTCAATTCAGACCGAATCAACGCAATGATTGGATGAAAACACTACAACCCTTTGTTAAAGAGTGCGACACATGACGGTTATAACTACACGCACCAGTGGAATATCAGTATACATCTGTATCATTGGTAACGTAGTTGCCACAAATAGTTATTTTAGCCATTGATGGTCATTTGCCGATGCTCCAAAGTTGCCATTGCAACAAACTTGCAAGTGCTACATATTTGCAACTGATACATAGTTTGCAACTAATTTGTCACCCATGACCAGTTCTCACTAACCATCATTTTTCATATAACTTTTTACCCTAGTCATGCAAATCTGCTCATGAACCCCTCCTGGGATGTTTCCCCCGAACCACTACCGAGGAGGTGCATCCCCATTTGAACCCTTAGGGGGCGTTGCCCCCTTGAACTACCATGTTCATTGGTTCCTGAAATCTATACATATAATAAAAGAAACCTCTTTGGGGACACGTGTCAATCAATGAGGCTATCAAAATTTGAGTTTTTTATAAATATTATTTAAGTGTGATAATATCTTTTGTTCAATATTTGAATAATTCATGGTTGTTTGTTGCCTAATGATTTAAAGATAATTTAATCCATTAAAATATTATATGATATATTATTTTCGTTTAATGTTCCCTCAAAGCTACGTTGGATGTCTATACTTTTTTTAATATACTTACTCCCCATATACTAGAGATGTACAAAAAAACTGGTTTTAGAACCGAAACCGGAAAAAAAACCGAAACTGGTTTTTTTTTTAACCGGTTTTTTTTTTAACCGGTTTTTTTTAACCGCCGGTTTTTATACCGGTTACTATTCTTGACTTCAAAAACCGGTTATTAACCGAACCGGTTATTAAAAAAACCGGTTAAAACCGGTAAAAAACCGGTTTTTTTGGGAAAAACCGGTTAAAAACCGGTCCCAACCGGTTATACCGGTTATAGTTTTGGACCTCAAAAACCGGTTAGTAACCGGAACCGGTTATAAAAAAAACCGGTTTTTATTTTGGGTGAAAAAACCGGTTTTTTTTAACCGGTTTTTTAATAACCGATTAACCGGTTTGTACACCTCTACCATATACCATATAAGAAAGGTCAAGCTTTCGTTTAGTGCCATATATCATGCTACAAAATTTGTGCTCTTAAGACTTGCAACTTTACATCAATACGATGCATCTAATTTCTTAGTGCACCAACTCATTTTAATGTATTCGCTTTTCTTAAGACTACGAAAACCGGACGGAGCATACTAATCGTGTCAAACTTATGTTGGGAAGGCACTATCTATAATATTAAGAATATCCGTAATGGTTAATGCCTTTTAAGGGGTATTTTCCGCCACATCGGCATTGTTATGTTCCTTCAAAAAGCATGTAATGATTAATGCCCCTTAATGCATTTTCAACCATTACTTTCCAATTTTTCTCTTCTCATTTGGCGTTATACTGAAAACGCCTCAATCTCTGCATGCCCTTATAATGCCCCGAGGGATGGTGTTGGGGGCGTTATCAAGCCCCTCCACGCAGGGTGTTCAAAAGTATCCATATCTGAAAATCCGATACGAAATATCTGATACCCGAATCCGAACTATCCGAAAATTCGGATATTCGGATATCCGAATTTTTCATATTCGGATTCGGATAGTGATCTGTAAAAAAATCGGATATTTCAGATATCCGAAAATTTATATATATTTATTTTCGGATATCCGAAATATCCGGTTTAAAATAAATAATAAAATTACAAAACAAAAATAAAATGTTTTCAATATAGAATCATAGCCAAACGTTTTCATTTTAAAGAACGATAGATGAATATGCGTAGTAACATATTATTGACGTTAAGCATCTAAAAACCCAAGTAACATCTATCGACTATAATAAAATAAACCAATTTTTGAACACGTGTCATTCATTGAAGGTATCCTTAAATATGTACTTATTTTATATTAACTAAATAAATAATAAATTAATATTAAATCTTATCATATTTAATAAAATATTATCCTCAAATCTAAATTGTTAATTTAATATATTTTTAAAACAAATACCTTTCTTTCCTACTTATCGTATATTAAATATATAAATAATAAATTAATATAAATGTTATCCTAATTTATTAAAAACATAACTTTTTTATTATTTGGTATACAAAATTATATTTATTCAACTCGTGTAAAACGCGGGGTTTTTAAAAATTTAACTTTTTTATTATTTACTATACAAAGTTACATTTATATATCCAGTGTAATACACGAAGTTTTTAAAGATATAATTTTTTATCATTTGCTATGTAAAATTCGATTTATTCAACACGTGTAATACACGAGGTTTTTAAGGATATAATTTTTTTTTATTTGGTAGATTTTTCAATCCGACTACTATACACGAGTTTTTTTAAAGATACAACGTTTTTAGTATTTAATATACAAAATTACATTTATTTAATCTGTGTTCATAAAGATATAACTTTTATTATTTAATATATAAAATTACATTTATTCAACCCGTGTAATACACGGGGTTCTAACCTAGTTACATTATGAATGAACACATTGGGGAACCGTTTTTAGTTATGTCCCAATGATCATATTGCTTGGCGCGTTAAATCAGCGATGGCCGATGGTTGATGATATTAGGTTGAAATGAAGAAGGTTTATGCCTTTAGACAGTTCGCTCTGATTTTTTTGTAATCGGTAAAAACATCGATATAGAAACCTAAAAACCAAATAAATGATGCATGTAACAAGTTCAAACTCCATAAGATATAGACAAAGAAAAGAAAAATCATTCTCGGGTTCCGTCTTGGGCGGACCAGAGTCCGACCAGGTGACCCGGTCCGGTTTTGAAACACCAACCAAACTAGTGTTTGGACTTTGCAAGGAACATGGTTTATAAGAGCAAGAAGAAACACAAAATAAATTGTCAAATATATTATTCAATCTTGTCAATGTTACAAAATAATCAAGAGACAAATCAATCCTTCACATCCAAACACCAATCAACAATTGGTAAGTACTTATTCTGTTCTATATATATGACACCAATACAAACCACTAATAAAACAAAAATATGACTCACCATTCACCACCCTGGCTATATAACCTAATAATTAACTTTACAATACTTACACCACCAAAATCCAAAAATTTAAGATCAAATTCATCCTTAATACTCAAACCACATTCCTTTTTATTTTTTATTGCTAACCGTGAGGGCGCGTTAAAACACAACTTGCATCGCGCAAGTTAACTTTAAGGGGGTTAAAAGGCAAAAAAAATAAAGAAACCCGTGGAAACTAGATTCGAACCTGAAACCTCTGTGCTAGGTTCAAACGATATTCTATCATATCACATTATTCTGCAGTTGCATTTAGATTCTAGTACCGGTGGTTTCGTGTTCTCTTTATTATTAGAATAAACAATACGGGGTTTCGGTACGTCTGTTTCCTCACCTGTGTTTATGCTGTTAGGATCTTTCATGGTGTCTCCTTCCATTGTTTTTCTCCTCATTTTTTGGGATTTTGATGACCGTTTGCTTGTTTTTCGGCTTTGAAGATATTTTCTACCGGAATAACTTTTAGTGGCGGCTGGCACAAGCGGTTGATAATCATTGTATTCTAAAGATTCTGACGGGGTTTCTTTCTCGATCGCTATATTTGCAGCCTCGTAGGCTAAATTATGAACTATCGAGCTGCAAAAAAGAATTGTGTCGGTTGCTTCTTCGAGTGTCAAACTTCTTCCCTTTGTTCCTTCTTGGCCTTCAACCAAAACCATTGATTCTTCTGACATATGAAAACTTAATGTTAGTATTCACAATACGTGTAAAGCTTGACTACACACACAGCTTCATAAAAATGGGTCAAATCAATAAATTTAGCTAAAAGGGAAACAGGTAGTACCGATTAAATGGCTTCAACGTCTCCCAAAGTTTATTTTTGATGCTTTTCGCATCATAAATCGTTATTTTTTAGATATATAAAATCGTATTGTAATAACAAAGTTACGGAATGGACAAAAACGTTTACCGGTCAACCCAAAACTCGGTCTTAAACTCACTTCAAAACCGATTTAAAATATCAAATACTTTACACTTATATAAGTTTAATAATTTCAAGCTCATAATAAATTCAACATACTATTTATTATATTTATAAAATTATTATATAATATATTCGAGTATACTGGTCATACTGGTTCGGGTAATCGAGCGCAAGAACTTCTGAAACTAACCCTATACCCGGGTCCGTCGAGTTCGGGTTTTTTTTACGGTACCATCCCTACAGAAAAATGACCAGACCAAACCCGTTTTGACCTCTTACCTAACCCGCTCCATCTTGTCACCACTATCTTCAACAAACCAAACGACAAAAGAAGAATGCAAGAAAGACTGATAATCGACGACTACAGATACACGTACCAATGATGCTGCTTGAATGATTTGAGGTGTTAAATTCCGTATCTTTACTAACTGCAGCTGTGGCATGAGGGTCCTGAAACTCTTCTACGCTGCTCTCAGAATGCCGAGAAGAATGGCATTGTGAAGCAGGAGAAGATGAAGACGTTCGATCAACTTCTCGTTCTGATAACGCACCCGATGAAACTTCTGTCACATCATTGCTATCGACACCTGGAGTTAGACTTGTACCTTCCTCAACAGTACAAGTCGTTAAAGTATTAGTATCTTGAGGGCCCACAGATGCCGAGTCAGCATTTTCAGTGCATGTGTCGTTTTCACTTGGATTTTCGTGAGGGCCCACAGATGCTGAGTCAGCAACATCTCTCTCCACAGGCACAACGGATACCTCTAACGAAGAAGGCTCGTTTACAAGTTCAGGTAACATAACTTCACCTGAATCAACATTTTCATTGCATGTGTCGTTTTCACTTGGATTTTCTTGCGGTCCCACGGATGCTGAGTCAGCAACATCTCGATCCTCACGGACAACGGATACCTCAAATGGATCGAGTGTACTTGTTCCCACACTAGAAGGATGGAAGGCATGACTAGAAGTTCCGGATAAAGATGACACACTACGTCGATGTTTTACATTCAAATGGTCATATTTGTAATTTTCTGTGTCGGATCTCCTGCTACTCAGATGGCTTTGTAAACGAGGCCCAAAGTCAACAGAAGATGAAGCAGACATATATGAAAGAGCATCATAAGAAATGCTACTGGCTGAAAAATTCCTGCTTCGTGTAACTGGCCCCTTCATACTACTAGACCTTTTGAGAATTGTTGAAATACCTTCTCGTTCTGAAGATTCATCCTTTGACTTTGGAAAGTCAACAGTGTTAACAGTGTGCTGAATTTGTTCTCCCCTCGTGTCACTATAACTTGAACTTGGTTGACTTATTTCATCATGGTTGACCTGGGCCAGTTCACGGTCCCCACCATCCTTGAGTAAATCTTCATGTTGCTCAGATTGCGATTCGTCCTTACAAGTCAACTCAGGAGATTCATCTTTGACTAAGGTCAACTGAGGCTTCAGTGTGTTGACGAATTCATGATCTTCTGTTTCGGAACTAGCAACGGACACTATGCTTGTCACGGTATCACCGGCGGTCAAAGCTGAAGTTGACTTTCGGCAATTTAGACAAACTTTAACGTCATCTTCTGTTTGCGTTATAACAGAGTACTCACAACCACATCTAGAACAAACCAACATATCATCCTGGCCGTTGAAATCATCTACAATTACATCTTCATTTGGTGAAATATCTTGGGTTTCGATCCTTGTATCTTCATTTAAAGAATCAGTTTTTTCAAACATGAATATTGCTTCATCATTAACATTAGAATCTGGGACCTTTGTATTTCCACTTGTTGCCTCGTCATCATTTAGTTCATTTTCTTCAATATTGTGGGGCCCACTAGTGCCAAAATCGGAACTTGCATTACTACTAGTTGTTACCGAAGAATTCCAAGCGGGACTTGATTTCCCAGCGTAAAAATTTGAAGTAGGGACACTCGAGAGCAGTGGTCTGAACATATTTTGGGGACTTTTTCTATGATCCTACACAAAATAATAATAAAAAATAAACAATGTCATCTCATATATTGCGTACGACAAAAACAGTTATGATTGTTAAAAAGTAGTAGTCGCTACTCAAAAACTGTAAATTAGGTTTAAAATAGAAACCACCTTGCCTTTTTATCCAACGTTGCAATTTAATTCCAGTTTTTAGCAACGAATGTGCCTTTAACTGGTAGCAAGCAGCAAGGCATATGTTTCTGCTGATTTTTTGAAATATTGTTGATGAAGACGAAGCATCTTATTTGCCATTTTAGTGAGAATATGCATATGCCACGTGCTATCAGATGTGACATTTCATATGGGCTGAGCTTGGTAGTGTACCGGTACCGAACCATACCGATCCCGAAAATCGAAAAAATGGGTCCCAGTACCGAAATTGCTCGATATGGTATGGCACGGTATTCGAAGGTAAATCAACCCAAAATACCGGCATCGTACTGAACCGGTACGTAACCGAAAGTACCAATCCTGAAAAACGCAAAAAGTGGGTACCAAAATGGCTCGGTATGGAAAATCCGGTACCGGTACCAGTTCTGTTTTGGTACCCAGTACCATTTGCCATTTGCTCATCCCTAATTTAATAAATATTTTTAGAAATAAAAATCAGAAGACTTTTTTTTAAACTTGTAAATAAATTTATTTTTACTTTTAATTTGAAACGTAAACCTTTTTTTGCATATGTGGTGGCTGGCTTGTCATCAAGTAGTGCCACATCAGCAATTAAGAGTAGGTTGGTTGTAAACCAGTAACAATTTTTAAATTGGTTTCTTTTTTATGCCTAACTAAAAGTTTCTTTTTTTAAATCCGGAAAGAAAGTGTAACATAACATTAATTTCAATTTCGTATGGTTTGGCCGTATAAAAACAAAAAAGATAGTTAATTACCATTTGTCGAAGTGCCATATCAAAGGATCTTTTTGGAGCAGAACTAGAAGTAACTGTTCGGCCCGGCTTTTGAGGAGAAGGAACTTTATTATAGTTATTATTTCTAAACCCGATCACTCTCCTCGAATTTGATCGTTCTGACCCATCAACAGTAACGGACGGTAGAGATTCAAGATCATCATCAGCAGCATAAGATGCAACTGAACCTCTACTATGAGACGAGCTGATGCTTCTAGGTGCAGTAGGTGACATCGATTTTCTCCCGTTTCTAGAAGCGGGTGAGGATCCACGTACATAAGACGCAGGTCGGTCAGCTAAAGATGTTCTGAGATTTGGTGGTGCTTCGGTGGAAAAACCAGGAATATTTGCCTGCCAGCAATAATTGAACCGTTAACCGAAACCAAACTGAGATTAACTGAAACCGAATTAGCCAAAAATCGGTTATCGGTTTTTGTTTTGTACTATCGGTTAGCCAAAATTAATCGAACCGAACCATTTATATTTTCATATATTTCTAGCTTTTATACCTCCATTTCATGTATTTCATATTTTATACTTCCATTTCATGATATATTTCTAGCTTTTATACCTCCATTTCATGTATTTCATATTTTATACTTCCATTTCATGTATTTATACATTTATTTCATGTATTTATACCTCATTATATTTATTTCTAAGCAAAAATTTTAGCCCTTGTTCGGTTTGGCTATTAACCAAAATTAACCGAAAACCGACAAATTAACCGAATAGACCGAACCGATTAACCGATGACTTCGGTTATGATTTCGGCTAATGCTAATAACCGAACCATGCACACACCTACCTGCCATGCCCTTATTTTTGGTGAAGCTGAATTGACTGAAATACCCCGCGTAGTACTAGTAGAACCGGTACTTAATCGTCTTGAAGGTGGTGTAGAAGCCCGTGGAGGTGGTGAGGAAGGTTTACTTGATGGGGATGATGGTCTTCTCGATCCAGTGGCGGGCCTACGGGTAGGTGGTGGGCTAGAACTAGGTGCTGATGTGGACCGAGTTCTGGGTTGAAATGTGGGTTCGTGAGAACGTGGAGATGGGCTCAAACGATTTGGGCTTGGACTACCTCTACTGCTTCTGTGGCTCTTTTCCATCTATAATCATGTATACATTAGATGCATTATAAAGAATTACATTTAAATATATTTTTTGGTATGTTTTAATATATTGGTAAACATTAAACATATGTGAAAAGCTTCTTTGATGTGAATAACTATTAATTAAAACTGTGAGATACTATTAATGATTTGTCTCTTAGTAATGTTTCATTTTATATATGAACACATATTTTTAAAACTTTACTTTTAGTGAACGCTTAGTTCAATTGATAAAATATCAAAAAAACTACTTTGCAAAAATAAATATTTACATCAACTAAACGATCAAGAAACTAATCAAATCAAACTCAAAGAAAAAAAATTGATGTTTTTAGTTGTTTTTGAAAACATAAAGTTAATAACTGAAGTACTAAAAGTTAAATGAAAAACAGTTTATGTTGTTTTTTATCATCCAATTCCATGAAGGAGCCAGAAGAAGAAACTATCAAGTCAAAGTAAATAAAAAATCCTAATGTTTTAGTTGTTTTGGGAAAAAAAAAAATATTGTTAATTAAAGTACTAAAAGTCTAACAAAAAACAGTATGAACCATCTCTGATTCCTTCGTCCCAAACACAGCCTATTAATACAAATTACAAAGTATGACCAATTAAAAATATCAAAAAACTACCTGGCAAAAACAAATATTTACACTAACTAAATGATCAAGAAACTATCAAATCAAATTCAAAGAAACCAAAATAAAAAATTGATGTTTTTAGTTGTTTTGGAAAACATAATATTAATAACTGAAGTACTAAAGGTTTAACAAAAAACAGGCTCTGTTGTTTTTTTTTAATCATCCAATTCCATGAAGAAGCCAGAAGAAAAAACTATCAAATCAAAGTAAAAGAAAAAGGCTAATGTTTTTTGTTCTTTTATATATAAATTAATACCCTATTTTTTGTTAAACTTTTAGTATATAAACGACTTACTGTTGATGATCTGGAGATTGAAATGGGTTGAGCTCGAGGTCTACCCCTTTGTGGGGGAATAACTCGAGGCGTCTCATCATCCAACGAGGGAAACAGAGGGGTATCAGGAGGAGTCATTAACCTTCATTCCCAAAAAAAGAAAATTAGTATAAAAACTATTAAATACCTAACTTGATAACTGATATGGTAACAGACGTTAGAAATAAGATGAGAAGCAAATGATTACAAACCATTCGTAATCATTCTTTTCCTCTTCTGCATTGAGGAGGTCACTGCTTTCTCCTCGAGCAGCAACATTTAATCCATTCTTGTGATCTGAAAAATGCCTTAACTTGGTCACTGCAAAAATGCAAGTAGACAACACAATGAGCATGTGTCATACGTAACAAGTAACAAAAAATGTCTACATACAAAAATATAATAGCTGCTCCGATCACATGTGAACCAGTAAACAAATATCATAATTCACACAGATTCATTTAACTTACAGACAAAAGTAAATGATTTTGTATATTACATGACAAAAAGCTTGAGAAACTACCAAAAATGTATTCAAAATCATCATATTGAACAGACAACAAAACATGCATATATAATCCATAATAAGTGACAAAAACGTCTACATATAAACATGTAAAAGCTACTTGATCACATGTAAACACGTAAACACAAATCACAATTCACACAAATAAAATTATTCTGTATATTACATAACAAAAAAACTTGAGATACTACCAAAAAATGTCCTTGAAATTATTTTGTAAACAAGTAAACACAAATCATAATTCACACAAACACAATTAACTTACAAATAAAATTAGATTACAATGCACATTACATAGCAAAAGGCTAAAGAAATTACCGAAAACGTCTTCAGAATCATCATCATCCTGCAACAAAAAACCATCTCTCTCTTTGCTTTGCACCTCATTAAACAAAGCCAGATCATCATCTCTCTCCTTAAACACCATTCCACTCTCAAGACTACATCCTCTTTTATGAACACCGCCTCTCGCTTCCCTCCCCGGCGAACGTCTCATCGCCGGCGAAACAACCGCCGGTGAAACAGGCATTATTTCACTCCTTAATTCATCCAACAAACACACATCCCAATCATATACTAACTTACAAACCCTAAATTACAACAACACCTCTTAACAACCTAATTAACTCACAAATTCCCGTTATTCACCAGGTTCACTTCATCTGAACTCCAATTTCAAATGTGACGTTATAAATTCACGTAACTTAACCTAAACAGCTCACAACAACACCTGTCAACAACCAAATTAACTCACAAATTCATCATTATTCTATCACTATTCCACCTACAGTCACCGGATTCACTTCATCTGAATATCAACTTCAAGCGTGACGTCATCAATTCACGTAACTTAACATAAACAGCTCACAACAACACCTGTTAACAACCAAATTAACTCACAAATTCATCATTATTATATCACTATTCCACCTACAGTCACCGGATTCACTTCAACTGAATATCAACTTCAAGCGTGACGTCATCAATTCACGTAACTTAACATAAACATCTCACAACACCTGTTAACAATAACAACCTAATTAACTCACAAATTCACCATTAAATTCATCATTATTCCACCTACAGTCACCGGATTCACTTTATCTGGATACTAACTTCAAGTGTGACGTCATCAACTCACGTAACTTAACATAAACATCTCACAACACCTGTTAACAATAACAACCTAATTAACTCACAAATTCACCATTAAATTCATCATTATTCCACCTACAGTCACCGGATTCACTTTATCTGGATACTAACTTCAAGTGTGACGTCATCAACTCAAGTAACTTAACATAAACAGCTCACAACAACACCTGTTAACAGCCTAATTAACTCACAAATTCACCATTAATTCATCATTATTCCACCTACAGTCACCGGATTCACTTTATCTGGATACTAACTTCAAGCGTGACGTCATCAACTCACGTAACTTAACATAAACATCTCACAACAACACCTGTTAACAGCCTAATTAACTCACAAATTCACCATTAATTCATCATTATTCCACCTACAGTCACCGGATTCACTTTATCTGGATACTAACTTCAAGTGTGACGTCATCAATTCACGTAACTTAATTAAAAAATAGATCTAGGTTAACGTAACCTCACGCTACAAGTAAGAAGAATCTAGAACCTGTTGACTTACCTGCACCGCTGTACGGACGTCAAAATTGACGCAATTAAGGTCAACGAGAACCAGTATACGAAACGAATTAACTGTAATAACGGATATGGAGGCAAATTGGAGTGAAATGGAGGTGGAAATTGGGCGGATCTGGTGGAAATATGGGCGGATGGTGGAGGTATGTCGGTGGCGTAAAGTGGTGGAAACCCTAGAAATTCACGTGAAAGAGGTGGAGTGTGTTGAGGGAGAAATGAAAGGAGGGGATGGTGGGAGTAGCAGAAGAGCAGCTGTTGCTTTACTTTGCTTCATTCTTTCTTTCTGTGTCCCATTTGGTTCATCTTTGCTGTAAATATTCTTTTTTTTTTAATCTTTTTTTTTTCTTTGGAACAAATATTCTCTACATCTTTTTTTATATAAAAAAGTTAGCATTGGATGAATAACAATAAGTAGAGTGTTTACGGCTAAGGGTGCTAAACAGGTCGTGTTCGTAGGTTGACGGGTCCAGTTTAACCTGAACCTGAAAATTGTGTCATACGTATGAACGTGAATATTCGAGAGTTGACTCAACCACGACCCATTCAACCTTAATTTTTTAATTTTATTTTTTTTCGTAAATTATTAGTATATTAAAATTAAAAGTTTACTACAGAAAGCACAAATGTATATAATACAAGTACGGCTTAATTATAAAATGTTATGTTAATTTCTCTTTTTAAGTTATAATTATGGCATAAAATAAACATCAGATTTAATTATGAAATAAGATATATTGTAAAAAACTAAAAATATAGTATATAATGTAAATGGGTTGACCCGAACCCGACCCGTTTAGCTAAACGGATTCACGGAAGTCAACCTGAAACTGACATGACCCCGTTTAGACTAAATCTAAACTGGTGAATTTTGTATTAGGTTCGTGTCGGGTTTTCGGGTAGTGTCAGAAATTCACACCCATGTTTTCGACCGTTATTTTAAGCGAACAAGCATAAACAGGGTAACCAATGAGGGATTAAAACAAATTTGTCGCTACAAAGAAAAACCATAAACAGAGTAAGTTCAGTGTTCATAATCATTGTTTATTCTTAACAGGAAAAAAAAACATCAAGCCATCTGGTCTAAGAAACAAATAAAAGTAGAGTAAGTTGTCATTGGTAGTATTTTAATTTCATATAACTAGACTAAACTGTAATGAACCTAAAAGACTTAAAGACATGTATAAACAAACGTAAACAAAAAAACTTAAACATATGCAAACTGACAAACATAATCGCGCAAACATAAGCGTACAAACATTGATGAACATAACTGAACCAACATAAATAATTAAAAAAAAGAACGTAAATAGACGTTCATAAACATAAATAAACAAACGAGACATGTGTTCATTTAACTAAATGAACAACACAATGTTGTTCGTGTTCGTTCATTTATTAAACAAACAAAAGGGTTCAGTAATTGTTTACATAATTACAGCATTTTATTCACAAATAAACTCATGTATTGGTGGATGTACTATTTTTAATGTAAATAATGCATTCATCGATAAATATATATATATATATATAGGGTAAGGTTCATGCGAGAACCAATGTGAACACAACCTAAAATAGCTAAAAAAACCCTAAAAAAACCTTACCCCCCCCCCCAAGCTAAATGCTAAAAACTAAAACCCCCAAAAAACCTAAAAAAAAAACCTAACCCCCCCCCCCCTAAAAAAAAAACCTAAACCCCCCTCCCCCACCCCCCAAAAACATAAATTCCCCCCCCCCCCCCCCCCCCCCCCGCTAAAATGCTAAAAACTAAACAAAAAAAAAACTAAAAAAATCAATTTTTTTTATGTTAAAATCGCTACTTTTATACTTTTAGTAGCCAAAAATTTATTTATTTTTTTGCTACTAAAAGTAGTGATTTTTTTATAAAAAATATTTAAAAAAAATTGTGTGTTTTTTAGCTATTTTTAGGCATTTTTTGTTGTGTTCACATTGATTCTCGCGGTTCTCGCAATAAAGGGTGGTTCCTAACGGATCTTTGTCCTATATATATATATATATATATATATATATATATATATATATATATATATATATATATATATATATTGAATTGCTAACGTTGCACACCATGGGGTTTGAACCCCTGACCTCACCTATCATAATCTCTATCTAAACTCACCAAAACCACTGGTCTATTCCCAAGTGGATCTTCATCGATAAATATATGATTCAACAAAGTATTTGTTTGAATATGTACAAGTATATAATCTAAGTTTTCAAAAAGTGGCATTAAACTCACGCACTTCATAACAAGTGTAATTAAGATATTTTGTGATAATACATTGAATTAAATGTTTTGAATGAACTAAGGACCATCTTGTATGTTTTACAACCATAGCCGTGACATTAAAAACTTTAAAGTCAAAGAATCAATCTAGAATTTATTAATTTGAGTAGTCTAGGGCCCGTTTTATACATTTTGCAACTATACATGTGACAAACACCCATATTATCAGAACACATCTTAATTCCACTTATTATGAATTGGGTGAGTTCAATGCAAATTTTTAAAACTCGATTATATACGATTATACGTACATCTATACTTAGATGTGGATGAAAATGAAAATAAAAAAAATACTTTGTTAAACCATTATCAAGGCGCTAGGAAAAACATAACAAACATAAATAATTTGTTTACGTTCTTTCTTAAACCAATATAAGTGTATTTATCAATAAAGACATTTCTTTTAAACTACAACTTTCAATAAAACACTAACAAGGCGCTAGGAAAAACATAACAAACATTACAACGGTCATTTTGTCCAATCCCTCCAGGTAAGATTATTACAAGTGGACCTATTTTTAATCCAAATAAAACTCCAAGCTTTTATGTCTTGAACCACCTTGGCAACAGGCGTAACGTTAAAATACGATCATTCGTAGACTTCCACATGCTTCAACAAGCTAAAAGAATGATGCCATAGACAATCTCATTTTTTTTTCTTTGGAAAGCCCTAAGGTTTTTATGAAGTGAGAAGAGATCCTTTATGGAAAACGCATAAACTTAAGGAACTTGCCCCATGCAGAAACAAGCCACAAACAAGCACCCAATAAATAAGTACTCACATGACTCGCCTCCTTCCGAACAAAAATTACAGTATGTTGAGTCCGCATTCACATTTCGTTTTTTTAGCTCCATCAAAGTTGGCAGTAGATTTTGAATAACTTTCTAAGCAAAAATGTTTACCTTTTTAGGAACCCACTTATTCCATTTAAAATCAAGAAACGACCCTGGGTTCAAGGCTTTGGAAAGTGTCGTTTCATGGATGAAGCAGAGAAACCTTCCTTCTCTTTAGGAACCCATCGCCATTTATCATCCAAAGAAGAAGGTTGTATGTTTGTGCGAATATTAAGGCAATCTCCAAGCTCTAGCATCTCCACACCATTCAAGTTTGCCCTGTTCCATTTCCACCTCCACTCAACCGAACCATTAACCACTTCAAAACAATCTGATATAAGTCGAGATTTTTCCTTTTCTAAACCAAAAAGTTTGGAGAAGGTCGCCTTTAAAGGATTTGAGAAGAGCCAATGATAGAGCCAAAAAGAATTTTGTCTCCCTTACCAAACCTGCCTTTAATAATACTTCCCAAACTTACATGCGAGAAAACCATGTGATTTTTCGAGTTTTGCTATGGTAATCCAAGTGCCCGGGATACTTTTGGAATACAAAAGAACAGGCCATGACCGGTTGGTGTTATGTATACAAATAATAACTTTCCTCCATAACGTGTTTGGCTCGATTTTGAATCTTCACCATCACTTAGTTGGAAGCGTAATGTTCACGCCCCTACGTGGAGTGAGACCTAAACTACCCACCTCAATCAGAGTTACGATATTCTTCCAACTTACCAATGTTCATAATATTTTCCCTCAACCACTCCCTAATTAAAAGGGTATCATCCGCGAAGACAAGGTGGAAGATCTTGGGTCCCCCATTAGGACATGAAAACCCCTTAAGAATCTCGTTTTCCATGGCCTTATTAAACATGCATGCAAGACCCTCCACAGTCCACACCAATAATAAAGAGAAATAGAGAAAGCATGTCCCCTTGACGGATGCCTTTTTGAAAGTCGAATTTGAAAGAGCCATTAATGAGAATGGAAGATCTTACCGAAGATAAAATGCCCTTGATTCAAATCCTCCACTTTAACGGGAAATTCATTGGCTCCAAGATAGATAAATACATTGCATAACAATTATATATATATATATATATATATATATATATATATATATATTGTTGAAAAAGGACGATGAATAGTAACTTTATTTTTATAATAATATATAGCTTTTTATTTAATATATTATAATAGTTTATTATTATTTACTTTTAATAACAAACTTTACTTTTAACAACATATTTTTAATATTTTTAACCTTTTTAAAACCATATATTTCCTTTACCATTTTTTAATAACTCTCTTTTCTTTGTTTAGAACATATTTTAATTTATCGATTAATTTGATAATTCTCTAATAATTTACGTTTATAACTTTTTTTCTAAAAACTTAAGTACGTAGTTGTGTTTGATTTTTCCCTGACATTCTGTTATAAGTTTTGTTAAAAACGAAGTTGTACTCAAAATAAAGTATTTATTTAGTATTATAAAAGGGTACCATGATAAACTAAACCGTTCTAATGGTTTAGCTTTCTAAACAATATGCTTTATTTTCAAATCATGTTTGTTTTACATTATCATTTGTTCGGTTTCACCGCAACGCGCGACGTCAAGAAAAACTAGTTAAATATTAGCTATCAACAAAGTGTATAAGAATAAGGAATTAATTAAATAGGGTATCATTAAATATAGTTAATGTGTTTTGTACATATCAGAAAGATGACATTTATATACTATTAATTTATATACTATTAATTTATAACATTGTAGAGCTTAACTTAGTTGTACATTTGGCTTTATGTATGTTTTATGCATCTAATTGTTGTACTTTGTAAGTTATTTAGAGTTTGCCATGTGTGGTGATTATATTATAAATTTACATTATATTCTATAATATATTATTAATTTATAACATTGTAGAGCTTAACTGAGTTGTAATTTGGCTTTATGTATGTTTTATGCAACTAATTGTTGTACTTTGTAAGTTATTTAGAGTTTGACATGTGTGGTGATTATATTATAAATTTACATAATATAAATTTACAACAAATTGAGGCATTGGGGTATTGTACCCCATCTTTTGGGGGTTTAAAAAAATTGATGTTTCACTTTAAATCCAAAACTACTTGATTTTTTGTTTCAACCCAAAAGTTTTAGTTTTCCAATTTAACCTCACAACCTTTTTACTTACAACTTTGATCCCCTATGTTTTTCATATTTTGCAAAAAATTTCGTTCTACGTTTAGATCTAAATTTTGCGACTTAACACGGCACAATGTGTGTGTGGTTCAATGATTTTACGTTTTGTTAAACGCTTCGTTCTAAATTTTGCGAGTTAACATGGGGCAACGTACGTGTGGTTCAGTGTGTTTACGTCGTCTATTTTTTCCCGTTTAATAAGTTTGTCACAACGCGCGAGTCCTAAATCGAGAGTTATTTTCTATGTTTTATATGTCGGTCTAATTTTTCCACATTAAGACGCCGCAACTTCAATGTTGGTTGTCGTTGGCTATAGTGTGGCATTTGTGCTATTTGTCACGGTTTTACTGTAACACCCGTCTCATTGTTTTAAGATTTTAAACTAAAAACACACATTTTTTTTTTATTTCAAAATGCATCATTTCAAAACTTAGTTATAAAAACTAAGTTTACATGGTTATGGTATTCTAGTTTACAAACTAACTAGTTTAAACATACAACATTGAGTTTAGTGTTTACAAATAAACATTGTCTCAAACAAGATTAGGTTAGCGCGGAAGCTTCAAAACTTTGTGTTCGGTTCTTGAATTCTTGCTTGATCGGCATCCGAAATGAGACGAACATCACCTAAGGTCAAAACCACATCAATTGTTAGTTTTGACAACTTTATAACATGTAAAAACAAGTTCCGGTATCATACAAATAACAAAAAAATAAATTTTCAAATTTTTGATCTGTCGCGCCACGTGACAGATTCCTTTCAATCCTTCGCGTGCCGCGGGGGAGACCGTTTTCCAGCGGGTGCAGGTTAAAATCCTGCACTTTTGCCCAGCACCATTTTCTTTCAATTTTTCAACTTCTAAGGTGCATAACTTTCATTCTACAAGTCCGTTTTTCGCGATTCATTTTCCTACGCGTTCGTAATTTAATTCTCCATCTTACAGAGTGAAAACCCGACATCTAAATTCACAAAATTTTAACTTTCAAGCTCTCGGCTTGAAATTCAATTATGACACGTTTTGACCCGTTCGTGATTTATCAAACAAACTTGTTTATTACCTTTTTAAAATATCATGCATATCACGTTATATCAATTAACTAGTGTGCAAGGTTCAAATTACGGGTTTCTTATGAATTCTTAACCCGTTTTACCTATCTACTCCTTTTGACCCGTTAAGGGAAGTTAAACACTTTTAACTATAAATCTATATATAAGCGTACCTGGCTCGAGTCAACGTATAGACCCGTTTATACCTTGCTATTATTAATTCAATATTCTATGATGACTCAATTATCCAAATTGCTATTCGTTCCTGTAAACATGTGACTTAACAACCAACATTAGTCGATATGGTCATATGATGTTATCACCATCATTTGACCCATTTGGTCTATACGACCAAACAATTATATTTATTACAAATCATGGTTTCTAATTACTCAATCACGCATCCGACCCATTACGGATTTTACCACAAAAATTCCCCCCCCCCTTTTTTTTACATATTTGACCCAGTTCAGCTTACGCCGTGGGTATCCTTTTAATCTCGATTACAATTAGTCATCACGTGACTAAATTACCAATTTGCCCCTTTTCCATTATTAGTTAAGCTATGAGGTAACTTTAAGAAAACTCATAAATTCTTAGTCGATTTATGACTAAATTACCATTTTACCTCTTTCACCATTAATCATGATTTTAAACGTTTTTATTCGTTCCGACCCATTTCGTTTCGTGTTGGAACCCATAATTCGAACATGATCTATTATTGTATTTATCACCTATAGAATAAATACGTATGCTAAAAAAAATAGGTGTAAGCTTTACTTACCTTTCATCCAAGCAAGTCTTACTCGTGCCTTTATCCCGTTTGATCATCTCCTCCAAGCTTCACCTATCTCGTCAAGAGTCAAACTATCATATTACCCATAAAATGGTTAGTTTAGTCATTTCATATTATGGCTACCATTTCCTATGGGGTTTCTTGCATATAATTTACTTAACTAAATCATAGGTCAGTTTTACTTTCTTAGTAGTCAAACTACCCATATGTATTATATGCTTTAATCATTCTTTTTCTCATTTTCACAACTTCGTTGACAAGCTTATTTGTAGGTATTTTAAATACTTGCAATAAGCAAAATAACATGCTTAATATTCATGAAACCATTGTTTTATAAACAAGGCAAAGTATGAACAAAATACAACTTTCCTTGGATTAAGTTTATCAATAAAATGTGCAGCAACTTTACAATGTAGCTGCTGAATCGACTCTTTTGACCACTTTGCGGTCTTATTTAGCCCTTCGTGATCAAAGATGAAATGAAGAATACTAAATATCTTTCCATCCAAAAAAGAATCAGCTCAATCCGAGCATCCTAGAATTAATTATGATTTTTGCAAAATCAGCTCCGAAGTCAAAATGCTTCCACTCAGCTTGCTGTCAAAACAGTTCAGCCGACTTCGGACACTGTTTTGACCCGTTTAACATCAGAATTTAACAAACATGTTCAAACATAAAACGTAGTATGTTTCAATAGCTTTCTGAGCATATAAGGCTCAACCTCACAGGTCGTTCCAGTGATTTTATATGATTTTTTTTAAAACTGCAGCCCAATAATTTTTAATCCCAATCAGCTTTGTTATATTTTCTTGTTCAAGCATTTCATCAAGCACCTTGTGTGCAACACGAAACATCTAATTTCTCCAGCCCATTTAAGTGTTCTAAATCCTTAAATTCTAGCATAATTAACAAGTACTAACATCAAACTTCAAATCTAACTTCAGGGTGTTCTATTAACACAATTTAACCATTATGATTCTAGGGTTCATCATGTTTCTACAAAACCCATTAAACACCTAGTTAGAGATCATGAGTTTTACTAACATGCACTCAAATTCCTTAGTTTATTAACTAGGGTTTGATTCTAATCATGCATACATCCTATTTCCACCCAAATATCCATCATTCAAGATCAAATTTCGAATTCCTAGAGTTCATCAAGAATTTGAGATGGAACAAAATAGTGAAATTTGACATACCTTATGATCACTTCACTAAGGTGATCACTAATCCGTGCTTGGATTTCAATTTGGGTGTGATTTGCCCTTCCAATTTGCTTGAATTTATGCTAGTTAGGGTTTGAACAAGGGAGTTCTTTGGCTCCTGTTGAAAGTGTCGACCAGAACACACACTCAAGGTGTGTGTTTTGGTGTTTGATATTTTATTTATTACAAACTAGTTTCTAGTTTATCACTTTCGGCCCCTCTACTTTCCCCAAGTTGCATATAGTGTGTTTTAACCAATTCCTTTATTACTACAAGACTTGTGACTAACTAGGTTATTTATTCCTAGTTATTTTATCTTGTTCATAACCCATTTTATTTTAAGTCCCGTTAACTCGGACCTTTTATATACTTTGTTTTCTCAAAGTATATTTTTTTCATCCTTTTAATAAATATTAGATTTATTTATTTAAATCCTAATATTCACTGGGTTTACTTTTACCACCTATAGTATTTTACCCGTTTATTTTTGGTTAATCTAGTATAATTAACAAACCCATTTTTGGGGTGTTACAACGCCCCCCGCCCCAACAGATGGCGGAAACATCGGGGCGCGGCACTGAACGAAACAGATTGTCAAGAGAAATTCCATAACAACTAAATTACCAGATAGTTAATATTATGTCCCATACCATAACCCATCAAGCAATCAAATTATTACAGACATAGATATTCTCAAAACAAAAACATGTTCCGACAACTCAGATTTAAATATATTATCTTTGTTCGTTTCTAGACTCCATCCTACTTGATTCCACAAAAGCAGATAAAGCGCAGCATCCTAAGCATTCAAACACCTGTCACATACGTTAAAATAAAGTCAATACACATAGTGTAAAGGTGAGCATACAAGTTTAATAGTATAATAGAGTTCGAAATCGTTTACGCATAACCAGCATGTAACATGTAGCAAAGTGAAAGCTAGTAGGTTATCGACAGAGAAATATGCACAGACGTGACTGTGAGTTGTAGAATGCGCAACACATATCCCCACTGGGACACGTGAAGTAAAGCCCTTAACAACCCCTGTCCACGACAGGTGCTGAGTCCAAACTATAGTACTGTCGTTGCTAAGGTGTCAGGCAACAATCACTATGTTAACATAACATACAAGCATTCATCGAATAACACGTAGCATGGAATAACGGTTAGCGTATAAATAGTGTTTGCGTTGTGTGTCCATTGTGGTTTAGAATAAGTAACGTATGTAACACCCAAAAGTGCGTAAAGCAAAAAGGGATCGAGTATACTCACAGATAGCGTTTAACAAGTAAACACTGTCTTGGATTGAAGGGAGCGCTGAGAGATTAGCCTGAACAGTTAACGATAGCATAAGAGAAGAACGGGGCGTAAAATGGTGCAAAGTGACCAAGTGTCGGATGGAAATTCGGTCGGTTGACCATTCGATTGGATGTCAATCCGTTCGGATAGTCATCCGATCGGATGGCCATTCGATTAGATTGACATTCGTTTGGTAAGGATGTGTTTGTGTATGATGGCTTTGAAGTTTTCGTTGTAGCATTTTGAAAACAGAGAAGTATCTCCACCCTTCAGGTCGATCGATCGAACGGCCATTCGATCGGATAACGATCCGATTGGCAGGACACTTAGTGAGAACAAGTTCACAGCAGGATTGTCCATCGATCGGATAGCAATCCGATCGGTTGGCAATCCGTCAGTTACTGATGATCTTTGAAAATTATAAAATGATTAAGTGTCGAAGTTCTAAATGTCACATGGTCGGATGGTCGTTCGATCGGATGGCAATCCGATCGGACGGCAATCCGTTCGACGTTCAGATCCTTGAAAAGTTGAGTAAAAAGTTTAAGTGTGAATCCAAGTGCAATCCAATCGGATTGCGGTTCGATCGGATGGCAATCCGATCGGATTGCCATCCGATCGGCGGCAATCCGTCCCGCGACCTGATCGTGTTGCTAACTTGAAAATTTGTTAAGTTTTGCGGTTTGCTCGAGACGATATGACAACGTGCTAAACAACAGAAACCCCACCAAGACTCAAGTGATCCGATCAGACAGGAATCACCCTAGTCCGACCAGTCAACTGTTCGAGACGGTTGTTCATGTTTAACCAGAAATCAGTTGTCTCTTGGATAGAATTCAGATTTGAACCAACACATCACTAAGAAAGAGTAGAAGATCAGAACGAGCTCCGATTCTATCGATTTTGAGTGTAAAAGAGTTGAAAGAAAGTTAGAAAACCATCTTTCAATCCTTTTTACCATGGAAATGTTTAGATTTATGCGAAAACATTGCTTAATCATGTGGAAATCCTTCAGATCTGAGTTGTTCTTGGTGGAATGAAGCCAAACTTTGAAGTTCATAAGAACTCCATGATGACATCACCCTAGAACACCCCAAATCCACTGATTTCACGGTTAAAAGTTAAGATTCAAAGGTGAAAAAGATGAAGGAATGCGTGTAGATAATAGAAGTACAAGATTTATGTTGAAAACTTACAAGAATCGCGAGAAATCGAGAGAAAGAAGGCCTTGTGCGAGCTGGTCGAGTGGAGGAGTTGTCACATCACAAATGATGTGACAGGAGGGTATTTATATGGTTTCCAAAAGAGGAAAGTGCACAAGGGTCGGATTGGACACTGATCGGATGGCGCCTCGATCGGATGGCAATCCAATCGGATGGCCACTCGATCGGTTGGCCATTCGATCCAAGTGTCTGGCGTGTTGAGTTTTGTCGTTTCGATTCGCGTGTTGAGCGTTGCGATGCGTTTCGTGTGAGCGATGCGATAAAATTACCCTTTAGTTACACATTTGCTATATCTAACATACAATCATTATAAATAGCTTGCGTTTAGCGTCTACGATTTGATTGTGATAGAGTTGCGATTGCGTTTCGATTAATCACCACAATATAAACATAATTAAACATGCATAAGTAACACGTAAATAACACACACACGTAAAACAAAATCCAGAATGCATAAGTCGAGTTGCGAATGCGATTGTGATGCGATAAGCGATAAAACAAGCGATTAAACCTCGATTATTCACAGATACTCCACATAATACAACTAAAGCGATTAAAATAAAGATTCGATTACAAGTCAAAGAGGTCAAATCAATAATTAAGCTAGGAGTGACAGATCGCAATTAGTAATCTTTTCTTCCTTTGACTTTAATCTTGACTTTGACTTTGACTTTCGTAACACGGGGTGTTACAGCCTACCCTACTTAGGGAATTTCGTCCCGAAATTAGGCATTGGGCGTAACAAACAATTGCGGGTACTTCGCCTTCTTATCGCTTTCGAGTTCCCAGGTGAACTTTGCGCCGCGTTTGCCTTCCCAACGAACCTTCACAATGGGAATGCGTAAGCACCTGAGCTTCTTGGTTTCTCGATCCATGATCTCGACAGGCTTCTCCACGAAATGTAATGTTTCGTCCACTTATAGATCCTCCAGTGGAACTTGTAAATCATGCTCGGCTAGACACTTTCTGAGGTTCGAAACATGGAAAGTCGGGTGGACGTTGCAAAGTTCCTCCGGTAGTTCGAGTCTGTAGGCCACTTTTCCGATCCTTTCCAGAATCTTAAAGGGTCCAACATATCGAGGCGCGAGTTTCCCTTTCTTGCCTAATCTGACCACACCCTTCCAAGGTGATACCTTTAGGAGTACGTGGTCGCCAACATCAAATTCAAGGGGCTTGCGTCGTCTATCGGCGTAACTTTTCTGATGACTCCGAGCTTTCAGCAGATTGTCTCGAATTTGGAGGATTTTGTCAGTCGTTTCTTGCAACAGCTCAGGACCGGTTATTTGCGAGTCTCCGATCTCGTGCCATACAATAGGCGATCGACATCTTCTTCCGTATAATGCCTCAAATGGTGCAATTTGAATGCTGGAATGATAACTGTTATTGTACGAGAATTCTACTAAAGGTAAGTATGCGTCCCAATTACCACCGAAATCTATGACACACGAGCGAAGCATGTCTTTGATGGAATGGGTTTGGAATGGTGTTTAACATGTTTAAATGATTAACTTTATGAGTTTTTATGTGTTTAAATGTTTGGAATTGAATAACTACGAGAAGTTGTTGTTTTGTAGGTTAAACACGAAGATTGGACGTGTTTTGAGGAAAATAAGTGGAGTGGAATTGAAGATCTTGGGATATGGTATGATAGAGGGCTGAATTATGAAGACGTGGCCGCAAACGGAGAGGGAATCGGACTTAAAACGAAGAAGTTATGAAGTAAACAGTGTTGTGAAGAATCTGTCAGCAGTAGGCTACGGTTTCAGCCTGTTTTGGTGTAAGCTACGGTGCTGGGTTACGAAAATTGAATAAAAATATGTTAAAACATAAGGGTTCGACATCTGAGGTATTCTAACTTGGAGGCACGACTGAAGGGACGAATTTTAGGGTTTTTCTTGAGTTTTTCCCACCATTCCACAACATCTAATCATCATTCCATCATCAATCATGCTTTCCAACATCAAGATTGAAGATCAATTCACAAGCATGAGCGGCTAATTCCTTCATGGTTTCCTCCGGATGGAGGATTTTCATATGTTAGGTGACTTTATGTGTTTTTGACATTTATTAACTCGGTGATCTAAGCATTCGATGCTTTTCACCTATGATTTGATTGGTTGATTGTAAACAATTACATATTATTTAATCGTTAATCTTTAATCATTCAATTCCCGAGAGTTCTAGTAATTGGGATATATTTGAGGCAGGATTAGGGTTGGTAATTGTGATTGATATTCATTTGATAACCTCCCATTATGTATTGATCGGAGTACTTAGTCGTTGAATATCACAATCAATTGATTAGGTCAAACACTTATGTCTATGTGAGTGTTGTGATAAAACACATAATTGAATCTAACTGGAAATCTGAATTCCGGAGGAACCATTGTTCTTCCTATTGATTAAAACCTCAATTTAATTCGTTTACTTTAGCAATTTCACAAATCCACAACCAAGATTTATTTTTACGCAATAGATAATCAACACTTAACATTTCGATACTTTCCACAATCCTCCCTTGGTTCGATACCCTACTTATTCTATACTAATAGTTTAAATAGGTTTTTGCATGTTCTTCACGACAGACATCAAAATGGCGCCGTTGCCGGGGAGGCGTGCGCAAAGTGCTTAGTGTTAAGTTCTAGTTTTAGTTAAATATACAAAAATCCAAAAATAGTGTCTTTTTAGTTTGTTCTGTTTTGTTCGGATTTACGCGAGGTTTTCTTGTTTTTGTTTGTGCAGGTGATCTAGGAAGTGTATGCATCACACTCGGAATTCCGGGAAGTCATCACCATTAGTGTTCGACCCAGAGATCGAGAGAACAGTAAAGCATACCAAACGAGTACTACATCGTGAGAACAAGATTCTTCAATCACCAACATCAACACTCAAAACAATGGAGAACTTAGCAACACCGGAGAAACAACCCGCAACTTCACAACCACAACAATTTTCACCAACACCTACCCACCCTTCACCAAATACTACCATACCAGTTCCACCACCACCACCACCACAGTCTACACAACCTACTTCTACATCTCCAGTACCATCATTCTCAACCTTTTTCCTAAACTTTGACAACACTCAACCAACTTCCACCCAAGCAACATCCCTTCAATACCCAAGTGCAACCCAGACGGTCAATTTACAACATTCGTCTCCTTATGTCAGAATCATTCCCGATGATGCTGCAGCACCAAGTCAGACTCAAGCACCTAATGCAACATCGATTCCGCCAGCCACCCGACCAGTTATTTCACAGCAAAGTCAGCCAATGCCAAATCTTTACAGGTCAACCATTTATGATCAAGGAAATAACTCAGGAGATTTTGATGATGGCTATGAGGAATATGATAACTATATGGGTCAAAACGAGAGACAAGTGGTTAACACGGGTAACTATGAGAGGCAAACAGTCAGATTGGGTGCGGCCGAGAGAGTCAATCAAGGGAACGTAGGGTATCAACAATATCATCAACCTGACCCACTCAATCAGCAGCCTGTTCCGAGAAGGCCGGTGGTGGATATTCCACTACCACCGCCGGCACCTCAGATGCAAGGTCAGGCAAGACCGCTGCCACGAAACTTACACCGACCAGTGATTTTACCGGAAGGAATTCCACGTCGAAATAATCAAGGTCCAGTTCGAGGTATAGAGAGCCACTTCAGGCCTGCTATAGTTAACAACCCATCACCGGTTGTGATCCCGCAATTACAAGGAGGGCGGTCATTCGAAGTACGAACGCAATCAATCTCCAGTCTGCCTAAGTTTCATGGTCACGCACATGAAGAACCATATCTACACATTGCTGCATATGATGCACGTTGCAACACAATCAGTAGCCAAGGTTTCTCAGTTGATGATGTGAAATTGGTACTTTTCCAATTCACACTTGAAGACAAAGCGCAGCAATGGTTTCATTCGCTACCGTCAGCTTCGATATTCACCTGGGGCGAAATGCAGCAGCAATTTTTAGATGAGTTCTATACTCATTTGCGTACTAACAATGCAAGGAAAGATATTCGAGCGTTTCGACAACAGCCCGGTGAGTTATTTCACGAAGCGTTCAATCGTTTCAAAATGATGCTCAAGAACTGTCCACATCATGAGATATATTTATGGGAGCTTATTAATACATTCCACGAAGGCCTAACAGATGAAGATGCCAGGGATGTAAATTCAATATCCAATGGTACTTTTGGAATGAATTACGAAGAAGATGATTGGGAATATTTGGAGAGAAACGCAAGGGCGTCAAAACGCAAAGCTCAATCCTCTAGAAGTGCACGACATTCGACAGTGAGAGCAGTAGAGAATCCACCGGAGATAAATGGTCAGTTTCCATTGTGTGGACATTGTGGAGATCTAGGGCATATAGCGGATCAATGCCCAGGCATAATTGGTGAAAGTGAAGATGTGAACTATGTGCAAGGTGGGGGTGGTGGAAGAAATTTCAACATGCAATCCAACACATATCACCCGGGCCTTAGAAATCACCCGAATTTTAGCTATGGGAATGCGAATAATCAGCAAAATCCGGGATTTCAAGGCAACAATCAGTCTGGTGGTCAAAGAAATTTCAATCAGAACAGATTTCAGGGCAACTTTCAAGGTGGCTACCAAAATGATCAAAGAGGACAAGCTGGGTCGTCTAACACTTCGGGGGGTAACGATATGATGGAGATGTTGAAATCAATTCAGCTCGACTTACAGAGTCAAAGACTTGAATTGAAAAATCTTGCTCAGAAGGAGGAGATGCGAGAGAAAGCCGTTCAATCATTAACCACACAAATGGCCCAACTTGCAACCGATGTGAAGGAGCTGAAACAGAATAGTGGGAAACTACCAAGTGATACAACACCAAATCCCGCTCATCAAAAGAGAGGCAGTCCAGTCGGCCAGGTAAGTACTCTACGTAGTGGTAGAAATTATCACAAGGTCGACACTCCACCACAGCCCATGGATGGTGTGGTGGAGGATTTAGGTGAAAATGGTGAGAGTGACGATGAGTCGGAGCCTAACATTGTTAAAAGTAATGGTAAAAATACCCGACCTACAACTTCTGAGCCAATCAAGGCTAAGGAAGGGGAACCTATTCTACCTCCCTTTCCTGAAGCCTTGAAGGATCCGGGTAACACGAAAATAATCAATAAAAGGGGACCTCAACCGGAGGAAATTTTAGAGGTATTTAAACAAGTAAAAATCAACTTACCCTTAATTGATGCCATTAAACAGGTTCCGGCTTATGCCAAGTATCTAAAGGATTTGTGCACTCAAAAACGGCAGCACAAAGTCCCTAAAAAAGTTGATTTCACTGATACAGTTAGTGCCGTATTGAATGGGGTCCTTCCACCTAAGCTACGAGATCCCGGAACGCCTTTAATTTCTATACAAGTTGGTGATTTTAAAATGAGTAGGGCGTTGTTGGATCTCGGAGCTAGCGTGAGTATCCTTCCGGGAAGCTTGTACGACCAATATGATTTTGGTCCACTGCGTCGTGCCGACACAACTGTTGTGTTGGCAGATTTGACCCCTAAGCTTCCTCGAGGGATAGTTCGCGATGTGATAGTTAAGGTGGAAGAGTTCTTTTTCCCGGTTGACTTTTTGGTGCTTGACTATGTCTCTGCTGATAAAAACAATCAACCAAATGTTATCTTGGGCCGACCTTTCTTAGCCACTGCACATGCTCAGATCGATTGTCGCACCGGCACAGTCGACATGACATTCGGCAATAGAAAGGTCCGATTAAATGTGTTTTCTAATGTTTCTGACATGTTTCAAAGTGATGAATGTTTCATGGCAGATATTATAGATGGATGCGATCCTCATGGCGAGGATGAGGTGCCCGAGTGTTGTTTGTTTTGTGACAGGGTAGAAGAAAATTACAGGTGTGATTTGGAAGAGGAAGTTCGGAAGTTGGAAGCACAAGCGGTGCAAGAGAGAAGGCCTCCATGGTCCCACCAAGTGGAGAGCCTTCCGGCTGAGATTTCATCAGGATTGAAACCGTCACTAGTCAGCCCACCACAGGTAGAGTTGAAAGAGCTGCCTGCGCATCTAAAGTATGCGTTCTTAGGAGAGGATCAGACTCTCCCGGTAATTATCGCAGCTAATCTGGAGAAAGAACAAGAAGAAGCACTACTGAAGGTGCTGAAGACCCATCGAGCTGCGATTGGGTGGACTCTCGCCGATTTAAAAGGTATAAGTCCTTCTGTTTGTATGCATAAAATTATTACTGATGCAGATGCGAAGCCTGCACGGGATACACAAAGGAGGCTTAATCCTAACATGCGAGAAGTGGTAAAGAAAGAGGTAATCAAGTGGTTGGACCATGGGATCATATATCCCATTTCAGATAGCGCATGGGTGAGTCCAACCCAAACGGTGCCGAAGAAAGCAGGCATTCAGATTGTCAAGGGCGATAATGGTGAGCAGATAGCCACCCGGCCGGTAACCGGGTGGCGGGTATGTATTGACTACCGGAAGCTGAACGCTGCCACATCAAAGGATCACTTTCCTTTGCCCTTTATTGACCAGATTATCGAGAAATTATCAGGTCAGAAATTTTACTGCTTTCTTGATGGTTATTCAGGGTACAATCAGATTGCTATCCACCCTGATGACCAAGAAAAGACCACATTCACATGCCCCTATGGCACATTCGCATTTAGGCGAATGCCATTTGGGCTGTGCAATGCCCCGGCCACCTTTCAAAGGTGTATGATGAGCATATTCTCAGATATGGTCGGGGACGCCCTAGAGATATTTATGGATGACTTTTCAGTCTTTGGGTCATCATTTGATACATGTTTAGATGAATTATCTAGGGTATTAGAGAGATGTGTCCAAACGAATCTAGTGCTAAGTTGGGAGAAGAGCCATTTTATGGTTCAAGAGGGTATAGTGTTAGGACATGTCGTGTCAAGTAAGGGGATAGAAGTTGATAGAGCAAAAGTGAGAGTCATTTCTACTTTACCTCCCCCGACCAATGTCAAGGGCGTTCGTTCCTTTTTAGGACACGCCGGATTTTACCGTAGATTTATTAAGGGTTTTAGTGTTATAACGAAACCTTTATGTAATCTATTGCTAAAGGATGTTCCATTTGAATTCGATGACAAATGTTTAAACGCTTTTAATGTACTAAAGGAACAACTAGTACAAGCCCCAATCTTGCAATCACCCGATTGGACGAAACCTTTTGAAATCATGTGTGATGCAAGCGATTTTGCTATTGGGGCTGTACTTGGCCAACGAGTAGATAAGAAACCGGTCGTTATTTACTACGCAAGCAAAACTCTCTCCGATGCTCAGTTGAATTATACCACAACGGAGAAAGAGTTGCTTGCCGTTGTTTATGCTTTAGATAAATTCCGGTCTTATATTTGTGGGAGCAAAGTAATCGTTTACTCTGATCATAGTGCAGTCAGGTATTTAATGGAGAAAAAGGATGCCAAACCGAGGCTGATTCGGTGGGTCCTTTTATTGCAAGAGTTTGATCTGGAAATCAGAGACAAGAAAGGCTGTGAGAATGTAGTCGCTGACCATCTGTCACGACTACCGGCTGAAGTAGAGGATGTCACACCGGAGATCAATGAACAGTTCCCAGACGAGTTTATAATGTCTGTTAAATCTGGACCATGGTATGCCAACTTTGCAAATTATCTTGTTTCAGGTACGGTGCCGGAGGCGTGGAATAAGCGTAGGAAGCAACAATTCATGTCGCAAGTAAAGAATTATATTTGGGATGAACCGGATTTGTTCCGGATTGGTGCTGATCAGATTATTAGAAGATGTGTGCCCGAGACAGAGTTCTTGGAAGTATTACAGCATGCTCACTCATCTGCATGTGGCGGACATTTTAGCGGACAAAAGACAGGCCATAAAGTTCTTGAAGCTGGTCTTTATTGGCCAACCATGTTTAAAGACGCTTTTGAGTTTGTTAAACATTGTCCGAATTGTCAAAAGATGGGTGGGATTTCAAAAAGGGATGAAATGCCAATGCAACCAATCTTGGTTGTTGATATTTTTGATGTCTGGGGAATTGATTTTATGGGACCGTTTCCCAATTCGAATGGTAACCTATACATCTTAGTGGCAGTTGATTATGTTTCAAAGTGGATTGAAGCAATTGCCACTAAGACAAATGACCATACTGTTGTTTGTAAGTTTGTCCATTCAAACATCATTTCCAGGTTCGGGGTTCCTCGGGTGATAATTAGTGATGGAGGATCCCATTTTAAAAACTTTAATTTTGGCAAACTCTTAAAACGGTATGGCGTTGACCATCGAATTGCTACACCATATCATCCACAAACGAGTGGACAGGTTGAAGTGTCGAATAGGCAAATTAAAGAAATTTTGCAAAAGACGGTGCGAACTGATCGTAAGGATTGGTCATCTAAATTAAATGATGCTTTATGGGCATATCGCACCGCTTATAAAACTCCTATCGGCACTACACCCTATCGTTTGGTGTATGGAAAGGGTTGTCATTTACCATTAGAGATTGCACATCGTGCTTTGTGGGCTGTTAAACAAGTGAATACTGATTATTCTGATGCAGGTGCCCACAGGTTGTTGAAGCTAAGTGAGCTTGAAGAATTACGCAACGAGGCGTATGATACCGCAGCCGCGTACAAAGATAAGATGAAGGCGGTGCACGATGCGAAGCTGAGGCGCTTGGCGTTTTCGGTAGGTCAAAGAGTCTGGTTATTTAACTCTTGCCTTAAACTGTTTCCAGGTAAATTAAGGAGTAAATGGACCGGACCGTTCGTCATTACACGAGTCGGACAGTATGGCGATGTGGAGATTGAGGATCCGAAGGACCAACGAAGACAAGTAGTGAATGGTCATCGGTTGAAACCGTATCTAGACGGTGATGATTTGAACCCATTACCAGAGGAGGTGAGCTTTCTTGAAGGCGCACCGGAGTATACGACCGACTGAGGGTCTTGAGAAGTCCGGCTGAAGACTAAAACTTAGCGCTACCGGGAGGCAACCCGGAATTCGGTACATATTTCATTCTGTTCATTTTTATTTTTGTATATTGTTTGGTTTTTATGGTTTGAAGGAGTTCTGGAACATACACCCACGACATCGAGCAAGTGTGGGGACGTTGAAAATGCCCAGGTATATCGCGAGTCTCAGTTGTGTGTCGAGGACGACACAGATTTTTCACGGGGGGTGGAGCGGGTGAGTAATCAAAAAAAAAAAAAAAAAAAAAAAAGGAAACAAAACAATAAAATCGTTTTGTGTTTTGATGAAAAGAAAAAAAAAAAAAAAACAAATTAATACTAAATAAATCAATTATGGCATGCACATGTAATGTGCACAATCAGGAAGTCAAAAACCAAAAGCTACGGTAGACTAGTAACCTACGCCCATATTTTGGGTGTTTTGAACAGAAAGCCCAGTAGCGTAAGCTACGGGAAATCCGTAGCCTACGGAAGTCAGCTTACGAGGTACATTTACGGCTCCAAAAAACCTTTACGGCTCTCTCTTTACAGAACACCCAGTAGCGTAAGCTACGGGAAGTCCGTAGCCTACAGAACGGTATTACAATTTACATCAGAACACGTAGACTCGTAAGGTACGGCTTGGCCGTAAGCTACACGCTGTATGGCTAATTAAATGGGGCCGGGTATGGGTTTCAAATACGAGCAGGGACATGGGTCGGATCTTCTTATAACCTGAAAGTTTTAACCCAGCTATGGTAAGTTGTTAAAAAAAAAAAAAAAAAAACACGTATCATCTTCTTCATTAAAACCCTAACCTCAAGAACCCACCTCCATCTCTATCTTCTTCGTCTCTTAGCCAAATCAAGTGACTTTATAGTCGTTCTTGCTTAATTTTTCAAGGGGAACACAACCTTAGTGTTTGTTTCTCAAGATTCGTTCATATTTGTGAGAAATCTGAGGAAAGAAGTGACGAACCCTAATTTTCTAATTTGGGGCTTTTTGTTTGGGAGTGCAAGTGACTGAAATTTAAGCATAATCACGTGTTTCTAAACACAAGAGGTATGTTTTTGATCAATTTTTCTCAAGATTTGTGAAGATAAGATGTTATATGCTTGACATATGCCTGGGACATGATTTTTGTTGTTTCTTTTAAACTGAAAGTGGGAATGTGAAGGTTCTAATTGTGATTTGTATCATGAATCTTTGAGGAAAAATTGAATTGTGAGATTATGTGTGAATTGTTTGTTGTTTGGGATGGATTTATGGCTGCTAGAATGTGTTGTTAAGCTTGGTGAAGATATTGCAACTTTTATGAAGCTTAAAAACGAATTATTACACCTCTAAGCTAGTCATTAAATGAAACTTGGTAACTTTTCAGTTTTAAAATCTTGTTTCTTACTTACATGGGAGCTTAGACGGTTGGGTTTCAACAAGACTAGTAGCCATAGTGCTAAACAAGTGTGGGGAATTTGTGGTATTACACACTTGTTTAAGCCTCGTATTGTGAAACTTACTTGAATTTTTTTGCTTGGTTTCTTGTGTGCAGGATGGCAAAATCAAAGGAAGTTGCAGGAAAAAGCATAGGGAAAGGTGTTGCTAGTTCATCTTCGAAATCTTCGAAGGCGAAACCGCGTGGAACTAAGCAAGGAAAGTTGATACTACGTGACGAGCCCGATGAGCCAATGCCCCAAGCACAGGTACGACCACAACAAGGACGAGAAGAACCTCCGCTCAAGCCGGATTGGAAAGGTGGCCTTTTAACAAATATACATGAGTATTGGCAAGCGGAGTGCTTTGATGATAAGATGGACAAGATAGGTGTTCGAAAAGACGGATTCATGTGTGGGAAGTGGATATTGATCACTTTAGACCGTTTGGCATAATTAAAAAATTCGAAGAGTTAGGATGGGAAGCCGCGTTGAAGTGTTATGATGGAGAGAAAAATAAAGTTTATCTTGATGCCATACAAGAATGGGTTGGAAATTTGGTATTGGATTCGGAAAATCATCCAAGAAACATGACGTTGACGGGTTCGCTTGGTGGTGTTGATGTGGTTATGTCAGCGGAAACCTTAGGTGAAATTGCTAATTTTGATTCGAAAAAGCAATACACATATCCAAGTGAAGACCTTTTGTACGATAACCCAGATAAGAACCCAAAATGGGAGGCGATGGTGAAAGAGTTATTTTTGGAAGGTAAAGTTGCGGGAATGAAGAGGGAGAATTTGAAGCTTCCGGCAAGATTGCTATTGAGTATTGTGCAACAAAATGTTTTGCCGAGAAGAAGTGACCGATCAAATCTTCGTAAGCCAGATGTTCCAATTCTATATTATCTGCTGAAAGGAAAACCAAAAATTTCCTATAAATATTTGGTGATGATGAATATATGGACTTCAAGGAACAAATTAGACAAGATATTGATTCCACATTGTAGATTGATCACTGCACTACTGAAGAAACGTGGAGTTATTAATGAGACGTCTACTTTTATCAAACTAGCGAAGGGACATACTACATTTACATTAGATGGGTTCAACAATCAAAATGGTTTGGAATATGTGAGAACGGAACGGTATCACAAATTGAAGGCTTCTGGAAGGAAGTGGAGGGCGTTAAGGACCGATGCTAGGATGTTGTTACCGGGCGAAGAAGATGAGCCGGAAAGTGACGATAGTGTGATGGGAGATAGTGATGGTGAGGATGTAGCCACAGGTTTTGATGTGGGTACGAGTTCAGGGGTACCCGATGTCGAGGATGTGAATGAGTTCGTTGAGCGGGAGAGGCATGAGGATTGGAGTAGTTGGCCTGACTTTGCTCAGGTACTGTACGATAAGCTCACCCGCCTTGGTGAGCAACAAAAAAAGGACCGTGATAGAAATGAGTTGTGGCATCGAGTTCATGCATATAATGGACAAAAGGAGATCAATGACAGGTATTTGGATGATAAGAGGCGAAGATTGAATGGTGATGCATCAGTTGGAGAGCCGCCATTACATCATTCAGCATGGTTGGACCCGGAGCAGGATGCGCCTCCCGAAGGTTATCTTGATATGATGAAGGGGGTCTTTGGAGACCCTAAGCCACCCCATCACTGAGCACTCTCTGATCCCCGATCAGGTCCATGTGTTCTTTTGTGACTTTTTATTTTGTGATGTATTTATTCATGGGCTTAGGTGGTCGGGTGGAGTTGTGAACTATTTTTATTTGCTTTTTTTTGGTGTGTTTTAGTTGTTCGTAGACTTGGTGGTGTAACTATTGTTATGTGTCGGAATGGTATTGTGCATCTTTTATGTGTTTGGTTGGTTGGTGGGTTGAATTAGTCGCTTGTGAATGTGATAAGATGGAATGAATTGATAAAAAAAAAACCTATACATTGGGGACAATGTCTCTCAAGTGTGGGGATGAGCGGAAAAGTGAAAAAAAAAAAATTAATGGTTTGTTTTTAAGTAATCTAATCGGGCACGAAAGCGACTGTTCAGTACATGCCAGTTTGTTCCGACTTGTTTGGGTAGAGGTCCTTAGTCATGGTTTAGTCTTTGAGATGTAGAATGAACCGTTTTCAGCAAGTGTTTTATAGAAAATGTGTAAAACTTGCCTAACTAGGGGTAACAAGCTATTGGCACAATAAATGCATGCACACATCGGCAACCTTGTTTCCCCACTTTTGTGAGACTCTTGAGCCTACTAGAATTGTTAGTTGGATTTGAAATATTTATATATTCATTTGTTGAGAGTAGGCCGTATGTTGCTCTGTTTTAGAACTTGTGTGATTTGATACATGCTGAGACTATGGGTTAGCGTATGCACATAAATGATAAAGGCATTAGGATCCCTTCCATTGTGTTATTTGTTGATTGTTTATCCACCTACCTTAGTTAACCATGTTGAGCCTTATACCCTTCGTTTGTTACACCTTTGTTTGACCTGTTTGATTACCAACCATGAATGACAAGTATGTTTAGAAAAATATGTTATGAAAAAAAAAAATGAAATGAAAAGAAAGAAAGAAAAAAAAAAAGAAAGAAAGAAAAAGAAAAACAGAAATCATTGTTATGTTTGTGTTAAATAAATGGGTCGAAAATCACCCAAAGTGTTAGTAGTATTGTGAATAAGTTGTCATGGTTTGGTATATTCATTTGAGTTAGCCAATGAAAAAAAAAAAAAAAAAAAAACCAAAAATATTCCCTTACCTTTACCTTTAACCCAAAACCCGAAAAGTCCTTTTGATATGTGCTATGTTATATGTTATAGTGGAGGTGTGATTGTCATACAAGCTTATGAGTACAGAGTTTCATCTTCGGTTTTTGAGTGATTATACTAGTGTATTACATGCTAGTTCAGATATTAAACTGAGAGGAGTGAAAAATTGTGAGGGGTGTGTTGCATGAGAATAAAAGCCAGAAGCATGTTAGGTTTAGTTAGGCGAGTTTGTTTTTAAAAAAAAAGATGCATCACTTTTACTTGCTGAATTAACACATCTAGTGCAAATCATGATTAGGGTATGACTTTGGACCTTAGCTAAGACATGATCGGGGCGGTTGGGGTATTTGTTCGGTTTGTTATAGTGTTTCGAACGGATTTGCTTGAGGGCAAGCAAAGGTTAAGTGTGGGGATGTGATGGAATGGGTTTGGAATGGTGTTTAACATGTTTAAATGATTAACTTTATGAGTTTTTATGTGTTTAAATGTTTGGAATTGAATAACTACGAGAAGTTGATGTTTTGTAGGTTAAACACGAAGATTGGACGTGTTTTGAGGAAAATAAGTGGAGTGGAATTGAAGATCTTGGGATATGGTATGATAGAGGGCTGAATTATGAAGACGTGGCCACAAACGGAGAGGGAATCAGACTTAAAACGAAGAAGTTATGAAGTAAACAGTGTTGTGAAGAATCTGTCAGCAGTAGGCTATGGTTTCAGCCTGTTCTGGTGTAAGCTACGGTGCTGGGTTACGAAAATTGAATAAAAATATGTTAAAACATAAGGGTTCGACATCTGAGGTATTCTAACTTTGAGGCACGACTGAAGGGACGAATTTTAGGGTTTTTCTTGAGTTTTTCCCACCATTCCACAACATCTAATCATCATTCCATCATCAATCATGCTTTCCAACATCAAGATTGAAGATCAATTCACAAGCATGAGCGGCTAATTCCTTCATGGTTTCCTCCGGATGGAGGATTTTCATATGTTAGGTGACTTTATGTGTTTTTGACATTTATTAACTCGGTGATCTAAGCATTCGATGCTTTTCACCTATGATTTGATTGGTTGATTGTAAACAATTACATATTATTTAATCGTTAATCTTTAATCATTCAATTCCCGAGAGTTCTAGTAATTGGGATATATTTGAGGCAGGATTAGGGTTGGTAATTGTGATTGATATTCATTTGATAACCTCCCATTATGTATTGATCGGAGTACTTAGTCGTTGAATATCACAATCAATTGATTAGGTCAAACACTTATGTCTATGTGAGTGTTGTGATAAAACACATAATTGAATCTAACTGGAAATCTGAATTCCGGAGGAACCATTGTTCTTCCTATTGATTAAAACCTCAATTTAATTCGTTTACTTTAGCAATTTCACAAATCGACAACCAAGATTTATTTTTACGCAATAGATAATCAACACTTAACATTTCGATACTTTCCACAATCCTCCCTTGGTTCGATACCCTACTTATTCTATACTAATAGTTTAAATAGGTTTTTGCATGTTCTTCACGACAGACATCAGTCTTCAAGGGTATGAATCATTCTTTCAGTCTGACCGTCGGTTTGGGGATGGAAAACGGTACTTAGATTAAGCGTAGTACCGAGAGCAGATTGGAACGTTTCCCAAAGATGCGAGGTAAACCGACCATCGCGGTCAGAGATGATGTCGCGAAGCATCCCATGTCGACAAATGATCTCATCATTGTAGATTCGGGCTAATTTTTCCTCCTTATAGTCTTCTCGTATTGGCAGAAAATGGGCAGATTTTGTCACACCCCGACCGCGTAAAACAACAAATCGCGGCGGAATCGTCGGGGAGTGTTGTAACAGAATCATTGTTTCAAAACACACGGAAATTTGAAGTTTCGTTTTATTAAACATTAAATATTTACATCGTCTGGAAATCTAAATAAACAATTTAAACATAGTCTATCATTGTTATTAAGTCACTAAGGCCTCGTCCAGTCCTATGTGAGCATGCATCCTAGCAATCAACATCATTTAACAACACCTGAAACATATGTGAAAACAAAGTCAACAAAGAAATGCTGGTGAGTACATAAGTTTTTTAGAGTGTCGGATTCATGGCTAGTTTACATGTTGCAATACTTAATAATAAAAACTTGTTTTGAAAAGTATTGTATTGCGACATAATTAACCAACTCAAATCAAGTTGGTTATAGTTTATAAAATCTCGTAGCCATGATTCTTAACCCAAAACATTTATTTAATAAAATCAAATTGTAAAACATCTCGTAAAAACTTGTTAATAAATCTCGAAGAAGGAATATTTGTGCGAAAGGCACAATACGAGGAAACACTTTCTCCTAGAAGGAGGGAGATGATTATTAAGAAAAGTAAAGAGCAAATTCGACAAAAGAGGATTAAACGGGAAACTCAGGAATTAATTGATAAATCACCTTGGGAAGATAAACTAGATGAGAAATGGGCAAATTTATATATGCTAGCTACTGTAGCAGAAAATATAAATCTTTAAAGTTTAGCACCCTACTCTCACAATCTAGAAACTCTGTGTGATAAATAAAATTTAAAACCTGAGTGTGTTGTTAGTTATCTTTGTAATCAATTAGTATACAGTATGTAATAAATTACAAAGTTATTTGTAAATTTTAACTTAGTATTTTATGCATTTTGCATATATACTACATCAGCATGAGTGGGATATCCGAAGCTTTTCAAAACCTTAATCTTTACCCAGTAACTATCAAAGCTTCCAAGGAATATACTAGCTACTATCCCGATGTTGAACAACCAGTAGAATTCAAGGTTCCACCTTTGAAAAAGCCAATACCCAAGAAAAGAAGTTATGTAGGATGGAGGAAAATACGTAAGAAAAAGCCAGCTCCAAAACTTCCCAAAATAAACAATCCTTTGAAAAAGGGAAAAAAAATTATAACCGGAGAGAGTTCCAACCCACAGGAAATGGAAACTAAAGACAAGGAGGAAATTAAGGAGATAGGAATACAGATGGAAGAGGTTACTAAAGAAATAGTAATGGAAGTTGGGCAAGGCTCTAGACCAGCTCAGAGAGAAATCGAGGAAAGTTCCAATCCAACCCAGGAAAGAACCTTTCAGGAGGAGATAGATTTTCTGTTGGAAAACTGTGAGACGATTCAGCCTGTCCAGACAAATCTTTTTACCTATCCTATTGAAAACCAATTCCCTATGAATTGGGAACCAACAGCAATTCCAGATCCAATAGTCCACTCCCAACCCATAGGAATGGACGAATGGTGGACGAACGATTGGCAATTTCAAAATATTGTCAACGATCCTTACACTTTTCTTCCACAATTCAATCCAGAACCATTACTTAATCCACCCATGAGTACTGAAAACATGGCCGAACTCCGCCACTTTGGCGAAGAGTTGTTTGATATGGGAAATAGAATGAGGGAGATAGGTGGACAGATTACTTGGAAATATGACGAGAGGGAAATGCGTTTTTAACAGCAAGTGACGAGAGATAAAATGATAGTTGTATAATAGTACTAATAAAGTTAGTCTGTAAATAATCAATAAAACTCTGTATGATATCTGTGAGTAATGATGCATATTATAATAGATATATAAATGAAATCGAGAAATCGATTGTTTTGACTATATCTGTATTTTCTGATTATTTGTATATAATTATTATTTGTCCGTTACTAATAAAATTTATATATATACATTATCAGATGGCAAACAGTGGTAATGAACCTATTAATGATGTTAATCATTCTGAACAACATTCAAGAGATCAATACATGACTCGGCAAGATATCGAAAACATTGTTGCTCAAGGGATAGCCAATGCTATTCCAGCATTCGTCGCTGCTATCAAGAATCCACCCGAACCGCAACAAATTGTTCCGAGCAAACAGATTACTGAAGATAACTTCAGTAATAGTGTAAATGGAGGCAATAATCATGTTAACCATAATAAGGAACCACATCAAGCTCCATTACCCAAGAAAATGAAAACTGCAACGCCTGGTTGCACTTTCAAAGAATTTCTTGCTTGTAAACCCATTGAATTTGCAGGCAATGAAGGAGCAACTGCATCACTACGTTGGTTAGAGAAAACCGAAGCAGTAATTGCAATAAGTAAATGTGGTAAAGATGATCAGGTCATGTATTCATCCAATCTGTTCAAAGAAGGAGCACTTGAATGGTGGAATACTGTGTTACAATCAAAAGGAAGAGTAATAGCTTATGCTATGACTTGGGAAGAATTTAAAGGTTTGGTAGAAAGAAAATTCTGTCCTGAGTATGAAAAAGAACAGATGGCGAATAAGTTTTTAAATCATCGGATGATGAGTGTGGACTGTCGCGGTTATACCTCGACATTCTTCGAATATGCAAGAGTGGTACCAACATTGGCTTCGCCAGAACCGGTACTTATTTCTCGCTATATTTGGGGGCTAATTAGCGAAATCCGCAATATTGTTAAAGCTGCGAGACCTCGCACTATTGATGATGCGGTAGAATTAGCCAACACTCTAACCGATGAATTGATACGCACAAGAGATGAAGATAGGAAGAAGGCACTAGCTCAGAAAATTACCCAAGGATTTCGTATGGGTAATAATAACAGCTTCAAGAGAAAAGGAACAGGGAAATCTCCAACTCCGTCATTTTGCAGGAAATGCAAAAAGAAGCATTATGGAAGATGCGATATTACTTGCAATTTTTGCAAAGCTATAGGACATCGTGAAGAGAACTGCAAAAAGAAAACAGTAATCTGTTTTAACTGTGGAGAAGCAGGGCATTATAAAACAGAATGTCCTAAATTGGTCAAACCAGTAGATAACAAACCCAAGACGACCGAAGGAACTACTAAGAAGAATGCCAGGGCATTTCAGCTGACCACTCAAGAAGCAGAACTCATTCCAGATGTGATAGCGGGTACGTTCTTAGTTCACAATGTGTACGCAAAAGTATTATTTGACTCTGGTGCAAACCAAAGTTTTATAAATACTTCATTCTGTCAAGCTCTTAGTTTACCTTTAACCAATACTAGGCAGATTTTTACAGTTGAAACAGCAGACGGAAATTCAGTTAAAATAGATAAAGTTTTGCAGGAAGGAAACATAGAACTTTTAGGACATAAATTCTCTGCAAGACTATTGCCGATGAATTTAGCTGAATTTGATGTTGTATTAGGAATGGATTGGTTAGTAGCCAACCATGCTAGAATCCTTTGTGATCAAAATTCCATAGAAATTCAATCACCCACCGGAGAAGTGATTAGGATTACAGGAGATAAACCACGAAAACCCATGAAGTTCATATCAGTAATGAAAGTTGCTAATTATGAACGAAAACAAGGAATAGTGTATATGATTTCAGTAATCATTAGCACTAAAGGAAAAGATCTTAAGGAAATACCAGTAGTATCAGAATATTCTGATATATTTCCAGAAGATTTACCAGGATTACCTCCAGATAGGGAAGTAGAATTTAGGATTCATCTAATTCCAGGAACTACACCGATAGCCAAGGCACCTTATCGGTTAGCACCCACAGAAATGTTAGAACTGAAACAGCAATTAGATGAATTACTAAGTAAAGGATTCATACAACCCAGCTCATCCCCTTGGGGAGCGCCAGTGTTGTTTGTGAAGAAAAAGGATGGTTCAATGAGAATGTGTAACGATTATAGGGAATTGAATAAGGTTACAATTAAGAATCGATATCCATTACCTAGGATTGATGATCTTTTTGATCAACTTCAGGGGGCTAGATATTTTTCTAAGATAGATTTACGCTCCGGATACCATCAATTGAAGGTACAAGAAGAAGACATACCTAAGACTGCTTTCAGAACTAGGTATGGTCATTACGAGTTTACAGTCATGCCCTTCGGGTTAACAAATGCACCTGCAGCATTCATGGACATGATGAATAGGATCTGTAAACCGTATTTGGATAAATTTGTAATTGTTTTCATAGACGATATACTTATTTATTCCAAAAGTCAGACCGAGCATTGTGAACATCTTCATGCACTCTTAACTTTGTTAAGAAAAGAAAAGTTGTACGCCAAATTCTCGAAATGTGAATTTTGGCTAAAGGAAGTGCAATTTTTAGGACACGTGGTAAATCATGAAGGTATTCATGTAGATCCTGCTAAGATCGAGGCAATTACCAAATGGAAGGTTCCACAAACAGCTATGGAAATTAGAAGTTTTATAGGTTTAGCTGGTTATTATAGACGATTTATTAAGGATTTTTCTAAGATAGCTGTACCATTAACTAAGCTAACCTGTAAAGCCACTAAGTTTGAATGGGGACCTAAACAAGAAGAAGCTTTTAGAATTTTGAAACAGAAATTAACCCATGCACCAATCTTAGCCTTACCAGAAGGAACAGAAGATTTTGAAGTATATTGTGATGCTTCAAAATTAGGATATGGATGTGTGCTTATGCAACGCAAGAAGGTAATTGCGTACGCATCAAGACAGTTGAAAAAGCACGAAGAAAATTATACGACTCATGATTTAGAATTAGGAGCCGTAATTTTTGCCCTTAAGATTTGGATACATTATCTGTACGGAAGTAAGTTTACTATCTATACAGATCATAAGAGTTTAAGATATATCTTTGGGCAAAAAGAGTTAAATATGAGGCAAAGGAGATGGATGGAAATTTTAAGTGATTACGACTGTGATATTCAGTATCACGAAGGAAAGGCGAATGTAGTTGCAGATGCTTTAAGTCGTAAGTATTATGAGAAACAACGACGGGTTCGTGCTCTCAGATTAAATCTACAAATAGATTTAATGGAACAATTGAAGAATGTTCAAACTACAGCAATCAAGGATGATGCTGAAGGAATGAAAGGACGAATCAAGGAATTAGAACAAGGAGCAGATGGAATTTGGAGATTCCATAAAAGTAGAATTTGGGTACCTAAGCAGGGAGACTTAAGACCTAAGATTTTAGAAGAAGCTCATAAATCTAGGTACACTATGCACCCAGGAAACAATAAGATGTACCAAGATTTAAGGAAGAATTTCTGGTGGATAGGAATGAAAAAGGACATAGCCAGCTATGTTTCTAAATGTCTTACTTGTTCACAAGTTAAGGCAGAACATCAGAAACCTTCAGGGTTATTACAACAGTTAGAGATGCCAGTATGGAAATGGGAACTTATAACAATGGATTTTGTTACTAAGTTACCCAAAACCAGAAAAGGTAATGATGCGATTTGGGTAATTGTGGATCGATTAACCAAATCAGCTCACTTTCTACCTATGAAAGAAACCTTTAGCATGGAAAGACTGGCTAAATTGTATGTAGATGAAGTTGTATCCTTACATGGAGTTCCACTCTCCATTGTTTCGGATAGAGATAGTCGTTTTACTTCCCATTTTTGGAAAAGTTTCCAGCAAGCTATGGGAACTCGACTAAACCTGAGCACTGCATATCATCCACAAACAGACGGACAAAGTGAAAGGACAATCCAAACTCTAGAAGACATGCTCCGAGCATGTGTAATAGATTTTGGTGGAAGTTGGGATGATCACTTACCATTAATTGAATTCTCCTATAACAATAGTTATCACTCAAGCATTGAAACTGCTCCATTTGAAGCACTATATGGAAGAAAGTGCAGAACTCCAGTTTGTTGGGCAGAAATAGGAGAAAGTCAATTATCAGGTCCTGAAATAGTGCAAGAAACAACTGATAAGGTTACTCAAATCAAAGAAAGGCTGAAAACGGCTCGAGATCGTCAGAAGAGTTATGCAGACAATAGATGCAAGCCGCTAGAATTCCAAGTTGGAGACAAAGTATTATTGAAAGTTTCTCCTTGGAAAGGAGTAGTCAGATTTGGAAAGAAAGGAAAGCTAAGTCCAAGGTACGTAGGACCATTTCCAGTGATCCAACGTATAGGACCAGTAGCTTATCGTTTACAATTACCAGAAGAATTATCTGGAGTACATGATGTATTTCATGTATCCAATCTCAAGAAATGCTTATCAAATGAATCACTGGTAGTACCTCTTCGAGATATAGAGGTAAACGAAAAATTGAAATTCGTTGAGAGACCTCTTCAAATTGAGGATCGAAAGATCAAGTTTCTCAAGCACAAACGACTAGTTCTAGTCAAAGTTAGATGGGATTCAAAGAGAGGAGCTGAGTATACGTGGGAATTAGAATCAGAAATGAAGAAAAAGTATCCTCAATTATTTCAGTAAATCTCGAGGACGAGATTTTTCTTAAGGTGGGGAGAATGTAACAACTCTCATCAAAAGTCCTAATTATTAAATTAATCAGTCCAAAAGGAAACCCTAATTGAGACACCCAAGTGATTCTGAACAAACCCTAAAATTTTCAGAATTTTCAGAATCAGGATTAGGGCCCCTAAAACTCAGGGGGGGTAAAACCCTAGTTACGATTATCCACATAACTATCTGTCGAAATTGAATTTTAGAAATCCGTCAACTCAGCAAGCCTACCCATGCACGTAGCTACCCTATGAATATAGGTTGGCAGTCGCGTAGCGCGACGACTAAGGGGGTAGGCAGTCGCGCTACGCGACGGTGTAAAATTTTCAGTATAAATAGAGCGGTTTGGGACTTGAATTTTGGTACAGAAACGACGTACAAATTCGCAAAATTCACTGAATTACGTTAGAATTACTACATAAACACACACGGGTATCGAAATTCTGCTACAAAACAGGGTATTAGCACAATCGCTGCTACGATTCATTTATCCGACGATCAATATATCCAATGAATGTTTAAGTGCCGCCCACATTAGGGTTATACTTTATTATTCGTCATTAATTTGACGGATCATCGTTAATTCGATAGATAAAGTATTATACCTTGTCGTTCGTTGTTAATTCAACGGATCATCGTTAATTCGATGGACAAAGTATTGCATTTTGTCATTCATTGTGAGATTTTGATCTCGTAAATTATCGTAATTGCTGGATTGATTACTAACCCAGTTTTGTGTGCATTATTTATATTAGGTTAACAAGGCTAAATCATAGATTAGACTCTGACCATATTAAAACAGCAATGTGAGTCATTCTCTCTTTTTATCAAATCTATTTACAAAATCATGTTTATTGTCAAAGTTATAATTACGGGGATTAAGTCTTTGTAATCACCAAGTTACAGCCGGTATGTGGGGTTTTGTATACATTACTTGATAATCGTCACCATTGGGGCAGCCAATGGGGGATATGACCATAGCCACAGACACCATTGGACGAATGGGCCAATGGGTCGAGTGACAAATACCGTGGGTAGTTGGCTTGATATCAGAAACATTGTAATCGCTCTTAATACTGTATATTATAACAAATGTGTCATTTTAGTAAATAGAATGATTCACTCAGTATTTTCCGCTGACAAAACCTTTTTCAAACATGTTTCAGGTGATCTGTTGTAATTCAGGAAAAGTGCTGGGGAGCATTTCAAGCTTAAGATAGTGGCTCATTATAAAATAAAGAAATAAGTTTTGTAACATAAAGATTTCCTAGAAAAATCATACTATTGTAAATTATCGGGGTTTTATCCCGAATTGTGAAATAAAATAATCGGGGAAAATTTTTAGCTTTAAACGATCCTGTTTCCGCTGTTAAACTCAATTAAATTAATACCGCAGTATTTCTGTCACGCGGCTCCTGAAACGGGTCAAACCGGGTCGGGGGCCGTGACAGATTTGGTATCAAAACAAACGGTTTTGATACCTATAAGTAGTTTGGTTACAAAATACGCAAGAATGCGCATTTTGGCCGAAACTACGACTCGTCACTACACCTAGATAACGTGGTAATCAGTAGGTATAGTCACTAGGGACTATAACCATCGTGATTACGCTCACGTTATGAAGTTCAAACGAACATCTCATTGACCATAAACTGGTCAATGCATAAAGTCAAATGCAGTTTGACTTTCAGACTCGAAAAGCGATAAAAGAACGAAAGAATACTTACAAAAGGTCCCCGCAAGCTTTGATCCGATTTACTCTCAGGTATGAAGCATAAACTTCAACTTAGAGAGCCAAAATCAGATCATTGTGGGTTTTGCAAGTGAAAGGAGGTGGGTATATATAGGAAATCTAGAACCGTTAGGATCGTTCATCGTAAAACGAGCTTCGATCTCATCCGTACACATGTGCCCATGGTTTTGTGAAACCATGGGAGCCCATAGTTTCATTAAAACCATCTGCAAATGAGGGGAACAGCTGGAACAAGCTGGAATTTATATTTTTCATTTTGGACCCTTCCTAAGATAACTATGGCAGAATGACAATTTTGGTCCCTGAACTTCAGAATCTTGCATTTCGGCTCATTTTTGACACGTTTAAGCCCCGTTAACCTCATTTCAAGGATCTAAAATGAAGTTAAAGTATAGGGAACTCAAAACATGCTCAAAAATATCTCGGATGTCGGTTCGTTTGGTCGTACGGTTGCGTTGTTCGGTTAATTACGACGAAACACGAACGAATGCGAAAAACGATCCAAATTACGCGACGAATGGAATTTTATCATGCCAATCACTAAAATAAAATATTTTAATGATTACATAAAGTTTTGGATGTCCGGATGTATTCAGAACGTAAGATATGCGCGAAAATGCAAACTTATGCACTTTTTGACGCTTTTAGTCCCTGAATGACCAAAAACTTTATTTTAGCACACCGAACCCGTCAAAGCCTATTTATAAGATATGTAAAGGATATTTAGGGTATGTTTAACTTATGGTCATGTTCCGGAATGTTCGTTACAGTACAAATCGGCATATTTTCACAGTTTGTCGAAATTAGTCCCTGTGAGCGAATAAACTTGATTTCGCCACACTAAACCCTCCAAAACTTATTTCTAAGTTATGTAAAGGTTATTTAAGGTATGTTAAGACTATGTCGCAGTTCAGGAGTGTTTGTTGCATTAAACTGGTTATATTTACGCATTAGTGCGCGTATAACCTTCCAGAAAGCGATTTAGAGCCCGAAATCGAACAAGAGTTGATATGTGCAAACGATAGACATATTTATACAAATCCCAAGTATGAAACACAACATTTCATTGATTTGGTATTTGTTCGATGGCCTTGGAGGCACATATGTCACAGATTTAGTCAAACGGTCAACGACAACCCAGATGCTGTCGTGACTTGATGGCGTGCGCGGAAGTTTCGTTATGAAGTCCATGGCAATACTCTCCCATTTCCACATAGGGATCTCGGGTTGGACGAGTAAGCCAGAGGGTCTTTGGTGCTCGGCCTTGACTTTCGAGCAAGTCAAGCACTTCGAAACATAGAGAGCGATATCTTTCTTCATGCCCGGCCACCAGTACTTTTATCGAAGGTCCTGGTACATTTTATTGGCACCGGGATGAATAGAATATCGAGACTTGTGGGCTTCGTCCATCAGAATCTGTCGTAAGTTGGTGCGTTTGGGAATCCAAATTCGGTCTAGATAATGGAATATCCCATTCGACTTATTCACTAACTAGGCTCCATCATTGAGAATCCTTTCCTTCTTCAAAGTGCGTTAAGTGAAACAAGCATGTTGGGCTTCGCGGATAAGGGTTTCGAGTTTATGCTAGGCTTGGACATTACGAACGCTATGCACATAGCTTCGTCGGCTTAGGGCGTCAGCGATGACATTTGCTTTGCCAGGATGATAACGAATCTCACAGTCGTAATCGTTGAGAAGTTTTACCCATCGGCGTTGGCGCATATTCAGTTCTTTTTGGCTGAGGATGTGTTGCAGGATTTTATGATCTGTAAAGATCGTACACTTGGTACCATAAAGGTAGTGTCGCCAAATCTTCAACGCAAAAAAAACTACGCCTAGCTCGAGGTCGTGGGTTGTATAGTTCTTCTCGTGGATCTTGAGCTGACGAGATGCGTAAGCGAAAACCTTGTCTCGTTGCATGAGAACATAACCGAGACCAAGGTTCGAGGCATCATAATAGACAACGAAATCGTCGTTTCTGTCGGGTAAATCGAGGACGGGAGCATTGCAGAGCATATGCTTGAGGGTTCGAAAGGTAGTCTCTTGTCCAGTTCCCCAAACAAAAGGCTTGTCTTTATGCGTGAGAGAAGTAAGCGGAACGGAGATTTTAGAGAATCCTTCGATAAATCAGCGGTAATAGCCCGCTAATCCAAGAAAAGAACGGACTTCAGACGGGTTCTTAGGTGTAACCCAACTCTTAAGAGCTTCGATCTTCGCGGGGTCGATGTGAATACCTTGACTATTGACAATATGACCGAGGAATTGAACCTCCTCTAGCCAGAATTCACACTTGGAGAACTTGGCATAGAGTCGATTCCCTTGGAGTAGCTCGAGAACCAAACGTAGATGCTGCGCGTGTTCGGTTTTCGACTTGGAATAGATAAGGATATCATCGATGAACACGATGACGAAGCGGTCAAGAAATGGTTTACACACGCGATTCATCAGATCCATGAAAACTGCGGGTGTGTTGGTTAAACCAAAAGGCATAACAATGAACTCATAGTGGCCGTAACGAGTGCGAAAAGCGGTTTTGGGTATATCCTCTTCTTGAATACGTAACTGGTGATAGCCTGAGCGTAGATCGATCTTCGAGAAACACGTAGCTCCTTGTAACTGATCAAACAAATCATCAATTCGAGGCAGGGGATAGCGATTCTTGATCGTCAGCTTATTCAACTCCCTATAGTCGATGCACATCCGGAATGACCCATCCTTATTTTTGACGAAAAGGACCGGCGTGCCCCAAGGAGAGGTGCTAGGGCGAATGAAGCCTTTATCAAGCAATTCCTGGAGCTGACTCGAGAATTCGCGCATTTTGGACGGAGCGAGTCGGTAAGGAGCTCTAGCGACAGGATTTGCTCCAGGAATGAGGTCGATGCGAAAATCAATATCACGACTCCGAGGTAATCCTGGAAGATCGTTAGGGAAAACATTAGGAAATTTACAAACAAAGGGGACATCTTTCACTCCTGTATTCCCTTTCTTTTCCTCCTCCGCTACTACGATGTTAGCCAAGAAAGCTTTGTATTCCTTGCGGAGATACTTGCTAGCTTAGGTACACGACATGAGTTTAAGACCTTTCGAAGGAGTTTCACCATACACACAAAGTTGATCACCATTAGCGAGCGAGAAGCGAATCATCTTATCGAAGCAAACAACTTCAGCATGGTTTTCACGAAGAAAGTCCATGCCTACTATGACGTCAAAGCTACCGAGCTGCAGCGGAATAAGGTCGATAGGAAAGATGTGATTGTTGAGTTCGAGAGTACAATCACGAAGAGCAGAATTGACTGCGACGGTTCTTTCGGTGGCAACTTCAACATCGAACGTCGAGGGGAGATGAGCGCGCTTACGATAAAGGAGCTTTTCGAATTCAAACGATACAAAACAGTTATCGGCTCCAGTATCAAATAAACACGAAGCATATATACCATTCACAAAGAACGTATCATTGACCACATTGTTATTGGCTTGAGCTTGACCGACATTGATGTTAAAAGTGCGTCCGCGGGCTGCTGGCTGTTGTTGCTGCTGCTGTTTCTGTTGATGGGGCTGCTTGTAACACCTCGAAAATTTACGTCCAATAATGTATTGACACGTGTCATAAGCTTTGAATATGTGAAAAAGTACTTTAGAAGGACTAAAGTTGACAAACAATGAAACTATGTGAATATAAGGGTCCAAAGTGTCAACAATGGATAAATAGGCCCTACAATAACCCTACACGGTGTTTATAATCTTAAACGAATAAATCATGGATCATACGAAGCCGAAAATGAAAGAAAGTGAGGAATTACAAACTACAAGGGTTAAATGTGTCAACATGTTAAAAGTATACCTCTGAGTGACCTTTTAGCAAACCCAAAGCTTTGTAACGATAAAATATACTCACTATAATATGTGGTAAAAATTTCATAAAGTTTCGTTATCGTATGAGAAAGTTATGACCAAAACTGTGTATGAAGGGTTAAATGCGTCAACGTTGAAATTTGTGACTTTTCGGGTAAGCACAAAGTTAACTAAGGACTTAACCAAGTTTGTAAAAGTCCTAAGGTCATACCCTACTGTTATAACTTATTAAATTAAGTGTATTTACTGTATAAATCAGACCTGTAACTCAGATTACAAATTAAACTCTTTTATACTCTTTTAAATGACCAAAATGCCCTTATGAGGCATAAGTTGAGTTTAAATTCGGTTGGGGCATAATAGAAGATACCTTACTGATATCACAACATGTTTAAGGCATATTAACTCAGGGAACTTGCATATGACTCTTATGGTTACCCGTGACGCCCTTTTCGCGTTCGGTTCGGTTTATGTAACTAGTTTGCATAAATTGACCAAAACGGGTCAAACCTTATCATCCTTGCCTCAAAATCCAGAATGTGTTTAGTATACCCATATTATACAAGTCTTCAAACTTGTCGGGTCTAAATCACATTTTGTCCGGTCTTCGCTTAATCGTGCATTCGAACCGTATCTTTCTTTAAAACTAACCGGTCTAAGCTTAGGCTTAAATAAAGACCCGTTAGAAATCTAATAGGTTATTATAAACCTTTGTTCCAGAATAGAAGAACCAGTAAAAGCTACCCGCACTCGCTAATTGTGATTTATACTTACAAAGGTAAATACTTTTAACTTATTTTCCCTATACGGGCTTGGGGTACGGTATATAAAATACCGCTTGGTCCGGCATTGAATCTTTAATCGAATAGAGGTTAAATCATTGATATGCTACGTTTTGAAATGTTTTGTTTGTTAAAGCCTTTGGGGGGTTAATGACCATGTCCCGAATATCCTTGGCATCATCTTACGAGATGGCCACGACCTAAGCACGGGGTGTAGGCGTACACCCGTCAGTGCCTAACCAAATAATGCGGTGTGTCTATTAATCTTTAACCCGGTCTACGGATCGGGCTACTGAACGCATAAGTAACATGTAATTCACTTACAAGATTATATTCACATAATTATCCCAAGTTATAAAATGTTTTGTGCCACGTGCATTTAAATCAATTTTCAAACCTTTTCAAAATGAGTCAGTTAAATTGTATTTACCAGTGTAAACTGACGTATTTTCCAAAAGGTTAAGTGCAGGTACTACTCGTACTAGGCTGGCTGTCTTCTAGCGTCCACAATAAGTCTCGCAAGCTTGGATGTCAATAAAACTGTTGAACAATATCTTCTTTTATTTTGATCCGCCTGTGGATCCGTTTCAACTATTTCGTGATATTTAATATTACAATTTATTAAAGTTGAAATGAATCTATCTTTGCTTCCGCTGTGCATTTATATATTGTGTTGTTTGACTTATGATGATATCAACTACGTCACGATACTCCCCACCGGGCCCACCGGTAATACGTGAAAATATCGGGGTGTGACAGGTTGGTATCAGAGTCAACACTGAGTGAATTAAACACTAGCCTTTTGTGTTTAATCTCAGTTACACAATTGCACATTCCTCGATTCTCGAGTCTAGACAAAGAACTTAGGAATTATCCAAATTTGTTTTACTTCTAACTTTGTCTTATATATTTTTTCTTGTTGTATCACTTGTTTGTTTTTGACAGGTTGACAAAATGCCACCAAGGATGAGGGGAAGAGGCAGAGGAAAAGGGTCATTTGTCGCCCCAAATGACCATGAAGCCGGACCTTCGCACCGGCGAACACCATCTGATCCCAACAACCCGGGTCCTCAAGAGCCATGGAGGACCTACATTGAGCCAGCTAGGCGCTCAGTTTCACTGAGTACCTCCCCTTCTATCCCACACTCTTTCGGGCCTCATTCTGAAAATGTGCCCCACTACTCCCACCAGTCCTACATTCCTCTTCAAGGACATAACTCACCTTTCGACCACCTATCACCTGTTTTCCAGGGCCAGTTCAACCCTGCCGACTACCTTGGCGAACCAGTGGGTTTTAACCCACTTGGACCTGAAGATCATTTTTTCGGTGGCAACGCGATGGATATAGATGAGGACACCGATCCTGCACCGCCACCATCCGGAACTCCTAACCATCCCATTGAAATTTCAGATGGGTCACCTTTTGTGGGATCACCGTATAATGGTCCCGACAGCTACGAGGAGAGATTCCGGCAGTGTGACTGGGCGTTTACCCCCAGTTACCACAACTCTCCCCTGCACCACCAGCAGCAGCCACAGCAGCAGCAGAATCCTTCCGAGGATTCCCGATTTGTCGCGGTCACTCCACCGCCACCACCACCTCAGCTTCAGCCTCCCTCGCCCCCGAGGCGAAGAAGAACGAACGCACGGATATCCGCGCGAGGGGGCGTGCGCATCAGCACCCCTCCACTTTCAAGTGGCAGCCGATACTCGCCACTTCACGAAGAACCAGAGATGGGAGAATCTTCACACCCCGTCTCAGAAGTAAACTCTGCGCCTGTCGCACCACCACCACCACTGGGTTTTGGAGACCTAATTCCTGCTTACACTGGCGCGGCGGCATACAATCCCTTCGAACAGCCGATCCACACAAATTACAACTATGCAGAGGATCTCTACTGGGTAGCTGCGAACTACAACGCTCTCCATCCGGAAGGTCCCTATGGAGGTCCCTGGACTATGGGACACCCGACTTATGGATACCCACCATATGGGTATCAGCAACCACCGCCCCCTCAACCTCCGCATTATCAGCAACCACCGCAGACGCCGGTAATGTCACCGCCACAGTTTCAAGAAATCCTTCAAGTGATAAATGAGGTGCGGCAGGAGGTGCGGGAAGACCGTAGGCATAACCAAGGGATGTTCAAGAAGATGGTGAACTTGATCAAGGGAAAAAGCAAGAAGGATCGTTAAATCCTTGTTTGTTTGTTTGTTTATTTTTAGTATTGTAATCATGTCCCTGCGAGGACATTTATTTCTGTACTCTGCCCCTGCGTGGGCATGTTTTTCCTATTAACCCCTGCGTGGGTGTGTTTGTTAGTTAGCCCCTGCGTGGGCGTGTTATTCATGTAAAAGTCCCGTTTAGGGCAAATTTGTACTAGTTTAATTTTGATGAAATGGTTAGCTCATTTTTTTTTCATTTTTAAAATTATATGCATAAATATAATATGTGGATAAATGAAAAAAAAATAACATTCATTTTATAAATTACCATTTTAATAAAGTAATAAGAATCTTAAAAGGTAAAACCTAGCTTGTACGTCATAATAAGACCTGGCCAATAGGTAAAACCAGTTTGAAAAGATTCAAATCTCTGTTAACATCTGCAAACATGTTAACATTCTCGACTAATGTGATCCGCGAAATCACACATGTCACCCTTTTTATAAATTAGCCAAATTCTTTTTATTATTTACACATCTGATTGTGATGTACCGCCTACGGGCTATAACTAATGTCATATAAGACAAAAGGCAGTGGTAGCCTACAAACTCCCTGTCAAGAGAAGGTGATGAACTTTGATTCAAACCTTAATGTCTCGATTCCATAAAATCTAGGCTTACGAAATAAATTTGCCTACGTGACTTGACCTATTGTGTTATTATTAATTTATGATTCTGGATTATGATAAAGATCCTGAATAATTAACAAATTAACTAAAATGGCTATTAAAACCATAGTTAATAAATCGTCAAGAACGATAGTACTGTTTAGGCTTATAAATAAACCTTGTCCTTATTTCTTTATGTAGCAATTAAAACTACATGGCCAAGTCAGAAGAAATAAACAGTCATTCGGCGGAAAACCCTGAAAATGCTAAAATACTGGTAACTGGTGCGGAGCTGCAAGCATTAGTAGAAAATGCTGTTACCAAAGCAATAAATAGGCAGTATAGTGAATCAAGCGGGACCCGAAGTAGGACCCGATCCGCACCACATTCCAAGCCAAAGACACACTCGGAGGCTCATAGCAAACCGCCCTCTAAGAAAGATGAACTCAAGAAAGATGATGATCGACATTCATCTAATCACAACATTGTTCCCTAAAAAAGGATGGTGTTTGATGCCAAACCACATACCAAGTCCTGTACTTACAAGTACTTTGTTTCTTGCAAACCCCGGGACTTCACCGGGGAGAAAGGAGCAATAGATTGTATGACTTGGTTAGATGAAATGGACACGGTTGTAGACATCAGCGGTTGTGCTGAAAGGGACATAGTAAAATATGTATCCCAATCGTTTAAGGGAGAGGCACTGGCATGGTGGAAGTCTCTCATTCAAGCTGCCGGAAAGATCCCACTCTACAACTTGTCATGGGATCAGTTCGTTGCTCTCATTAAGGAGAATTATTGCCCGCAGCACGAAGTTGAAAGAATCGAGTCAGATTTCTTATCATTAGTGATGAAGAATTTAGATTGTCAGGCTTACCTCACCAGTTTTAATACCCTATCTAGGCCGGTTCCGTACTTGGTAACCCCGGAACCCAAAAGGATTGCTCGCTTCATCGGGGGTTTAGCCCCATAAATTAAAGCCAGTGTTAAGGCATCAAGGCCTGCTACCTTCAGATCAGCAGCTGATCTATCTCTATCTCTTACCTTGGACGTAGTCAGGTTGAGATCGCTCAGGAATTTAGACGAAGGTAAGAGGAAGCGTGAGGACGATACCTCACAAAGATCAGATAAGAAGCACCGAGGAAATAATGACCACAAGAAAGGGTCGGGGTCTAAGAAGGATGGGCAACAATCTGGGGATAAGCCCAAATGTAAGGTTTGCAAGAAGCACCATTTTGGGAGGTGCCGACTTGAGTCGAAATCCCAGCCTCAGCCGAGGCCCTGTGGGATTTACAAATCTTCAGAACATAAGACTCTGGAGTGCAAAAAGCTGAAAGATGCAACGTGTTACGGTTGCAATGAAAAAGGGCACATTAAGTCCAATTGCCCAAAGATCACCAAGAAAACCGAGGATGGGAAAAAGACCAATGCTAGGGTCTTCAAGATGGACGTAAAGGAAGCTGTTCAGGATGACAACGTGATCACAGGTACTTTTCTCATAAATGATGTTTATGCTAGAGTATTGTTTGATTCTGGAGCAGATAAATCTTTTGTGGATAATAAGTTTTGTGAGTTGTTGAAATTGCCTGTAAAAGCCTTAAGTGTGAAATATGAGGTGGAATTAGCTGATGGAACCATAGAAACCGCCTCAACTATGTTAGATGGATGTGCTATATCCATTAGGAATCACTCTTTTCCTTTGTCCTTACTTCCTTTTAAGCTAGCCGGTTTTGATATAGTTATAGGTATGGATTGGTTATCGCATAACCAAGCCCAGATTGTGTGCAACAGAAAGCAAGTGGTAGTCAAAACTCCGTCTGGTGAGTCATTTACCATTCAAGGGGATACCCAGCATGGATTGCCTGAGCAAGTGTCCATGCTCAAGGCATCTAGATGCTTGAAGAAGGGTTGTGTTATTTATATGGCACAGCTTACTATTGATGAGAAGAAACCCAAGATTGAAGACATCCCCGTCATTTCAGAATATCCTGAAGTTTTTCCCGAAGAACTACCTGGTTTACCACCAGATAGGCAAGTGGAATTCCGAATTGACATCATCCCGGGTGCAGCACCAGTAGCAAGAGCGCCTTATAGGTTGGCACCAACGGAGATGAAGGAGTTAAGGACACAATTAGATGATTTGCTAGCCAAAGGTTTCATTAGACCTAGTTCGTCTCCTTGGGGATCGCCGATCTTGTTTGTCAAGAAGAAGGATGGATCGATGCGTCTGTGCATCGATTACCGTGAGCTTAATAAGGTCACTATCAACAATAGGTATCATTTGCCCAGGATCGACGATCTGTTCGACCAGTTACAAGGGGCAAGCTACTTTTCTAAGATCGATTTGAGGTCAGGCTATCATCAGTTGAAGGTTAAAGATGAAGATGTACACAAGACTGCATTTAGGACTCGTTATGGTCATTACGAGTTTCTAGTGATGCCGTTTGGGCTCACTAATGCACCGGCCGCATTCATGGATCTCATGAATCGCGTCTGCAAGCCTTACTTAGATAAATTTGTCATCGTCTTCATTGACGACATTCTCATCTACTCAAAGAGCCAAGCTGACCACGAGAAACACCTTCGTTGTATTCTTAAACTTCTACATCATGAGAAACTCTACGCCAAATTTTCGAAGTGCGAATTTTGGCTTCGAGAAGTCCAATTCCTTGGACATGTGGTAAGTGAGCGTGGTATCCAAGTGGATCCCGCTAAGGTAGAAGCAGTTATGAATTGGCAAGAGCCAAAGACGCCTACTGAGATTCGCAGCTTTCTGGGTTTAGCAGGATACTATAGGCGATTCATCGAAAACTTCTCAAGGATTGCTGCGCCTCTAACTTCGTTGACACGTAAGAAGGTTAAGTTTGATTGGGGCCCTAAGCAGCAGGAATCCTTTGACATTCTTAAGAAAAAGTTGAGCAATGCACCAGTGTTAACATTGCCCGATGGCATAGAAGAATTCGTAGTGTATTGTGATGCATCACACACTGGTATGGGCTGTGTACTCATGCAGAAAGGCAAAGTTATTGCCTACGCTTCACGACAGCTAAAGGTGCACGAGAAGAACTACACCACCCATGACTTGGAGCTGGGTGCCGTTGTATTTGCATTAAAACTATGGAGGTATTACTTGTATGGAACCAAGTGTGTGATCTATTCAGATCACAAGAGCCTTCAACACTTGTTCAATCAGAAGGACTTGAACATGAGACAGCGACGCTGGATGGAAACTCTAAATGATTATGATTGTGAGATAAGATACCATCCAGGCAAGGCAAATGTAGTTGCTGACGCTTTAAGCAGAAAGGAAAGAGTGAAGCCGATAAGAATCAATGCCAAGAGCATTGAAATAAAGAATAGTTTGAACGAAAGATTGTTAGCTGCACAGAAGGAAGCTGTGTTGGAAGCTAACTATCCTGAAGAAAAGCTAGGAGTAACTGAGGAGCAGTTATCCTATGACAAGGACGGAATGCTGAGATTGAATGGACGAATCTGGGTTCCAGTTTATGGAGGACTTCGGGATGTTATCCTCCAGGAAGCCCACAGTTTCAAATATTCCGTTCATCTTGGAGCTGATAAGATGTACCAGGATCTAAAGGCAAACTACTGGTGGATAGGCTTGAAAAAGTCTGTAGCTGCCTATGTAGCTAAATGCTTGACGTGTGCGCAAGTCAAAGCTGAGCATCAGAAGCCGTCAGGTTTGCTTCAACAGCCTGAACTTCCCACATGGAAGTGGGAGATGGTGACAATGGATTTCATCACCAAGTTGCCAAAGACAAGGAAGGGAAACGATACTATATGGGTCATAGTAGATAGACTGACCAAGTCAGCACATTTTCTTCCCATTAAGGAAACTTACAGCTCCGACATGTTAGCTCAATTGTACGTAGATAAGATTGTAGCTCTGCATGGCGTACCAGTGTCAATTATATCTGACCGAGATACGAGATACACCTCTCATTTTTGGAAAAGCTTCCAACAGTCTTTGGGCACGCGCTTAAACTTTAGTACGGCTTACCATCCACAGACGGACGGGCAGAGTGAGCGTACCATCCAAACGCTGGAAGACATGCTTTGAGCATGTGTGATTGATTTAGGTGGCAGTTGGGATAACCACCTACCATTGATCGAGTTCTCCTATAACAATAGTTACCATACTAGTATTAAGGCTGCGCCTTTTGAGGCATTATATGGTAGAAAATGCAGAACACCTATCTGTTGGGCAGAAGTAGGAGAAGTTCAATTATCAGACCTGATTTGGTCTTTGAAATGACGGACAAGATTGTCCAGATTCGCGATCGCTTGAAAGCTGCCAGGGATAGGCAGAAGAGCTACGCCGATCCAAAGCGTAAATCTCTAAAGTTTGAGGTTGGTGATAAAGTTTTGCTTAAGGTATCACCCTGGAAGGGAGTGATGCATTTTGGTAAGAAAGGTAAGTTAAGCCCAAGATATATAGGACCCTTCGAGATTATCGAATGTGTTGGGTCAGTGGCTTATAAGTTAAACTTGCCTGAAGAGCTCAGTGCTATCCACAATGTTTTTCACATCTGCAATCTGAAGAAATGCCTAGCTGATGACTCGCTAGTCATACCACATACGGATGTGCATATAGATGAAAGCTTGAAATTTGTGGAAAAACCATTGTCGATTGAGGATCGACAGGTAAAGAAGCTTCGAAGGAAGCATGTGCCTATTGTAAAGGTCAAATGGGATGGCCGTAGAGGTCCCGAATACACATGGGAGGTAGAATCCACGATGAAAGAAAAGTACCCTCATTTGTTTCAGTAAATCTCGAGGTCGAGATTTCTTTTAAGGGGGTGAGGATGTAACACCTCGAAAATTTACGTCCAATAATGTATTGACACGTGTCATAAGCTTTGAATATGTGAAAAAGTACTTTAGAAGGACTAAAGTTGACAAACAATGAAACTATGTGAATATAAGGGTCCAAAGTGTCAACAATGGATAAATAGGCCCTACAATAACCCTACACGGTGTTTATAATCTTAAACGAATAAATCATGGATCATACGAAGCCGAAAATGAAAGAAAGTGAGGAATTACAAACTACAAGGGTTAAATGTGTCAACATGTTAAAAGTATACCTCTGAGTGACCTTTTAGCAAACCCGAAGCTTTGTAACGATAAAATATACTCACTAGAATATGTGGTAAAAATTTCATAAAGTTTCGTTATCGTATGAGAAAGTTATGACCAAAACCGTGTATGAAGGGTTAAATGCGTCAACGTTGAAATTTGTGACTTTTCGGGTAAGCACAAAGTTAACTAAGGACTTAACCAAGTTTGTAAAAGTCCTAAGGTCCTTAAAAATCAGGTTTGAGGGTCAAATGTGCAAGAAAAATAAGCAAAACCACGTTACAAAGGACCAGGGACTAAATTGTAATAAAGGGAAACTTGTTTGGCTGGTTGCGCACTTGTACGCGCCCCGCGTACAACCTGCCAGCGACAAAGAAACGCGCAGATGCCAGTTAACAGCCTGAAACCGACTTTAATCAGTTGTTTTCTTATACCAGAGGCTCCCTCCAATGGTTTTTCATGCATAGGGGCACCTGGACACATCTGGTAACATTTGTAGACCATTGTGGCATCATCTTGTGAGATTAATTTGGGTATATATGGAGCTCATGTTGCAACCATTGTTCACATTCACTTGCATTCTCAATTCTGGAGCTCTCTGGTCAGCAACAAGGATTCATTAGGCTTCCTAGTCGTGATTAGGACTCTTGTAAGTATTCTTAACCCTTTCTAATTCGTTTTAGCTTAGTTAATTAGCTAAAAGTCAAACCGTCGTAATTTAAGTTTGACTTCGAGATTAAATGAAATTTACTCAGTCATTTCTCGAATTGAAAGTACCTATAGGTAGGTATTTATGTGGGTAATAAACCCTTAAATGGTACTTTTAGATTCCCACTCTAACTATGTTAATTGTCGAGTCAAAGCTTACTTTAAAAAGTCAACAGAATGTTTATTTTCAAATTTAAGCATAATTAGCAATGTAGGATACATGCAACCTGTTTGATCATTAAAATAACTTGGTAACTAATGTAAGAACATGTCCCAACATGTTCAACTCGACAATTTTCAGTTTAAACCCGGATCGGAACCGAAAGTCGCATAATTTGACTTTTGCTTTGACTTTCAGTTCTGACCCGTTTATGCATGTTTTAGATTTGCCTTAGAGATTATTTTTGGACCAGGTTTCACATAAGTATAACTCTCTGAGATTATACAACTTGGTTCATTATTTATCCGATTCATATGCATGTTTCCGATTAATGCTTAAATGTTGACTATTATGCCCTTTTGACTATAAAACGTGATTTTTGAAAAAGTGAAAGAGTAGAAACCTTAGTTACTGATTTATAAACTTGCACCTAAAATTTGACATCAGTTTGAGGTCTAGATTAAGAGTTATGCTCATTAGCGTAATTTGAAAGCTTTATGTTAATTAAACGGCGTAATTTGCGTATAGCCTATTTAAACCCACTTTTTGATATCAAAATTTTTACCCACTGATGTAATATAATATTTTGGGATTTTTGAAGATTTTTATTTAATTTTTGGCTGAGCATAACATAGGTCTCTAAGTTTGATTCGGTTTATGACGGTTTTGTCCTTTTAAGCCATAAAATGAGTTTTACAAATCCTTTTGACCCCAAACCTTTTTCTACTGATTTTATTTGATAAATAAAATATTTTGAGCCTTCTGGAATTATAAAAATATCAGCTTTCCTTTGAAAACCCGGAAATGACTCCAAATCGCCTTTTTAAGCGTTTTTAACGCATAGTATGTGCTAAAACCATATTAGACATATAAGGTTGATACCTACTGATATTTTTAGTATACTTTCATATGTTAACAGTAAGTAAAAGTTTTTAAACTCAGGTTTCCAGTTTTGACCTTTTTAGCCTAAGTGAAATTACCAAAATACCCCTAAGGTGCATAGTTCGGTTTTAAGTGATAAATTTCACATATAGGTCATACCCTACTGTTATAACTTATTAAATTAAGTGTATTTACTGTATAAATCAGACCTGTAACTCAGATTACAAATTAAACTCTTTTATACTCTTTTAAATGACCAAAATGCCCTTATGAGGCATAAGTTGAGTTTAAATTCGGTTGGGGCATAATAGAAGATACCTTACTGATATCACAACATGTTTAAGGCATATTAACTCAGGGAACTTGCATAAGACTCTTATGGTTACCCGTGACGCCCTTTTCGCGTTCGGTTCGGTTTATGTAACTAGTTTGCATAAATTGACCAAAACGGGTCAAACCTTATCATCCTTGCCTCAAAATCCAGAATGTGTTTAGTATACCCATATTATACAAGTCTTTAAACTTGTCGGGTCTAAATCACATTCTGTCCGGTCTTCGCTTAATCGTGCGTTCGAACCGTATCTTTCTTTAAAACTAACCGGTCTAAGCTTAGGCTTAAATAAAGACCCGTTAGAAATCTAATAGTTTATTATATACCTTTGTTCCAGAATAGAAGAACCAGTAAAAGCTACCCGCACTCGCTAATTGTGATTTATACTTACAAAGGTAAATACTTTTAACTTATTTTCCCTATACGGGGTTGGGGTACAGTATATAAAATACCGCTTGGTCCGGCATTGAATCTTTAATCGAATAGAGGTTAAATCATTGATTTGCTACGTTTTGAAATGTTTTATTTGCTTAAAGCCTTTGGGGGGTTAATGACCATGTCCCGGATATCCTTGCCATCATCTTACGAGATGGCCACGACCTAAGCACGGGGTGTAGGCGTACACCCGTCAGTGCCTAACCAAATAATGTGGTGTGTCTATTAATCTTTAACCCGGTCTACGGATCGGGCTACTGAACGCATAAGTAATATGTAATTCACTTACAAGATTATATTCACATAATTATCCCTAGTTATAAAATGTTTTGTGCCACGTGCATTTAAATCAATTTTCAAACCTTTTCAAAATGAGTCAGTTAAATTGTATTTACCAGTGTAAACTGACGTATTTTCCAAAAGGTTAAGTGCAGGTACTACTCGTACTAAGCTGGCTGTCTTCTAGCGTCCACAATAAGTCTCGCAAGCTTGGATGTCAATAAAACTGTTGAACAATATCTTCTTTTATTTTGATCCGCCTGTGGATCCGTTTCAACTATTTCGTGATATTTAATATTACAATTTATTAAAGTTGAAATGAATCTATCTTTGCTTCCGCTGTGCATTTATATATTGTGTTGTTTGACTTATGATGATATCAACTACGTCACGATACTCCCCACCGGTAATACGTGGAAATATCGGGGTGTGACACTGCTGCTATTGTGGCTCTCGTTTCACTACTCGATTCGGGCACATGTTTGCGAAGTGGTTGGGATCACCACACGCAAAGCAAGCTCTAGCATGGATTGCGGGTGCAGGAGCCGCTTGTTGGCCTTGAGGAGCAGGAAGTAGAGCTTGTTGAGCAGGAGCTGGAGCTTGTCGAGGACCTGTACGGCAGTTGGCGGTGAAATGGCCGTACATGTTGCAATGCACACAGTATCTGCAAGCGATTCCCACTGGATGGTGATAAGTACAAGTAGGGCAAGCCAGGTGAGGACCAGTATACGCACGCTTAGCCGGTGGTGCGTTGGTGACCGGTGCCGCTACTTGGCGGTGTTGAGGCTGCGGTTGAGCAGGTACTGCTTGAAGAGGAGCGGCAGCTGTGACAGCGCAATTCTTGCTACTGTTGTTGTTGTTCTTCCTCTTGCGACGAGAGGGCTTTGAAGACTGCGGAGCGGCGGCGGTTTCGGCGGTTGGAACAGTGGTAGCTTGATGCAGATTCTTGGAGGCTTTATCCCAGTAACCAGACTTGACTCGCTTGTCATTGATCTCAGCAGCGAGTAAGTAGGTTTCCTCAATTGTTGTTGTCTTTGCAGCTTGAACGAAATCAGCCACACAATCTAGAAGAGCACGGATATACTTCTTGATGGTGATTTCTGGCGTAGTAACTTGGCCTGGACAGATTATGCTTAACTGCCTGAAGCGAGCAGTCAAACCAGTGTTGTCACCATCCTTCTGCTTGATATGCCAGAACTCGTCCTCCAGCTTTTGGCGCTCGTGGGGAGGGCAGAACTCTTGCATCATAACGTCCTTCAACTCATCCCACGTCAGCCCGTAAGCTGCATCATTTCTGCGCTTGTTTCTCTCGGCTGTCCACCAATCTAGAGCTTGGGATTGGAAGACGCCAGTGGCGTTAAGAGTACGGAGGTTATCAGGACAGCCACTCTGGCGCAGGGTGACTTCGATCGAATCAAACCATTGGAACATGGCCGTAGGCCCATCTTCACCAGTAAATTCTTTTGGGCCGCAGGATTTGAACTGCTTGAAGCTAAAAGTAGACTTTAGCGAATCAGTCCTGGACTCTTCAGAAGACTTGCTAGCGTTTTCGTTCAACTCGCTAACAATCTGGGGGATAACTTTCGCCATTTGCTTAGCGGGCGGCGATGCGTTTGTCATCATGATTGCGGCGAGCGGAATGTGAGTGAAATGATCCAAATGACGACATTGTCTGCAATAGACAGCGCCATAGGATTCAAAACGCTATATAATCGAATCTTACCTCACACGTACTACTACTACTAAAGCTCAGGAACACGAACAATGTAACACATTGACATATAATCACAGAAGCATGTAGGGTACAGAAGCACGTAAGCACGTAAGGCAAATAAGCACATAAGGCAGTCAGAACACATAAACCATACTATATTTTGCACGTATTCACCTATCCTAGTCACACACAATCCCCTATCGTTCAAAGTCCGCAAATTCGAGAATAGCGATTGCGATTAGCGAGTACACAACGAGTAGCATATCATAAGCGAGTAACATAACATGCGATTATCCACAAGCAGTAGCGATTTGTTAGCGATTTGAGGTAGGTGTGCAGTGCGAGTCGTGTGTGTTGATCAAAGCGAGGGGCGAAAAGTGTATAAATCACTAAAAATCGAAACACATAAACAGGTAAAATAACATAAAATCCATATAAAATGACAAATATCAGAGGTAGCGGCAGTGAAATCCAAAATCGAAACACATAAAATCGAAAGTAGATTGTCTCGGCTTGATAGATGTTGACTACCCAAAGTGATTCAACTATTCACAAGGACTTTTGGTACACACTTGGCTTTCGGGACTGCCTCGATTTTGGGGGAACGACACGCATCCTTCCAATTACAGTGTGACTTCAAGTCGTTGGAGTCCGTCGAGACCTTGGTGAGAGTGTTGTAAAACCAAAAGTAAAGGGCGGAACAAGTCGTCGAGATTCGGGTTTCACCCCTAACTTAACGACTTCGTTCCTGTTTTGATGAGATAGAAAGGAAAATCTGCGTTAAAGTACAGAAGTCACTCCTAATTCAACGCAAATTCTCTTGTTTTATAGATAAAAATGCGGGTCGAACAAGCAATTTAGTCGAGAGTTTGCGGTTTTCACACCTAATCTCGACCTAATCACTTGTTCATTTTCGAAAAATAGTGTGTAGTGATAGTGTAGAGTGCGGCGAGTGCTAGCGAGAATAGCGAGTAAGCTCGTACAAAACCCCTACAGGGTATGTACAAGTCGGTCTGTTGGTACTTAGACTATAGACTAGGTCATTTCTAAGACATCGACCCGGACTAGGTCGGGTCTTGCCTAATTCCCTATAGTTATGGCTCTGATACCAATCTGTCACACCCCAACCGATGGCGGAAACATCGGGGGCGCAACACTGAGCGAAACAGATTGTCAAGAGAAATTCCATAACAACTAAATTACCAGATAGTTAATATTATATCCCATACCATAACCCATCAAGCAATCAAATTATTACAGACATAGATATTCTCAAAACAAAAACATGTTCCGACAACTCAGATTTAAATAAATTGTCTTTGTTCATTTCTAGACTCCATCCTACTTGATTCCACAAAAGCAGATAAAGCACAGCATCCTAAGCATTCAAACACCTATCACATACGTTAAAATAAAGTCAATACACATAGTGTAAATGTGAGCATACAAGTTTAATAGTATAATAGAGTTCGAAATCGTTTACGCATAACCAGCATGTAACATGTAGCAAAGTGAAAGCTAGTAGGTTATCGACAGAGAAATATGCACAGATGTGACTGTGAGTTGTAGAATGCGTAACACATATCCCCACTGGGACACGTGAAGTAAAGCCCTTAACAACCCCTGTCCACGACAGGTGCTGAGTCCAAACTATAGTACTATCGTTGCTAAGGTGTCAGGCAACAATCACTGTGTTAACATAACATACAAGCATTCATCGAATAACACGTAGCATGGAATAACGGTTAGCGTATAAATAGTGTTTGCGTTGTGTGTCGATTGTGGTTTAGAATAAGTAACGTATGTAACACCCAAAAGTGCGTAAAGCAAAAGGGGATTGAGTATACTCACAGATAGCGTTTAACAAGTAAACACTGTCTTGGATTGAAGGGAGCGCTGAGAGATTAGCCTGAACAGTTAACGATAGCATAAGCGAAGAACGACGCGTAAAATGGTGCAAAGTTACCAAGTGCCGGATGGTAATCCGATCGGATGGCAATCCGATCGGTTGACCATTCGATTGGATTGACATTCGTTTGGTAAGGATGTGTTTGTGTATGATGGCTTTGAAGTTTTCGTTGTAGCATTTTGAAAACAGAGAAGTATCTCTACCCTTCAGGTCGATCGATCGAACGGTCGTTCGATCGGATAGCGATCCGATTGGCAGGACACTTAGTGAGAACAAGTTCACAGCAGGATTGTCCATCGATCGGATAGCAATCCGATCGGTTGGCAATCCGTCAGTTGCTGATGATCTTTGAAAATTATAAAATGATTAAGTGTCGAAGTTCCAAATGTCACATGGTCGGATGGTCGTTCGATCGGATGGCAATCCGTTCGACGTTCAGATCCTTGAAAAGTTGAGTAAAAAGTTTAAGTGTGAATCCAAGTGCAATCCAATCGGATTGAGGTTCGATCGGATGGCAATCCGTCCCGCGACCTGATCGTGTTGCTAACTTGAAAATTTGTTAAGCTTTACGGTTTGCTAGAGAAGATATGACAACGTGCTAAACAACAGAAACCCCATCAAGACTCAAGTGATCCAATCGGACATGAATCACCCTAGTCCGACCAGTTAACTGTTCGAGACGGTTGTTCATGTTTAACCCGAAATCAGTTGTCTCTTGGATAGAATTCAGATCTTGAACCAACACATCACTAAGAAAGAGTAGAAGATCAGAACGAGCTCCGATGCTATCGGTTTTGAGTGCATTGAGTGTAAAAGAGTTGAAAGAAAGTTAGAAAACCATCTTTCAATCCTTTTTACCATGGAAATGTTTAGATCTATGCGAAAACATTGCTTAATCATGTGGAAATCCTTCAGATCTAAGTTGTTCTTGGTGGAATGAAGCCAAACTTTGAAGTTCATAAGAACACCATGATGACATCACCCTAGAACGCCCAAAATCCACTGATTTCACGGTTAAAAGTTAAGATTCAAAGGTGAAAAAGATGAAGGAGTGCGTGTAGATGATAGAAGTACAAGATTTAGGTTGAAAACTTACAAGAATCGCGAGAAATCGAGAGAAAGAAGGCCTTGAGTGAGCTGGTCGAGTGGAGGAGCTGTCACATCACAAATGATGTGACAGGAGGGTATTTATAGGGTTTCCAAAAGAGGAAAGTGCACAAGGGTCAGATTGGACACCGATCGGATGGCCATTCGATCCGAGTGTCCGGCATGTTGAGTTTTGTCTTTTTGATTCACGTGTTGAGCGTTGCGATGCGTTTCAAGTGAGCGATGCGATAAAATTATCCTTTAGTTACACATTTACTATATCTAACATACAATCACTATAAATAGCTTGCGTTTAGCGTATGCGATTTGATTGCGATAGAGTTGTGATTGCGTTTCGATTAATAACCACAATATAAACATAATTAAACATGCACAAGTAACACGTAAATAACACACACACGTAAAACAATATCCAGAACGCATAAGTCGAGTTGCGAATGCGATTGTGATGTGATAAACGATAAAGCGATAAAACAAGCGATTAAACCTCGATTATTCACAGATACTCCACATAATACAACTAAAGCGATTAAAATAAAGATTCGATTACAAGTCAAAGAGGTCAAATCAATAATTAAGCTAGGAGTGACATATCGCAATTAGTAATATTTTCTTCCTTTGACTTCAATCTTGACTTTGACTTTGACTTTCGTAACACGGGGTGTTACAGCAACGCGGGAAGCTTAATACGATAGGTTATTTATATGGATACAAGTCATGTAACGTAGTAATTATGATACTATTAATTGTATTGAGCTTATTTGGTGAATTAGTTATTTGTATAAGATAGTAATACAGAGTTAACCGACAAAAACATCTTTAACACATTGTAAATGTGAATCTGATCAACAGCATGTCAATTTCGTTGGTCGCGGAGCGACGCGCGCGGGTCAATCTTAGGCCAGGCGGGGCGGAAACAATATAACGCGTGATGGCCATTTTCAACGCGTGATACTCCACCGCCGGCTAAAAGTTCAACGCGTTAATCTTCCACGAAATCGATTTTCCGTTATTTTTTCAACGCGTTATTGTCTGGTTTTGTGAGTGTAATTGTTGGTTGGGGGGAAATTGTTGGGTGTGGTGGTGAGTGATGACCACCCCGCCTAAAAAAGGTTGTGAGTGATAGAAAAATGGTTGCTGACATGACGGAACTTGATTGGTGCTTGTGAGTGATAGAATTCTATCACTAGTGAACCACCCCCTCCCCTTATAGTTATTTATAAATAGCAAAATCATAAATCATATCATATAATATTAAATATTGTTAATGTGTTTTGTACATATTAGTAGTAAGATGAAATTATTTATACTTTGCAAAATCATAATATAGTTAATGTGTTTTGTACATATTAGTAAGATGAAATTATTTATACTTTGCAAAATCATATATCATATTATATAATATATAGAGAGAGAATATTATAAGAGACGTATACAATTCATAGTAGTAAAAGTAGACCGTGTGAAACGTAACTTATATCTAGGAACAAAACAAAATGTAGAGATGCGCCTTTAACATACGTTCTTTTGATATGGTACACTTTAAATCATTATCAGTTTTCTTTGAAACTATACTAACAATTTATTTTTACTAAAATCAAGGTCTAATTACAAATTATAGTCTATCCAAACGGATAAAAAAGGTGAAGTAAACAAAATACTAAGATACGAGTGATGTTATTTCTTATCGTCACAATGTCATGATGAATAAAATTGAAAAGTGTTAGCAAACCCCACATTGAAATCGACAATTTAATATTTGTTAGAACTAGTCCACTGAGTGCTCTTGAACTGTTATGTTTATTTCAGACCTCACATCTGGTTAGCATTGTAAATCCTTAAGAGTTAAATTTCATTTTAGTTCCTGCTTTGGGCTATTTTGCCAGTTTACTCTAAAGGTTTTATTTTTTTTTTCATATGGGTCCAAAAATGTTTCATCGTTGCCAGACTAAAATGGCAACGGTTAAACATTTTTGGACCCAAATGCGAAAAATGAAACTTTTGGACTAAACTAGCAAAATGACCCAAACAACATGGACAATTAACTCTACTTTTTATATACAAATTTACAAGTTTGGGAACCATATGTAAAGTTGTGAAAGATAGAGGGGGTTAAATGTTAAAATACCCCAACTTAATTAAACCTAACCCACCATCTCTTTCATTACACGACCGCTCTTCTCCTCTCATCAGACGTATGGCGCAGAAGAAAGAAGCCGTAGCCCCAATTTTGGTTCCAAACGAGGTAAGAACTCATTCCATTAGATCGATTTGGTCCAATTTTGACCGATTAAGTCCGATTTTGACCGATTTTCCCTTATTTTGACCACTGCCGCCTAGTTTGACGATTTGCCAAAATCCAGGCGACAGACCTCCGATGACCGTTTAATCACCGCCTAAGTGCGATTTCTGCAACACTGCTCGTTCTTTAAACCCGGTTTTTAACCCGAATCAATTTGAAAACAAGTAAAAGAAACTATTTTTTCCCAAACCGGCTTGTAACCCGACCTCAATCAATTTAACATGTTCGAACTATTTCCCTACTAAACCAGTTTATAACCCGTACCGGTTTTAACCAAACCGGTTCCACTCCAAGATAACCAACATGCTTTTGTCCCCTTCGCTTTCGACACCTTTGGATCCCTGGCTTCAGAAGCTATCCGTTTGCTGACTAGGGTCCAACAGGTTGTCCACAGCAGTGGCTCATCAACAGGGGGGCATGGGTTTGTTTTTAATAGGATAGGGTTTGCCATCCAGAAAGGGGTAGCGGCGTAGCTTGTTGCTCGCTTACCTGCGATATTGATGTAAAGTGCATTTTACATATAATTTTAATTAAAAAAAAATATTTAGAAACCAAACCGGTTTTTTACACCTCTACTTTTAAAAAACGTCACCGTTTTGTTGGTCAATATAAACGGTGGAACATGTTTCGTGTTCAAGATCGCCAACCATATATACATACAAACATATATCTCTATATCTATACACATACCAAATCAGGTATATTGATAAATTCAGACCTAAAAATCCGCCAAAATCTCCAATTACCTTTTATACAGTCCCTCAATTTCTGTTATAAACCGTTAATTTCCGGTTGATCATCCTTAATTCCCAAATACAGTTTTTGTGAATTAAATTAAATTAAGTTTCTAAATTCCAATTAATTGATCGGAGATTTTGTGAATTAAATTGGAGGCATGGATTGTAGTTCAAAGATTACGTCAGCAAAACGACGACGTACGCAGCATCGGCCGGTTGTCGGATCTCTTCCTGGTGATTTGCTGATTGATGTTCTTGCTCGTGTTGCGTCCGGATCGTTTACCGATCTTTTTAATGCTAAATTAAGGTATTTAAATTTAAATTTATTTTGTTTTATTTTTATTTTTTATTTTTGTGTTCTAATGGTTTTATGTTTATGAACATGCAATGAATGTAAATTGTTGATTAGTATAGATCAAGGAAGTATTAATGTTAAGTTGTTAAATTTATTGTTGATTAGTATAGATTAGGAAGTATTAATGCCAAGTTGTTAAATTTATTGTGTTTGAGTGAACATAAAGAAATCCAAGAAGATCCGGTAACGTTTAACTATAGAGTTCTCCTCGCATGCACAACCGTTGCGCATAAAACGCTTAACTAAAGAGTTTTTCTTCACAAACCATCACTAGTGCTCTAGTGGTGGCCACGGGTATTTAAGTTCCACTTATGGTGGGCCCGGATGAGTTTTCCCCTCCAGGTCTCAAGTTCGAGTCTGGGTGATAGGGGTTTCTCATTGAGGGGTTTAAATTGGGGATCTATTGTGCGAGTGGGCTCTCTAGCGCGGACCCGGTTAAGACAATGTATGCTGGACCTCTCGACATTCACGAATAATTCACACCTTTAAAAAAAAAAGAGTTTTCTTCGCATGCGCAACTGTTGTGCATAAAACGCGCTGATAACATTTGAGATCTGATATTTGTTATGAACCCAACATCTTTAGTTTTCACGGCTGACGTGGGATTTGCCTATGTGTTAGTTTTCACGGCTGATGTGGGATTTGCCTAGGCGTTACGTAACTAGTTTATATATTTATTTGATTTTTAATGTGATTGGACTTAAGTCTCAAAATTTGCGTTGATAATATCTTTTTTCGTGTTCACGGCTGATGTCGGATTTGCCTAGGTGTTACACAACTAGTTTATATTTTTATCTGATTTCTAATGTGACCGGACTTTTGTCTTGAAAATTGTTAATTGTTAATTGTATGAGTTTTGTGAGACGGGTTTGGAAAAAAAAGTGAAGTTGAAGTTGCCAAGTCTATTGCATGGATCTGGAAATTCGGCTTTACTTTTTTAGTGCCAACTATACAGAACTCATTCGGTATGCGTTCATTTACATTTACACTAGACATTAAGACTGTGGGGTATGGGGCTTGGGTTGGGGCGTGGGTTGGCTGAAAACGCCCAAGCCACCACCCCGGGGGCTTGGGTTGGGGCTTGGGTTTGGGCGTGGCCCCTTTGGCGTGGGTTTGAAGCCGGGCGTGGGGCGGGCTAGCAAGGTGACATGGCGCGCTCTCAATGGCCAAACCAAACTATGTGTCAACTCATGCCCCCAACCCAAGCCCCACCATACCCCATGGGCGTGGGTTTTTTTTCCCATTCCACGTGTCAACAAATGCCCCAACCCATGCCCCAACCCAAGCCCACCATACCCCACGGTCTAAGAGAGAAAAAAGATACCATTGTCCCATTTGTTTTCCACAACACACAACTTTTCAAAAAAAAAAAATCTAAATTTTATAGTTATGATCAAGTTTCCATCTGAGATACAATAGTTTATCCCCGAATCTAATATTCATATAATAGTGGATATTGATAACTTCAATTATAATCATGTAGTTTATGATTTCTTATTTATTGTATATTCGAATGTCGAATTATGTTTTAATGCATGTAGTTTGCAATTTTACATTCAAATACATGTTTTCACGTTTAAACAACTAAAAACGTTTGTCTTGCTACGAATGGGGTGAAAGAATCTTGTACTCTAGTTATGGTAATCAGTGGCGGATCTTGCCCGTTGAACGTGCCAGGGCCGAAAGACACGGGCACTAAAAAAAGCCCGGGCAAGCCAGGGCCAAACATAGTATATATAAAAAATATCGATCGAAATGCGGAAAATTAGCACTACGGCCGAAAAACTTGCCCGGGCCGTGGCCCTGCCACGGTCCTTCTAAGAACCGCCCCTGATGGTAATCATGGGTAGAACCATAGAGGTCCACATGTCTTTATCCTAATCGGTCACATTATTGCCGGTAAAGTAGTCAAAGCGTATCTGTTGTCACACCCTGAGTTGAGATACAATAGCTTATTCCCAAATCATATATACATATAATAGTGGATATTAATTACTTCAATCATAATCATGTAGTTTATGATTTCATATTTATTACATATTCGAATGATTTTTTGGTACATGTAGTTTGCAATTATACATTCAAATACATGTTTAGACATTTAAACAACTCTAAAGACGTTTGTCTTACTATGAATGGGGTGAAAGAATCTTGTACTCTACTTATGGTAATCATGAGCGGAACTATAGGGGTCTACATGTCTTGATCCTAAGCGGTCACATTTTGCCGGTAAAGTAGTCGAAGCGTTTCTGTTGTTGCACCCTGAGTTGAATATTTTTTCTTATCCCAACCACTAATGACAAGACAAGATAAAAATAGTTGATGTGGTATATATTTAAGAAATATATATAGTTAGGTATAGTTTCATGATAATTATTAGAATAATTTATAAGAAAGTTATTTTGAGTACTAGTGATAAAGAAGGATAAGATTGCTAGTTTTAGATTGGAAACTCTAAATGCTAAACAACTTTGGGTGCATAATTATTTTGGTATAGGTGTGCTATCCATCCAACTAATTGATTGTTGTGGGACAATTAATAGACAATAATGCAGTTTCCTTTCTTCTTTTTCCTTCATTATTTTGGTGTTCTTATGGGCCCATAAATTGATACATGACATGACAGAACATTTACTTTGAGGCTCAACATGTTAGGACTTGTACTAGACACTTTTATGTTCTCATATTGGTTTTAGATAGTGAGTCAATAACTTATGTTCAACCACTTTGTTTTATGTTTTAATTTTCTTAAAAAATAATGTTGGGATTGGGAAGTTATAACGTTGTTGTTGATTCTTCAGTTGTAGGGACTTTCTTGGTGCGGCAGAAGACGAATTCATCTTTCAACATGTTTCAATCGATAAATTTCCAGTAATTCATTGGTTTCCTCCTAGTGACGAATTGCTTTCGTTCCTAAATCGATGCATTGATAAAGGCAACCCGGAGGCAATGTTCAGACAAGGAATGGTATGGAATTATTTTTAATTTTGTACCATTAAATTTTGTAGAGATGTAAACTGTAAACCAGCTGAGTCGAGCTCGAGCTCTGTATCCAAAGCTCGAGCATGACTTGTCTCAACTTGTTATATTGTATACACATATAATTATTTATATTAAATTTATATAAATACATAACATAGTACGTATTATTTCGTTACTATTTTTTTAATCATAATTTTACATATAATAATATCTATTACATTAAATAAAAGTTACTTTAGATGTATAAATAAAAGGCTAATTTAGGATCGCAAGCCTATTCAAGATCGACATATGAAGCTCGCGCTAGTTTAATTAACTGAGCTACAATTTAGACTCAAGCTTGTTTAAGATCCACTTGATTCACACTTTTAACGAACCGTTAACGAGTAGCTCACGAGCAGCTTGTCTCGTTTACACCTCTAAAGTTCTCTATATGTAGTTTTAAAAAAGTAAACGATTTCGGTGGTTGTAGGGAACTTTTCTTGCAACAAAGGGTAAAGTAGGGATGCTTGGTAAAATAGTTAAAATGGTTATAACTTATAAGTTTCCCTTTGCTTATGCACAAATCATTTACCCAATAAAGATGCATGTTATTTGAACATATAATGTAATCTTACATTCAAATTTGATATTACAGATAGAGTTCTTTAGTCTGGCAAGGATAGAAACAGGACTCGAGTACTTGAAACGGGCAACCGAGAAAGGACATGTGGAGGCGACGTATGTGTATGGCATGATCTTACTCTCTCGAGGCGGTCAATCGAGTCAACAAGGTTTGAATATTCTAAACTCGATGAAAGTGACAAGATCTAACTACTTGAAATTACGCGAATGTAGAGCTAAAATCAAAGCGATTATACGCGAAATGTGGATCAATAATTCGATTTCGCTAAACGAGGTTTCGTGTAAGTGTCAAGAAAGAAACATGTTGGGTATGAGGAAAAGGAAGTTTGATGAGGAAGAAGAAGTTATATGTTGTGATGTTTGTGGGTGGTATCTAGAGGTCATCTCATTTTGTAAAATTGTAGACGGTGTCGTTTAGGATGTTATGAAGTTGCATATTGTTTTTAGGCCATTTAAAACTATGATTAGTTAAACTATATTATTTGAACAATTTTCAGTTTCTTAGAATTTTATGATGTATAAAATGTGTCGTAGGTTATATTTCTAAAAGAATTTGTTTGAAAGAATTTTAATTTGTATTTGTTGTAGTAATATGTGAATAAATCTATACCAAGTTTGTATGGTTGAATTTAAAAAAAAAAAAAAACTAGTCTTAGGCCCGTGTTGCGGTGAGGGGTGTAAAACCATGCTACTTGCAACGCAGGTAGGGCGTAAAACCATGCTGAGTATCAACCGAACGACGACTAAAATTCGGGAAAACGTAAAAAAAAACACAAATTCCTAACACCAAACGACTAATGTGACGTAAAACGTAGACGAACCTGAATTTATACCGACACGTATTAGAAAGTCGAGAGGGTAAAAAAACACGAGAGATCAAATGTAACCACCACCGTGCTAAGTAGCAATTGAATGACGAATAAAACCAAGAAAAAGCGTAAAACAAAACTAACAAAATAATAAATTCACATAACTTTTGTGTCAACATTATAAAAAAAACAAATTTTTTTATTACAAAAATCAAATCCTTATGATCTATCACGCCAAAAAAAAAAAAAAAAAAACACAAAAGACAAAACCACAAAAAAAAGACAAACGAAAGTCACTATTCCTAGCGATGTTAAAAGATACGTTATTTAGGCTATGGGGTATGGGGCTTGGGTTGTGGTGTGGGTTGGCTGAAAACGCCCAAGCCACCATCCCGGGGGCTTGGGTTTGGGCGTGGCCCTTGAGGCCAAGGGCGTAGCTTTGTGGGGGCGGGAGGGGGCGGCTGACCCCCCGAACTTTTCGCTTAGTAGTGGAGGGTATGTAGTTTTCGTATAGAAATCTTGGGGTATATAGGTTTTTGACCCCCCGGTTTTATAGAAATTTTTGGTATATACGTTTTCGATCCCCCGGTAGAAAATCTCAAGCTTCGCCACTGCTTGAGGCGTGGGTTTGAAGCCGGGCTTGGGGCGGGCTAGTAGGTGACATGGAGGGCTCTCAATGGCCAAACCAAACTCATGCCCCCAACCCAAGCCCCACCATACCCCATGGGCGTGGGTTTGAATTTGTCATTCCACGTGTCAACAAATGCCCCAACCCAAGCCCCACCATACCCCACGGCCTTACAACTATTTGTTATATTTATTAAGGATGTGATTATAAAGTAGATAAGCCAAATAGTTTGTAGCCTAGTGGTATCGTGTGTTAGAAATGTCTTTATTCACGTAAAATTGAGGGTTCAAGTCTTCTGGTGTTGTCGTTTGTGACTGCTTCTGCAGTTGGAGCTTCCGTTGTCTATGCCAATCCATCGGATTTCTCCAAAACTCCGGCTGTTTCCGTGTCGTGGCTGCCGAACTCTATGGCGATTGAGAAGTAGGTTTGCCTCGTCATGTACGTTATCTCCTCATCTTTCTTTCACATGGATGAAGTATTCGAGTGAATCACAATCACGTGTGTGGGCCAACTCGTACGCGATTGTGGTCCATTTAAGTACCAAGAAGGCCCAAAGAAAAGAATTAATCTAAGAGATACATAGAATATTCCATTAGAAATTTAGAATATCTAACTTAACTCCTAACGATCAAGAACAATATATTTAAGATATTTTCTAGAGTTAATTACTATTTTCGTCCCTGTGGTTTGTTAAAAATCACTATTTCAGTCCATTAGTTTAAAAATTACGATTTCAGTCCCTGTGGTTTCACTTTCGTAACCATTTTAGTCCACCTCGTAACCATTTCAGTCCCTGTACTTAACAGACAACAGGGACTCAAATGGTTACGAAAGTGAAACCACATGATTGAAATGGTTACAAAGGTGTAACCACAGGGACTAAAATTGCAATTTTTAAACTAATGGTCTAGAATAGTGATTTTTGACAAACCACAGGGACGAAAACAGTAATTAACTCTATTTTCTATCTTAAATATTATAGTTTTATGTAGAGTTTTTTTTTTTTGGTTAATATTCATTTAATCATAAAAGTACCAAACCAACAAATTACAAACAAATGACAGGTAAACGAACAACAAGCTGCGCTGCAACCCTATTTTGAATTTGTTGTAACGTTACTAACATGGTTCTTGAAGTATAATAAAACCCAAGAAAATATAAAAGATTATCTTTAATCTTATTTTTGTAATCAAGATTTGATTAACATTTCAAGATAAGAATATTCGATGAGCACATGGTATAACTTTTAGATTTCAATCTCCTGATGCGTGTATAACTTACGTTACGCAATCTTTTATAACACGAAAAAAACTCTTTTTCTCATCATATAGTTTTAGTTTCTCTTTCACTCCTTACTTTTAAAAAAGTTATCAAACCGAACCAAACCAAACCAAACCAAATTTGGTTAGCCGTTTTTATCACTTTCTCTTCGGCTTCATACCTCGGCTAAAAAGGTTCAACCGTTCAAGATCGACTCCCATCCTCCCTTTTCGGGTCAAATCGTTCAAACTAGTCAAATTCAACGAACCATCTCAACCTTTTGAATCGGGTAAGACTCGAACCACCAAAAACACCCCCTACCCACTCCTTGGCCTGGTCCAGTAGGCTCCAGCCCACACCAAACAAGCCAAACTACTTCACACCGATCTTTATTAGATAACAGTGGCGGATCTAGAAAATCTTCGTAGCGGTAACGTTTTATAAAAAAACGGTAACGAAATCGGAAAAACGTCAAAAAAGGTCAAATTTTTCCAAAATTTGCACTACCGCCGGAGCGCCAAGCGGTACCCCTTCCCCTAAGGTAGGTCTGCCCCTGTTAGATAAGCTAAGCAAGTTTTGATAGCAACACCACTACCATGGAAATTCTAACTCTTGGTAGCTCATCAATACCAATTTTCACTCTCATGTACACTTTTATATATCTTTTGGGCTATTTAATATTTTTCAAAAATTGGGATACCAAAAAAAAGCCCGATGCATCAAGTTGTCTAATATCAATTGCTCATGGCACACCAGCCGTTATTCTATCAACCTATGCAAACTTCCTACACTCACAAACACCACAACACCATTTTGCTAGCCAAAACACACCATTTCAAACACTAGTTTTCGATTTTAGCATTGCATACTTCATCATAGACACTTCACATTACTTAATCTTCACCCCACATGATCATTTATTCATCCTACACCATGTTGCGGTTCTCTACGTGTTCATAACATGTCGATATGTGGTCGGTTATGGCGGTTTTGCAATCCTCATTCTCCTTATGTTGGCCGAGGTCACTAGCCCGCTTCAAAACGCGTGGAGTCTTGCTAGGTACCGGAAAGATGAGGTGGCGGCCGCGGCGAGGGTGTATCGTGGGTTATCACCTTATTTTTATGGGGTTTATACGGTGGTTAGAGGGGTGTTTGGGCCATTGTTTGTGTATAAATTGGTGGTGTTTTACTTGAATGGTGGTGGAGATGGTGTGGTTCCATTTTGGGCTTGGGCTTCTTGGATGGTTGTGATTGTGAGTGCTATTTTGCTTAGTATGTTGTGGGTGTCTTGTCTTTGGTTAAATCTTTTTAAAGAAAGAAGCAAGATGAGGAAGTTAAGTTAGAAATAGTTTAGATAAAAAGAAACTCTTCTAAATTTTTCTATTGTTTTGTGTATATAGATTTTATTTGGATGATATAGATGTAGAGTATTTACAAAAAGTAAGGTTTTTTTTTTTTTTTTTTTTTTTTTTTTTTTTTTTTTTTGAAGGGAGAAGTGAAAAACTGACTTTATAGTTTATACCCATTTGTTAAGCCATAATGGTTAAGAAGGTGATGTAAATAAAAGAATGCTACTTGTTAAATAGAAATAAAGAATATTCGTTTGTTGTTTATTGCCATGTTTTTTTTTTGTTCTTTAGATAAAATGTTTCCATTGTTTGTTGTAATGTATTTGTTTCTTATAGTTATGTTCTTTTTTATGAAGCCATTTTTTTTTGTTTTTTTGGATAGACTATTTCTATTGTTTGTTTGTTGTAATGTATTTGATTCTTATAGTTTATGTTCTTTTTTTCTAAAGCCATATTAAAATACTAGACAGTTCACATGGGCTCATTAAAAAAAAATGTATTATATCGTATAAATCTAACTTACATAATTTAACATCAAATAATTAAGATGGATTATGTAAATAGGGTTAGGTTTATTCGTGAACAACACCCTTCATAGTGAACTGTGTAAACTAATCCTAGCACTTGATTATCAATACACAAATGTAAATCAATGGCCAGGATTTGATGATGAAAATACACTAGTGTATTTTACGATTTGATGATGTAACTCAATGGATAGAATTTGTTCACTAAGTTCACAAATACACTAGTGTTCACTCTAGAACCCCTAGATACAGTGGCGGAGCCTGATCAAAAGTTTCGATGGGGCGGAAAGTCATGGGACCCAATTTGTATATTGTATAAATATTTAGGCAAAATAATTGGGAGGACAATCCTATATAATTTTAAAATTTTCAGACGAAAAATAGGAAATTTTACACTGGGAGGAGGGGGGGTGCACCCCCACTTTATACTAAGCTCCGCCAGTGCCTATATATATATATATATATAGGGAGAAGATCATGCGAGAACCACCTCTTATTGCGAGAACCGCGAGAACCAATGTGAACACAACCAAAAATGCCTAAAAATAGCTAAAAATCAAACAAAATTTTTTTTTAATATTTTTTATAAAAAAATCGCTACTTTTCGAAGCAAAAAAAAAAATTTGGCTTCTAAAAGTAGCGATTTTAACATAAAAAATATTAAAAAAAAAGTTTTAGATTTTTTTTAGATTTTTTAAAGATTTTTTTAGGTTTTTTGGGGGTTTAATTTTTAGGATTTTAGCTTGAGGGTGGGGGGGGGGGGGGGGGGGTTTAGGTTTTTGGGGGGGGGGGGGGTGGGGGAGGGGGGTTTAGGTTTTGGGGGGTTAGGTTTTTTTTATAGGTTTTTTGGGGGTTTTAGTTTTTAGCATTTAGCTTTGGAGGGGGGGGGGGGTTAGGTTTTTTTTAGGTTTTTTTAGCTATTTTAGGTTGTGTTCACATTGGTTCTCGCGGTTCTCACAATAATGGTGGTTCTCGCATGAGCTCCTCCCTATATATATATATATAAAGAGTATGGTACAAATATGGTTATCCTACATTATGTACGCTATATTGTGAGCCGTACACGTGTCCCGATTCAGTTGGGTTTAAGAAGATTAAATCAGACAATTAACATAACCATTAGAGGGCAAATTCGTCTCTTCGTTCATTCAGCGAGAAGTTCGTTACACTGATATCCCGGTAATTATTATTCAAATCAGTTTCAAATTTTCCATAATTCACAATTTGCAGTTTTCGGTCGTACGTGTTAGGGTTTAATTCAATTTGTCTATTTTCGATGGATCCACAGAGTAGCACTGGACGAACAGAAGATGATTTTGAAGAAAATCGACCGATCGGTGATCATGCTCAATTATCTGCGTATCAGAGAGTTTCGATTGAGGATGTTTTAAATCCGCGACCTGCAAATCCAATTCCAATTCCAGGTTCAAGTTCAAGTGCTGCAAACGAGATTTCTATTGGTAATTATGTTAATTCAGATATCTAAATTGTTCGTATAATTGTTTTTTGTTTAATCGTAGCATTGCTGTAGATGTTTTTCTAGTTTGAATGTTTGATTTCACCTTTGTATTTTTTTTTAGAACAACATGTTAATTTCGCATGTTATTACTATATACAATTCGCATTTGGTTTGTTTTTTTATAATTTCGCATTTGATTATATAATAAATCGCACATGTAATTCAATTATTCAATATCATCATTTCGCATGTTTTGATCAGTTAATTCGCATGTGTTTTATATGACTTTTTTATGTTTTTTATTTTGATTCATGTAGATGAAAGGGTTTACACTCCGGAGGTTCAGGCATCAGCTACACCTGTTGTTGGAATGCAATTTACCTCCATTGAACAAGCATATGCGTTTTATCAATCATATGCTAAGTTAGCTGGTTTTTCTATTCGGAAAGGTGGCGAAGTATACAGCGGTGGTATAATCAAAACTAAGTATTTGGTTTGTTCTAAAGAGGAAAATAAGCATGTGTGTATTGATGATAATTCCAAGTCAAAAAAGCAATTCAAAACAAGGAAAAGGGGGACTATTAGGACCGGATGCAAAGCTCAACTTATGATTTGCACTGTGGACGGTAGATTATATACAGCCAAGAGATTTGTTGATGGTCATAACCATAAGTTTGTTTGTGAAAATGACATTCACATGCTCCCAGCTTATAGACAATTGTCAGATGTCCAGGAGGAGATGGTATGGGAACTAGGCACTTTAAACCTTGGTCCTGTCAAAGCTTTCCATATAATGAGGAAACGTTATGGTGGTTTCGAGAACGTTGGTGCCACAGTTGATGATTGCAAAAATTTTAGGAAGCGGATAAACAGCTATATAGGAGAGTATGACGCTGACATGGTTATAAATAGGATGACTGACAAAAAAGAATATTTAGCTGATTATTCGTTTGAATACTCTGTTGATGATGGCAAACGTTTAACTGGGTTGTTCTGGGCTGATGGTTTATGCAAGCTTAACTATATGGAATTTGGCGATGTGATATCGTTCGATGCAACCTTCAAGACAAACAGGTAACTGTTTCAAAAGATAAACATGTTTTGTTACTGATTTTTCGCATGTTTTGTCTGCTAATGAGGGTTCAATATCGCATGTGTAGAAAACAGAGTTGTATTGAATATATCGCATGCCCTTTTTCTCCTGGTTTCGCATTTGATTTTCATTATTTCGCATATAATAAACGTGATTTCGCATTTGTTGTTTAGGTACAAGATGGTGTTTGTTCCGTTCACAGGCATTGACAACCACTGTGGGAATGTAACACTCTCAGCTGGGTTGTTGGCATCAGAGAGTATTGAATCATATAAATGGCTTCTAAATTCATTTTTAAAGTCATTTGGTCGGCAGCCTAATGTTGTAGTGACGGATCAAGACCCTGCTATGAAACAGGCTATTGAGGAGGTTTTCCCTAGTAGCAGACACAGATTGTGTATGTGGCACATAATGAAAAAAGTGGCAGATAAGGTAGAGCATGCAACATTTTTTTGTGTTTTTGTTGGTGCTATTTTTTATTATTATAGTTTTTTGTTATAGACTGATATAAAATGCATTTATTGTTAAAGGTTGGGCACGAGTTGTGCAATAATGACGAGTTTAAAAGGAGAATGTGCGACATTGTTTGGACCGATTCGATTGAGCCCGAAGAATTCGAGAGACAGTGGAAGTTGGTGATGATTGAGTTTGGTCTTACTGAAAACAAATGGATTGATGATATGTTTGGGATGAGATCCATGTGGATTCTGGCTTTTTACCGGCACGAGCCAATGTCAGGTCTTATGAGAACAACTTCAAGATCAGAGAGTGAGAACCATTTTTTTTGTCAGGTTGCTAATTCACAACTCACACTCGTAGAGTTTATGAATCATTTTGATGGGGCAATGGATGTTCAAAGGTTCAATCATAGAAAAAATGATCATATTTCAAGATATACTGAGCCAGCTGATTGGAGTCGAACTACATTGGAAAAAGATGCTGCTAAGATCTACACCAGGTTTATATTTTTTGATCAGCAATCAGAGATTCATGGAACAATTTCCGAATGTTTGCCGATGGACACCAAAGTTGAAGGTCCACGTATCAGAATATTATTGAAGGACTTTACAGCACATGGTGATGGTTTATTGGAGGTATTTTTCATTTTTTTTAGATATGCGAATTATATACATTACATATGCGATTTTAGTTTATTTACTTTACATTAACTTTTTAGAATTGCGAAATTGTTATGTTCCACATGCGATATTATTTTTACTTAATTACATGATTATTTAAACATGCGAAATTGTTATCTTTATACATGCGATTTTAAATCTTATTTTTTTTTTTGGTTATTTTTTGCTAGGTGTGGTTCAAGAATCTTGAAAATGATGTAACTGCACAGTGTAGCTGTTTGCGTTTTGAGCAGTATGGGCTGCTATGCAAACACATCTATTTTCTTTTCAAGATGTTTGGTGTTAAAGAAATACAAAACAAATATGTTATGAAGAGATGGACGAAGGATGTGGTGCCGAATGAGTTGAATGTGAAGTACAATTTAAATGTGGGTGGCAAGGATGTGCAACACAAGGCTAAACGGATTGCTCGTGAAATCATTCATACAGGGGAGTATTTGGTTAGTAATTTGATTTCTGACCTTGATCAACTTGTTTTAGTGTAACACCTCGAAAATTTCGGGTTCAATAATAAAACGACACGTGTCATGTCAGACAAAACGCGTTGTAAACCCGGATTTAATAAAGATGATTCGGCAGGATTTAAAGTGGCGTCATGTTAAACTGTTACCTCTGAACGACCTCAATTATAAATCCCAAGACCCGATTAAATGTTATACACATCTTTTATACCCTCAATTCAGAATTTCGGTTCACAATATTGGACTTGCAAAAGCATGTTGTGATATCACGAAGAAAATGAATGGTAAACCATTATTTTCGGGTCTTGTTTTGGAATCAAAGCAAACAAACCCTTATGGTGGGGTTGTAACTGTACAAGACATTTTGGGAGGTCCATAAGTGCTGATATAGGTCCCAAAATCGAAATAATTGGTTACCTTTACGAAACTTCAACAAACAACAACAATTTTTGTCTCAGAAGGGGCTAGCGCACCGCTACATTTGTAGCGTAACGGTGCGCTACCACTCAAAGTCAAATGGCCACATATTGCGGGCTAGCGCACCGCTACATCAGTAGCGTAACGGTGCGCTAGCTGATGCCCAGCATCAGAAAACGGGCTGCAACCTGTTTCTCGCGATTGTGATCGATTTAACTGGATTTTATCATTATTTAAAGACCCCTAAACTATCCTAGAGCACTAGGACAAGTGTTGGATGATTGTGGTTAATCCTAGAGTTAGTTGTCAACCAATCATGGTGAGTTTTTCACTATATAAAGCACTTCATGTTGCAACCATTCTTCACACTTGCATCTGATCATTGGAGCATTTCTGGAGCTAAGGAACTCTCCCATCTGATCATAATTCGTGCATTGGACTCTTGTAAGTCTGCTAGTTCTTGTTTAGTTGTGTTTAGCTTAGTTAATTAGCTAAAAGTCAAACCGTCGTAATTACGGTTTGACTTCGAGATTAGTCACTAATGACTCAGTCATATCTCGAATTAAAAGTAGTTATAGGATGGTATTTATGTGGGTAATAAAACCCCAAAAGGGTTTCCCCTGATCACCATCCTAACCAGGTCAAATGTCGGGTCAAACCTTTACTTAAAAAGTCAACATAATGCTTAAAATGTCATTTATGCATAATTAGCTATCTAGATCATTTATAACCTGTTTGATCATTGTTATAACTTAGTAATAAGTGTAAGAACATGTCCAAACATGTTCAACCCGACTATTTCCTGTTTAGACCCGGTTCGGAACCGAAAGTCACATAGTTTGACTTTCCCGTTGACTCTCAGTTCTGACCCGTTTGGGCATATTTTAGAAATGCCTCAGAGCTTTAATTGGATTAGGATACATGTTAGAACAACCCTCTGTGATCATACACCTTGGTTCACTAGTTATCCAATTAATATGCATATTTCCGTTAATTGCTCATACGTTGACCGTTATGCCCTTATTACCTTAAATCATGATTTATGAAAATGTAAAAGTGTAGAAACCTTAGTTACTGATATATAAACTTGTATGCAAAGTTTGACATCAGTTTGACTTGTAGATTAAGAGTTATGCTCATTGTCGCTAAATTAAAGCTTTATGTTAACAAAATGGCGTAATTAGCGTATAGCCTAGTTAAACATACTTTTTGATATCAAATCTTTTACCCACTGATGTAATATATTATTTTGGGATTTTTAAAGATTTTTAATTAATTTTAGGCTGAGCATAACTAGTAGTCGTAGGCTTAATCCGGTAATTGTCGGTTTTACCCTTACGGGCCATAAAATGAGTTTTACATATCTAAACGACTCCAAACCTTTTGCTACTGATCACATATGATAAATAAATTATATTAAGCCCTCTGGAAATATAAAAATATCAGATTTAAGTATCAAACCCGGAAATGGCCTTTAATCGCCTTAATTAGCGTTTTTTAAGCATAGTATGTTTTAAAATCATATTGAACATACCCGGGTTGATACCTACTGATATATGAGGCAAATTATGATATTTTAACAGTAAGCAAAGGTTGATTAACTCAGACTTTGTTTTTGAGCTTTTCGGCTTATGTGAAATTACCAAAATACCCCTACGGGGCATAGTTTGGTTAAAGGTGATAAATTTCACATATATGCTTTAGCCTACTGTTATAACTCATCAAATTGAGTATGTTTGCTGTTTACATCAGACCTGTAACTCAGTTAAACATCTAAACGCTTTTACAAACTTTAAAATGACCAAACTACCCCTACGGGGCATAGTTTGTGTTTAAATTAGTTCGGGGCATAACAAAAGACATCCTACTGATGTCACAACATATTTGAAGCATATTAACTTAGGAAACCTGTATATGGCTCTTACGGATACCCGTTACGCATGTTACGCGTTCGGTTCGGTTTATGTAACAAGTTTACATAAATTAGCCGAAACGGGTCAAACCTTATCGGTTTTATCTCAAAATCCAGAATGTGAATAATAAACCCATATTAAACAAGTCTCTGAACTTGTCGGGTCTAAATCATATTCTATCCGGTCTTCGCTTAATCGTGCGTACGAACCGTATCCTGAAAACTAGCCGGTCTAAGCTTAAGCTTAATTAAAGACCCGTTAGGATTCTAATAGGTTATTAAAAACCTTCGTTCCAGATTAGGAGCCCAGTAAAAGCTATATGTACTTGCTGAATTGATATACGGCTGGGATTGAATTTATATTTAGCTCAGGTAAATACTTTTAACTTATTTTCCCTATACGGGCTTGGGTTACGGTACATAGCGTACCGCTTGATCGGGCATCAAATCTCCACGCTTAGTGGGTAGTTGAATAATTTGATCGGCTCGTTTTAAACAGATTTGTTTACTTTACAGCCTTTGGGGGGTTAATGACCATGTCCCGGATATCCCTGGCATCATCTTACGAGATGGCCACGACCTGAGCACGGGGTGTAGGCGTACTCCCGTGTATAACTCACTTAAAGTGGTGTGTCTATTGATCTTTAACCCGGATACGTTCCGGGCTACTGAACGCATAAGTAACATGTAAATCGTTCACAAGATTATAATATTAAATAATTCTCCCAAGTTAAAAAGATTAATTTTGCCTCTGTGCATTTTAATCAATGTGTCAAGATATTTTGTGCCACGTGCATTCAAAACAATTTACAAACTCTTTTTCCAAAATGAGTCAGTTGAATGTATTTACCAGTGTAAACTGACGTATTTTCCAAAAAGGCTAAATGCAGGTACTATACGAAATTGGCTGGATATGTCTCCTTAGCATCAATAGAAGTCTCGCAAGCTTAAGATGCCTAAAAGTCTGTTGAACTATTGTTTCCATTTTATGTTCGATCCTTCTGTGGATAAACTTCCGAATATTGTGACAATTGATATTACAATAATAAATTCGGTTGTATCATACTTTAAATTGCTTCCGCTGTGCATATTGATATTGTGTTGTTTGACTATTACGTTGCCAACCATGACGTCACGATACTCCCCACCGGGCCCACCGGTGACACGTGGAAATCGGGGTGTGACATTTAGTGAGGGATCAAATGATGCAGCTTAAAGAGAGAGTTGATCAGAGTCGCATAACCAAGCAACTTGAACCAAAATTTGACCGATTTTCAAAGTTGATTGGTTATCAACAGCCAGTAACTAATGCCCCCTACTGTTCGTGTGCCGGCTGGTATAAGAAACAAAGGCCGCGGCTCGCATAGAAGGATTTTATCTAAGAAGGAACAAATGATCAGCCGCAAAGGGAAAAGGTCAAGGACATGTAGTGTATGCAATGTAAAAGGTCATGACATTCGGACTTGCGAGGAGCTGAAAGGCAAACAACAAGGTAAACAGCAAAAAAAGAAGAAGAAGGGTGTCCAGATTGAAGATGGTTTGAGAGACAAAGACAATGAGGTTGAAGACGACGAAGAGGAAGATGACTTTGAAGATTACATTAGTGATGATGGATCCGATGAAGATCAGTGGGAAGAGGTGTCTGGAGATGAAGATGACGAGGATGAGTAATGGTTTTTTAAATGTAAATGCGAATTTACACGGAACACATGCGATTTTATGTTCATTTATGTATATCATTTTTCACATGCGATTATAGTAGTATAAACATGCGATTTTATATGCATCACTTTATATTTATTTATATTATTTTTCACATGCGATTTCTCCTCTAATACATGCGATTTTGAGTTATCTTGTATTTTTTATGTTATTGTGGCAAAGATCCCTAATTCATTCATGCGATTTTAAATTATATTAAAGCATAAGATTTGTTCAAAACATATATCCAAAATAATAGTTATTGTCTAACACATCCACAACCACAAAAGGATTAAAAATATAAATTAGTTACTTGAAGAGAATGATTTTGTCACGTGCAGAAGAGCTGAACTTCATCTTCTCCTTCACAGTGTTCAGAACATCTGTTAGGAAAGAGAAGGCCAAGTCATCAGATCGAGATTGCTCCTTTAGGTGATCCAAAGCTCTGTCTCTGAATGTTGATGGCGGTTGTTGAAGTAGCTTTTCCCATACTTCTTGATTGTTCTTGATTTGTTCAAGGATTTTGCCCTGCACATCAAGAATCAGATGAGAAGAAGTGACATCAGTGCTTGAAAATAACTCTTTTGTAACACCTCAGAAATTCGTGTTCAATAAATTAACGACACGTGTCATGTATGACAACAAGCGTTGTAAACCCGGACTTAATAACAATATTTTGGTAGGATTTAAAGATGGCGTTATGTTAATTTTACCTCTGAACGACCTCATATAAAATCCCAAGACCAAATAATTATTATCGACATTTGATATAATCCGGTAAATGCCCACAATAATAGAATTCATGCACAAGAATGGAATTGATAATGCATGATGTGACTCCAATAATGAATTGAATAATAAACCGATGTTTTCGGATCTTGTAAATGCAATAAATTGAAACATTTGATGATGGTAGGGTCTTGAACAGAATTATACACTTTAGAAAGGTCCCTAGATGTCAATTGAGGCCCTATTTTTCGTACAAGTGGATTGCCCCTTCAAAACACCAATGAAAAACAAGTTTTGGTCCCTGATGACTACCTTACGGACCGCAACCATGGGAGCCTTACGGTCTGTAAGGCAACCCCCAGCAACAGAAAACAGGCAGCAGCCTGTTGTGCGCGAATGTGACCCTCTAATCCGGTTTTTCTTGCACATGCATGGCCCCTAGACATCCCTACACACTACTTACAAGTGTTGATCACTTATGGCTGATCATAGACCCTTGTGTCAATACCTTATGGTGCTTGATTCTTGTATATAAAGACCCATTCATTCACCACATTCATTCACAAATCATATTCAAGCATTCTGATTATTTGGGGAGCTTGCAAACTGATCAAGAGCCTTTCTAATCATTCATTAACCATCTAGTAAGTCTCTAATCCCTTCTAAATTAATTCTAGCTTAGTAATTAGCTTAAAAGTCAAACCGATGTAACTACGGTTTGACTTCGCGATTATTTAACGATAGCTCAGTCGTGTGTCGAATTAAAAGTATCATTAGATAGGTAATTATATGGGTATTAAACCCTTATAAGGGCAAGTACCAAATCCAGACCTAACTAGGTCGTTTGTCGGGTCAAACGTTGACCGAAAAAGTCAACAGAATTACAAAATGCGATTTAATGCACGACTAGCAATCCGCGAGGCGTGCAACCTGTTTTAAACTTAATATAACTTGGTAATAAGTATAAAAACTTGTTTACGCTTGCCCGACTCGACAAATTTCTGTTTAAACCCGGTTCGGAACCGAAAGACGCAAAACCTTGACTTTTGCTTTGACTTCGGTTCTGACCCGTTTTAGTTTGATTTAGACATGCCTTAAAGTCTCATTAGGGTTGGGTTACATGCTAGTATAAGTCTCTGTACTTGTTTCATTGATTATCCGATGCATGCACACGTTTCCGTTAATCGCTTAAATTGGACCATAACGCCCTTATGACCTTACAACGAGAATTTTGAAAATGTGGAAGTACAATAATTTTAGTTACTGATTAATTAACATGTACGTAAATTTTCACGTCAATCGGAGGTCTAGATTAGGAGATATGCGCATTAGCGTAAATAATAAGCTTTTTATTAATTAAACGGCGCGATTAACGCATAGCCTATCTAAACCCGATTTTCGGTACCAAAACTTTTACCCACTGATGTTAAATAATATTTTGGGATTTTTGAAGATTTTTAATTATTTTTAAACTGATCTTAAGCTAGGCTTATCGCATTGATTCGGTTAATACCGAATATGCCCTTTTAGGCCATAAAACGAGTTTTACGAATCCGATTGATACCAATCCAATTGCCACTGATCTAAAATAATAAATATAGTATTTTGAACCTGTGTTGCTGATCAGAAAACTCAGATTTGTATTTTAACCCGTACGTCGCTTAAAACGGCTTTATACGCGTATTAAACGCGTAGTTTAGTATTAAAACCATTTTGCCACGTAAGACTTAATACCATTAGACATAACCTGTTAAGTTAAGATGTTTTTCTGATTTAATCAGACCCGTATCACAGAAGTACTATAAATCCCTTTTATGGTCGTTAAAATGACCAAAATACCCCTACGGGGCATAATTAGGGAATAAACTCGTTATGGGCATTATGGAAGATATCATAATGATATTACAACATATTTAAAGCGTATTAACTTAGGAAACCTGTTCGCGACCCTTTCGGTTACCCGTTATGCATTGTACGCGTTCGGTTCGGTTTATGTAACTAGTTTGCATAAACTAGCCGAAACGGGTCAAACGATATCATTTTTATCTCCAAATCCAGAATGTGAGTAGTAAACCCATATTAAACAAGTCCTCAAACTTGTCGGGTCTAAATCACATTCTATCCGGTCTTCGCTTAATCGTGCGTACGAACCGTATCGTTAAAAACTAACCGGTCTAAGCTTAAGCTTAATTAAAGACCCGTTAGTATTCTAATAGGTTATATTAAACCTTCGTTCCAGATTAGGAGCCCAGTAAAAGCTATCTGCAATTTATTCGATTAAGGATTAATACTTGCAAAGGTAAATACTTTTAACTTATTTTCCCTATACGGGCTTGGGGTACGGTATATAAAATACCGCTTGGTCGGGACGTTGAATCTTTGATTGAATGTATGATAATGAAAGTATTGAGACGTCTCGTTTAACATTGTTTTGTTTACTTAAAGCCTTTGGGGGGTTAATGACCGTTGTCCCGGATATCCCTGGCATCATTCTACGAATGGCCACGACCTCAGCACCCGGCGTAGGCGTACGCCGTTGGTGTCTCATAATTATAGTGGTGTGTCTATTAATCTTTAACCCGGCTCGATCCGGGCTACTGAACGCATAAGGAACATGTAAATCCATACAAGTATTATATATTTAAATAATTATCCCAAGTTATAAAATATTATTTGTGCCTTGTGCCTTAAATGCATTTTCTTAAACTCTTTTCAAAATGAGTCGGTTGATTGTATTTACCAGTGTAAACTGACGTATTTTCTTAAAAAGGTTAAGTGCAGGTACTACGCGAAATAGGCTGGCATGTCTCCTAGCATCCACATTAAGTCTCGCCAGCTTGGATGTCATAAACTGTTGAACATTTGTTTCCTTTTTATTTGGATCTACCTGTGGATTATATTCGACTAATTGTAATACTTAATATTACAATATCGGTTGGTTGAATTAAATCTATACTTTGCTTCCGCTGTGCATTTAAATATTGTGTTGTTTGACTATTATGTTGCCAACCACGTCACGATACTCCCCTACCGGGCCCACCGGTGACACGTGGAAATTCGGGGTGTGACAGGTTGGTATCAGAGCCAACACTGAGTGAATTAAACACTAGTCTTTTGTGTTTAATCTCAGTTACACAATTGCACATATCTAAACTTTCGAGTCTAGACTTATAACATAGGACAAATTCCACCTTATTCGGTTTTTGTTTTGTCCTTTAAACTTTATATTTTGTTATTGTTATCTTATGTTTTATTGACAGGAATAACAAAGATGCCTCCGAGATTCTTACGTATGCGAGGACGAGGAGGAAAGGGGCCGACCACCGCCCCCAACGACCATGAAGCTGGGCCGTCCAATACACGAGCCCCTACACCTGCCGAGAGTGATGATACTCGGCGGAACCAGAGAGGTCTCTTTCAACCGGCAAGACGGTCGGTTTCGAACAGCTCTACGACTCCTGCTCAAGACTCATACGGGCCACAATCAGAAAATGAGCCTAGAGACCCCCACCATTCGCACATACCATTACAGCGATCTATGTCGCACCGCCCTTTTGGAGACCCCACTCCAATCTTTCAAGGCCAGTTTAACCCGGCGGATTATATACAAGAACCAGTGGGTTTTAACCCATTGGGGCCGGAGGACCATTTTTCTGGAAGAAACGATATGGATGAGGAAGACGACCCCGAAGAGCCCGCATCAGGAACTCCCAACCACCCAATCGAGGTCTCGGATAGTTCCATTTATCACGGGCCACCCTATAATGGTTCAGATAGCTTCCAGGCTATCTTTACTCGGCAAGAATGGTATTATACACCTTCTCACCATTCATCGCCGCATGAACAGCATCAGCCTCACTATTCTTCGCCGCATGGGCAGCAGCAGCAGCATCATCAAGATTCCTCTGGGAATCACCAGTTTGAGGCAGTTACGCCACCGCCTCCACCACCACCAGTACAGCCGGCGCCTCCACAGCCGCAGAGACATAGGAGATCCGGAGCCCGGATGTCCACACGAAGAGAAGAGTTTCACTTTAACTCTCCTCTACAATCAAGTGGCAGAAATTATCAGCCGCTTCCAGAAGATCCACAGATAGGTGGACCATCAAACCCCTACGAGCAGCAACCGCCACCAATGGGTTTCGATAATCAGATACCAGCATACACGGGTCCTGCGATGTACAACCCGTTTGAGCCACCGACTCACCCTAACCTCGGATACGCTGAAGCCGACCCGTATTTGGTAGCAGCAAATTACAACGCCCTTAACCAGGAGGGACCGTATGGAGGTCCTTGGGGAGTAGGCTACCCAGCACAAGGATACCAGATGCCTACACAACCCCCGTACTACCAACAACCCCCGCCGTCCCTGCAGATGTCGCCACCACTGCATCAGGAAATCCTACAAAGTATTAGGGAGGTGCGGCATGAGGCACGGGAAGACCGTAGGCGTAACCAGGGGATGTTCAAGACCTTGACGAACTTAATCAAGGGAAAGAGCAAGAAGGATCAGTAAATCCTTTATGTGCGTATGTCTACTTTAAAAATTAAGTCCCTGCGTGGACATTTATGTGTGTATGTAGTCCCTGCGTGGACATCTATTTATGTAATCAGTCCCTGCGAGGACTTATGTTTTAAATTTAACCCCTGCGCGGGTAAGTACTTGTTTGACCCCTACGTGGGAAGATGTTGGTGTGAAAAGACCCGTTTAGGGCAATATGTAACTTATGTATAATTAATGGAATGTTTGTTTTATAAATTTCATGTTTGCCATTATGTGCATATAAAAATTTATAAATGAAATAAATAAATTAAAATCATTCCTTTTAAATTAATCTGCCTATGAAATTTATTTAATTAAGGATCTTAAAGTGTGAAACCTAGCCACGTGTCAAATATAAGACCGGGCCAAAATGGTAAGACCTGTTTAAAAGATTCAATTCCCTGTTAACATCTTAAAACATGTTAACACTCCTGGCAGAAGTGATTCGATAAAATCACCTACGTTTTTATAAAGGAATTCTTTAGAAGATTCCTAACCTAGTTTAATGATCTCTGAATCCTGGGTTATATCATCAATTAAGATGATCATATTTTAACCATACGTGGTAATAAAATGCCTTCGGGCCCTGCTCATTTCCATAGGAGCCAAAAGACAGTGGTAGCTTTGACTCCCTGTCTAATAAAGGTAATGAACTTTGTTCAAACCTTCATGCTTCGATTCTCTGAAATCCTAGCTTATAATCTATATTGTCCCTGTGACTAGGCCTTATGTGCTAATAGATACTGTTATTATTTTTAATTAGGATAAATTATATTAGAAATCCTAAATAAAGGTGAGTAATAAATTAACCATATATGGTCTATGTTACCACGGTTAATAAAAATTGCCATAAAAGACAATTATATAATAAACTCACCGATAAATTATTGCCAATGTGTTACAGTTCAAGAAACATGGCAGACTCAAACGAGGTCAACAGTCACCCAGGGATAGCGAATGAAAATGCCCAAGTTAACGTAGCAGGTCCAGAGTTGCAAGCTATGATAAATAATGCGGTTAATATCGCTATGGGTAGACAGCACCATGGATCAAGTGGTACCCATACGAGGACCCATTCTGCATCACACACTAGAACACCCTCCAGGACCCACACTGCCCACAACAGTAATTCTCACCACTCCTCGAATCAAAGGAGTAATCCATCCCAAAGAGCAGTACAGCACCAAGAACCTCGTAATAGGGGTTGCACCTACAAATACTTTGTGTCATGCAAACCCAGAGACTTCAATGGGGAAAAGGGAGCGGTTGATTGCATGACGTGGATGGATGAAATGGATACTGTGGTGGATATTAGTGGTTGTCATAACAGAGACATTGTGAAGTTTGTCTCGCAGTCTTTCAAAGGAGAAGCCTTAGCCTGGTGGAGATCTTTGATCCAAGCCACAGGGAAAGTTCCGCTATACAACATGACCTGGGAACAGTTTATGGCACTCATCAAGGAGAATTTCTGCCCTCAACACGAGGTTGAGAGAATTGAATCTGATTTCATAGCACTGGTCATGAAGAACCTGGACTGTCAGGCCTACCTTACCACCTTCAATACTTTGTCAAGGTTGGTCCCTTATTTGGTGACTCCGGAGCCTAAACGTATAGCTCGTTTTATCGGGGGTTTGGAACCGGAGATCAAAGCAAGTGTAAAAGCTTCCAGACCAACCACTTTTCGGTCAGTAACGGACATATCGTTATCTCTGACCTCAGATGCTGTCAGACTGAGGTCACTGAGGAAAACTGATACGGAGAAAAGAAAGCGTGAGGATGACAACTCACGGCGTTCAGATAAGAAGCAGAAGGGAAATAATGACCAAAAGAAGGGGTCAGGATTCAAGAGAGATGGTCAGCAGTCGGGTGAAAAACCCAAATGCAAAATCTGCAAGAGGCAGCACTTTGGAAAGTGCAGGTTTGAATCCAACTCACAAACTCAATCGAAGCCTTTTGCATGTGGGTTATGCAAATCCAGGGAGCACAAAACCGTGGATTGCAAGAAGATAAAGGATGCGACCTGCTATGGTTGCAATGAAAAGGGGCATATCAAGTCCAACTGCCCAAAATTTGCAAAGAAGAATGAAGAGGGGAAGAAGACCAATGCTAGGGTCTTCAGAATGGATGCTAAGGAAGCCGTCAAGGACGATAAAGTGATAACAGGTACCTTTCTCGTAAATGATGTTTATGCGAGAGTGTTATTTGATTCGGGCGCTGATAAGTCGTTTGTTGATGATAAGTTTTGTGAATTGTTGAAACTGCCTGTTAGAACTTTAAGTGTGAATTATGAGGTGGAACTAGCAGATGGCACTTTAGAAACCGCTTCAACATTATTAGATGGATGTTTCATATCCATTAAGAATCACTCTTTTCCTTTGTCCCTACTTCCTTTCAAACTAGCCGGATTCGACATAGTCTTGGGTATGGACTGGTTATCTCATAACCAGGCCCAGATTATTTGCAATAAGAAGCAAGTGAGGATCAAGACTTCGTCTGGTGAATCACTTACTATCCAGGGAGATACCCAGTATGGGCTGCCCGAGAAAATGTCTATACTCAAAGACTCAAAGTGTTTGAAGAAGGGCTGTGTCATCTACATGGCACAGGTGATTATTGATGAGCCGAAACCCAAGATTGGAGAAATCCCAGTCATTTCTGAATACCCCGAAGTATTTCCTGAAGAACTACCTGGTTTGCCACCAGATAGACAAGTGGAATTCAGAATCGACATTATTCCTGGATCAGCACCAGTTGCAAGGGCGCCTTATAGGTTGGCACCAACAGAGATGAAGGAATTGAGGACGCAGCTAGATGATTTACTAGCCAAAGGTTTCATCAAACCTAGTTCGTCTCCTTGGGGAGCACCAGTTTTATTTGTAAAGAAGAAGGATGGATCGATGCGACTGTGCATCGACTACCGTGAGCTTAATAAGGTTACTATCAAGAATAGGTATCCTTTGCCCAGAATCGACGATCTGTTCGATCAACTTCAAGGGGCAAGTTTCTTCTCGAAGATTGACTTAAGGTCGGGCTACCATCAATTGAAGGTTAGAGATGAAGATGTGCACAAAACAGCATTTAGGACTCGTTATGGTCATTACGAGTTCCTAGTGATGCCTTTTGGGCTCACTAATGCACCAGCCGCGTTCATGGATCTCATGAATCGCGTTTGCAAGCCGCACCTAGATAAATTCGTCATCGTCTTCATCGATGACATTCTCATCTACTCAAAGAACCAAGCTGACCATGAGAAGCATCTTCACTGCATACTGGAACTACTTCATAAAGAGAAGCTCTATGCCAAGTTCTCAAAGTGTGAATTCTGGCTACGAGCAGTCCAATTTCTTGGGCATGTTGTTAGTGAGCGTGGTATCCAAGTAGATCCCGCTAAGGTGGAAGCTGTCATGAATTGGCACGAGCCAAAGACGCCTACAGAAATACGTAGCTTTCTAGGTTTGGCAGGATACTATAGGCGATTCATAGAAAACTTTTCAAGGATTGCTGCACCCCTGACTTCACTGACACGTAAGAAGATTAAGTTTGACTGGGGTCCTAAGCAGCAGGAATCCTTCGAAATTCTGAAACAGAAGTTGAGCAATGCTCCAGTACTGACATTGCCTGATGGAATAGAGGAGTTTGTAGTTTATTGTGATGCATCACACACCGGGATGGGATGTGTGCTTATGCAGAAAGGCAAAGTCATTGCCTATGCTTCACGTCAGTTAAAGGTGCACGAAAAGAATTACACCACCCACGACTTGGAATTGGGTGCCGTTGTATTCGCACTAAAACTGTGGAGGCACTACTTATATGGAATCAAATGTGTGATCTATTCTGATCACAAGAGCCTTCAACATCTGTTCAACCAGAAGGACTTGAACATGAGGCAACGTCGTTGGATGGAAACTCTTAATGATTACGATTGTGAAATAAGATACCATCCCGGCAAAGCAAATGTAGTCGCCGATGCCTTGAGTCGGAAGGAGAGGGTAAAACCCATCCGAATCAATGCCAAGAGCATGGAAATAAAGAACAGTTTGATGGAAAGGTTGTTAGCTGCACAGAAGGAAGCTGTGTTGGAAGCTAACTATCCTAACGAAAAGCTAGGAGTCACTGAGGAGCAGCTATCTCTTAGTAAGGATGGAATTCTTAGATTGAATGGACGAATATGGGTTCCAATTTATGGAGGACTCCGAGATGTTATCCTCCAGGAAGCCCACAGCTCTAAATATTCTGTTCATCCAGGAGCTGATAAAATGTACCATGATCTTAAAGCAAATTATTGGTGGATAGGCTTGAAGAAGTCTGTAGCTACCTATGTAGCTAAATGCTTGACATGTGCGCAAGTCAAGGCAGAACATCAAAAACCGTCAGGTTTACTACAACAGCCTGAACTTCCTACTTGGAAATGGGAAATGGTAACTATGGATTTTATCACCAAGTTACCCAAAACCAGGAAAGGAAATGACACCATCTGGGTGATAGTTGACCGACTGACTAAGTCAGCACATTTCCTACCCATTAAGGAGACCTACAGCTCCGATATGTTAGCCCAACTGTACGTTGATAAGATTGTAGCCTTACACGGCATACCTGTAGCTATTATCTCTGACCGGGATACTAGGTACACGTCTCATTTCTGGAAAAGTTTCCAACAATCTTTGGGCACACGTTTGAACTTTAGTACGGCTTACCATCCACAGACTGACGGTCAGAGTGAGCGTACTATTCAAACGTTAGAAGACATGCTACGTGCATGTGCGATCGATTTGGGAGGAAGCTGGGATAAGAACCTGCCATTAATCGAATTCTCCTACAACAATAGCTACCATACCAGCATCAAGGCTGCGCCTTTTGAGGCATTATACGGTAGAAAGTGTAGATCACCAGTATGTTGGGCGGAAGTTGGGGAAGTCCAGTTATCAGGACCAGAGATCGTGTTCGAAACGACGGACAAGATTGTCCAGATTCGAAACAATCTCCAAGCTGCCCGGAATAGGCAGAAGAGTTACGCGGATCCAAGTCGTAAGGACTTTCACTTCGAAGTAGGTGAAAAAGTCCTACTTAAAGTGTCACCCTGGAAGGGGGTGATGCGATTTGGTAAGAAAGGCAAACTAAGCCCGAGATACATAGGACCTTTCGAGGTTATCGAACGTGTCGGGTCAGTTGCCTACAAGTTGAACTTACCGGAAGAGCTCAGTGGAATTCACAATGTGTTCCACATCTGCAATCTAAAGAAGTGTTCCGCTGACGATTCACATGTCATGCCACATACAGATGTGCAAATAGATAAGAGCTTAACGTTTGTAGAAAAACCTTTGTCGATTGAAGATCGACAGGTAAGGAAGCTTCGAAGAAAGCACATACCTTTTGTAAAGGTCAAATGGGATGCCCGAAGAGGTCCCGAGTTTACGTGGGAATTGGAATCCTCCATGAAAGAAAAATACCCTTATTTGTTTCAGTAAATTTCGGGTCGAGATTTATTTTAAGGGGGTGAGGATGTAACACCTCAGAAATTCGTGTTCAATAAATTAACGACACGTGTCATGTATGACAACAAGCGTTGTAAACCCGGACTTAATAACAATATTTTGGTAGGATTTAAAGATGGCGTTATGTTAATTTTACCTCTGAACGACCTCATATAAAATCCCAAGACCAAATAATTATTATCGACATTTGATATAATCCGGTAAATGCCCACAATAATAGAATTCATGCACAAGAATGGAATTGATAATGCATGATGTGACTCCAATAATGAATTGAATAATAAACCGATGTTTTCGGATCTTGTAAATGCAATAAATTGAAACATTTGATGATGGTAGGGTCTTGAACAGAATTATACACTTTAGAAAGGTCCCTAGATGTCAATTGAGGCCCTATTTTTCGTACAAGTGGATTGCCCCTTCAAAACACCAATGAAAAACAAGTTTTGGTCCCTGATGACTACCTTACGGACCGCAACCATGGGAGCCTTATGGTCTGTAAGGCAACCCCCAGCAACAGAAAACAGGCAGCAGCCTGTTGTGCGCGAATGTGACCCTCTAATCCGGTTTTTCTTGCACATGCATGGCCCCTAGACATCCCTACACACTACTTACAAGTGTTGATCACTTATGGCTGATCATAGACCCTTGTGTCAATACCTTATGGTGCTTGATTCTTGTATATAAAGACCCATTCATTCACCACATTCATTCACAAATCATATTCAAGCATTCTGATTATTTGGGGAGCTTGCAAACTGATCAAGAGCCTTTCTAATCATTCATTAACCATCTAGTAAGTCTCTAATCCCTTCTAAATTAATTCTAGCTTAGTAATTAGCTTAAAAGTCAAACCGATGTAACTACGGTTTGACTTCGCGATTATTTAACGATAGCTCAGTCGTGTGTCGAATTAAAAGTATCATTAGATAGGTAATTATATGGGTATTAAACCCTTATAAGGGCAAGTACCAAATCCAGACCTAACTAGGTCGTTTGTCGGGTCAAACGTTGACCGAAAAAGTCAACAGAATTACAAAATGCGATTTAATGCACGACTAGCAATCCGCGAGGCGTGCAACCTGTTTTAAACTTAATATAACTTGGTAATAAGTATAAAAACTTGTTTACGCTTGCCCGACTCGACAAATTTCTGTTTAAACCCGGTTCGGAACCGAAAGACGCAAAACCTTGACTTTTGCTTTGACTTCGGTTCTGACCCGTTTTAGTTTGATTTAGACATGCCTTAAAGTCTCATTAGGGTTGGGTTACATGCTAGTATAAGTCTCTGTACTTGTTTCATTGATTATCCGATGCATGCACACGTTTCCGTTAATCGCTTAAATTGGACCATAACGCCCTTATGACCTTACAACGAGAATTTTGAAAATGTGGAAGTACAATAATTTTAGTTACTGATTAATTAACATGTACGTAAATTTTCACGTCAATCGGAGGTCTAGATTAGGAGATATGCGCATTAGCGTAAATAATAAGCTTTTTATTAATTAAACGGCGCGATTAACGCATAGCCTATCTAAACCCGATTTTCGGTACCAAAACTTTTACCCACTGATGTTAAATAATATTTTGGGATTTTTGAAGATTTTTAATTATTTTTAAACTGATCTTAAGCTAGGCTTATCGCATTGATTCGGTTAATACCGAATATGCCCTTTTAGGCCATAAAACGAGTTTTACGAATCCGATTGATACCAATCCAATTGCCACTGATCTAAAATAATAAATATAGTATTTTGAACCTGTGTTGCTGATCAGAAAACTCAGATTTGTATTTTAACCCGTACGTCGCTTAAAACGGCTTTATACGCGTATTAAACGCGTAGTTTAGTATTAAAACCATTTTGCCACGTAAGACTTAATACCATTAGACATAACCTGTTAAGTTAAGATGTTTTTCTGATTTAATCAGACCCGTATCACAGAAGTACTATAAATCCCTTTTATGGTCGTTAAAATGACCAAAATACCCCTACGGGGCATAATTAGGGAATAAACTCGTTATGGGCATTATGGAAGATATCATAATGATATTACAACATATTTAAAGCGTATTAACTTAGGAAACCTGTTCGCGACCCTTTCGGTTACCCGTTATGCATTGTACGCGTTCGGTTCGGTTTATGTAACTAGTTTGCATAAACTAGCCGAAACGGGTCAAACGATATCATTTTTATCTCCAAATCCAGAATGTGAGTAGTAAACCCATATTAAACAAGTCCTCAAACTTGTCGGGTCTAAATCACATTCTATCCGGTCTTCGCTTAATCGTGCGTACGAACCGTATCGTTAAAAACTAACCGGTCTAAGCTTAAGCTTAATTAAAGACCCGTTAGTATTCTAATAGGTTATATTAAACCTTCGTTCCAGATTAGGAGCCCAGTAAAAGCTATCTGCAATTTATTCGATTAAGGATTAATACTTGCAAAGGTAAATACTTTTAACTTATTTTCCCTATACGGGCTTGGGGTACGGTATATAAAATACCGCTTGGTCGGGACGTTGAATCTTTGATTGAATGTATGATAATGAAAGTATTGAGACGTCTCGTTTAACATTGTTTTGTTTACTTAAAGCCTTTGGGGGGTTAATGACCGTTGTCCCGGATATCCCTGGCATCATTCTACGAATGGCCACGACCTCAGCACCCGGCGTAGGCGTACGCCGTTGGTGTCTCATAATTATAGTGGTGTGTCTATTAATCTTTAACCCGGCTCGATCCGGGCTACTGAACGCATAAGGAACATGTAAATCCATACAAGTATTATATATTTAAATAATTATCCCAAGTTATAAAATATTATTTGTGCCTTGTGCCTTAAATGCATTTTCTTAAACTCTTTTCAAAATGAGTCGGTTGATTGTATTTACCAGTGTAAACTGACGTATTTTCTTAAAAAGGTTAAGTGCAGGTACTACGCGAAATAGGCTGGCATGTCTCCTAGCATCCACATTAAGTCTCGCCAGCTTGGATGTCATAAACTGTTGAACATTTGTTTCCTTTTTATTTGGATCTACCTGTGGATTATATTCGACTAATTGTAATACTTAATATTACAATATCGGTTGGTTGAATTAAATCTATACTTTGCTTCCGCTGTGCATTTAAATATTGTGTTGTTTGACTATTATGTTGCCAACCACGTCACGATACTCCCCTACCGGGCCCACCGGTGACACGTGGAAATTCGGGGTGTGACATCTTTGATTGCAATGGTTTTGATTTTTTCTATATCTTCAGATGCCATTTTTGTTGTCTGTGTTTTTGTGTGTGTTTTATTTGGTCTTCTATGTCTTAATATGGAAAGTAGTTATCAAGGTTTTTTATATTAATATAGTAAATTTATTATATAGGTAGGGTGGTAAGTTCAGTAGTATTCATTGTAAAACTCATCATTACATTTCAAATTATAGTCACATCGTTAATAAATTAAGTTTTTTGTATATAAAATAATATCATTTTTAGTTTTTAAGATAGGTAGTTTTTTTTTGTATTTTTTTTTACAAAGTATTTTTTTTTAGTTTTTTTTTTCACTCTTCCTTATTCGAAATCGCATTTGATTCGAAAGTAATTCGCAAACCGTAAGAAACATACATTTAAATATCATTTTCTATGATATCGCATGTGTAATTTATCTAAAATCGCAAACTATATGAAGAGATTTTGTAAGTGTTTGAAAATGCATGTGCATTACCCTGAAATTCGCAAACTATATGAAATCTCAAAGAATTCTTAACTTTTTACTGATATCGCATATGCATCACATAAAATTCGCAAACTATATGAAATGTCAAAGAATTCATTTTTATACCGAATTCGCATTTGTATTGTCGACGTTTTCGCACATGATTTGACAAACTGCATCATCTTCTTCGATAGTCATTGCATACAGAATTTCTAAATTAATCATAAGTTCATTTTATCAGAAGAATTTGAAGAATAGGAATCGATCGATTTGGTGAATAAGAATCGATCGATTTTTTTTGTTAATTGTTATAATTTCGTCTTTGGTTTTGATTTAGGATCTTTCGTTATGATTTTTGAGGTTTTGTTTGCCGTTATCAGGTGTTTTAATTTTAAATTTGACGTTTTTAACCTTGGCGGTTTCTTTTTTATGAATCCTAGTTTGATAAATTTAATAGAAAAAGGCGCTGTTTAAGGAAGATGATCCGACGGTTGTAGACGACGCGTACATAATGTACGATTAGAGGATTTGTATGATAACCGGCCTCTCTCTCTCTCTCTCTCTCTATATATATATATATATATATATATATATATATATATAGGGTGGGGTTCGGCTACAAAGTCTATTTTTCCTACAAAGTGTACAAAGTCATAAAACACCACAATTTCAGCCATAAAACACACTTAAAACCCACGAATAACAAAGTGAAGATCACTAAAACACAATATCCAAACCCTATCAGTCCATAAAAACTTCAAACACACCATCGTAGAACTATGAATATAAAACACAACATGATAATCAATATAAAACACACTAATGTTAGTCATTCGATAATCAAAGGCTTATCATCCAAAACACAACACAAAACCCACAAATATGGCGTTTTAGTAATCTCCACTTTGTTATTCGTGGGTTTTGAGTGTGTTTTATAGCTGAAATTGTGGTGTTTTATGACTTTGTACACTTTGTAGGAAAAATGGACTTTGTAGCCAACTCCCACCCTATATATATATATATATATATATATATAATGTACGATATACTTTTTCTATATAGAGGAAGGTTAACGTACATTACGGCTTAACGTACATCACGTACGACAGGTAATTACGCACGTTCATTTTAAAATCACGCACGTTATAACTCAAAAATCCAAAATCATGCATGTTGAAACACAATAATCACGCACGTTGTTGTACGTGAAGTACGTTAAGCCGTAATGTACGATATACTTTTTCTATATATATATATATAGAGAGAGAGAGAGTAAAATACAAGTGCCCTTAAGGTGCGAAGAAACCTAATCACGCATGCGATGTTTGTTCATACGTGATTAGGGTTTGAGTTTTATAACATGCATAATTTACTCGCGTACACTTCACACGGTAAGGGCTCTTGTACGTTATCCGGTAGAAGCGGATCCAGCCCACATTTGTGGGTTCCCAGGAAGGCGGGAACCCAGTGCGTTTGGAAAAAAATGAAAAAAGTTAGTTAGAACCTTATAGAATTTAGAAAGAAACAGTGAGTATTAAAGATAATTTACCAAAAGGAACCTACTACAATAAAATCCTGGATCCGTCACGGTTAACCGGCCCCCTCTCTCTCACTCTGTATATATCCCTTATCACTATGACAAGGCTAACAATGCGTTACCTGTGTAGATATTTTCGAGTCGTTATGGCCCGCCACAACCACCTTTATGCTGAAACACTAGTCTTAATCCTTGCTGAAAAGATATTTTGCTTCAACACTAGTATTTTGTGCTTTATTTTTTCCATTTAATTACTTTTATTATCTAGAATATATATATATTTTTATGCTTTATTTTTATTTTTCCATTTACTTATTTTTATTATCTAGAATATATACTACATATAAAATCCTTAGGAAATTACATAATAGCCGCATATAAATGGACGGCAAGCTGCACTACAACCCTAGTTTGAATTTGAATTGCAAAACACGGATCAAAACACCATTGATTAGGGAATAATATCAAAATTTTATGTTGAGGGTTAGTAGGTGGGGGTAAAAAAACTAGTAAATCATATTACAATAGTAACATAGACAAGAAAAATGAGACGAGGATTTACTATAATGCAAATATATAGCATATTTCAGTATTATGAATTCAACATAAATAAATAGATCCAACAGTTTCTCCAATATATAGAGTCAAAACAACTTAATGAATTACAAGTTGTTAAAGCATGCTCAAATGCGTTAAAACATCATAGTTTATTTATAACTAACCTTATATATTATAAAGTAACTGTATAATATTTGTGATCAGCATCATTACATTAACTATTTATAGAACTTAAAAAAGTAAAGACATGGTTCCCAACCTAACCACTTGTGACTTGTATAAGTAGTTAGGTCTTTTAACCCAAAAAAAAAAAGTATCACAAGTGGCTTTTTAAGTCAAACTAGTAGGTTTGGACGTTTGGTACTTTTCACAAGTTGATCTAATTAATAATACCGCAATTTACTCCACTTGTTTTCATTCAGAGTGGCGGAGTTTAAACGAAAACTCAGGGGGCCGTACTCTAAAAATCAAATCACCGGGGGGGGGGGGGGGGAACTCTTAAAAATCCAATATTTTACACTAAAAAAACAAATTTTCAGTAGAGTTAACACTACGCGCGAAAAATCGACGGGACGCAGAGCACCCCGGGCCTCCATTATCCCCCTCCCATGTTTTCCTTTATTGTCAAGTTAAACCCATTAGAAATATTATTTGAGCCCAAAACAACCCATATTCTTTGATTAAGAGTAGGGGTGCAAATGAGCCAAGTTGAGTCCGAGCTCGACTAGTGGATAGCTTTTTTTATAAGCTCACGTTCGGATCTAGCTCGGGCTCGACTCATTATTAGTTATTAATTAATTTATACTAATTATAATTCTTATCTTTTACAATTTTATAGATGTATCTATAATTTAGTTTTTTTAATCATAATCCTATAAATAATAAATATTTTTTTTTATAAACATATATTTAAGGGGCAATTTCATATATACCCCTACAAACTTGCAAAATATCATATATACCACTGCAAAATTATAAATATCATATATACCCTTACAAAGTAGTTGAAATATCATATACACTCAATTCATTAAAAACAATTTAACAAAAGACATTATACCCTTATTTTTCTATAACTTTAAAATCTCATATATGCCTTTAACTTCAAATATTATATTTACTCTTTTCTACTTAATTTATTTAGCTTAAACATTATATATATGAATAATACTATTGTTTATAAAAAAATAAAAAAAATAAAAACACAAATGAGTAAAAATAAATTTAACCTTAAAATGTGTTATATAAAAATATGAAGTGAAAAGATGAACATATATGAAAACTTATAAGTTAAAAAATAAGTGTAAAATGATTATTTATTAGATTGTTTTTAATAAATTTGGTATATCTGATATTAACTATTTTGTAAGGGCATATATGACATTTTTAGTTTTTGTGAGGGCATATATGATATTTTCTGTTTTTTTTAGGTATATATGAAAATTTTCAAGTTTGTAAAGGTATATATGAAATTAATCCTATATTTAATATATAAAATAAAACTATATAATTAATAGCCTCGTTTAGGTTCGTGAGCCGGCTCGAGCTTGATAAGTGAAGCTCGGGCTTATTTACTAAACAAGCTTATTATTAGACTCGGGCTCGGGCTCGTATAAGCTCGGCTCATTTCGAGCCGATCTCGAATAAAATGGTTTTATTCGTCATAATGTAAACTTGTTAAACTAAACAGTTCGCATATAACAAGCATCTAGTTAAAAAAACCATGAACCAATGGGGTAGTGGTCCATTGCCAAAAACGAAACCTTTAAACACCTGGGTTTGAGAGGGGGGGGGGGGGGGGGGCTTGGGTTCATGTCACAGAGACGACAGGGATTAAAAGAAATTTGCTGTAAAAAAGTTATAAAATCATGACGTAAACAGTAAACTCATTTCATCAATGCATCAATGGGTGTTTCTCGCAAGTTCAGTGGCTATTTATCAAGAAAACAGGATATATATCATAGTAATGGGATTTATATAAGTTACATTCATTTTCTATATCAGAAAAAGAAGAAGTGGGCTGGGTTAGGCCCAATGGGCCGGACCACAAATGAGCCTAAGCCCAAACACTGAGCCCGATCCGAACATACGTTATCAAATCATCAACGATGTCTATAAATAAAAATAGTTCAAACCGTTGAACTAACGTAACCTCGATGGGTTTGGGCGCTTAACCGAACCTTCAACGGCTATACCCGGTGACCCGAAACAAAACACTTCGTTCATCAAAACCTTGCTCAACGAAGATTGTCGTCTATGGAACTTCGGCTTTCCATGGCTATCCAATGGGCCCGAGCTAGACCGTATATAGTTCTTGGTTCCATCCATTGTGGGCCTAATCATAGACTTTGGTCTTCCATGGTTATCCAACGGGCCCGAGCTATAGTTCTTGGTTCGAACATTTGCGGGCCTAAGTTCGTCATCTTCGTCTCCTGAGCCCGAAGACCAAGATGACCCTGAAAACTGGCTCGAGGGGGAGCGGACTTGTAGGACGCCGTGGCTTAGCCCGGCTGAAAACTTCTTCTTTGTTGACGGGCTAGGCCCAAACACCCGTTTGCTATTCGACAACGAGCTTTTCATGTACCTTTCCCGAATTGAAACGGGCCTGTTTTCGAGATTACCTTTCTTTAAATGGAACGAATCTACGGAATCTTGATCATTGTCTTTTTTCCTTTGGGCCCATTTGAAAAGAAGCTTTAACCGTCTAGCGGCACTAGTCCCGTGTTCCCAGTTGTTTGACCCCGAGTTTGACCGGGCGGGTGAGCCAACTTGACTCAGTTCACCCGAATACATCGACGACTCCCTATCGTTATCCGCACATATGTAAAAAATGATCTCGGAGTCCGGAACTCTGAATGAAGTTCCGGGACTGCCCCCGAGCCCGTGTGTTCTCAAATGGGACGCGAGGGCAGTCCTCGCCATATAATCGTTATAATTCGATATCCCACCAGCCGATATCAGCCTCTTGATGAGGATCTCGGAAGAGGCTGATATCGGCTGTTCTTTTAGGAGATCAAGCGGGGTCATCCGATCAACATCTCGGATATTCAAGTCGATATATCTAACGGTCATAAGGAGTTCCACCAAATCCAAATGGATGTTCTCGATTATAGCAATGTGAAGAGCCGTTCGACCATCGTTGTTCTTAACGTTAATAATATCCTCGATGTTTACGATCTTTCCGCTTACCAGATGTTTCATGAGTTCTATCTGCTGGTCAACTCGCCGGAACCCTGGTGTCTTGAATCCGGCGACTGCTGTGTGAAGAAAAGTGTCGCCGTAGTTGTTTGCTGATGTCATTAACGCCGGAGATGATGAGATTAAGAGCTCGACCACAGGTAAGTGACCGTTATACGCGGCTACGTGTAACGCTGTGTTGCCTTGACTGTCTGTTGAGTTGATTATATCATGTGATTCAAGTAAATACTTCACAACCTACACAAATTATGCTTACTGTCAGGATCAAATTACATATTCACATATGTGTACATGCCTACACGGGTCGAGCCCGAAAATCCTGTTAGGCACGTTAACACAAACTCGACACGAACCGATAATCGTATCAAGACGCCTTAATCTGAACAATAGAACACTACATGAATATTCGCGGATTGACACTGACACAGTGACACGAACCGCTTAACCCGGATTCTTTTTTTTTTTTTGCTTGTAAATACTAAAAAATAAAAAAAGTATATAAAATTATTACGTTCAATTTATATAAGTTACTATCAAATTCTCATTTATTTTTTGTATTTAATGTAATATATGAGTTATAACACAAAAACATGGGTTAAAACTTGAAACATAACTTACTATAATAAAAAAAAATAAATGGGTTAAAACAGTCATTTTAAGCTATAACATAAAAAAATTATGTATATGAACGGGTTAACAGGGTCGGACCCAAACTGTTTAGCTAAACTGGTTCATGTGTTTAGCCTAAAACTGGCCCGAACCTGTTTAAACTAAACCCAAACTCAACTTATTCGTGAGTTCGACCCCAAACTAGCCAAAACCCGTCAAGATTAAACCCAACCCCAACTTATTTAAGCTACACTTGTTTACGAGTTTGACCCCAAACTGGCCCATTACATGTTTAGACTTAACCCAAACCCGCAAATGTCATGTCGTGTGTTTCGTGTCATAAATTCACCAAAAATATAAGTAAAAAAAGACAATTAATGAACATAAATTCACCAAAAATATAAATCAAAAAACACAATTAATGTATTGAAAGAGATTGACTAGTCAATAGTCAATACCTGAGTTTGACCTCTCCCAGAAGCTGAATGCAACAAACTATTCCCCTGCACATCTCTATACATCAAAACATCACCACAATCTTCAACAAACTGCTTCAAGATTTCAAGACTTCCACCTCTAGCAGCAGCATGAACAGCCCTATTCATCATCTCCAATTTAAAAACTGACCCAACATTCTCAACCTTTGACCACAATGAAAAGTCAATCAACACCTGAAAAACCTCACTGTTCTTACTCCTTGCAGCAGCATACAATATATCAGTAACACCATACTCCCCTTCACCAAAAACAAGAAGTGGGTCCCTCTTCAACAGTTGTTTAACAAACTCTAAATCACCAGCTGATGCAGCTGTGTAAAGAAGCCAGCCACCATATCCAGCTCTTATCAGTGAGTTATGACCATCCCCGTTTTTCGGTTCGCCTTCGAGAAGCAGTTTTTTCGCCACTTTTGATCGGTTTTTCGCCACATCAACAAACTGTTCTTCGTCGTCCCACACGGTCTCCAACCGCCTTATGCGGCGAAGGGAGGTTAATTTGATTAAAAGATTTGTGTCAAAATGAAGAAGCTCTCTGACTAGATCATAGTGGCCATTTGCTGCTGCTAAATCAATTGGAGATGCATACCACCATTGATCACCTGTGCTTTCCCATCTTAATGGGAAATATGATGGAGGCATTGCAAAGATTAAATTTTTATTGGTTAAAACAAGAAGATTATGATAAAGATTGTAACTTTATTACAATTCAAGAAAATCCCACAAACAGAAAATGATTTTCAAGAAACCCAAATGAGGATTTGGGATTTTGTTGAGAATTAAAGTGAAATTTTGTGTCTTTATACTTCAAGAACCAAAAACAAAATTTTATAAAATAACCTAATAGGATTGATGTTCAACAAACCCTAATGAGGCTTCAAGAAAACTGATCAAGCACAAAAATAACAGAACACATGAGTTAATATTAGAAGATTGGAGCAAAGATGCAAACTTTATGCTAAAACAAGAAAAACCCAAAACCAAAAGTTGATTTTGAAGAATCCCAAATGAGAATTTATGAAATTTCTTTGAAACTTTACAATTCAAGAAACAACCAAGAGTTGTGTACTTATTTTGGATGATCAGAGCAAAGATGCAAACTTTATTGCAAAACAAGAAAAACCCAAAACCACAAGATGATTTCAAAGAAACCCAACAAAAGATTTATGTGAGATCAAGGTTTATACTTGAAGAATTTAGAATTTTGATGAAATATTCTTGAAAAAAGAGACAAAAATGGAGGGGATAAAGGTATGATCAGAATCACATAAATGGAGGGAAAAGGGACAAAAGTAGACATATGAGGTTGGAGATGGGGTGACGGTGATTTTACAAATGGAAACAAAACGAGTGAAACCACATAATTTTCTTGTTGTTTGTTGATAGATGAGAATTGCAAATCTTTATAAATGAAGAAGGATGACTTTTGTTTGCATAGTTGGAAGGAGATTCTTTCTGCCCGTGATCACACACGTCACACTTTGTTTGTGATAGGACATTTATATTCCTATCAATGTAAAAAGAATTTTTTTTAAGGGAATAATCATATACCTTCTAAAAAAAATTGAATTAGGGCATGTTTGGCTTAGCTTATTATAGTTAAAAAGAACTTTTGGAAAAGGACTTTTGGGAAAAGGACTTTTGGGAAAAGGACTTTTTGAAAAGGAGTTTTTAAAAAAAGTGTTTGGATTAGCTTATTGATGTAAAATGACTAAAATGTGCATTCTTTTAGATATAAGGGGGTAAAGAAGGGGTATATTGGTAATTTGTAGTTTGAAAAGTTAAAAGCTGGCCAAGAAGTCACAATATTTGTGACTTCTTGAAACCTCCTTTTTCTTCTTTGCAAAAAGCCATTTCTAAAAGGACTTTTGGCTTAGCCAAACACAAAAACAACTTATTGGCTTTTTGATAAGTCAATAATCCAATAAGTTGTTTTGAAAAGCTTAGCCAAACATGCCCTTAGTTATTGAAGGGGTATGATCCGAATTCATTTCGTAATATTCATAAGTTCTCATCGAACTCTGGTCGATTCATACGTAACTCCGTTATGCTTACGTGGTATGTGTGGTACAAACATGACAAAAGGAATGTCAATCTCCACCTATAGAATTTGAGATGTCATTATGAAATCGGTTAACCCTTTATTCGGGATAGTGACATTAATCCTAATTCTCGTTTATAAAGTACATTGATCATGAGGTAATGCATTCACTCTCTCTCGAAATTTTTCTTACTTACTTTGCATTGTTCATTCATTAAAAACTGATACTTATTCTCACGCTAGAGTGTGGTTCCAGGGGTAACCCCCTTAGTGTGATGAGAGTGGCGGTGTTTAAAACGGAATTAGATTGTCAGACGCTAATCAGGAGGTCGTTTATTGAAAAGCTACAAATCTCTCCTCTTATTAAGAAAAGCTTCAATCAAGTGTTTATAGACAAATCAAAATTTTCATTACGGGGCTTGTACTCTTCCCGATCTATCGCTCCTCCAACTGATTTTAAGTCGGTTGCGAATTAGACGAGTTGGTGTTCCTAAACTCCCGCTGCCATTCTTTCCGCTCCTCTCTATTTTTTCCTTTATTTCGCTCCTGCACCTCTCCAAATTGGGGAGTACTTCACGATTTTAACCATTTTAATTCTTACTCATCTTTCACCTCAGCACGCTCTGTACCGTCCAACATAATAAAACTGAGACATATTTAATCACCAATACACATATGATGAGCACTGAATTAAATAATCACTACATATGATCACCTTTCTTTTTTTTTTATAAATCAATATAACATTTTCTTACTTGAATAAATTCATACATATACACATATATAAATCTCAGGAAAAATTACAAGTTTTGTCCTTTATCTTTATACCACTTTTCAGGCGGTGTCCTTTACTAGGTATTTTGTTGCAAGTTTAGTCCTTTACACCCAACCCAGTTAAAAAACCATGTTAATTGTTGACAGGAGGTGTTCTTTACTAGGTATTTTGTTGCAAGTTTAGTCATTTACCTGTGTATTTTGTTGTAAGTTTAGTCCTTTACACCCAACAATTAACAGGGTTTTTTAACCGGGTTAGGTGTAAAGGACTAAACTTGCAACAAAATACCTAGTAAAGGACACCACCTGTCAACATTCATTAAAAAGGACACTGCCTAAAAAGTGGTATAAAGATAAATGACAAAACTTGTAATTTTTCCTAAATCTCATATTGGGTGGATATGACTTTTTACTTAAACGAACACTTGTTACAACATACAATTACACCCTTCAGCTATTGAACTATTACAATTCCAGTCCCTCTACTATTTAGTATCTAACATAAGTCATCACTCATAATTAGATGGATGAATATTCAAAAGTTAATCCAAAATATAGGTTAAATTGAAACCGGCCAAACATATAAAACAAGACCGCAACGTTGAAATCAAGGGAAGGGGGCCGTGTACTTATTTGGAAATAATATGTTTTATCGAATATTTTAAAAGGACAGACGAATATTAAATTGTTAAATATTTTAAAAGGACAGACGAATATTAAATTGTTTGTAGCTACTTGCATCTTTTAATATAACAAAGTCAATATTTAATTTCGTGTCAGTTATGAAAGAACATGGAGTTCGGCAGAAAAACAAGTGTTATATCATTACTTCATTAGAGACATAAGTTGATTCAATAAACGCGTGAACAGTTAGGCGATCGGGTATACATTTTTTTCGTACCCGCTCACCTAGCAGTCACGCAGGTGAGGCGTGGTATTTCCACAACCCCATAGATTGCACTAGCGGCGAAGCTTGAAAATTTCCACCGGGGGGTCGGAAGTCACCGGACCTAAAAATTCTATATAAGTAAATTTTATTTTTATAAAAGCGGGGGGTCGAAAACGTATATACCTAAAAAATTCTATACGAAACGTACATACATAACACTACTGAGCGAAAATTTCGAGGGTCGGGCGCCCCTCCCGGCCCCTTGAAAGCTACGCCCCTGGATTGCACGTCAGAACCCCATTCCGCATCGACATTTCCCTTCCCTTTCCCCTTAGTTATCTTCTCTAACGAGTGGCCCTCTTCGCACAACATTTCCATTCCCGTCACATTGGACCCGTAATATCGTAATAACATACTCAGAATTTTATAAAATGTTATATCTTAAAAGTTATAATAGAAAAGATATATTTAAATTTTAAAAGTAATTATACTAATATAATATGATATAATTAAAAAAAAATCTAATTAGTGCTACTGTTTGTAACAAAAAGTGCGCTTCGGTTTTTACTAGATATTATTATAAGAGTATCACAACGCTACGGTTTGGAATACCCGTCCAAAAACAATCAATCAATCAATCAATCATACCCAGTAAAATCCCACAAATAGCAGAGCTATTGGTAGGGAATACCCGTCCAAAAACAAACCAACCAATTCCGGACCACCCCGCATTGCGGGACATTGACTTTGGTGGCCCGCTTTGGTCTAGCAAACCAGTCCGGTTTGTTTAAGTAGGGACCACATACACACATGCATTTTTTTAGTGTAAAATAGGATGTGTTGTAGAAGTTTGAAATGGTTTAGTGTTGAAGGAAAAAGTGGGTTTGGAATGATGTGACAGGTTTGGATTTGGACTTTGACCAGCGTTGTGAACGCTCTAATAAAAAAAATCATAATTATTTATGCTTTAAAATTTGTAAATTTCACGCCTTTACTGATTTTCTTGCTCAAATGATGACAATGATGACCGGCAACGACAACGAGATTTTTACTGACATTAGCTCAGTGGCAGTTGTGTCTCTACCAAAGGGTCATACACTTACCACCCGAGTTTGAATCCTAGAACAGTGGTGCTCCCCCCCCCCCCCCCCCCCCCCCCCCTGAAAGCCTTATGTCTACTATTGGATTAGAACCTTCAACCAATTAGAGTTAAATACCTTTATAACACACCTTGATACCACTAGACTACAAGCCGCTAAAGACATACTTAACAAAAAACCCTAGATGCAGCCAATTCAATCATGACTAAGTGGACCGGACACAATTCAACTAGTCAGTTTTAAACACACCAAACAAAACCTTTGTTTTCAAAACATTTTATAAAATAAACAAACAAATAATTATGAGAACAAAGAAGTACTTTTGTTTTATGTTGTAATATGAATGATGACATTTGACCAAGAAAGGTAGAAATGTGTGGATCTATATTGAAGGATCATTTCTTTCCATTAGTGTGTTGGTCTTTTCAATAATTAAGTCACAAATTTTAGAAATGGACTTTACACAAGACATCTCATTCTCAATTTTATATCTTTTTTTAACGGCAAATTTGTTTTATTCCATGTCGTCTATAGGACTTGAACCCAAGACCTCCCTCTCGCAAGGTGTTTAGGCTTTGCCTTTGCCAATAGACCACCACCCCATTGGTTCTCAATTTTATATCTAATTATAAAAACTGGATTTCCATAAATATTTTTTTTATCATGATATTGATAAGAATTAACCACCTATTTCGTCATCAATAGCATCTAACCTATGTTTTTCTATATGATTGAAAAACTACAAAAGGTATTATGAATTGTGATTGTCTTTGACCAAGTTAGTAGTATCTAGGGGCTGACGATTTATAATAAGGCAGGTTAACACGACATGACTTAATACAAAGTTAAATGGGCTAGTATTTGAGGCTAAACGCGTTCGGGTCAAAAAACAGGTCTACACGTTAATGACAATGTTACACGGGTCATGTCGTATCATTAGTGTTACTGATCTGGTTATAGTCATGTTAAATATATCGTGTTGTGTAACCCGCTTATTAAACTTGTTTGTGTTAGTTTTTTAAGTAAATGACAATACTCGAATTAAACGTGTCATGTTCAACCTAACCCGTTTAACACTAGAGAACATACTCCAAAAATATTTTACATTTTATTAAAAAACATTCGAGAAACAGGTCACACTGTCTTGAAAACTTACCAGATGTAGAAATATCCAGAACTTTTATAAACCAAAACAACATTTATAGATGCAGCCTTGAGAGATGTAACTATTTAGATGCACTGAATCAAGAGGAATAAATTCTATTGTTTATATGAGAAAACACATGGTACTTGTCTCCAGTGACTCTTTAGTGATCCATAAATTAAAAAATAAATAATAGTATCATACCGATAAGATATGCACTCTAGTGACTTCTTTTATCTGTGTAGTGGTGCCTGCAACATCAACATTTGTTCATGATCAGTAGAGTGTTCGTAAATCGTTGAAACCAATCGAATCATCCAAACCGAAGCAAGTCGGCCAACCTTAAATCCAAAACGTTTAGTTCACGGTTCGGTTTGGCAGTTTAACGGTTCGGTCTGGTTTGGAACTTGGAACCAGTCGTTTAACTTGTCTTATTTATATGTTGTTTTTTCTTTTTTAGAACATGTAGTTATGTATATGTATTACAATCATGAACCATCTTTTACCATTTTGAATAATTTTAACACAAACTAACGTTTTGGAAAAAAAAAAAAAAACGCTTCAAACTGCCAAAACATAACAACCGAATCATTAAACCGCCAAACTGGTAAAATCAGACAGTCTAAAACAATAACAAAAATACAAGAATATGACAGTAATACCATTACAGACTTACCATTTTAGGGTCACTAGAAATGCATAACAAGTTCAATGATCAAGATGACTTCATCTGCTTCATATAACCTTCAACATAATCAGCAGCAACATAATTATACTTCTGCTTGAGTTCATCAAGAAGCAAAGCACACGTATAATATCTCGGTGCAATATCTTTATCTATCATCTCCTTCAAGAACCCATACGCCCAATCGCATTTATTCGCTCGACATAACCCGTGGATCAAAAGAGTGTACGTAGCCAAATCAAAGCTAATATGATGCTTATTGACCATTTCATCCAATAGATTACCCAATAACACATCGGTCTTTCCCTTTCTAAAACACATCTTGAGTAAGGGACTAAACGACTGTATATCGGGTCTACAAAGTTGCGAACTTTCCATCTTTTTTAAAACATTTAACGCTTCTTGATCCATACCATGATGACAAAACATTGTAATCATCGAATTAAACGTAGACGTGTCCGGAACAATACCAGAACTCGGCATTTCAACCTCGAAAACATCAACCGCTTCTTGAACGCGTCCCGCTTTTGCTAGCGTATGAATCAACGCGTTGTAGAAAAGTGTATCGGGCTTGCATCCAAATAACTTCATTTTCTCGGGTATCTGTAACGCTTCATAATATTCCTCGTTTTTCTTCAAATAACACATGATGGTGGTGAACGTTACAACGTTAGGAGGACAGTTTTGCGCTTGCATTTCGTCGAGCAGTTCATATACTTTGTTGAAGTTGGAATTGCGACAATACGATTCGATGATGGTGGAATACGTTATAACCGACGGGTTATACCCGTACCCTTTCATTTCTTGGATAGTCCAATGTGCTTCATTGACCCGATTAACTTTACACCAACCGTGTACAAATATGTTAAACGTATAAGCGGAAGGCGCGATGCATGATTTTAATTCCAAGAAAATTTTACGCGCCTGCTCGACTTTACTTTCTTTGCAGAGCGTGTCGAGTAAAAGATTCATCGATTCGGTGTTCTTTTCCAATCCGAATTTATGCAAATCATCGAATATTATTACCGCATCTTCCCATTTTCCGGCCCCGCAAAGTCTTCTCATGACTTTTGCTATACTGCCGATTGTAACAAGATGACGTTGATTCATCTGCTCGAGTAGTGACATCATCTTTTCCATTTGTTTCGTTTTTCCTAATATGTCCAGCATTGTTTCGTACGAGTCTGATGACGGTGTGTATGTTTCGTGTGATTCCGCCCATTTAAACACGCCTAATGCAGACTTCCAATCATCTTTGAATCGATACAGTAACTGAGAAACAAGATTATGAGATATGGGTATCGTGTTACAAGCTTGATCTTGCACGAGAGAGTGTAAAACTTCATCATAGTTTCCTCCAGCCTTAACCTTTGAAACGACAATGTTGATGTTTTCAGATGAATCAGTACTGTACTTTTGGTGATCGGCAAGTGCATTGCTGGTGAAATTTAACGATTTCAAACGACGACGAGCAGACTTTTCAGAGGGATAAACCACATAAGATCCAAGAACATAGATTTTTTTCACTGTGATTCTTGGCATAGCAAAACACAAAGAAGGTCGGACAAGAAGATTAAGTATCAATCCTGCAATTCCCAACAAAAATTTTGTTATTTAGACAACTTAAAGTGAACATAATCCAAGTAAGCATTGGTAACATAGTTGTCAATAGCAAATAGTGGACCATAGCGATAGCAACGAAATAGCGCCCGCTATTTTATGTTTAGCGATAAAAGAGGTAGAAAAATAAAAACTATATTTAACACACCAATTATGTATAAAAGTGCTAAAAATATGCCATCACTAACCATCTAAATAAAAAAATCCACTATTTATAGCACCTATACGCTACGCTAGGGGTGTAAACAAGCCCAGAGGCTCGAGAGCTACTCGTGATCGGCTCGGTTAAAAGCTCGAACGAGCCGAGCCTTAAAGAGCTCGAGCCTGAAATAGAGCTCGTTTAGTTATTGAGCCCGAGCTTGAGCCTGATATACAAAGCTCGTTTAGGCCCGCGAGCCTAAACGAGTCCAAACAAAGTTTTAGTTTTTTATATATAATATAATACTGATGATAACATTGGCGAGCCGTGCTCGAGCTGAGCTTTGGCTCGTTTAAGCGATGTTGAAGCAAGCTCGAGCTCGAGCCCGAGCCGAGCTTTTAGCTCGTTTGAGGTTGTTCTCAAAATAGCTCGAGCCGAGCTCGAGCTTTGGGTTTTACTCACGAGCCGAGTTCGAAATCCAATAAGTAGGCTAGAACCGAGCCGAGCTCGAGCTTTGGGTTTTACTCACGAGCTGAGCTCGAGCTCCAATAAGTAGGCTCGAACCCAGCCGAGCTTGAGCTTCAAAAAAACATGACGAGCCGAGCTCGAGCCTAGTCGAGCTCGGGCTCGGCCCGGCTCGTTTACACCCCGGCTACTATAGCTTTTGGCGCCATCGACAACTATGATTAGTAATGAAGTTGACCTGCAAAATCATGTTGTTGGATTCATAGCAGTAGGATAATTCGATAAAACACATTTTTACGGGTAGAGAGTACTTAAATGAAATGGCTTTAAACAAAATAATGGATCAAACATAGGTTCTAGATTAAGTAAATAATCAGGAAGGCTACACCAATAAAAGTTTACACTAGAAACATTTCATCGAACACCTTATGTGCAATATGCATTCCAACATAAGTATATGCAAATTCACATGCTAAAAAACTATGTTAGTAACATGATTGATTAAATGAGCATAAATTAACCATTTTCGAGTAGTGAATGCACACGATTGGATCTTCTTACCCAGTTACCCGACAGATTCAACTCAGAAGATCGAATAAGACAAGTTCGGGTTTGTTGAATTTTGGTTTGGGTTTCATCGGCACGAGTACTTTGGGTTCGGGTTAACTCGAAATAGAATAAGACGGTTTCGGGTTTGTTGAATTTGGGTTTGGCTTCTAAGGTTGGGTATCGGGTAAAAGTGACAAGCCTATCAACATCCAGAGTATTTATTTATTTATTTTTTGACAAAAACTATTTACCAATTAATAAAACCTTAGAATCAAGTTCATATTTTTAATTAGGGATAATAGTAATGAAGTTTTAGAAGTGTTCCACTTATGTCACTGAAAAAATTTACTATTCCAATTAGATCATTCTATTTTATTTTGATGTTCTAATGCTAGATATTTTACCTGAATAGCAGGTCATAGTTCTACATGGCATTTATTTAACCTTTTTTTTATAAAAAAAACATGATGACATGGAATTAAAAAAAGAAATATAATAAATCAAAACAAAATCAAAACCCAAAAGGATCAAATATTACAAATCGTTGAAATTTTATCGTTAGTTGTTTATCTTCTTTTATAACTTTTTAGATATCTTGAAAAAAATCACATTTTTTAATTTTTTTCGCATTTTATTAACTTTTCCACAATTTTTTTAAACCTATTTCACATTTTTTCTAACCCATTTGGCATTTATGTGCCATGTCAACAAATTTTTTAAATAAAAAACCTAAATAAATGCCATGTAGGATGGATGACCTTCTATTTAGGTAAAATATCTAGGATTGAAACATCAAATGAAACTTGAATGACCTAATTGGAACAAAAAAAAATTATGAGTGACCTAATTAGAACACTGTTGAAACTTGGTTACTATTGTACAAAGTTAACCCTTTTAATTATTATCGGGAAATGAAACCCTCCCTTTATCAATGTCCTTTTTTTTTGCATAAACATGTCTATTTGGGTTTAAAAGAATTAAAAGTTCTTAAAGTACTAATACAACAAAACATCATACTGGTTATAAAGAGGTTTGCATACATATGAGTCAATGGTGAAACCATGTCAAGCTGCATCGGTCCAGCTTTATAGTTCTAGTCATTTAATTTCCCAAACCAACTATTAAATATAAAATACACATCACATCCAGTAAAAAATGGTTCACTCAGAATCCTTGAACTCTTGAAGGGAACAGGTGATAACGATATATATAAGAAGTTCGCTATATTTATTAAAAACAACGAACTTCGGAATATATTTGTTCAAAACAGCGAACTTCCGATATGTATTTGTTCAAAACAGCGAACTTCAGAATATATTTGTTCAAAACAGCGAACTTCAAATATATTTGTTCAAAACAGATAGAACAACGGAATTCAGGATGTTTGCAGAAAACCTGCAGCTTTTGCAGGCTTTTGCAGAATGTTGATAGAACCTGGTTGTTTCAAACAACAAATTACCTACAATCACTCATTCTTTTACAACCCACCTACTTGCACTCTTTCTCTATCTTGAACTCCCCTATTTATGCAAAAAAATATAGGGAAAATTACCAATCTAGCCGCTTGACCATGTGGTTTACAAGAATAGCCATTTGACCAGGCATAAAAATGCCCTTTCACGCTTCCCCAGCCAAGTGAACTCCCATTTTTATGCACCTTCAACCAGCCACTAACAAGCGGACACGTGTCTAGCCGAGCCGTTTCATGCCCATGCCGCTACACAAGCTAGCCGAGCCGTTTCAGACCCAAGCCGAGCCGCTTCGCCCTGGAACTAAGCCGCTTCGCCGAATCTCTGATTTTATGCCGCTTTGTGGTACTGCCAAGCCAAGCCGCTTCATGGCAAGCCGAGCCCGTTCGCCCCGATCCCGAGCCGCTACACCCTGGCACTGAGCCGCTTCACATGCTACTTACCCCCAAGCCGCTTCATGGCAAGCCGAGCCCGTTCGCCCCGATCCCGAGCCGCTACACCCTGGCACTAAGCCGCTTCACATGCTACTTACCCCCAAGCCGCTTCATGGCCTAGCCGAGCCCCTTCGCCCCGATCCCGTGCCGCTACACCCTGGAAGTAAGCCGTTTTAGCAGGCCACCTGCCCCCAAGCCGAAACCATTGTTTATGAATATTACCAGCAAGAACATCCAGACAATTTAACAGTTCAAGATTTGAACTTGGCATACGATTCAGCAACGAGCACACTTCAAATTGCATCCCCAAACACTCATCAACCTAACCAGATGTTGGAGCAAGGAAGACCGGAAGGCTATGAAACGGACCCGGGAGAGGAATACGTACAATGGTGGGGGGAGGAGGACACTCGATGCCCGACACCGGAGAGCCCACGTCGTACATGTTGGTACTCGCCAAGATCTGACGGTCGTGACAGTGATCGTTCGGTCTCGCCGCCCCCATTCTTCTTGGGTGATTGGCCTTAGGAATAATCTATTTTTATTTTCAGATTTTTAGTTTAATCGTACGTTTATATAAATGCTTGTCCGTTTGTTTGCTATTGTATATTAATAAATAAAGTCTTGTCTTATTTAGTGTATACTGCAATATACATAAAATATAAAATTTATCATATATTAACGGGAAAATTAAAATTTAATTTTACAAATTACGGCATCATTAAATGAAAGTGAGCTCCGGATTTTAAAGATAAGAAAAACGTCATGAAAGCCAATACATAACACGCCTGATAAGAAATTGACATAAATATATATATTTATCGCATGTTTTCCATCTCCTTGCCGATATAAACTCCAATAATGATACCTGCAAATTAAGAAAAAGATAAGTAATTTTGAGTTTGAGATTTTAAAGCTAAGAAAAACGTAATAATACCGAGAGGTAACCCACCCGATGAAAAAATTGGCATAAAAACGAGAGATTCTTAAAAAATACAACATTGAAAAAATTTGTCCCACCTATACTTCAAAAACCAATTTGGCTAGCTTGTGGGAAAGGGGGCGACGCGGCTCGGCTTCACCTTGAAAGGTCATGGCTTCTACTTGTAGAGGCTTGGCTAGCTTGTGGGGCAGGGGCGCGAAGCGGCTCGGCTAGGGTCTGAAGCGGCTCGGCTAGCTTGTGTAGAGGCATAAAGCCTGTTCAGCTAAGCGGGACACGTGTCCGCTTGTTAGTGGCTGGTTGAAGGTGCATAAAAATGGGAGTTCACTTGGCTGGGGAAGCGTGAAAGGGCATTTTTATGCCTGGTCAAATGGCTATTCTTGTAAACCACATGGTCAAGCGGCTAGATTGGTAATTTTCCCAAAAATATATTACAAAGGTGATTGCAAAGGTGTAGATGTAGGAACTAGGATTGCAAAGGTGTAACTGTAGGAACTAGGTTTACTTTTTATTAAAATATATTACAAAATATATAATAACGAGACTGTCGTTATTCGTAGGAAATATGACAGTACACTCCGGTTACAAAACTATACAAAAAATAAATAAAATACAAATACATTGTACCAATCTTGATTCAAGTCGACATATTTGGAAAACTTCAACCGCACCTTCTTGTACGAAACTCCGTTGCAAGACAAGCAAAAAGTCGTTGACGGTTTTGGTTAAGGATCGTGTTTGACATGGGGCCCTTAAAATAAATTTCGCGCCTCCTCTCAGACGGTCTGTTTCCAGGATACAACAACCGAAGCAGTAGTTGTAATGCCGGAGATGACACTCATGCCCGAGGTTACACCGGGTACTTTGGTGTTCTTCATTTTGTAGGAAAATATTGAGTTATGTAAAAAAGACAATTTAGAGAATACTCTTCTTTAAATTTCCATGGAACAAAAAGTTCTTTCATGTGTGTGTATTTCTCCATCTTTTTCAATGATATCTAGAATGAACTATCATCCTCTTCTTATACCCACACACATAAAGAAGCCATTAAACCCCAATTATTATTGTCATGAATTAGACAATTAATTAACTTCAAGTTTCGATATCTCATTCATCTTAGCTCCATTTTGTACATAGTTTGGTTCGTTATGAAGCTTTTACAACGTAGAACGCAAACCTATAAATAATAATTTATACAACACATATATAAATATTATTATTGATGTCCAAAATATTTAGTGAAAAACTCATTTTCACTAAAATTTCCAACAGTAGGTTCAAGAGATATTCGGGCTATTGGACCTGACCTGAACGATCAGACATTTCTGGTACTTATCGCCTTTTATTACAATATTTATTATTATTGCGTACTAACCCGCGAAGCCTAGCGCGTTGTAATTTACACTACACTAGATTGTGGGCTTGTAGAGACAACCCTAGCTGGGCCTGACCCACTGAGGTTAGGGTTGCCCATATCTCCTATATAAGGAGGTCTTCACCTCATTATTAGGGTAAGAGATATGGGGCAAACACATTTTTTGTAGCTGGAGAAAGGGTATTCTTCCCCTGCCGGTCGTCTCTACACCCTCATTTTTTTTCTCTCTTCTCCATTGCAGATCTAAGTTCAAGAGGAAGAACAAGATGTGATTCTCCATCCTCTCAGAGAAAGCGGTTTGAATCCCTCGTTAGGTGAACTAGTGTTTCTTCATTGGCGCCCACCAATCTAAACTCACAACAATCACATCTCTCGTTTTACTCCTAGAAATCTAAGATCTGTGTTCTTAAGGAATCCACACATGAGATTTGTTTCAATCTGAAACACCTACGTTTTTAATAAAACTCAGATCTGGGTTTTCTTTTAAGGACTATGTGGTTTTTTCCTTATTCACACCATCACATCTATGCTATCGATGCCTTGTTGGTGATTTTTAATACATTTTCTCTTCCACTAAAGCTTCCTGTGATTTATCAAGGGATATGAGATTATTTTTAGATCCAAAATATTTGTGCTGAACTGCTCATTATTGGGAGTTTTTTAATGTCAAATCAGACGTCAGTGACAAAAGCTAAAGATGTTGATTTACATCTCAAATTCCCTTTCGATAAACTATTGTCGTATATAATTTTTTATCATGACAATTCAACCTGCAGAAAAAGAAAAAAAAAGGAGAACTCACATTTCTGACTTTTTTGTCATTTAGCCTGAGAGGCAAATGAAGCACATGAAACCCATCACTCCTCACAATAAGTTTCAATTTTAACCTATAAACTTACAAAATTGTTGGGAGATTCTTTTTCAAAACGGGGAGTAAAATTAGTTAGCAGCTGGACATTAAAATCGGCGTCATGACATTCATCACGGAACTTTTCTGATCCTCCGCGCACCTCCGGCGAACACCGCCCTTTATGACATCATCATCTCACCAGACATACAACAGACTACACTTCTTCAACCTCTCCATAACAGGTATTCTCTTAGGCTCTAAAAATCGTTATTGTATATAAGTTAATTCTATCTATCTGTTTTTTTTTATGATTGTTAATGTAGTTTTGTTGTATGATTAGATATATTGTGTGAAACATCTTGACAGAGTCTCTATTTATTTAAGTTCAAAGTAACTTTTTAAAATGTTATTATTTGGCATAATTTTTAATTTGTCTGTTGCTTGCTTATGATGTAACTGTGTGCCAATTCAATTCAATATACTTTTCTTTATGTTTTTTTTATAGTTTTTGTAATTATAATTTACATTTTTATGATTTGTTGTTCTATGACTCTTTGGTGCAGTTTGTTTGAAGTTGAACTCAAGTTGCAATTCCAGAAATATAGATGCAATTTCCTCAAACCTAAGGGGCTATCCGGCTATTTTTATCAACAAATATCGTGGCAGAAATGATTGTATAGACGTTAGGGACCAACGCCGTAATTCTAGAAAGGTGGGGGTGTAGATAAAATTCCACCAAACCTGAGGGCTATTTTTCTCATTCAATAAGAATCTTTCCCAACAGAATTTCCCTCCAAATTTCACATTTCTCTCTCCATCTCCATATCAGTTGATCTTCATCTTCTCTTCTTCGTCATCGAAATCAATCGCTCAGGTCTAATTCTTTCAATTATTCTTTCAATTTGTGTAATATGCGAGTAAATTTATTGATAGATGTTGTAATTCCTCAATTACGCTTAATATGAGTTGCGCTAGTTGTGTAATCCGTTTGAGATTGATAGATGCGCTAGTTTTCTGTGTAATTTGATGTAAATTGATATATGCGTTAGTTTTCATGAGTTTTGTAATTTGATTGATAGATGTGTTACTTTCTGTTTTGAGATTAGTCTGTAATTCGTTTTCAAAACTGATAGATGCGTCAGTTTTCATGAGTTGCTTTGATATTGATAGATTTCTGTTTTGAGATTAGGCGTGTTTCTGTAAAATTCAAATTTATGTTGTTCACTTTCTGTTTGTTTTGAGATTATGTGCAATTTCGTTTTGAGATTGATTTGTGTAACTCTGTGCGTTAGTTTTCATGAGTTGCTTTGAGATTGATAGATGCGTTACTTTCTGTTTTGAGATTAGGCGTCTGCTCTTTAATTTTTGACAGATGCGTTACTTTCTGTTTTGAGTTCATGAGTTTTGTAAGTATAGATATATGTGGTACTATAGATGTAGATGCGTTAGTATGATAGTGTGTCCCTAGTATTGATAATGTATATACTTGTTAACATAATTCATAACACTATGCTTGTTTTTATTTGAAACTCAATTTGACCAACTTTTGCTTACAAAACAGAGTTAGGATAGTAAGTAATTGGTTTGTGTTCATGAAATAAACCGAAGTGATAATGCTGGCTTTGTTTTGTTGTCACTGTAATGAGTTTGTTTATGAGGATATATAAATCTATAAATCCTGTTTATTCTCTATTGCTTATTTTATGTTCCTTTTTGTGTGAAAATTATGGCAGACAAGGGAAAGAAGAAGATAACTATAAAGCCAATAATATTCAGAGACACTTTTCCTATTCCTGTTCCTGCTATCGGTCAACTCTCTCTTGACGAGACACGTCCTAGAACTGTAACTAACAGTTTAAAAGAAAAAGGCTACACGCTTGGTGGTGCATTAGGCAAGGTTTTTTTTGCTAAGGTGTATAAGTGTATAGAAGATGTGATAGGGCAAGCATTTGTTTGTAAGATAACGCTAACGCGAATGAATGATATCGAGATGGCGATCAGGGAGATGGATATTATGAAGGGGTTGCCGGCGCATCCCAACCTTGTGGCTTGGAAGGATGGATTTCGTGACGCACATGCCATTGTGATAGTCATGGAGTTATGTCAGGGTGGCACGATATGGTATCACATGAAAAACAAGGTTTCGTGCACCGAAGAATTTTATGCCCCCGAGTTTTGTGAGGTAAGAAAGAAGGTTCCGTTCACGGAACGAGAGGCGGCAACTGTGATGAGAGATATAATTGAAGCTATCAAGGTAGGTACACTTATTTAGTTAATGCAATTGCCTTTTTCTAATTCTAGTTTGAACAAGTAGTGATAGGTTTAAGCAGAAATGGTGAACAACCAAATATATATAACCGAGATGAAGTTATGTTCTGTGAGAGTTAAACATAAAATAGTCTTGGCAATCAATGAAAGACTTGTTTTTAATTGATTGATTAGGTATGTTACCAAAATGATGTCATGCACCTGGATGTGAAGCAAACTAGAAGGGTTTTTTCTTATTTCATGTCGAGGAGACAGACTTTAAATAGCAAACTAGATGCAACAGATCAACATAAAATAAGGAAATAACAACAGTAGTCTTATGACTTTATTCAAACTGGAATAGCTAAAAACTACTCGTTTTTTAAGCATTTTCATTAAACTGCATTACTATTACTACTTAATTTAAACCCCAATGTCAAGATGAATAGTTGCCAAAAGCAGTAAGCCTGCAAATGGCACACTACACTGTGTTTCTTATCAACCACTTTTTGATGCAATCTTCATGGTAGCTTTGTTTACATGCTACCATTGTTCCAATCATATCTTCCTCTTGATATTCTTCTAGACAAATTACACAAACCTCATCATCGTCATCATTTTTTTTCTCTTTCCCCGTCATCACTGCATTTTGTATAGCCTTTCGTAAGTCATTACGAATCTGTTCCCACGATAATACAAGCCTTGCTAACCTCATAGATGAATCATGATTACGTTGATCCTCAAAATAGTCCAACGCTTCTCCACTTTCACTTTCATAATACAAGAAACAGGTGCCGACTACGCTTCTCCATCATCATGAATATCATCTTCATTGTAATCACGAGCTGTTGATTCTTCTACCATATCTGTATTGGTAGAGATGTCGATTAATACATCGACGCAATCTCCATTTACATGGCACCTAGCTGTAGCTATCAGTTGGACTATATCTAAGTAGCACTGGAACGGGTACGGGGACGATACGGGAACGAGGAACGGCAAAACTCAAAATTCCAAGATACTGGTACGACAATAAAAAATATAAAAAAAATAATACATTAAACAAATTCCAAAAATACTACATTTTCCAAAGGTAATTAATTATCAATAATCAAATCATTTTCAAATTCCGGTTCATCTAGTGAGAGATCGGCAATCGATAGAGAATTAGAGATGATCAGACTTGAGAGTTTAGAGATTAGAGAAGCCGAATATGATAGGTCTATTTATTTAATGGCCGGTTGTGGAATTTGAAAGGGTAAAAACCGTAAAAATAAATGGAAACGGGCTGGAAACTTCTACCAGTTACGTCCCCGACATTGGAAACGTTTAGGAAACGTCCCCGACGAGTACCCATGGTGTTTCCGTCCCCGACAAGTACCCGAGACGGGTACGGCCACATAAATGGAGTCCCCGTGCTACATAGGACTATATTCACCGGAGGAGCACAATACAATCGTTATGAAAGAAACACATGCAGAATAGGAGACATCTAGAGGTCGATTATTAGGGTTTATACCTGGGGCGGTTTTTTAGTAGGGGTGAGCATTTTGAGCTAACTGACCCGACCCGATTGTTACCCGACCTGACCTGAGAACCGAACCAACTGAAATACAATACTCGATTTAATGCCCTATAGACATGGATCAGTTCCGGTTATATTGCTATCGGGTTTCTCGGTCCAACTATATATTACCCGACCCGACATATTAAGCATTTCCCCCCTTTTTGAAGCTGTTGTACACATGCAAAATCACAACCACAACATGAAGTTCCTGAACACACGTAAATCACAGCCTCAACATGAAGTTCTTGAACGATCATTAGCCCTATTTTTGTAAATTTGTTTCTTAAAACTAATCGAACTACTGGTAATGTTATAGTTGTTCATGAGTTTTTGTGACCCACTAAAAGTTGACCAAATTTAATACATTAGTTATTCTTTATCTAAGACCTGGTTATGTATGAAACAAATCGAATAAAATTCTAATTAGATAGAGAATAACCAATGTATTAAATTTACAATTATAGGAACCGAACAAATACCCGAATTGTTGGTGCATGCGTCTGTCGACTTCGTCTTGTATCGAGTCTTGTATATAGAATGATAGATCAGAGTGCGATGTACAAGAAAAGATGAGATTTTAGAGTGTTTAAGTGTTGAGTTCGCTTGAAGATGTTGAGTTCGCTTGAAAGAGTCTTGTGTTGTTTCAAGTGAAACCATCTTAAACCATTTCGCTTGAAATGCACTTCGACACTTTCAAGCGAAAACCCATTGCCTATATATACCTCCTCAAGCGAATTCATTTGTAAGAGTCTTGTTTCCGGTAGCAAAGCTCTGCCGAAGTGTTCTCAGACTTGTAATCGTTCTTAAATCAATATACGAACAGTTTAAAGAGTGAATCTTGCTGAATTGACCTTGATACTTGTGTTTCCGCCACTCGTATTAAGATAAACTTTTCTGATCGACTCGTTTGGGTCTGAAATCGATCCTACACGAATAACTATATTAGGGTTGGTTTCGGGTACTATACGATTCGGTTATCGAGTTTCAGTCAGGTCAGACCTAATTTTGCTCACCCCTATTTTTGAGTACATGCGGCTTAAAAAGATATAAAGTTATGTTGCTATTTTTCACTTTTGATTTTCTTTATTTTATAATAAGCTATTTTGATTATTTACTCATCATAAATCAATACAACAACAGTAACAATAACAAAGGCGGACCTACCAACAATGTTGGGTGGGCGGCCGCACCCCATGAAAAAAAAGTTTTTAGTTTTAATTTCTGTCGAAAATTCCAACCGCACCCCTTGAAAATTTTCAACCACCCCCTTAGAAAAAAAATATTATGAATTTATAAAAAATAAAAAATAAACACTGATTATTATGAATATATAAGTATATAACTAGGGCTGACAATAGGTAACCTGTAGGTAACCTGCTAAGACACGATAACAGAAAAGTACACCATGTGATTTTTTACGTTTTTAAAAATAATCAAAATTTGAAAGTTAGGATCCATTATTTCTCCTTCTAGGTGCATAAAATATACATCTGTCTTATAGATATTGGATATAAAGTAGTTAAACGAGTCGTATTCATGTTTAAAATTTTTGTTGTTCGCGTTATCAGATACATGTTAAACCTGCTAAGACACGATTTGCCAGCCCTATTAATATAACACAATTTATATAATTATTCTTTAACCACTTATTTACTTTACTTAACCCAATCTACAATCTAATTTTATTAACCCAACTACCCAAGCCCAAACACAAGCCCAAAGATTATGAACTAAATAAAATAACCCAAACCAACCTACCCATGACCCGTTCGAATTCCAAATCCCGCTCCAAAAAAGACGCTCAACGACTACAGTCTACAGCGACTCATGACCGGACGAGTTTTTTGGCCGGAAAATTCAAAATTCTGGAGGTTCTTAACATTATTACGCCAGAATTCCGACTTAGAATGGGTATCCTTTCTTTATTGATTGTTTTTTGTTGTTTTATGAGGTGATTAGGAGAAAAAATAAATGTATAAGGGTTTGATCTTTTTATGTTTTTTGATGTTTTTTTAGTTGTTCTAAACTTTTAGTTAATGATTTTGTTGTTTTATTTTAAGCTTTGTTTGTTTAAATGATTACTAATCAACATTTAAAACTAGGGATTAAATGTTCAAAAATTATGGACAATGGTATTGGTTGAATATAATTGTTTATTTTGTGTAAGTGTTATTTATAAACTTATGGAGCGATTTATATGTGATAAGAACCATGAGTATGGAAGTTATTACGCGATTTCACAAGAGGAAAAAGGGTTGATCATCTTTTTTTTCATCGAATTCTTCTAATTAAAGACCAAGCTATGTTTTAGATATGTTTTTTTTTGTTGTTTTATTTAATTATTATGAGATATAGAAGTAGGGATGGTTTGAACTTTGATGATTTTTTGTTGTTACTTTACTTACTTATGATGTGTTTACTTTTTTACTTCAAACTTTGTCTTTTAGTGTGATAGGAAGTTAGGGAATCAGGTTTGATTGTTTGAAAATTGAAATTGACCCAACCCGACCTGATCTGATTCGACCCGCTCTGAAACTTCGTTTGTTTATGTTTACTTGTTTTGCATGACCCGATCCGATCCAACACGCGATGAACCAATTTTTTTTATATAGCTAGGGGCCTAAAACCTGTAAAATTTTTTATCACCCCCACGAAAAAATTACTAGGTCCGCCACTGAACAATAACAATAACAATAATAATAAGAGTAAACTGCCATTTTGGTCCCTGTGGTTTGGCCAGTTTTGCCACTTTAGTCCAAATCTCAAACTTATTACATCCGCGTCCCTGTGGTTTGCATTTTGTTGCCATTTTAGTCCAAAATTCAAAAACCCAATTTTTTTTACTGTTACAACCTCCTATTTTGTCCTTTAGTACAGGGGCATTTTGGTCATTTTTTAAATTTCATTTGTTTTAGTTTTTTTTTAATATATATTGAGGATGATGATGTTGGGGATGATGATGATCATAATCAGTTCTCTCTCTCTCTCTCTATAGCCCCACAACCGCCACCTCCTCCTCCCTCTCTCTCTCTTCTCTATAGCACCACCACCACCGCCTCCCCCTTCCCACCACCACCACCACTGTGAACTCCACCACCGCCACCACTGAAACCCTAAAGCGCCACCACCGCTGTCACCATCAAAGCCGATACTGAAACCCTAAACCGCCAGAAGTTTAGCAGATCTGGAACCTTCTATGTTCGATCTACGATGGTGTAGCAAAAGTATTGTTGAAAACCAGGTAAATAATCTGCTTTTACGGTGTGGTCAGAGACGGTGGTGGTGGAGGGTTTACGGTGGTGGAGGGGAGACGGTGGTGGAGGGTGTACGGTGGTGGAGGGGAGACGGATGATGATCTGTGATTTTGTGATGGATGATGATCTGTGATTTTGTTAGTTTTAAGGGATCAAGATGATGTATGATGATATGTGATTTTGTTAATGTTTTAGGTGGTTGAGGATGATTTTGTAACAAACAGGATGATCAAAACTTGAACCCAGTCCTTTTATTCACCACGAGGCTGTGATGATTTCACCTAATCCGAGTCAAAATTGGGTCAACATTTGAGATTTTCCGCAGCTTGGCGTGGCAGAATCGGAGGAGGGCAAGTGCGCTTGCAACCTCTGTTTGCTGCCATGGCGGTTTTGATTTGTTGTTGGAGCCTCGTTTCTTTTTACAAATCGGTTTTTGATTTTCTTGAAGATGATGTTCTTCATTTTCTAGATTTTCTGGGTTTTGATGATGATGTTTGATGATGTTCTTGAAGATACAGATCTGAGCCTCGTTTCTTTTTACAAATCGGTTTTTGATTTTCTTGAAGATGATGTTCTTGATTTTCTGGATTTTGATGATGATGTTCTTGAAGATACAGATCTGAGCCTCGTTTCTTTTTACAAATCGGTTTTTGTTTTGATTTGTTGTTGTCTGTATTTTGATTTTTGTGATGGTTTCTGGTTTTGTTCTGGGTTCTTGATTTTCTTGAAGATGGTGTTCTTGATTTTCTGGGTTTTGATGATGAAGTTTGATGATGTTCTTGAAGATGATGTTATTAATTATTGAAATGTTATAATAAATTAACATGGACCAAAATGCCCCTGCACTAAAGGACAAAATGAGAGGTTGTAACAGTAAAAAAAATGGGGTTTTTGAATTTTGGACTAAAATGGCAACAAAATGCAAACCACAGGGACCCAGATGTAATAAGTTTGAGATTTGGACTAAAGTGGCAAAACTGGCCAAACCAGAGGGACCAAAATGGCAGTTTACTCAACTCTAATAATAATGAACTAAAAAAATGGACTCCTTTTGGAGATGGATTAAGTACAAGTTTAATGAATGTCTAATGAACTCGTTTAAGATGGCAGTTAAATTGTTCTTTGCGTGACTAAAAAGGTTGACATTGTACAGCAGTTGTTGCAAGATGTTATAAAACAAAATGTTACCTTCTAAGAATATGTTGATCACACATAATGAATTCAAAACCTGGTAAATCCATTACATGGGATTGAAGAGGAAATCCTCAAGAACAGTTAAAAATTAAATTTTGGTAATTATTAAACCAATGTTAAACCAATACAGTTCAACAGCCCCATTAACCAATACTCATTACGATTTGCGCATGAAAACATGAAAAATGACAAAAAGTTCAACAATTTTGCATGATCCAAACAAAACACAACAAAGATTAAGATTTATCCTCTGAATCACCATTCTAACCTGGAAACTAAGCCGGGTTAGGGTTTCCTCCTGGAGTGGGCTGCCCTGGATGCTCTAGGTGTTGCCCCGTGGGAACCCAATTATCTTAGAATATCTAGAGATGTTGCCGTTCCAAAAAAAAAAAAAAAACTAAGCCGTTTATGTATATATATTGCGTGTCTTATTTTGGACAACTTGTCTAAGGACCCAATGAGCCCAAACCGTTAGTAATGGTTTGGTTTTGGTTTTGGTTTATGGTAATCAGAAACCGTTACTAACGGTTTGGCTCATGGTTTGACATAAAAATCATCAAAACCGGACCGTGAACACCCCTAAGCTTACCTGACCCTAACCATCGAACCGGTTCCTCAGTCGTCAACCCATGATATTTAGGTAAACTTTGGATTACCTGTGACCTTACCTCAGATGTCCTACCTTGCTGCTGTGGAATTACAACTGCTGATGGGTTGTCAACTATGGCAGGCTTGAAGTGACTTTCCACCCTTCTGATTGGACCTCTATCGAATCTCTCCTAGGAATCCCCTCTGGATGTAACTATGTTCCTAGGGTTCGGTCTCAAGGTATGTTCATTGGTTGTTGCTGAAGGCCGGTATGGGTTGGTATGGTAGGATTGGAACCTCTGGAATAACTTGATATACCCTTGAGCAACCGAATATGTCTGATGTGGATTCTAACCCCTTACCAACTGTTGATTTCCCTTTACACGCAGCAGGGGTGTTTGGGATTCCATTTTACCACCTAATATTTTTTTGCAAACGAGGTTTTTTTAGAAAATGATGTTTGGGTAATGGTTTGAAAAGGAGTTTTTGTGCTTTGAAAAACTTGGGAATGGGTGGAATTTGGGTAGTGGTTTGACCTTGTTGTGGGTTAAAGGAGTCAATATTTGGGAATGGGTGGAATTTGGGTAGTGGTTTGACCCGTTAAAGGTTAAAGTTTAACCCAAATTGACCCGCTATGCAAAAATTTGACCCGTTTCCCTTTTTGGATTAAAAAAAAAGCTACTTGGCCTGGCCTGCGAAGGACAAACGACAACCCAAAATTGACTCGTTATGCAGAAATGCATTAGTTGTACTTATTAACCAATCGAATCATCCAAACCGAAGCAGGTCGGCTGGCTGACGTCAAATCCAAACAGTCCAGTTCGCGGTTCGGTTTGTCGGTTTAACGGTGCAGTCCGGTTTGGAACTTGGAACCAGCCATGTAAGCCGAACCGGCCGTTTAACTTGTCTTATTCATAATTGTTTTTTCTATTTTTAGAATATATAGCGGATCTAGCTTTGGTTGAGGGGTAACCCGCGCTACCCCTCAACTTTCTTGGAGAAATACATTTTTAGTGCAATTCTTCTTCTTCTTCTTCGTGTTATGTATCGGCTACCCCCGAACAAAATATTTTTAGCCTTCTCTACCCCTCAACTTTTCTTCTAGATCCACCACTTATAATCATATGAACCATCTATATCATTTTAATGATTTTAATACAAACTAATGTTTTGGAAAATGAAAACTGATTCAAACTGCCAAAACGTCACAACTGAACCGTTTAGCCAAACTAGTAAACTAGTAAAATCAGACGGTCTGGCTGACCCACCCAACTTGGCCAGTTTGGTTTGTCGTTCCCCAAAACTGTAGTTAGTGGTTCGGCCCAGAATTTTTGCCAAAACCGGTCGAAACAGACATTGAACTCCTAAAACAATAACAAAAATACAACATTACAGTAACACCATTACAGACTTACCATTATAGGGTCACTGGAAATGCATAAAATGTTCAATGATCAAGATGACTTCATCTGCTTCATATAACCTTCAATATGATCAGCAGCAACATAATTATACTTCTTCTTAAGTTCATCAACAAGCAAAGCACACGTATAATATCTCGGTGCAATATCTTTATCGATCATCTCCTTAAAGAATCCATACGCCCAGTCGCATTTATTAACACGACATAACCCGTGGATCAAAAGAGTGTATGTATCCAAATCAAAGCTAATATGATGCTTATTGACCATTTCATCCAACAGATTACCCAATAACACATCGGTTTTTCCCTTTCTAAAACACATCTTGAGTAAGGGAATAAATGACTGAATATCGGGTCTACAAAGTTGTGAACTTTCCATCCTTTTTAGAACATTTATCGCATCTTGATCCAAACCATGATGACAAAAACATTGCAATCATTGAATTAAATGTAGATGTGTCCGGAAAAATACCAGAACTCGCCATTTCAACCTCAAATACATTCACAGCTTCTTGAACATGGCCCGCTTTCGCTAATGTATGAATCAACGTGTTGTAGAAAAGTGTATCGGGCTTGCATCCAAATAACTTCATTTTCTCGGGTATCTGTAACGCTTCATAATATTCCTCGTTTTTCTTCAAATAATACATGATGGTGGTGAACGTTACAACGTTAGGAGGACAGTTTTGCGCTTGCATTTCATCGAGCAGTTCATATGCTTTGTTGAAGTTGGAATTGCGACAATATGATTCGATGATGGTGGAATATGATATAACTGACGGGTTATACCCGTACACTTTCATTTCTTGGATAGTCCAATGCGCTTCGTTGACCTGATTAACTTTACACCAACCGTGTACAAATATGTTAAACGTATAAGCGGAAGGCGCGATGCATGATTTTAATTCCAAGAAAATTTTGCGCGCCTGCTCGACTTTACTTTCTTTGCATAGCGTGTCGAGTAAAAGATTCATCGATTCGGTGTTCTTTTCCAATCCGAATTTACGCAACTCGTCAAATATTATTACCGCATCTTCCCATTTTCCGGCCCCGCAAAGTCTTCTCATGACTTTCGCTATACTGCCAATTGTAACGAGACGATGTTGATTCATTTGCTCGAGTAATGACATCATCGTTTCCATTTGTTTCATTTTTCCTAATATGTCGAGCATTGTTTCGTACGAGTCTGATGATGGTGTGTATGTTTTATGTGATTCCGCCCATTTGAATACGCCTAATGCAGATTTCCAATCGTCTTTAAATCTATGTAGTAACTGAGAAACGAGATTGTGAGATATGGGTATCGTGTTACAAGCTTGATCTTGTAATAGAGAGTGAAAAACTTCATCGTAGGTTCGTCCAGCTTTAACCTTTGAAACGATTAAGTTGATGTTTTCTGATGAATCGGTACTGTACTTTTCGTGATTGGCAAGTGCATTGCTGGTGAAATTGAACGCTTTTAAACGACGATAAGTAGACTTTGCAGAGGGATAAACTACATAAGATCTAAGAACAGAGATTTTTTTCATTGTGATTCTTAGCATAAAAAGATTGGTAAACTAGCAATCCTGCAATTCCCAAAAAAAAAAATAGTTATTTAAACAATTTAATATGAACATAATTCAAACAGGCATTAGGAATGAAGTTGATCTGCAAATCATACTGGTTAAACAATAATAAGAATTTTTACCGGTAGCGATAGCGATTATATGAAAAGGGAATGGCCTTAAACAATGAAAAGGATCATACATGTGTTCTAGATTAAGTACCTAATCACAGTGGCGAAGCTTGAAAATTTCCACCGGGGGAGAGGGGGGGGGGGGGGGGGGGGGGGGTCACCGGACCTAAAAGTATATACCTAAAATTTTATTTTCGTATAAAACGGGGGGGTCGAAAACGTATATACCTATAAAATTCTATACGAAACGTATATACATAACACTACTTTGCGAAAAGTTCGCTCCCCCCCCCCCCCCCCCCCCCCCCCCCCTCTTCCTTCAATGCTTCGCCCCTGCCTAATCAGGAAGACTACACAAATAACAGTTTACGCTAACAAACATTTCATCGAACACCTTATGTGCAATATACATGCAGACATAAAAAGATGGGTTGTTGTTGAGTTTTAACATAATTGGACTTTCATGTTTGTAATTCCATTGAAAAGGTGTTGGTCAAGAATGATAGATTAACTGAGAGCGTCTTCTTACCCGATAGATTCAGCTCGGAACATCGATTGCAAAGGTGTTGGTCAAGAATGATTGTGCTTTTGGACTTTGTAAGATGTACGATTATGTAGAGACAAGAAAATGTATTACACTCGGGGCGCTATCTTTCATAACAGCTACGTCCGGTTACTTGTATATACTACTTATATTCATATCATAATCTCAAAAAAAGATTACATCAAATCAACCAATTAAAACAAAACACTATCATACTTTTGTAAAAAAAAAAAAAAAAAGTAAAACGATAGAAAGACTATAATTTTAAACTGGGGGCAAAATTGTAATTTTTCAAGACAAATGAGCGTGTGTTAGGCAGTCGCCTAACACGAATAGAAATTACACAGAGTCAACCAATTAAAACAAACACTACCATAGTTTCGTCAAAAAAAAAAAAAAACGATGGTATGACTGTAATTTAAGGGGCAAAATCGTAATTTGATAGGGAAAAAAAATAAAATGATGGCAAAACTATAAATTTGAATTGAGGGTAAAATCGTAATTTCGCTGCTAGAGAAAAAAACAAAACCAAGGATAAAACTGTAAATTTAAAAGGGATAAAAACGTAATTTAGCTGGACCAATGAGGAAGTGCTAGGAAGTTGCCTAGCACTATTCCCTCATGTACTTTGTATATATATAAAATAAAATAAAATATGATAAAACTAGTTAAAGACTCAAAAGTGGTCACTTGGGCTATTGATAATTAGGTTTTGGGTTCGATTTTCACAAGAGGTTTTTTCTCAAATTCATTGAGTATCTAGTTATGTATAGACATTATAGCCTAGTAGTAGGATATGATCGGGTGGTTCCACATGTGATATGACGATACTCGAGTGATCCGTCAGTGATCCAAATTTATCATTAAAAAATAGTTTGTACTAAATGAGTAAATGTATTTGTGTTTTTAGTGAAATTTATATTAGAGTATTAAGAGAAAAAGTTAAATATAGTTGTGTATTTAGAGGTTTTTAAAAAAATTAATGAAAAAAAGTTATTTAAGAAAAATAAATTAAATAATTATTAAATAAAAATAAATGGGTTAAACATATATATTAATTATAACTCGGTTGTTCCTATCCGCGTGTTGCGGCGGGAAACCAACTTTTTTTGGAAAGCGAAAATAATCATAGTTAATTAAAAGTCTAGTTATTGATAACGATTTATGTTTCGGCTACAAATTTCCAGTACAATAACATAAATTAATATTATTTGAAATTTATATAAAGAGATTAAACATGTAAGAAAATCATGACGTCACAATGAAAATTCATTTTAATTTAAAGCGGTAGCTTTTTCAAAATTCGGGGGTTGTAGTGTAATGTGGTTTTAAAAGGGTAAAGTTAACTTTATTGAAGTTCATGGTAGATATGATAAATTCATTAAAAACTCAGGAGGTAAGAATGTAAATTGGTTTAAAAAACTAACAAAATTTGAAAGGGTCAAAGTGTAAGAATCAAAAACATTTGTGGTCAAAATCTAGAAAAAAGAAAGAATAAAAGTTTACAAATGCCACAAAAAATTTGAGTAAATCACATAAAAGCCATAAAAGGAAAAGTTAAATATATGAGTGTAAATGATATTATTATCGTTATCATTATCATTATCAATGAATATATTAAAGAACAAACTAAATGAAACGTAAGTTGCTTGTCTTTTTGTGGTTTTCATATAATTTTTTAAATGTGCTATATGATTTTTCCTCGGTAACTCGTGTTTGTTAGCTTTATCGTGGCGGTACCCTGACGAACCAAATCAATTCCTACGGGAAAAAAAATTCAAGCGATGTAAAGCATGTGTTGATATTCTTTTATTCATATCACAGTTTATATATTTATTATCTCTCTTTCTATTGTTATAACGAGTGTTGGTATCATAACAAAACGAATCGTTATCGATCAAATTCCCGTCAGTTGCAATAATTGTAAAATAGCATAAGCTCTTTCAAACAAAAAAATATAAGTTAAGTTGAAATATATGGTCCATGAATGCACTCACTAGTTGTAGTAAGTATTGTTTAATAGCTTGTTTAAATAATTAATGTGCAAGGTAAAACATATAAGAATTAGTACTAATACAGCAACCTGTGTGTCACACCCTGATATTTTCACGTATTACCGGTGGGCCTGGTGGGGAGTATCGTAACGTAGTTAATATCATCATAGTCAAACAACACAAATTATAAATGCACAGTGGAAACAAAAGGTATGAATCACATTACAAACCGAATAAATAGTAATATCAAAGTATTACAACGGACTGTAAAGGGTTCACAGGCGGATCAAAAGATAAATAAGATCATTGTTCAACAGACTTTAACATTTAGAGCTTGCAAGACTTGATTATTGATGCCTGGAGTAGCCAGCCTATTTCGTATAGTACCTGCATTTAGCCTTTTTGGAAAATACGTCAGTTTATACTGGTAAATACAATTAACTGACTCATTTGGAAAAGAGTTTAAGAAAATTAGTTTGAATGCACATGGCACAAAATATCTTTTATAACTTGGGATAATTATTTAAAAATAAACTTGTATACAGTTTTACATGTTTGTCGTCCATTTAGGACCCGGTTAGAAGAGCCGGTTTAATAAGATTAATAGACACACCACTTGGTATAATACCCACAAGAAGATTCCCTTCTTGTGGACTACCTTGTTACATACGCAGCTGTCAGGTGTATGCCTACACCCCGTGCTTAAGTCGTGGCCATTTCTAACGAATGAGCCGAGGATATCCAGGACACGGTCATTAACCCCCCAAAGGTATTGCATCAAACAAGACATAATAAAACGGGTTATGCATCTTTTTAATCAATATTTGATTGTACGACTTCATACCCGACCAAGCGGTATTATTATAATACCGTACCCCAAGCCCGTATAGGGAAAATAAGTTAAAGTATTTACCTGAGCAAGTATAAATCACAACCAGCAAGTGCACGTAGCTTTTACTGGGCTCCTAATCTGGAACGAAGGTTTTAATAACCTATTAGATTCCTAACGGGTCTTAATTAAGCCTAAACTTAGACCGGTTAGTTTTAAAGAAAGGTATACGGTTCAAAACGCAAGATTAAGCGAAGACCGGATTAGAATGTGATTTAGTCCCTACAAGTTTGAAGACTTGTATAATATGGGTAAACTAAACACATTCTGGATTTTGAGGTGAAAATGATAGGGTTTGACCCGTTTCGGTCAATTTATGCAAACTAGTTACATAAACCGAACCGAACGCGAATAACGCATAACGGGTAACCAAATGAGTCACGAACAGGTTTCCTAAGTTAATATGATTTAAATATGTTGTGATATCAGTAGGATATCTTCCATTATGCCCAAAACGAGTTTAATCTCAAATTAAGCCCCGTAGGGGTATTTTGGTCATTTTAAAGATTATAAAAGAGATTAAATGTAATTCAGAGGTTTAGGTCTGAATTAATCAGTAAAACTACTTAATTTAATAAGTTATATCAGTTGGAGATAAGTCTTATATGACAAGAATGGTTTTAACCCATACTACGCGTTTAAACGCATAAAAAGTCGTTTTAAGCGATTTTCGGGTTAGAATAGGAATCTGAATTTCCTGATCAGTTTATAAAGTTCAAAATACTTCATTTATCATATAAAATCCGTATCCAAAGATTTGGTATCAAATTGTTATGTAAAACTCATTTTATAAGCAAAAATGGTATAATCGGCAATAACCGAATCAAGGCAATAACCCTATATTATGATCAGTTTAAAAATAATTAAAAATCTTCAAAAATCCCAAAATATTATATTACATCAGTGGGTAAGAGGTTTGGTGTCAAAAATTGGGTTTAGATAGGATTTATGCTAATTACGCCGTTTAATTTATAAAAAAGCTTTCTAATTACGCTATTGAGCATAACTCCTAATCTAGACCTCAAACTGATGTGAAAATTTAGGGATATGTTTATAAATCAGTAACAGAGATTATTGTCCTCTCACATTTCCAAAAATCTCGTTTTATGGTCAAAAGGGCATTATGGTCAACATTAAGCAATTAACGGAAACATCGGACAATCAACGAGTCAAGTAGTATAATCACAGAGGGTTATACTATCATACAAGTTGGTCCTAATGAAGCTCTAAGGCATTTCTAAGTCATGCTAATATGGGTCAGAACTGAAAGTCAAAGCAATGGTCAATTTATGCGACTTTCGGTTCCGAACCGGTCCTAAACTGAAAATTGTCGGGTCGGACATGCTTAGACATGTTCTTGCACTGATTACCAAGTTATATGAGTGGTAAAACAGGTTACACATCTTCTATATTGCTAATTATGTGTTAATTCGAAAGTTATGTTTCTGTTGACTTTTTACAACTAACTTTGACCCGACAAATGACTTAGTTAGAGCGGGAATCAGAGGGTGCCCTTTTAAGGGTTTAATGCCCACATAATTACCAACTTATAACTACTTTTAGTTTGACTAATCACTCAACCATTAGTGATTAATCGTTAAGTCAAACCTTAATTACGACGGTTTGACTTTAAGCTAATTAACTAAGTAAAACACGATTAAGGAAGGTTAAGGAAGCTCACCAAGGTCTTATGCACGACTAATGATGCTTAGGGAATGCTCTTGTGCTCCAGAAATCTTCAGAAGTGAAGTTATGAAAGAATGATCAAACGTTGCAACAATGAGGGTCCTTATATAGTGATCTTGATTGATCAAGATGGTGCCAAACAAGTCTAGGCATGTTCCCTGATGTATACAAGTGTCCCTAGTGCCTAAAAACATGTTTGTGCAGCCCATGGTATTGAAAACAAGTGATATAAGTCGGTTAAACGGGCTGGACAGACACCTGTGGGTGTTTTCTGATGCTGGGGGGTTCAGGCGGCCCGCGTAAGATTCCCCTGATGTCTTACGCGGCCAGTGTGGGTGGTCAGGACAGGCCACACAAGTTTCAACAATTGCATTTTGGCCCCCGGTCCTTTTAAAAGTGGTTTTAACTTCTTGTTTTGCACTTTGAGCCCTCTATATTGATTCCTAAGGACTCCAAGACATAACCAATCTTTGTGAAGTCCTCGGTCATCTTTATGGTCACCCGAAAAGCCTTAAATATCAAAGTCGATGCTTTTAACCCCTCGCATACGAATGATAGCATAACTTCCTCATACAGAATCGAAACCTTGTGAAATTTTTACCACTTATTCTAGTGAGCATAATTAATCATTACAAAGCTTCGGGTTCGTTAAAAGGTCACTCAGAGGTATACTTTAAACATGTTGACACATTTAACCCTTGTAGTTTGTAATTCCTCACTTTCTTTCACAATTAGCTCCGTATGATCCATGATTCATTCGTTTAAGGGTATAAACATCATGTGGGGCTATTGAAAGATATATTTATCCCATGTTGACATTTTTAATCCTTTTATTCACGTATTTTCTTTGTTTGTCAATGTTAGTCCTTCTAAAGAAATCCTTTACACGTTTAAAGTTCATAACACGTGTCGTTATAATATTGGACATGAAATTTTGAGGTGTTACATCCTCACCCCCTTAAAAGAAATCTCGACCTTGAGATTTACTGAAATAAATGAGGGTGCTTTTCTTTCATTGTGGACTCTACCTCCCACGTGTACTTGGGACCTCTACGGGCATCCCATTTTACTTTTACGATTGGTACATGCTTCCTTCGAAGCTTCTTAACCCGTCGATCCTCGATCGACACAGTTTTTTCAACAAACTTCAAGCTCTCTTCTATGTGCACATCTGTATGTGGTATGACTAGTGATTCATCAGCTAGACACTTCTTCAGATTACAGATGTGGAATACATTGTGAATACTACTGAGCTCTTCAGGTAAGTTTAACTTATACGCAACTGATCCGACACATTCGATGATCTCGAATAGTCCTATGTATCTGGGGCTTAACTTGCCTTTCTTACCAAATCGCATTACCCCTTTCCAGGGTGATACTTTAAGTAGTACCCTGTCACCTACCTCGAACTTCAGAGGCTTACGCCTTAAATCTGCGTAGCTTTTCTGCCTATCCCTGGCAGCTTTGAGACGATTGCGTATTTGCACAATCTTATCTGTCATCTCCAGGACTATTTCAGGTCCTGTTAGTTGGACATCTCCAACTTCCGCCCAACATACGGGTGTTCTGCACTTTCTACCGTACAAGGCCTCGAAAGGCGCAGCCTTAATGCTTGTATGATAGCTATTTTTATAGGAGAACTTGATTAATGGCAGGTGGTTATCCCAACTACCACCTAAGTCAATCACACATGCACGAAGCATGTCTTCCAAAGTTTGGATTGTACGCTCACTCTGCCCGTCAGTCTGAGGATGGTAAGCCATACTAAAATTTAAGCGTATGCCAAAAGATTGTTGGAAACTTTTCCAAAAATGTGATGTGTATCTAGTATCTCTGTCAGAGATAATAGACACTGGTACGCCATGCAGAGATACAATCTTATCTACGTACAATTGGGCTAACATGTCGAAGCTATAGGTCTCCTTAATGGGTAGGAAATGTGCTGACTTAGTCAGTCTATCTACTATCACCCATATAGTATCATTTCCCTTCTTTGTCTTTGGTAACTTGGTGATGAAATCCAATGTCACCATCTCCCACTTCCAAGTGGGAAGTTCAGGCTGTTGTAGCAAACCTGACGGCTTTTGATGTTCAGCTTTAACTTGTGCGCTCGTCAAACATTTGGCCACATATGTGGCTACAGATTTCTTCAAACCTATCCACCAGTAATTTGCCTTCAAATCCTGGTACATCTTATCACAGCCAGGATGAACAGAGTATTTGGAGCTATGTGCTTCTTGTAGGATCACGTCCCGAAGTCCTCCATAGATAGGAACCCATACTCGTCCATTCAATCTTAAAATTCCATCTTTTCCATGTGATAACTGCTCAGCAGTTACTCCTAATTTTTCATTAGGATAGTTAGCTTCCAAAACTGCTTCCTTCTGAGCGACTAACAATCTTTCATTCAAGCTGTTCTTTAATTCAATGCTCTTGGCATTGATTCTGATGGGTTTAACCCTTTCCTTTTTACTCAAGGCATCAGCGACCACATTCGCCTTGCCTGGATGGTATCGGATTTCACAATCGTAGTCATTCAACGTCTCCATCCATCGGCGCTGCCTCATGTTCAAATCATTTTGGTTAAACAGGTGCTGGAGGCTCTTGTGATCAGAGTAGATCACACACATGATTCCATATAAATAATGCCTCCACAGTTTTAGTGCAAATACAACGGCACCCAACTCCAAGTCATGGGTGGTGTAGTTCTTCTCGTGCACCTTTAACTGTCGAGAAGCATAGGCAATAACCTTGCCTTTCTGCATAAGCACACACCCCATGCCAGTGTGCGATGCGTCGCAGTAAACCACGAATTCCTCGATACCTTCAGGCAATGTCAACACAGGAGCATTGCTCAACTTTTGTTTGATAATATCAAAGGATTCTTGCTGCTTAGGACCCCAATCGAACTTTACATTCTTGCGAGTCAATGAAGTTAGGGGTGCAGCAATTCTTGAAAAATTTTCTATAAAACGCCGATAGTATCCTGCCAGACCTAAAAAGCTGCGAATCTCTGTGGGCGTCTGCGGCTCTTGCCAATTCATGATGGCTTCAATCTTAGCAGGATCCACCTGGATACCACGCTCGCTTACCATATGTCCAAGAAATTGGACTTCATGAAGCCAAAATTCACACTTAGAGAATTTGGCGTAGAGCTTTTCTCGATGAAGCAGTTTCAGAATGCAATGGAGGTGCTTCTCATGGTCAGCTTGATTCTTCGAGTAAATAAGAATATCATCAATAAAGACGATGACAAATTTATCCATGTAGGGCTTGCAGACGCGGTTCATGAATACGGCTGGTGCATTAGTGAGTCCAAAAGACATCACTAAGAACTCGTAATGACCATAACGAGTCCTAAATGCAGTCTTGTGTACATCTTCATCCTTGACCTTCGGTTGATGATATCCTGACCTTAAGTCAATCTTGGAAAAGTAACTCGCTCCTTGAAGTTGATCGAACAAGTCGTCGATCCTGGGCAATGGATACCGATTCTTGATAGTAACTTTGTTAAGTTCTCGATAATCGATGCACAGGCGCATCGATCCATCCTTTTTCTTCACAAACAGGATTGGTGCTCCCCAAGGAGATGAGCTAGGTCTAATAAATCCTTTGCCTAACAAATCATCCAGTTGAGTTCTCAACTCTTTCATCTCCGTTGGTGCCAATCTGTAAGGCGCCCTTGCAACAGGTGCCGCTCCAGGAATAATGTCAATCCTGAACTCCACTTGCCTATCTGGGGGCAAACCAGGTAGTTCTTCAGGGAATACTTTTGGATATTCAGAGATAATAGGTATATCTTCGATCTTAGGCTTTGGTTCATCAACAGTTACTTACGCCATGTAGATAACACAACCCTTCTTCAAACACCTTGATGCCTTGAGCATGGACACTTGCTCAGGCATTCCGTACTTAGTATCTCCTTGAATTGTCAGAGGCTCGCCATGAGGAGTTCTGACAACTACTTGCTTCTTAACACAAACGATCTGGGCTTGGTTGCGAGACAACCAATCCATGCCTATTACTATATCGAAACCGGCTAATTTCAAGGGAAGTAAGGATAATGGAAAAGAATGGTTCCTAATGGATATGAAACATCCATCTAACACGGTTGAAGCAGATTTTATGGTTCCATCAGCTAACTCCACTTCGTATTTTATGCTTAGGGTTCTAACAGGTAGATTTAATAACTTACAAAATTTATTATCCACAAATGACTTATCTGCCCCTGAATCAAACAATACCCTCGCATAAACATCATTTATAAGAAAGGTACCTGTTATCACGTTATCATCCTGCACTGCCTCCTTAGCATCCATTCTGAAGACCCTAGCGTTGGTCTTTTTACCTTCTTCTAGTTTCTTGGCATATTTTGGGCAGTTCGACTTAATGTGCCCTTTCTCGTTGCAGTTGTAGCAAGTCGCATCCTTCAACTTTTTGCAATCCAAGGTCTTGTGTTCCTTGGACTTGCATATCCCACATGCAAAAGTCCTTGATTGTGTCTGCGAGTTCGATTCCAATCTACACTTTCCAAAGTGATGTTTCCGACAAACTTTGCATCTGGATTTCTCACCCGACTGTTGGTTACCTTTATTGAACCCTGAACTCTTCTTGTTCTCATGGTTCCCTTTGTGTTTCTTGTCTGAAAGATGTGAGTTATCATCCTCACGCTTCCTCTTTCCCTCATCTGAGTTCTTAAGAGATCTCTGCCTGACCGCGTCGAGGGTAAGGGATAATGACAAATCAGTTACAGACCTAAAGGTAGTAGGTCTTGATGCTTTCACGCTCGCCTTAATCTCTGGAGCCAAACCTCCTATGAAACGAGCTATATGCTTAGGTTCCGGTGTAACCAGGTGTGGAACCAACCTAGACATGGTATTGAAACTCGTGAGATAAGCCTGACAGTCCAGGTTCCTCATAACCAGTGTGAGGAAGTCAGTCTCAATCTTCTCGACCTCATGTTGAGGACAGAAAGTATCCTTGATTAACGTAACAAACTGACCCCATGTCATGTTATAAAGCGGGATCTTTCCAGTAGCTTGGATTAACGATCTCCACCATGCTAGAGCTTCTCCCTTAAACGACTGCGACACATACTTCACAATGTCTAGTTCGGCACAACCACTAATATCCACTACACTGTCCATCTCGTCGAGCCAGGTCATACAATCGACAGCTCCTTTTTCTCCCGTGAAGTCTCTCGGTTTGCAGGAGACAAAATACTTGTACGAACAGGTCTTGACCCGAGGCTCCTGGTTGAGCTCAACCTGTTTAGACGGGACACTTTTCTGATTTGAAGAGTGATGAGATTCACTCTTTCGAGCTGAATGAACTTTAGAGGGTGCCTTAGAGTGAGGTGCAGATAAGGTCTTGCTATGTGTACCATTTGTTTCATTGTCCCATCTATCCAAAGCTCGAGTAATGGCATTGTCTATCAATGCCTGCAGTTCTGCACCTGCTATGTTAATTCGGTTATTATCCTGATTCTCCCTTGGGTGACTGTTGATCTCATCCGAGTCAGCCATGTAGTTTGAACTGTTACATAAGATATTGACAATAATTTATTTGGGAGTTTAGTATGGAATTGTATTTTATGGCAATTCATTAACCATGGTAAGCATAGACCATATTTGGTTAATTCGTTAATCATATTTATCCAGGATTTTTATTATAACTAATCCTAATTATAAAACAATAACAGTATTATTAGTGGCACAAAAGGCCTAGTCACAAGGACATTTTAAGTCATAAGCCATGATTTCAGAGAATCAAGGCATTAAGGTTTGAATATAGTTCATTACCTTTCCTTGTCAGGGAGTTGTAGACTACTCCTGTCTTTTGTCTTATATGACAATGAGTATGGCCCGTAGGCACTACATTACCAATGGATGTTTAATATATGATCATCTTAATTGATGATTTAACCCATGATTTATAGATCATCAAGTTAGGTTATGAATCTTTTGAAGAATCCAATCATAAGAATGACGTGTGTGATTTTAATGAATCACGTCTGCCAGGAGTGTTAACATGTTTTCAGATGCTAACAGGGATTTGAATCTTTTTAAACAGGTCATACCATCTTGGCCAAGTCTTATAATGACATACAGGCTAGGTTATACCTTTAGGATTCTTATCTAATATTGAATAGGCAGATTATTTTTAAGAGGAATGGTTTTTGATTTATTTATTTCGTGTATAATATATTTATGCATATAATGACAAAAATGAAATTTTTAAATTTAACATTCCATTAAGCATTAAAATGAGTACATATTGCCCTAAACGAGACTTTTAACAGAAATAGCTTGTCCACGCAGGGGCTAAACTGATAAAACAAGTCCTCGCAGGGACTGATTTCTAAAATAGATGTCCACGCAGGGACTAAAGAAAGACAAGTCCACGCAGGGACTAAGGAAAACAAGTCCACGCAGGGACTAAGTACATAGATAAATGTCCACGCAAGGACTTGATTGAAATAAGGAAATACAACAATACATATAGGGATTTAGTGATCCCTCTTCTTCTTTCCCTTTAACAAGCTTGTTAGGCCATTGAAAAATCCCCGGTTGTTCCTACACTCTTCTTGAAATTCTTGTTCCACCCGACTTAGTCTTTGGAGGATTTCCTCCTGTTCCGGTGGGGAAAACCGTGGTGGCTGCGGCTGCTGCTGAATCGGAGGTCGAGCAGGTATTTGATACCTATGAGCTGGGTATCCCACTCCCCAGGGGGCTCCATATGGTCCTTCAGGATGAAGGGCGTTGTAGTTTGCTGCTACAAGGTATGGGTCGGCTTCAGCATAGTTGTAGTTAGTGTGAGCCGGCTGCTCAAATGGATTGTACGCCGTTGAACTGGCATATGTAGGAATCGGGTTACCAAAACCCAATGGTGGTGGCGCAATAGGTGCAGAATCTACCTCTGAAACTAGATTTGAAGGCCCACCCATTTGTGGGTCTTCATGCAGTGGCAGATAGTGACTGCCACTTGAGTGTTGGGGGGTGCTGAAGTGAAAACCCCCTTCTCGCACGGACATCCATGTGCCTGTTCTTTTACGCCTTGGTGGTTCTGGAGGTGCTTGATGAACTGGCGGCGGTGGTGGCGGTGGTGTGACTGCCACGAAACGCGAATCCTCGGAGGGATCCTGCTGTTGTTGCTGCTGTGGGTTATGAGAGGGAGTAAAATACCACTCATATTGGGCGAATCTCGCCTGGTAGCTGTCTGGACCACGGTATGGTGATCCATGGAAGGATGACCCATCAGAGATCTCGATGGGGTGGTTGGGGGTCCCGGTTGCAGGCTCGACGGGATCCGTGTCCTCATCCATGTCCATTGCATGGTCTCCTGAGAAATGGTCTTCAGGTCCTAGTGGGTTAAAACCCACTGGTTCTTCAATATAGTTTGCCGGGTTGAACCGGCCCTGGAAGACAGGAGTGGGGTCGCCAAAGGAATGGTGCGAAATGGATCCTTGCAGCGGCAAGAAGGAGTGGCGTGAGTCTTCGGGCTCGTTCTCTGATTGGGGCCCAAAGGAGTGACGATAAGGAGGCGTTGAGCTAAGCGAGACAGATCGTCTAGCGGGCTCCAAATAGGTCCTCTAGTTTCCTTGAGGATCGGTACTCATGGTAGCCGAAGGAGTTCGCTGGTGTGAAGGCCCGACTTCGTGATTGTTGGGGGCGTTGATTGGCCCCTTACCTCGTCCTCCTCTTTGGAACCTCGGTGGCATATTTCCTGCCAAAACAAAAGAAACAACAAGAAAAATAAAGGACAAAATAAAACAAATTAGGATTTGTCCTAAGTTCTTTGTCTAAACTCGGAAGTCGAGGAATGTGCAAACTGTGTCATTGAGATTAAACATAAAAAGGCTAGTGTTTAATTCACTCAATGTTGGCTCTGATACCAACCTGTCACACCCCGATTTTTCCACGTTTTACCGGTGGGCCCGATGGGGAGTATCGTGACGTAGTTGATATCATCATAGTCAAACAACACAAATTATAAATGCACAGCGGAAGCAAAAGGTATGAATCACATTACAAACCGAATAAATAGTAATATCAAAGTATTACAACGGACTCTAAAGGGTTCACAGGTGGATCAAAAGATAAATAAGATCATTGTTCAACAGACTTTAACATCTAGAGCTTGCAAGACTTGATTATCGATGCCTGGAGTAGCCAGCCTATTTCGTATAGTACCTGCACTTAGCCTTTTTGGAAAATACATCAGTTTACACTGGTAAATACAATTAATTGACTCATTTGGAAAAAAGTTTAAGAAAATTAGTTTGAATGCACAAGGCACAAAATATCTTTTATAACTTGGGATAATTATTTAAAAATAAACTTGTATACAGTTTTACATGTTTGTCGTCCATTTAGGACCCGGTTAGAAGAGCCGGTTTAATAAGATTAATAGACACACCACTTGGTATAATACCCACAAGAAGATTCCCTTCTTATGGACTACCTTGTTACATACGCAGCTGTCAGGTGTATGCCTACAACCCGTGCTTAAGTCGTGGCCATTTCTAACGAATGAGCCGAGGATATCCAGGACACGGTCATTAACCCCCCAAAGGTATTGCATCAAACAAGACATAATAAAACGGGTTATGCATCTTTTTAATCAATATTTGATTGTACGACTTCATACCCGACCAAGCGGTATTATTATAATACCGTACCCCAAGCCCGTATAGGGAAAATAAGTTAAAGTATTTACCTGAGCAAGTATAAATCACAACCAGCAAGTGCACGTAGCTTTTACGGGGCTCCTAATCTGGAACGAAGGTTTTAATTGTCACACCCCAACCGATGGCGGAATCATCGGGGCGCGGCACTAGGCGAATCAGATTGCTCAAGAGAATCCATAACAACTATATTGCGATAATATTTAATACATTCGTTATCCCGTACTAACAAATAATACAGTCACATAAGTCATCACAGATTTCTTGTCCTCTCGAACAATACAAATCCGACAACCTAGATTTTAGTTGGGTTTCTAGACTTCCTAGCTTGATTTGATATAGTCTGCGATCTAACCTGCAACATACGTTAAAATATTTGTCAATACAAAAGTATTGGCGAGTATACAGGTTTGATATGTATAGCGTAATAGATAAAAAGTGTAGCGAATTTCCATATGCAAGAACGTAACACACGACATATATACTCACAAAGCTGATACTACCAACTAAGTCCTCGATGCTCGAATATGCGATGGCAAACTAGACCCCGTCGGGCGCAATAGTACTATACTAGTCGTGGTGGGACGTCGCGAGTATAAGCCCTAGCACATATGCATCTAGTATCACATATATCTATGCATAACAGTTATTCGCAAGTGGTAATTCAATTGATTGAATAATTTGTTTGATAAGTTTGATTTGCTAGAAACGTATGTTACACCCAAAGTACGATTAAAAAGGGTTCAAGTATACTCACAGTGCGTAATCGGCAAGTAAACACAACTTGATTTGGATTGCGTCTGAGTTAGCCTGATCGATTGAGAGTGCGTTAAATGGTGATGGGTGAAACAGGTAACGAGTGGTCATTCGGTCGGATGGCAATCCGATCGGATGGTCACTTGTGGGGAGAGGACATTGGACAGTGGCTACCCGGTCGGATGGCAATCCGGCCGGATGGCCATTCGTTTGAAGCGATAAGGTTCAGTGGCTATCCGGTCGGATGGCCATTCGTTTGGATGATGCGTGCTTAGTGACTATCCGATCGGATGGAAATCCGGTCGGATGGTCATTCGTTTGAATGATGAGTTGGTCCGGTCGAATGGTGCTCATCCGTCCGGATGACATGTGATCCGTGCGGATGACATGTGATCCGTGCGGATGACATGTGATCCGTGCGGATGACACGTCTGTTTCGCATTCTGAACACTGTTTCTGAGTGTTTAACGGAAGGAATACGTGCGGAGTTGCCGGGGCAGTGTTTAACACTGTTTCTGAGTGTTTCTGACCCAAACGAGTCGTTCAGAAGAGTGCTCAGACAGAATCAGAGGCAGAATTCATTGATTCTGTCTTTGTTTAGCTTGATTTCACTATTAACTACTGATTGTATTGATCTGAAAGCAATTACAATTCAGTCTTCACACCGGCAGAGCTTCGGCATGGAATACGAGGACTTCTACACTGATTTCGCTCAAGTGACCTATATATAGGGTTGATGATTTCGCTTATATGTCATAGGACCATATGAGCGAAACCCCCATATGTCCATATAAGCGAAACCCCAAGGTCCAAATAAGCGAAATCCCTATCTAATTACATATATTCTCCAGTTTTCTCGTATAACGTGCCCTAATCTATACAATTCAATGTAAGACTCTATCCAAGACGAAGTCGACAGATGTAGTGCACCAACAAACTCCCCCTCAGATGTTGACGAGTCGTTCATCGAGTCTTTGAAAACTTCATGTCTTCACTTCTTCAGTCTTGATCAGTCTCTGGGCTTTTCTCTCTTCTATCTTCAATATCTAAGACTCGAACAAAGATGTAGTCGACAGACAACTGCACCAACAGACTCCCCCTTGAATGTTGACGGAATCTTCAGTGAGAGTCTTCAACATGACAATTTCTTCAATCTTGATCGGTCTTCTTCAGGAACCTTTCCTGGAATCATGTACCTGGATCTTTCTCTGGCTCTAACTCTCATCAGACTTCCCCTATCATCGAGCTGGGATCGCTGTCTGGAATTTGTTATCACCTTTGAAATTAAATCCTGGCTTTCTCAGTTTAAGCTCTTCTCAGGTTCTGATACATCTCCTGGCTTTTCGTAGCAACAGGATCAGAAACCTACACAACTCAAACACTCTATTACAACAGACCATGTTGTGATTCAACTTAATGAATCAACTAAACATTCGAGAATTTTCACATTTAAAACTTATCAAACTTTGAAACATTTCTAAATCTGATTCAACTTAATGAATCATCTAAACATTTCAAATTAATTAACCAAACCATCTGTTCATCATGTTTTAGCCGTTGAGATTTTGAATATCAGCTTTCCAACATCAGTTGTCAAAAATCTTTTTGGATTTTTTTAAAATATGAAACATAAATGCAATAACAGAAATTAAATGCAGAAATGAAATATGTACAAACATATTTTTGTGAGCTTGTGTAAGAGGATCATATCAGTTTATGTGACCAATCACTAGCACCGTTAAGCTTTAAACATTTTCAGTTCTAAACGATTCACATTGATTGACGATATTGTTGTCCACTTAAGCTCAATCTAAAAACTTTCGAAATGCTTACCGATACGTTAAGGTATATTAATTTGCAATAAATTCTTATGGACCCCACGATCTCAGCATATCCCCTCATCATGCAATACACTGACTCAAGTAATGCCTTTAAACTTTTATCAACTGTGATTTGTGCGAAAACAAAGCAGAATGTTTAAACATTAACAATCAGGTCGATACTTCCGTATACGCAGAGAAAGTCCAATGTTTAAACAAAATAAGAAAAATAAAACAAGTTGAAGTTGTTTAGGCTTTAACCACCAGGTCGATACTTCCGTATACGCAGAGGTGATCCAAAGCTTAAACGAAACACCAAAGAAAATAAAGCAGAACGTTTAGGCAATAACATCCAGGTCGATACTCACGTATACGCAGAGGATGTCCAATGCTTAAACAAAATAAAGAAATAAGACAAGTTTAAATCTTTGCAAAATGAAATGCACAATCACAGCGACTTTTTAGCAAAGTTGTGAAAGTTCACAAACTTAACCAGTTTTATGTCTTTCGACAATCAGCGATTACTAAGTAGGTACACAATCAAGAAGGACAAAACTAAGTACTATGTTTTCAATCATGTTTCCCACTAGAACTAGGCTTTTTCATTTAAGTTTGTATCATTATCGCAAATCTACTAGTCTAGCTGAGCCTATCGTCACATCTTTAGTGAGATCGCTTATCACATTTTATCTCTCCATTTCTTTAGCATGCTGTGACAGTCCAACTGATCTACTATCATTTCCTCTTGTTTCAACAAAACTCATTTTGAATTTTTCAATGTTTTTGACATTTTCAAATTTTCAATTTTTTTTAAAATTTTTACTCCCCCTAAAATCAAAATATGTCTCAATTTTGATTTTCTGGGAAAATTTGAAAACAAGCTGTACAAGAAATGTGACAACATGATGAGAATCACTTCAATTCTCCATTCACTTGGCATGAACAATCAGAACTCACCCTGACAACAAAACATTTTCCCATAGTGATTTCAAAACACTTAAGTTTGTTTTAATCAAAATGGTTTTTCCGGAAAATAAGTTTTGTGAGTCATATCTCAATCATGGGGATCTTTCATCACCTTGTTTTCTTTAACCACTTGTAAAAACTAACATTTTTAAGATCAATCCTCAAACATCACTTGTAGAAAATCAAGTACAACTTAATGTCCCTGATTTACCACTTGTAAGTCGAAATATCACAAACGTAAATTTCTCAAGAAAAATGCCGATTCATGTTCCACGCTTACCAACCTGGGAACTCCGGCAAGTCAGTTTTTTCATTTGAATAGATTCACCCAAGCCTGACGGTCCTTGGGTGATTTTGAATTCTTGTTCAACAATGGTGGAAAATTTGCATCATCCATTGTTAAACCAGAATTCTCAACTTTTATCTCAACACAAGGCTCTTCTGGTTTTACCATACCAGATTCATTGCCTGAAGGTGGCTTGTCTGACTTTGATGAATCAGATTCATCGCCGACAACTGGCTCCTTTGTTTCCGGAGAAACAAATTCATCACCAGGAACTTTCTTTTTCTTCTTTCTCTCTTTCGTCCTCAGATTTGTATCTGATGAATTCGTTTTGCTTGATTTGTCAATCTTTGGCGAGCAAAACGATTTATCAGAACTTTTATCTGTTTTACCAGTTGTATCCGAGGACAAAATCTTCTCCAGATACTCTCTCACCTTCTTCCTCTTTTTCCTCAGTGTGTCTTTCTGCCCCTGTGAAAGTTTTACTTTCGGTTCTTGAACTTTCTATTCTTGAACTTTACGTTCTTGAACTTTCTGTTCTTTGAGCTTGACAGAAACTGGTAACTTTGTCATTTCCTGAGATTTAGCCCTCGATCTTTCATTTGATCTCCTTAGGCAATCTCTGGCAATGTGACCTTTGATATGGCAGTTATAGCATCTCCTCGTCTCATAACTCCAACTCTGGCAGTTAATAGCAATGTGTCCTTGATAACCGCATCTGTAACACACTCTGTTATCGTACCAATCACCATTTTCAGTCCAAACATTTAGATCAAAGCACTGTTTGGCTTGGTGATAATCTTTCCCCCTTTTGTTTGCTAGATTTGGCCTTTGAGCTCTGTGGTCCGACCCGCACCACTCATTACCAACAATTTTTGAATTTTCATTTTTTACTTTTTGTAATTTTTGATTGCGATTGGATGATTGATCTGATGAACTTTTATTTTCTTTTTGAACATTTTTCAAAATTTTCTCTTTTTGTTTTTGTTCCACTTTCTTCTTCAAAGGTTTTTGCTTAGAGCATTCTCCCTTTTCAGTTGATTGTAGAACAGTTTCTTGAAACTTTTCTTTTAACTTCAAAAACAAATTCTTTTTCTTCATTTTTTCATTTTCATCATCAGATTTCTCATCGCAATCTTCAACTTTGACTTTGTCAAAGTTTGTGACATTGTCACTTATTGGAACAGAATTGATTGGTTTTGGACAGGGGATGTTCAAAAAATCTAATGAGGACACAAAACGTTTCAATTTCTTTTCAAGTTCATCAATCTTGTTTCTTGAATTCTCAGCTTCGTTTTCAAGCTGAGATATTTTTTCAAGGTGAGACTTGATTGATTTTTCATTCTCATTCTTTATGTTTTCAAGAACAGACTTTTCATTTTCCAAAACTCTTATCTGTTCTTGAAATTTTGTTTCATTTGCTTTCAAGTTCTTGTTCTCAAGCTTTATCCAGAAATCTTCATTTTCTGACGATTTCTTTTTGCTTTCATTCTTTTCTTCTAACTCTTTGATTTTCTTTCGAGCACATTCAATTTCTTTTTCAAGTCTAATAATTTTCTGAAGATGGGAATTTATCATTTTTTGCTTTTCGATGTTATTTTGACTAAAAACATTTCTCCCATCTTCAAGAATTTTTATTTGATTTTGAAATTCTTTTTCAGCCTTTGATTTCTCTATTTCAAAAACTTTCAGTTTATCTTCAAAATTTTTTGCATTTTCTTTCAACTTCTGGTTTTCCAATGTCAAACTGTTCAAGTTACTTAACAGTTTGTCATTTTCAGATTTCAGCTTTACACAATTTCCCTGCAAATCCAGAATCTGTTTATCATCAGCTTGCTTCTTATCATTCAGCCTTTTGACTTCCAAAGTCAAACTTTCCGCATCTTTCACGAGTTTGTCATTTTCCGTCTTAAAGCTGTCACATTTAAAACACACTGATGCAGAACTTGAAAGTTCATTCTTCACAGATTCTTCATTCTTTGGAGCTTGCTCTTTCTCTATCTTATATGTTCCTGCACCAAAGATTGTAACAAAATCAAGAGGATTTCCCTTATCATCAATATAACAACCCCTCTTCATATCAAATTTCAAATTTCTTTTTGCTGCCCAACAAACATTGATTCTATTGTTTATTTCATCTAGGGTAAATTACTTTTTGAGTCCCTGTGTTATATGTGTTTTAACTAGTTGAGTCCAAAAGCAAAAAGTTTAACGACCTGAGTCCCTATAAGCAATTTCTTTAACCATTTGAGTCCAAATTTCAACCTCAGTTAGATAATCTCAGTTAACTTTTTTTAAAATGACCAAAACACCCTTATAATTAAAAAAATAAAAAAATAAAGTCTCTCTCTCTCTTTTATATATCCCCAGATCCCCAAATATCAATCATTCAAATTCATCACAATCGACTCAAATTCATCTCAATTCATCTCAAAATCGTTCAACATCCACAGCCACAACCACGACTGAAGAACTTATCTCCACTGTCTTCCAACAACCAACCACCACCACAAACTCTCTCAGGTGATACCTGAAACCCCACCACCTCCGGCAAACCCCACCACCTCCGTCACCGCAAACCCACCCCAAACCCCACCACCTCCGCCACCGCAAACCCTCCCTTCATCTCCACAACCACCCCATCTCTGTCGCCGGAAAACCCCTCACTTCAATCTCAACCAAACCCACTAAAGAAGCGAGGGATTACCTGAAATGGGTCTCGATGTGGTGTAGAATCGGAGTTAGAAAGATGAAGATTCGAGAACTGAAGGTTGTCTCCCTCTCTATTCCTCGTGCGTCGATGCGAGCAAATCCATTGGGTTGGCTGACAAGAGATGAGTAACAGGTATCAAATATTTACCTGATTAGTCATTGAGGAAGAGGGATGCATCTGGTCGGAGATACACGGTTCCGGCGAGACGAATCCAAAGAGCACAGAACCAGGCCCAGGAAGAAGATTGAGTGTTTTCTAGGAGAGGAAGGTTTGAGATGTCGAAATCAGGGGTGAATATAAATAATTTCGAACCGACACAAAATATATGGCAACGATTGATGATCGATTTAAAAACATAATATCCGGTTTCTTGTTTTAATTGATTGGGTAAAAACGAGGTGTTTGGATGTGTGATTAAACAGATTATTGAGCTTTTGTGCTTTTGTGATTTGATTGTTAGGGACATGACGGTGGTGGCGGGTGTTTGGAGGTGGTGGTGGCGGTGGTGGGGATGGTGGTGGCAGTGGTGGGGATGGTGGCTGTGTGGGTGTTTAGAGAGAGAGAGAGAGAGAGAGAGAGAGAGAGAGAGAGAGAGAGAGAGAGAGAGAGAGAGAGAGGAGTGTGCAGGTGTGTATGTTTTATTATATATATCTAATTATTTTTATATATATTATATATTATATATTAAAAGTTTATGCATTAGACACTTGTTCCTTATACTCTTGTGCATATAAGAGTTGTACCTTGTGTGTAAATGACCAAATTACCCTCATAGTTAACAGACTTGAAGGATGGAGTTAGAAATTTGGACTCAAATGGTTAAAGAAAATGCTTATAGGGACTCAGGTCGTTAAACTTTTTGCTTTTGGACTCAACTAGTTAAAACCCATAAAACACAGGGACTCAAAAAGTAATTTACCCTTTCATTTATCACGTCTAAATTCAAATCATCTAAATTCATTTTTACTTTATCCATCAAATCTCTCTTCTTTTTATAAATTTCATAATTGTGATTTTTAAGTTCACTGATGAATTTAGTCAAAGATAATTCTGAAAAACTTGAATTTTCTCTCAGATTTTTCAAAAAATCACATTCAGCTGGTAATCCATTAGCAAACTTTGATACCATTTCAGCTTCTGATATTACTATTTGATTTTCTTTCAAATAGTCAATCAAACGATTAAAACGCTTCTCCAATTCATCCAATTTTTCATCTTTCTTACACAGAAAACATTCGAACCGGATACTCCAAACCTTTTTGGGCAAACCTTGATAATAACTACTGAAATATCCTCGATACCAATCATTTAATCTTTCAAGATCTTTGTTTTCTTTTTCATCAAAGACCATTGTCATCTTTTAAACCGTCCCGACAAATTTTCTCACAAAAAAACAACTATTTTCCCTTTGAGCGAAATTAGATGGTGACCACTTGAACGAAATCACAGGTATGGTTCACAAAAGCGAAATCAAAGATTCTTGGTGGCCTTATGAGCGAAATCTGCTGAACCTTATGAGCGAAACTTGATGAACTTTATAAGCGAAACCTGATGAACCTTATAAGCGAAATCAGGTTGTGACCTTATAAGTGAAATCAAATTGTAACAATGAGCGAAACCACAAGAGCGAAATCTCAAAAATGACACTATGAGCGAAATCCCACGAGCGAAACCCCTGATTTCGCTTATGCCGTATGAGCGAAATCCCTCAGGTTCCTTCGAGCGAAACCTATTCACGAGCCATTTTATGTCACTTTTAAGCTATTTTTAGGTCTGAAAATCTCAAGGGTTTGTCTATTTCCAATTGTCTACAATCTGAGAAATTTTGAGCGAATTTCGACCGGTAAAACTTGATCTGATGATAAAAGAAGGTGTAGAAATCAGAATTTTTGAGTGAAAACGAGCTAAACGGTAAGAACTCTTCCTCCTGAGCTCTGATACCACTTGTAGGATCGCGATCTGACCCGAACGAGTCGTTCAGAAGAGTGCTCAGACAGAATCAGAGGTGGAATTCATTGATTCTGTCTTTGTTTAGCTTGATTTCACTATTAACTACTGATTGTATTGATCTGAAAGCAATTACAATTCAGTCTTCACACCGGCAGAGCTTCGGCATGGAATACAAGGACTTCTACACTGATTTCGCTCAAGTGACCTATATATAGGGTTGATGATTTCGCTTATATGTCACAGGACCATATGAGCGAAACCCCCATATGTCCATATAAGCGAAACCCCAAGGTCCAAATAAGCGAAATCCCTATCTAATTACATATATTCTCCAGTTTTCTCGTATAACGTGCCCTAATCTATACAATTCAATGTAAGACTCGATCCAAGACGAAGTCGACAGATGTAGTGCACCAACACGTTCCATCAGATCTGGCCGTTCTTGACGGTTTCTCATGTTTAGCTCGAAATCGCACAGTGCCTTGGTTAAATACATAGATTTAGATGAGATTCGTTATCAAAACATGTGGAAATCACTCAGATCTGAGTTGTTTATGGTGGGATGAGGTCACAAATTGAAGTTCATATGAACTCTTGGTGACATCACCTTAAAACACCTCAATTCAGCAGATTCCACGGTTAGAAATTGAGTTTTAAAAGATAGAATGATGTAGAATGGAGTGTAGATCATAGAAGTACAAGTTTCTAGGTTGAAATCTTATCGGAATCGCGAGGAATCGAGAGAAAAAGGGTCCTGAAGCGTGCTTGGTCGAGTGGGAGCTGTCACATCACTGTTCAAGTGATGTGACATGGTATTCATAGGCAAAAGTGGAGCTGAAGTGGATTTTGGGTCGAATGGTCATTCGTGCGGATGGCCCATTCATGCGGATGGCCCATCCGTTCGGATAGCAATCCGTGCAGATGGCTCGTCCGTTTTCGCTCGTTTCGGTAGTTTTCGAAGTACGTGCTTTCCATATTTAATTTATATTATTATTATATACGTATATATATCACTGGGGGTCGTATTTACGTATCCAATATCTAAAGTTTCGATATAACAATCGGTTTTCGATTCGAGTATGCGATTATTAGCAACGTCTCACAGCCATCAAGGAGGGTAGCATAGGTCCTTTCTTGATGTCATCGTGAACGTTATTGTGAGTCGTGCCACAAAGACTGACGGGGTACCACTCACTCGTATTGTCATCATCGTCACGACGACATAGCACTCACCCGAGAGTCTTTGTTAGCGTTAATTATCTGCGTTTCGACACATCACGGCCACCGAGGAGGGTAGAATAGGTCCTCACTCAGTTTCATCATGAGTGTTAGTGTTGTGATGTGATATAGTATAGCGATATTGTGTTTCGAAAATATGCGATTATCCTTCGAATAGCGATGTATGCGATATAGTTACATTATGATCCGAATCTCTGGTGCTAGGCGTAACGAGTATAACGAGTAGTAACAATGCACAAAAGTGCGGGTTGTTACATTAATAACCTATTAGATTCCTAACGGGTCTTAATTAAGCCTAAACTTAGACCGGTTAGTTTTAAAGAAAGGTATACGGTTCAAAACGCAAGATTAAGCGAAGACCGGATTAGAATGTGATTTACTCCCGACAAGTTTGAAGACTTGTATAATATGGGTAAACTAAACACATTTTGGATTTTGAGGTGAAAATGATAGGGTTTGACCTGTTTCGGTCAATTTATGCAAACTAGTTACATAAACCGAACCGAACGCGAATAACGCATAACGGGTAACCAAATGAGTCACGAACAGGTTCCTAAGTTAATATGCTTTAAATATGTTGTGATATCAGTAGGATACCTTCCATTATGCCCAAAACGAGTTTAATATCAAATTAAGCCCCGTAGGGGTATTTTGGTCATTTTAAAGATTATAAAAGAGATTAAATGTAATTCAGAGGTTTAGGTCTGAAATAATTAGTAAAACTACTTAATTTAATAAGTTATATCAGTTGGAGATAAGTCTTATATGACAAGAATGGTTTTAACCCATACTACGCGTTTAAACGCATAAAAAGTCGTTTTAAGCGATTTCCGGGTTAGAATAGGAATCTGAATTTCCTGATCAGTTTATAAACTTCAAAATACTTCATTTATCATATAAAATCAGTAGCCAAATATTTGGTATCAAATTGTTATGTAAAACTCATTTTATAAGCAAAAAGGGTATAATCGGCAATAACCGAATCAAGCAATAACCCTATATTATGATCAGTTTAAAAATAATTAAAAATCTTCAAAAATCCCAAAATATTATATTACATCAGTGGGTAAGAGGTTTGGTGTCAAAAATTGGGTTTAGATAGGCTTTATGCTAATTACGCCGTTTAATTTATAAAAAGCTTTCTAATTACGCTATTGAGCATAACTCCTAATCTAGACCTCAAACTGATGTGAAATTTTAGGGATATGTTTATAAATCAGTAATAAAGATTATTGTCCTCTCACATTTCCAAAAATCTCATTTTATGGTCAAAAGGGCATTATGGTCAACATTAAGCAATTAACGGAAACATCGGACAATCAACGAGTCAAGTAGTATAATCGCAGAAGGTTATACTATCATACAAGCTGGTCCTAATGAAGCTCTAAGGTATTTCTAACTCATGCTAATATGGGTCAGAACTGAAAGTCAAAGCAATGGTCAATTTATGCGACTTTCGGTTCCGAACCGGTCCTAAACTGAAAATTGTCGGGTCGGACATGCTTAGACATGTTCTTGCACTGATTACCAAGTTATATGAGTGGTAAAACAGGTTAACCGTCTTCTATATTGCTAATTATGTGTTTATTCGAAAGTTATGTTTCTGTTGACTTTTTACAACTAACTTTGACCCGACAAATGACTTAGTTAGAGCGGGAATCAGAGGGTGCCCTTTTAAGGGTTTAATGCCCACATAATTACCAACTTATAACTACTTTTAGTTTGACTAATCACTGAACCATTAGTGATTAATCGTTAAGTCAAACCTTAATTACGATGGTTTGACTTTAAGCTAATTAACTAAGTAAAACACGATTAAGGAAGGTTAAGGAAGCTCACCAAGGTCCTATGCACCACTAATGATGCTTAGGGAATGCTCTTGTGCTCCAGAAATCTTCAGAAGTGAAGTTATGAAAGAATGATCAAACGTTGCAACAATGAGGGTCCTTATATATTGTGATCTTGATTGATCAAGATGGTGCCAAACAAGTCTAGGCATGTTCCCTGATGTATACAAGTGTCCCTAGTGCCTAAAAACATGTTTGTGCAGCCCATGGTATTGAAAACAAGTGATATAAGTCAGTTAAACGGGCTGGATAGACACCTGTGGGTGTTTTCTGATGCTGGGGGGTTCAGGCGGCCCGCGTAAGATTCCCCTGATGTCTTACGCGGCCAGTGTGGGTGGTCAGGACAGGCCACACAAGTTTCAACAATTGCATTTTGGCCCCCGGTCCTTTTAAAAGTGGTTTTAACTTCTTGTTTTGCACTTTGAGCCCTCTATATTGATTCCTAAGGACTCCAAGACATAACCAATCTTTGTGAAGTCCTCGGTCATCTTTATGGTCACCCGAAAAGCCTTAAATATCAAAGTCGATGCTTTTAACCCCTCGCATACGAATGATAGCATAACTTCCTCATACAGAATCGAAACCTTGTGAAATTTTTACCACTTATTCTAGTGAGCATAATTAATCATTACAAAGCTTCGGGTTCGTTAAAAGGTCACTCAGAGGTATACTTTAAACATGTTGACACATTTAACCCCTGTAGTTTGTAATTCCTCACTTTCTTTCACAATTAGCTCCGTATGATCCATGATTCATTCGTTTAAGGGTATAAACATCATGTGGAGCTATTGAAAGATATATTTATCCCATGTTGACATTTTTAATCCTTTTATTCACATATTTTCTTTGTTTGTCAACGTTAGTCCTTCTAAAGAAATCCTTTACACGTTTAAAGTTCATGACACGTGTCGTTATAATATTGGACATGAAATTTCGAGGTGTTACATCCTCACACCCTTAAAAGAAATCTCAACCTCGAGATTTACTGAAATAAATGAGGGTGCTTTTCTTTCATTGTGGACTCTACCTCCCACGTGTACTCGGGACCTCTACGGGCATCCCATTTTACTTTTACGATCGGTACATGCTTCCTTCGAAGCTTCTTAACCCGTCGATCCTCGATCGATACAGGTTTTTCAACAAACTTCAAGCTCTCTTCTATGTGCACATCTGTATGTGGTATGACTAGTGATTTATCAGCTAGACACTTCTTCAGATTGCAGATGTGGAATACATTGTGAATACTACTGAGCTCTTCAGGTAAGTTTAACTTATACGCAACTGATCCGACACATTCGATGATCTCGAATGGTCCTATGTATCTGGGGCTTAACTTTCCTTTCTTACCAAATCGCATTACCCCTTTCCAGGGTGATACTTTAAGTAGTACCCTGTCACCTACCTCGAACTTCAGAGGCTTACGCCTTAAATCTTCGTAGCTTTTCTCCCTATCCCTGGCAGCTTTGAGACTATCGCGTATTTGCACAATCTTATCTGTCGTCTCTAGGACTATTTCAGGTCCTGTCAGTTGGACATCTCCAACTTCCGCCCAACATACGGGTGTTCTGCACTTTCTACCGTACAAGGCCTCGAAAGGCGCAACCTTAATGCTTGTATGATAGCTATTGTTATAAGAGAACTAGATTAATGGCAGGTGGTTATCCCAACTACCACCTAAGTCAATCACACATGCACGAAGCATGTCTTCCAAAGTTTGGATTGTACGCTCACTCTGCCCGTCCGTCTGAGGATGGTAAGCCGTACTAAAATTTAAGCGCGTGCCCAAAGATTGTTGGAAACTTTTCCAAAAATGTGATGTGTATCTAGTATCTCTGTCAGAGATAATAGACACTGGTATGCCATGCAGAGATACAATCTTATCTACGTACAATTGGGCTAACATGTCGAAGCTATAGGTCTCCTTAATGGGTAGGAAATGTGCTGACTTAGTCAGTCTATCTACTATCACCCATATAGTATCATTTCCTTTCTTTGTATTTGGTAACTTGGTGATGAAATCCAATGTCACCATCTCCCACTTCCAAGTGGGAAGTTCAGGCTGTTGTAGCAAACCTGACGGCTTTTGATGTTCAGCTTTAACTTGTGCGCTCGTCAAACATTTGGTCACATATGTGGCTACAGATTTCTTCAAACCTATCCACCAGTAATTTGCCTTCAAATCCTGGTACATCTTATCACAGCCAGGATGAACAGAGTATTTAGAGCTATGTGCTTCTTGTAGGTTCACGTTCCGAAGTCCTCCATAGATAGGAACCCATACTCGTCCATTCAATCTTAAAATTCCATATTTTCCATGTGATAACTGCTCAGCAGTTACTCCTAATTTTTCATTAGGATAGTTAGCTTCCAAAACTGCTTCCTTCTGAGCGACTAACAATCTTTCATTCAAGCTGTTCTTTAATTCAATGCTCTTGGCATTGATTCTGATGGGTTTAAACCTTTCCTTTCTACTCAAGGGATCAGCGACCACATTCGCCTTGCCTCGATGGTATCGGATTTCACAATCGTAGTCATTCAACGTCTCCATCCATCGGTGGTGCCTCATGTTCAAATCATTTTGGTTAAACAGGTGCTGGAGGCTCTTGTGATCAGAGTAGATCACACACATGATTCCATACAAATAATGCCTCCACAGTTTTAGTGCAAATACAACGGCACCCAACTCCAAGTCATGGGTGGTGTAGTTCTTCTCGTGCACCTTTAACTGTCGAGAAGCATAGGCAATAACCTTGCCTTTCTGCATAAGCACACACCCCGTGCCAGTGTGCGATGCGTCGCAGTAAACCACGAATTCCTCGATACCTTCAGGCAATGTCAACACAGGAGCATTGCTCAACTTTTGTTTAAGAATATCAAAGGATTCTTGCTGCTTAGGACCCCAATCGAACTTTACATTCTTGCGAGTCAATGAAGTTAGGGGTGCAGCAATTCTTGAAAAATTTTCTATAAAACGCCGATAGTATCCTGCCAGACCTAAAAAGCTGCGAATCTCTGTGGGCATCTGCGGCTCTTGCCAATTCATGATGGCTTCAATCTTAGCGGGATCCACCTGGATACCACACTCGCTTACCATATGTCCAAGAAATTGGACTTCATGAAGCCAAAATTCACACTTAGAGAATTTGGCGTAGAGCTTTTATCGATGAAGCAGTTTCAGAATGCAACGGAGGTGCTTCTCGTGGTCAGCTTGATTCTTCGAGTAAATAAGAATATCATCGATGAAGATGATGACAAATTTATCCATGTAGGGCTTGCAGACGCGGTTCATGAGCTCCATGAATGCGGCTGGTGCATTAGTGAGTCCAAAAGGCATCACTAAGAACTCGTAATGACCATAACGAGTCCTAAATGCAGTCTTGTGTACATCTTCATCCTTGACCTTCAGTTGATGATATTCTGACCTTAAGTCGATCTTGGAAAAGTAACTCGCTCCTTGAAGTTGATCGAACAAGTCGTCGATCCTAGGCAATGGATACCGATTCTTGATAGTAACTTTGTTAAGTTCTCGATAATCGATGCACCGGCGCATCAATCAATCCTCTTTCTTCACAAACAGGATTGGTGCTCCCCAAGGAGATTAGCTAGGTCTAATAAATCCTTTGCCTAACAAATCATCCAGTTGAGTTCTCAACTCTTTCATCTCCGTTGGTGCCAATCTGTAAGGCGCCCTTGCAACAGGTGCCGCTCCAGGAATAATGTCAATCCTGAACTCCACTTGCCTATCTGGGGGTAAACCAGGTAGTTCTTCAGGGAATACTTCTGGATATTCAGAGATAATAGGTATGTCTTCGATCTTAGGCTTTGGTTCATCAACAGTTACTTGCGCCATGTAGATAACACAACCCTTCTTCAAACACCTTGATGCCTTGAGCATGGACACTTGCTCAGGCATTCCGTACTTAGTATCTCCTTGAATTGTCAGAGGCTCGCCATGAGGAGTTCTGACAACTACTTGCTTCTTAACACAAACGATCTGGGCTTGGTTGCGAGACAACCAAACCATGCCTATTACTATATCGAAACCGGCTAATTTCAAGGGGAGTAAGGATAATGGAAAAGAATGGTTCCTAATGGATATGAAACATCCATCTAACACGGTTGAAGCAGATTCTATGGTTCCATCAGCTAACTCCACTTCGTATTTTATGCTTAGGGTTCTAACAGGTAGATTTAATAACTTACAAAATTTATTATCCACAAATGACTTATCCGCCCCTGAATCAAACAATACCCTCGCATAAACATCATCTATAAGAAAGGTGCCTGTTATCACGTTATCATCCTGCACTGCCTCCTTAGCATCCATTCTGAAGACCCTAGCGTTGGTCTTTTTACCTTCTTCTGGTTTCTTGGCATATTTTGGGCAGTTCGACTTAATGTGCCCTTTCTCGTTGCAGTTGTAGCTAGTCGCATCCTTCAACTTTTTGTAATCCAAGGTCTTGTGTTCCTTGGACTTGCATATCCCACATGAAAAAGTCCTTGATTATGTCTGCGAGTTCGATTCCAATCTACACTTTCCAAAGTGATGTTTCCGACAAACTTTGCATCTGGATTTCTCACCCGACTGTTGGTTACCTTTATTGAACCCTGAACTCTTCTTGTTCTCATGGTTCCCTTTGTGTTTCTTGTCTGAACGACAGGAGTTATCATCCTCACGCTTCCTCTTTTCCTCATCTGAGTTCTTAAGAGATCTCTGCCTGACCGCGTCGAGGGTAAGGGATAATGACAAATCAGTTACAGACCTAAAGGTAGTAGGTCTTGATGCTTTCACGCTCGCCTTAATCTCTGGAGCCAAACCTCCTATGAAACGAGCTATATGCTTAGGTTCCAGTGTAACCAGGTATGGAACCAACCTAGACATGGTATTGAAACTCGTGAGATAAGCCTGACAGTCCAGGTTCCTCATAACCAGTGTGAGGAAGTCAGTCTCAATCTTCTCGACCTCATGTTGAGGACAGAAAGTATCCTTGATTAACGTAACAAACTGACCCCATGTCATGTTATAAAGCGGGATCTTTCCAGTAGCTTGGATTAACGATCTCCACCATGCTAGAGCTTCTCCCTTAAACGACTGCGACACATACTTCACAATGTCTTGCTCGGCACAACCACTAATATCCACTACAGTGTCCATCTCGTTGAGCCAGGTCATACAATCGACAACTCCTTTTTCTCCCGTGAAGTCTCTCGGCTTGCAGGAGACAAAATACTTGTACTAACAGGTCTTGACCCGAGGCTCCTGGTTGAGCTCAACCTGTTTAGACGGGACACTTTTCTGATTTGAAGAGTGATGAGATTCACTCTTTCGAGCTGAATGTACTTTAGAGGGTGCCTTAGAGTGTGGTGCAGATAAGGTCTTGCTATGTGTACCATTTGTTTCATTGTCCCATCTATCCAAAGCTCAAGTAATGGCATTGTCTATCAATGCCTGCAGTTCTGCACCTGCTATGTTAATTCGGTTATTATCCTGATTCTCCCTTGGGTGACTGTTGATCTTATCCGAGTCAGCCATGTAGTTTGAACTGTTACATAAGATATTGACAATAATTTATTTGGGAGTTTAGTATGGAATTGTCTTTTATGGCAATTCATTAACCATGGTAAGCATAGACCATATTTGGTTAATTCGTTAATCATATTTATCCAGGATTTTTATTATAACTTATCCTAATTATAAAACAATAACAGTATTATTAGTGGCACAAAAGGCCTAGTCACAAGGACATTTTAAGTCATAAGCCATGATTTCAGAGAATCAAGGCATTAAGGTTTGAATATAGTTCATTACCTTTCCTTGTCAGGGAGTTGTAGACTACTCCTGTCTTTGGTCTTATATGACAATGAGTATGGCCCGTAGGCACTATATTACCAATGGATGTTTAATATATGATCATCTTAATTGATGATTTAACCCATGATTTATAGATCATCAAGTTAGGTTATGAATCTTTTGAAGAATCCAATCATAAGAATGACGTGTGTGATTTTAATGAATCACGTCTGCCAGGAGTGTTAACATGTTTTCAGATGCTAACAGGGATTTGAATCTTTTTAAACAGGTCATACCATCTTGGCCAAGTCTTATAATGACATACAGGCTAGGTTATACCTTTAAGATTCTTATCTAATATTGAATAGGCAGATTATTTTTAAGAGGAATGGTTTTTTATTTATTTATTTCGTGTATAATATATTTATGCATATAATGACAAAAATGAAAATTTTAAATTTAACATTCCATTAAGCATTAAAATGAGTACATATTGCCCTAAACGGGACTTTTAACAGAAATAGCTTGCCCACGCAGGGGCTAAACTGATAAAACAAGTCCTCGCAGGGACTGATTTCTAAAATAGATGTCCACGCAGGGACTAAAGAAAGACAAGTCCACGCAGGGACTAAGGAAAACAAGTCCACGCAGGGACTAAGTACATAGATAAATGTCCACGCAAGGACTTGATTGAAATAAGGAAATACAACAATACATATAGGGATTTAGTGATCCCTCTTCTTCTTTCCCTTTAACAAGCTTGTTAGGCCATTGAGAAATCCCCGGTTGTTCCTACGCTCTTCTGGAAATTTATGTTCCACCCGACTTAGTCTTTGGAGGATTTCCTCCTGTTCCGGTGGGGAAAACCGTGGTGGCTGCGGCTGCTGCTGAATCGGAGGTCGAGCAGGTATTTGATACCCATGAGCTGGGTATCCCACTCCCCAGGGGGCTCCATATGGTCCTTCAGGATGAAGGGCGTTGTAGTTTGCTGCTACAAGGTATGGGTCGGCTTCAGCATAGTTGTAGTTAGTGTGAGCCGGCTGCTCAAATGGATTGTACGCCGTTGAACTGGCGTATGTAGGAATCGGGTTACCAAAACCCAATGGTGGCGGCGCAATAGGTGCAGAATCTACCTCTGAAACTGGATTTGAAGGCCCACCCATTTGTGGGTCTTCATGCAGTGGCAGATAGTGACTGCCACTTGAGTGTTGGGGGGTGCTGAAGTGAAAACCCCCTTCTCGTACGGACATCCGTGTGCCTGTTCTTTTACTCCTTGGTGGTTCTGGAGGTACTTGATGAACTGGCGGCGGTGGTGGCGGTGGTGTGACTGCCACGAAACGCGAATCCTCGGAGGGATCCTGCTGTTGTTGCTGCTGTGGGTTATGAGAGGGAGTAGGCAAATCTCGCCTGGTAGCTGTCTGGACCACGGTATGGTGATCCATGGAAGGACGACCCATCAGAGATCTCGATGGGGTGGTTGGGGGTCCCGGTTGCAGGCTCGACGGGATCCGTGTCCTCGTCCATGTCCATTGCATGGTCTCCCGAGAAATGGTCTTCAGGTCCTAGTGGGTTAAAACCCACTGGTTCTTCAATATAGTTTGCCGGGTTGAACCGGCCCTGGAAGACAGGAGTGGGGTCGCCAAAGGAATGGTGCGAAATGGATCGCTGCAGCGGCAAGAAGGAGTGGCGTGAGTCTTCGGGCTCGTTCTCTGATTGCGGCCCAAAGGAGTGACGATAAGGAGGCGTTGAGCTAAGTAAGATAGATCATCTAGCGGGCTCCAAATAGGTCCTCTAGTTTCCTTGAGGATCGGTACTCATGGTAGCCGAAGGAGTTCGCCGGTGTGAAGGCCCAACTTCGTGATCGTTGGGGGTGTTGATTGGCCCCTTACCCCATCCTCCTCTTTGGAACCTCGGTGGTATATTTCCTGTCAAAACAAAACAAACAACAAGAAAAATAAAGGACAAAATAAAACAAATTAGGATTTGTCCTAAGTTCTTTGTCTAAACTCGGAAGTCGAGGAATGTGCAAACTGTGTCATTAAGATTAAACACAAAAAGGCTAGTGTTTAATTCACTCAACGTTGGCTCTGATACCAACCTGTCACACCCCAATATTTCCACGTATTACCGGTGGGCCCGGTGGGGAGTATCGTGACGTAGTTGATATTATCGTAGTCAAACAACACAAATTATAAAGGCACAGCGGAAGCAAAAGGTACGAATCACATTACAAACCGAATAAATAGTAATATCAAAGTATTAAAACGGACTGTAAAGGGTTCATAGGAGGATCAAAAGATAAATATGATCATTTTTCAACAGACTTTAACATCTAGAGCTTGCAAGACTTGATTATTGATGCCTGGAGTAGCCAGCCTATTTCGTATAGTACCTGCACATAGCCTTTTTGGAAAATACGTCAGTTTACACTGGTAAATACAATTAACTGACTCATTTGGAAAAGTGTTTAAGAAAATTAGTTTGAATGCACATGGCACAAAATATCTTTTTATAACTTGGGATAATTATTTAAAAATAAACTTGTATACAGTTTTACATGTTTTTCGTCCATTTAGGACCTGGTTAGAAGAGCCTGTTTAATAAGATTAATAGACACACCACTTGGTATAATACCCACAAGAAGATTCCCTTCTTGTGGCCTACCTTGTTACATACGCAGCTGTCAGGTGTATGCCTACAACCCGTGCTTAAGTCGTGGCCATTTCTAACGAATGAGCCGAGGATATCCAGGACACGGTCATTAACCCCCCAAAGGTATTGCATCAAACAAGACATAATAAAACGGGTTCTGCATCTTTTTAATCAATATTTGATTGTACGACTTCATACCCGACCAAGCGGTATTATTATAATACCGTACCCCAAGCCCGTATAGGGAAAATAAGTTAAAGTATTTACCTGAGCAAGTATAAATCACAACCAGCAAGTGCACGTACCTTTTACTGGGCTCCTAATCTGGAACGAAGGTTTTAATAACCTATTAGATTCCTAACGGGTCTTAATTAAGCCTAAACTTAGACCGGTTAGTTTTAAAGAAAGGTATACGGTTCAAAACGCAAGATTAAGCGAATACCGGATTAGAATGTGATTTAGTCCCGACAAGTTTGAAGACTTGTATAACATGGGTAAACTAAACACATTCTGGATTTTGAGGTGAAAATGATAGGGTTTGACCCGTTTCGGTCAATTTATGCAAACTAGTTACATAAACCGAACCGAACGCGAATAACGCATAACGGGTAACCAAATGAGTCACGAACAGGTTCCTAAGTTAATATGCGTTAAATATGTTGTGATATCAGTAGGATACCTTCCATTATGCCCAAAACGAGTTTAATCTCAAATTAAGCCCCGTAGGGGTATTTTGGTCATTTTAAAGATTATAAAAGAGATTAAATGTAATTCAGAGGTTTAGGTCTGAAATAATCAGTAAAACTACTTAATTTAATAAGTTATATCAGTTGGAGATAAGTCTTATATCACAAGAATGGTTTTAACCCATACTACGCGTTTAAACGCATAAAAAGTCGTTTTAAGCGATTTCCAGGTTAGAATAGGAATCTGAATTTCCTGATCAGTTTATAAACTTCAAAATACTTCATTTATCATATAAAATCAGTAGCCAAAGATTTGGTATCAAATTGTTATGTAAAACTCATTTTATAAGCAAAAAGGGTATAATCGGCAATAACCGAATCAAGGCAATAACCCTATATTATGATCAGTTTAAAAATAATTAAAAATCTTCAAAAATCCCAAAATATTATATTACATCAGTGGGTAAGAGGTTTGGTGTCAAAAATTGGGTTTAGATAGACTTTATGCTAATTACGCCGTTTAATTTATAAAAAGCTTTCTAATTACGCTATTGACCATAACTCCTAATCTAGACCTCAAACTGATGTGAAATTTTAGGGATATGTTTATGAATCAGTAACAAAGATTATTGTCCTCTTACATTTCCAAAAATCTCGTTTTATGGTCAAAAGGGCATTATGGTCAACATTAAGCAATTAATGGAAACATCGGACAATCAACGAGTCAAGTAGTATAATCGCAGAGGGTTATACTATCATAGAAGCTGGTCCTAATGAAGCTCTAAGGCATTTCTAACTCATGCTAATATGGGTCAGAACTGAAAGTCAAAGCAATGGTCAATTTATGCGACTTTCGGTTCCGAACCGGTCCTAAACTGAAAATTGTCGGGTCGGACATGCTTAGACATGTTCTTGCACTGATTACCAAGTTATATGAGTGGAAAAACAGGTTGCACATCTTCTATATTGCTAATTATGTGTTAATTCGAAAGTTATGTTTCTGTTGACTTTTTACAACTAACTTTGACCCGGCAAATGACTTAGTTAGAGCGGGAATCAGAGGGTGCCCTTTTAAGGGTTTAATGCCCACATAATTACCAACTTATAACTACTTTTAGTTTGACTAATCACTCAACCATTAGTGATTAATCGTTAAGTTAAATCTTAATTACGACGGTTTGACTTTAAGCTAATTAACTAAGTAAAACACGATTAAGGAAGATTAAGGAAGCTCACCAAGGTCCTATGCACGACTAATGATGCTTAGGGAATGCTCTTATGCTCCAGAAATCTTCAGAAGTGAAGTTATGAAAGAATGATCAAAAGTTGCAACAATGAGGGTCCTTATATAGTGATCTTGATTGATCAAGATGGTGCCAAACAAGTCTAGGCATGTTCCCTGATGTATACAAGTGTCCCTAGTGCCTAAAAACATGTTTGTGCAGCCCATGGTATTGAAAACAAGTGATATAAGTCGGTTAAACGGGCTGGACAGACACATGTGGGTGTTTTCTGATGCTGGGGGGTTCAGGCGGCCCGCGTAAGATTCCCCTGATGTCTTACATGGCCAGTGTGGGTGGTCAGGACAGGCCACACAAGTTTCAACAATTGCATTTTGGCCCCCGGTCCTTTTAAAAGTGGTTTTAACTTCTTGTTTTGCACTTTGAGCCCTCTATATTGATTCCTAAGGACTCCAAGACATAACCAATCTTTGTGAAGTCCTCGGTCATCTTTATGGTCACTCGAAAAGCCTTAAATATCAATGTCGATGCTTTTAACCCCTCGTATACGAATGATAGCATAACTTCCTCATACAGAATCGAAACCTTGTGAAATTTTTACCACTTATTCTAGTGAGCATAATTAATCATTACAAAGCTTCGGGTTCGTTAAAAGGTCACTCAGATTGTGACACCTGTGTCCCTACGACCATCAAACAAATACCAAACCAATGAGATATTGTGTTTCATACTTGGGATCTGTAAAAATATGTGTATCTTTTGCACATATCAATTCTTGTTCGATTTCAAGCTTTAAATCGCTTTCTGGAGAGTTATACGCAAACTGGTGCGTAAACGTAATCAGTTTAACGCGAAAAATACTCCGGAACATCAACATATGCTTAAATTACCTTAAATAACCTTTACATAACTTAGAAATAAGTTTTGAAGGCTTTGGTATGGCAAAATCAAGTTTAATCGCTTATAGGGACTAAATTCGACAAACTGCGAAAGTATGCCGATTTGAACTGTAAAGAACATTCTGGAACTTGATCATAAGTTAAACATACCCTAAATAACCTTTACTTATCTTATAAATAGGCTTTGAGGGGTTCGGTATGCTAAAATAAACTTTATTGATCAATAGGGACTAAAAGCGTCAAAAAGTGCACAACTTTGCATTTTCACGCATATTTTACGTTCTGAATATATCCGGACATCCAAAAATTTATGTAAGCATTAAAATATTTTATTTTAGTTTTTTTCATGATAAAATTCCATTCGTCGCTTAATTTGGATCGTTTTTGCGTTCGTTACGACTTCCGTCGTAATTAAGCGAATAACGCAACCGTACGACCAAAAGAACCGACATCCGAGATGTTTTTGAGCATATTTTAAGTTCCCTATACTTTAACTTTATTTTAGAGCCTTGAAATGGGGTTAACGGGGCTTAAAAGTGCCAAAAACCAAGTTTTACAAGTGCAGGGACCATTTTTGAAATTTCTGGCAGATTCAATGAACCTAGTCCATTTTGAAGTTTTGATGGTTTTAACCCATGTTTTTGCAAAACCATGGGCTGGTATTCAATGAACATAGTCCATATTAGGGGCTCCCATGGTTTTAGAAAACCATGGGCACACATGTAAGGTCCAGATCAAAGCTCAGTTTTCGATGAACGATCTTAACGGTTCTTGAATTCCTATAAATACCCACCCTCACTTCCTCCCAAAGCACACTTGAATCTGATTTTGGCTCTCTAAGTTGAAGTTTATGCTTCATACCTGAGACTAAATCGGATCAAGAGCTTGCGGGGACCTTCTGTAAGTATTCTTTCGTTCTTTTCATTCGTTTTTGTCGTTAAAGTCAAACTGCGTTTGACTTTCTGCTTTAACCAGTTTATGGTCAACGCGAAGTTCGTTTGAACTTCATAACGTGAGCGTAATCACGATGGTTATAGTCCCTAGTGACTATACCTACTGATTACCACGTTATCTAGGCTCAGTGACGAGTCGTAGTTTCGGCCAAAATGCGTTTTCTCGCGTATTTTGTAACCAAACTACTCTAGGATATCAAAACCGATTGTTTTGATATCAAAACCTGTTTTCTAACTTAACTAAACATGTTCTAGCATGTTTAGCTCGTCATTTTTTTAGATTAGTGCTTGTGTGGAGCCGAAAGTCAAGCGGACTAAACACCCGCTTAGACTTTCGAACACGACCCGTTTGGTCGATCATTAGGATCCGACCAAACATGTTAAGTGACCATAGTAGCGTAGGGAATAACCTTCCAAGGTTATACCTTATGGTCACTTAGGTTTGATTAGTCGCATGATAGGTAGTTTATATGCCTTAGGTAAATTACCAAAATGCCATTTTTACGCCAAAATTCATTTTAAGCATATGTAACATAATTTATGATATCTAAACTGATTTGGCAACAATATTAGACATGTTAAGGCATATTTTACTTATCATAGGACTAGTTAGGTGTTCCGAATGCGTTTTACGCGAACGACGCGTTAACGTAGCATAAGCTACCTAAACGGGTCGCAATGAGTCGTAAGCACTTAGGATAAGTTTCATTTTAGTATGTGGGCTTTGTTAAACCATATTACATGAGTTCCCATACTCGTTTGGTTTACGAACCCTCATTCTATCCAATCCTCCGACTTAGGCCCGGTTTATTAACGTAGTTACCTATATTAGGTGCCGTTTGATTCAGTAATCTTCTAGCCTTGCTTGGTGGTTATCCTAGGACTTCTAGGCAATCTCAAGTGAGTACATAGACCCCTCTTTTACTGTTTTCAAACTGTTTTAGGGTGAAACACATGTGCCTACTTGTTACTTTCGTACTTTCCTGTTTTCACATCATATACTTACTATGTTCGTTAGTACTTTTATAGTACATGATTTACATTACATTGTTTCGCTATGTATGTTTACTTAGCATACTTAGTACATTGTTTTACTTTACATTTCTGCTATGTATGTTGACTGAGCATGCTAGCACATTGATTTACATTACATTTGTTGCAAATGCTCATCCCGCATATGAACACATTATATTACATTTTGAACCGTTTGTAACTATTTGACTATGCGAACCGTTGTAACTATTTGACTATGTGAACCGTTGTAACTATTTGACTATGTGAACCGTTGTAACCATTTGATTATATGAACCGTTTGTAACTATTGAACCGTGAGAACCGTAATTGACCATACATAAACATTTCTACAATTGTTAAACATTACATTTTGGTGGTTGTTTTGGGTAAGTGATTTAAGTAACGAGGCGACGTGTAATACGATAAAAACATGGTGGATACGCCGCTGGTACTTCCTATATATAAGTGCTTTTATGGTATTATATATCGTAACGTTATTTAAACCATTTCAGTTTAGACATATTACATATACAATACAATCTTCACATAAACATCGTTTTACAAATAACTTAACTTATACAAACTCATTTTACATGGTTATTCACTTAACCATACACTATTCTTTTATACATATATATCATTTGGTTTATTTATCACTTTTCAAATGACTTATGAAAGGAACCACTTAACAAGATTCATGGCTACTTTTATTAAACAGTTTCTTTAAACGCAAGTCATGAATCCTATTTTCACAAAACCTATGTATCTCACAGGCATTTTTATGTTGACGTACCTATTTTCACATTTTCAGGAGCTGTTGCATAGGATGATCGAGACACATTTAGGCGGACCTGTGCCTTAGTGACTTAAAACGAAGCAAGAACTAGTTAATTTATGTTATGTACTTTTTGTTTCTTGTTTAAGATAATGTAACTCTCGTGATTGTTAAATAAAACGTAACTTTAATTTCTATGGTTGTGAAACAATTAATTCTGTTACAACACTCCCCGACGTTTCTGCCACGTTTCGTTGTTTTACGTGGTCGGGGTGTGACACAGATGTATACTTTAAACATGTTGACACATTTAACCCATGTAGTTTGTAATTCCTCACTTTCTTTCACAATTAGCTCCGTATGATCCATGATTCATTCGTTTAAGGGTATAAACATCATGTGGGGCTATTGAAAGATATATTTATCCCATGTTGACATTTTTAATCCTTTTATTCACGTATTTTCTTTGTTTGTCAGCGTTATTCCTTCTAAAGAAATCCTTTACACGTTTGAAGTTCATGACACGTGTCGTTATAATATTGGACATGAAATTTCGAGGTGTTACACTATGTCTTTTGACAATGATGAGTTTGTTTTATTGTAGGTCCATACCTCACGTGGAACTTGACAAGATTGATAATCCAATCAAGATTGCGGATCCCTCTTGGTTAGATAAAACACAGAACACGAGTAGAACTTGCAAAAACACGAATCACTATAAACCGGTATTCTATTGATTATCCAACTTTATGTATACAATCAATTCAATATCATCACTCCTCTCTATCTCATCTCTCTCTAAAGCTCTACGATTTCTATCTCTCTCACTAAACTTTGGAATGGCTAACCTAACTCAACATGTAATATCAGTTTATACATCACACGACATGGGCTAAGCCTATCTCCAAGCCCAATTCATTTCTGAACTCACTAACCATATAAACACAATGTTGAGCCCGTTACAATATATCCAAAGACAATGTCTATTAAGTTGTTGTTACATAATATGCACTAATAGACTCCCCCTTGACAATAGCTTCGTAGGTTAACTTCAACTTCACATATCATGCAGTCTTTTGGTCTTTGGATAGCTTAAGCTACAAATAGTTGTTGACATCAACGTTTATATCACAACCTATGTCTTTTGACAATGATGAGTTTAATTATTTTAAAGAAAAAAATGGTGACCAAAATATAGCTTAAGAGGAAACCTCTTTAAAAAAAAGTGCAGAAGGCATGATCAATCTAACTTCAGCTAAAACTAAATGAGAGGGAATATATTTCAAATCTGAAACAGAATGAAAATTTATACATGATAATGCACATTAAAATTAAGTTGCTAATATTCAAGGGCAGTTCTTTTTTAACTCGCCAAACAAACAATTGTACTTCAGTGTGTCCTTGTTTTTTTTTCATTTGGTATACTTTGCTCAACATAAACTCTTAAGTCATGAGACTTGATTTGCTTTATAAGTGTCTTCTTATATTTGGTCTCCCCTGAGCAGCCACCAATGAGCACCCCAAATATTTGATGACGAATACTTGATCAGCAACCTATATTATGAAAGCGAAGTTAACTACTACCAAAAGAAAAGAATCTTCGTATTCATATCTCCCACCCTACATGTTTATACTATAAATTTGAGTACTTTTTGTAACAAAAAGTGTTTCACGCACACTAATTACCCATATTGACCTGTTCCCGTAAACCAATACCCCCCCCCCCCTCACACACACACACAAAAAAACTTTTATTTTTCATCTAGAAAACATTGTATTCCAACGCGCAACTATACATAGGTAATGGGAGGAGAACCTTGGTTTTGTTGTTGTGGTTAATGCTTGTTCTTCTCGTCCTACGGTTGAAGAGCCAACGGCTAGTTGCTTGCCTCTCCCTCTTCATCAGTCTTTCTGACTTTATTTTTTCAATCAAACAAAGCAATAGCAAGTGATTAATTAAAGACAAAATTGCACAAAACAACCTTTATGTTTCATCTAAACTGCACACCACACCTTTCGCTTTAAATCCGCCAAAACAACCTTTATGTTCATGTTTTGATACCGGGTTAACTACTCATACTAACTCTGATTGTTTTGTTGGTTAACACCCCTCACATGCAAAGCATATGAGGGTATTTTGGTCTTTTCAACCCTGTCTTTGTTATTAATAAATTAAACTATTGTGTCCTCACCCATTCACATCTTTAACTCAGCCGTTAAACCATAGTTGAGCTCTTAATATTTACTAACCACAGTTAAGATGCAAACCGGCTCTATAAGTTCGCCACTCCTCAAAAGAGGTTCCATGAACTACAACACACCTATGACAAGACACTTAATATATGGCCATCCTTCATGGTTATTTTTGATTGAGAAGTTTTGGCATGAAATCTTTGAGAGTAACTAGCTCAAGCCATGCAAAGCTGAAGAACAAACATCATCAAACAATAAATGATCAACACTAGAACACTAATTTGCTTGATAAATATACACATGTGTATGCAAAAGTGAAGTGTTAAATTTGTAAACAATATGTATTCCTTTTAATTGCAACTTGCACGTACCTGAATTCATGAACTTTTGCAGGCTGCAGGGCATGGAATGAATGTGCTAGACCTGCCAAATCCTGAAGAAGCTAAGAAAATTAGTAACATGAAACACAAAATAAGAATGATTTTATTATTTTAATAAAAAACAGATACTGATACATGATAATCTGCATCAATGATGACTGACTTCACTGTATTAAGTTAATTAAAAATGTTGTTGAATATTCAGAAATGCGACTTACGATTGAATGGTGATTTCTTTTCATTGGCAATTGGCATCCTTTGTAATGAATCCCCTGTAACATATCACACATATGAATTCGTCCACATGTTGATATATAACATATTACTAATGCATAAATACAATGAAATTCATGCCTAAGTGACAATCGCCTCAAATTCCCACTCCCGGAGAAAAGTGATAAATCAAAAGTAAGCAAATGCATGGAGCTCCAATGAAAAAGAAATAAATCAAAAGTCAAACTAATAAAAAAAAACAATACCAAGATAAAACAATTGCAAGAAGCTCCAATGAATGAATGAATTAGTAAAAAAGAATAAGAATTTACCATATCCAATGAAATGAATGATAAGTCAAAGCAAATGCATTCTTTTTTTCCGAGACCACCCATTCCAACGAAGGATTATTTTCTTGGCCAAATCTGGGTAAAGAAGATCCACGAACAATGATTGAGAACACAATAAAAAAAACATAAGAATCAAGTCACAAGCTACAATTGTCCTAACCCACGATATCTAGTCCCAAACTACGATAATCCAGTTCCTAACTAAAATATCATTCCTGTTATAATAATAAGTCCAACAATTATCCAAACCACGATAATTAAAACTTGTTGAACAATTTACTTAAATCTATTAGTTTATATTTCACTAAGGACACGGTGTAATTTACGTAATATTTTAAGGAAAATACACACAAAGAACACAAAAAATAATACAGATAAGAAAAATAAAACACAAACAAATAACAAATATTATGCTGTTAGAAAAAAACACATGTTTTATTTCAAATATTTATTACTATAATCCAAAAAAATAAATTGCAATACAAACATAAATAAATAAATAAATAAAAACTTAGGTACTAATTGTTAAACTCATTTGAATGAATACCAAAAGTTTAAGTTTTTACATAAATGCTTACCTTTTATTTTCCCACGAGTAAAATGCCAAAATCCTCCCTAAGATTTAGTCATATTTGTTTGTTTCATCTAAAAGGATTTGTGCATTTGGATTTTCAAGTTTACGTTTTATTACCATTTCCATCCAAATCACTAACTCAGTTATTTTTTCTGTTAAGGTGAAGGGCATTTTTGTCCTTTTGGTTGGAACAAACAAATATAACCAAACCTCAGGGACAATTTTGGTTTTTTACTCTTACATTTCTATTAATAGATTCCCAAAATATAGCTTAACTGTTATTATTTTTAATCACTTCTTCCACACACACGACACACACATATATATATGTTTCACAAAAGACATTTTCATAAAAAAGTTATTTTATTTATCAAAATACATTGAAATACCCATTAAAATTTCATACGACTCGACCCGAATCAAAACGGACTGAAAAATATTATTACATAGCGATCTACAAACGAGATATTCATGAACACATAAGATAGCATCAAGAACTAATGGTATATAGTTGTATTCGATAATTACCTATGTAAATAAACAACCATTATGCCTTTAATTATCGATTCACTTCAGAATTAAAAGATCACCTGAAAGGTTGAATCAAACAGAAACACACAAGAGAGGTAACAATAATGCTAAACGATCAAATCTAGAAACAATTTTTAAAATTATCAAACTTTTCGAGAGGTAATAAATAAAATAATGAACCTGCACCATATCGATCAAAAGATTTTTCAAAACAAATTAAGAAGCTATACCAAAATAGGTATCTACTTATATACCTTGTTTAGCAACGGAAAAGTTTTTCTATGTGCAAAGGTTGATAAAGCAAGTGTATGCACCACTCTATTCTTGCCCATAGTAGACGAAGAAGATGGATCAATCGATAAACCTTAAAAGGGAGAAAGGCCTCGAGTTTGTACTTATAATGGGCATGGTTGGTGGGTGAGGGAAGAAGGAGAGATGATACAGCTAGTGACGGGCTGTAGGATTGACAGGTTGTCTAAACCACATCCACGTGTTAGTTGTAACGTATACTGATAATGTGTATCATATTATTTAAATACCATTACAGTACTATACGCCTTTAAGATGGTTTTATCTGAAAGGTGTGAACACAAATATATGAGTTTGATAACAAATAAATTAGTGTATTTTAGATTTAAATGTCGATCTTATACCATTTGCTAAACAATCTCATTGTTTTCTATCTTTTTAACAGCTATATTTTTTAATAGTTATATTCTGCGCTAGGGGTGTGCAAAAAACTGAATTAACTGGCTCATAACAGAATTAACCGACAAAAGTGAACTAAAAAACCGAACTAAATCAAAAAGCGGTGGGTCAGTTAATTGTTTTTTTTTTTTGAAATCAAAAGTAGATGGTCGATTATGGTTACTGATTTTTTCATAATCACCATAACCGAGCCAACATGTAGTAAAAGCTTTGTTGGATTTTGAACTTTTCATCATTTTTCAATATTTGATGATTCTGGTTAAATGTTTGTTAGAATTTTTGGGTAGTATCATTTGTTTTGGTTGATTGTTGGCTTGAATTATGGTTTATATTGTAAGACCCTTAGTCCATTTTAATCAATTATCAAATATTTTGCTATTATATTAGTGTAATTAAAATTAAACATACACTTAAAATGCGAGTTTACTAAAACATTTTGCTAAATAAAACGTTACAACATTTTGTAATTTGAGTCGCCGTTTAAAACATGACGACGAAACTATTCGCGGAAGCATTGTTCTTTATGTGTTCGGTTCCTTGCTGAGCTTGATCGTCTTCCGGTAACTCGGTTAGCACCTACATTTCATAAAATATGAAATGAGTTAGTCACTTAGCGTTTATAACATGTCTAAACAAGTTCGCGAGTCAAAAACAAGCAACACACAAGTTTCAGCAACAAAATGCAGCAATATGACCCGTCGCGTGCCGCGACCCCAATGGCTTTTCTACATGTGTGCATATACATATGCTCATAAAAACATAAGTTAAATTAGTCATACGTGACTTAAAACGCGTTTAAACGAGTCCCCGAAACAAAACGGAACCAACAAACAATTTTCGCCAATCCTTGACCCCGTCGCGTCGCGCGAAGGCCCTTGGGCCATGTCGTCGCGTGGCGCGACGCCCTGAAATGGGCAGAAAGTTTGCAGCTATTGCTGCATATTCCCAGCATAACCCGATTTCACGGAAACGAGCATAACTCTCTCGTTTTTAATCCGTTTTACACGATTCTTTTTCCTACGTGATCGTAATTTAATTCTTCATCACATGGAGTTAAAATCCGACATCCGGATTAACATAATTTTAGACTTTTAAGCTTTCGGCATAAAATAAAATCACTAAATTTTTGACCCGTTCATGTATTTATTAAACAAACCAGTTTGTTTGACCCCTATTTCTCATGAACCTACTAAATTCATTATTGTCTAACAAATTAGGTTCCAATCACGGGTTTATATACCTTCTTAAACCCATTTTCGCTCATATGCTTATTTTGACCCGTTAAGGGTATTTAAGCATATTTTAAGCACGAATTGCTTTCATTCGTTTCTAGATTCATATTTCCACATTTCTTATCAAATGATCTTCCACCACAACTATATTTGTGGTGGATTTAATGTGGTGATCTATATAATCCGAGTCTTACTCCTCGGATTATTATTTTACTGCAAAGGCTCATATAGAGTCATTTGACCAAAGATTTACATCTTTAGCTTCTTATACTTATTCTAAGTATTCATTTTATCATAAAACTCGTTTCCAAACAACCCTTAAAGGTCGTTAGCTCAATTTAGCTTGCAATGGCGTTTGGTCCCTTTTAGCCTTTCATTTACTATGAAGTCTTTTGAAAGCATGTTTGACCCATAATCCTTCGTTCTAGTTATGATCTTGTTTGAAAAGTCATTGTGCTTTCCAAAACACGACGACCATCATTTAAAACATCCGGTTTACTCATTAAAGTAACCCATTGTCTATCTTAGACTTCGTTTAACACCCATTGAACCATACGTTCTAATTGAGTGTTTATTCTATTACACATACCTGGCTCGGATCAATATATTGACCCGTTTAATATCATGCTTTAATTTTCGCTAAGTCATGGCGATGCTAATATCCATTCGATATTTACTCCTGAAATCATATAACTCGACGGTAGTCATTAGTCGATATTGTCAAAAGGTGGTATCTTGACCTTCTGACCCGTTTGGTCTAGGTGACCGATTGTATTGGTGAGATGACATTTATTACCATCTCGTCTATATGACTCGCTCTGATTTACACCGTGCGGTCATTTTACTTATAATTCATTTCTTAACACTTTTGGCTTATTATGGCTTACATCATAAGTGTCTTTCAAAAACTAACGGTTACGGTCAACATATGACCAAAATTACCGTTTTACCCTTATCGTTTGTTTTGGTTTACCATATAAGGTATCCATCAAGAATTCTATATTTATTAGTTATTGCTTGACTAAGTAACCATATTAGTCCTTTTTAACCACTAAACATGGTTTTTTATCATCTTCGGTTATCTTGTTCCGTACGACTACACGTAGGAACATTATATCACGATTGTTAACTTATCTTATTCGTAGTTAATATGATGAGAGAATAATCTATAATTCAAGAGTAGTGTAAGATATACTTACCTTGCACCCGGATCATGCTTTTTCTTCATTCTTGATTCGTTTGACCCGTTTTCTTCCCAAGTTTTCACCTAGCTCGTCAAGCATCAAACTATCATCATAATTCACGAGATGGTTAGATTAGTCATAATCATTTACGACTATTCCATCCTACGGGTTTTATGTCGAATTTATCATTTAGTCATATCTTTGGTCATTTTGACTTTTTAAAAGTCAAAGTGCCTATTGACGAAAGTAGGTACACAATGTAATTCAACTACTCGTTTTATTACTTGGTCAATTACCCGGTAGCATCATTCTTAGGCTACCGTTTATCCGCTTTATTAACCAAGTTTTATAACCATAATCCATTGAATTAACACAACATTAATCTTTCTTAACACATGATGATATCAAACATCATTTTTAACATGAATTTATCATCATTTCCATCCTTTTTATACTAAACCCAATTCATGGTAATTATGATTGACGTACTCAAACACCTAATTTGTTCAAGTACCTTGTCTTTACTAACTAACATGATGATTCTAATCGCAAGTTTAACACTAACATCATCATATCATAAAAACCCATTTCAATCATGTATGAACAAATACCTAATCATGTAATTTGTTCAAGTACCTTATTTCTACTATCAACTATGATGATTTTAAACACAAACTTATCATCATCTTCACTACATAATCAATACCCACTTGTCTAAGTGTGGTAAATCCTCAAATTATTCAAATCATAGCAATTTTACTTCAAATTTATACTTAGGGTTTGTTCCTAAGCAAGCACACTTCATTAATTCGGCCATAGCCTCTACGATTCATGCATAGATCGCATCATGCAAAATTAATTAATTTTCACAACTTCATGAATGTTAGAAATACGACATACCTTACGATCCCCTTGACTTGGTGATCGTTTCTATGTATTCAATTCCGAATTTGGCCTTCGGTTGATCTTCCAATTTGAAGGTTTTGTTGAGTTTAGGGTTAGCTCCCATGGAGCTTGTCTCCTGGTCGTTCATACGCACACACATGTGTGTGCGTGTTTTTTTTTTGTTTTATTAATAAGCTTTTCCCAAATATCTAACTTGGTCCCTCATGTTTGGTTAATTATTAAGTAGGTTACAACCTACTTATCTTAAACCCATATTTCCTCTTATTAACAAGGTTAAACATTCCTAGTTAACTTAGTGGGTATGGGGAAGTTTATAACTAGGTTTATTTTAAGTCCCGTTAACTCGGGCCTTTTCATCCACTTTAATTTCCTCAAAAGGATTTGTTCACTTTTTATCTAATATTAGGTTTATTTATTTAAATCCTAATATTTACCGGGTAAATTTTACCGCTAACGGTACTTTACCCGTTTTTTTATTGTTAACGTGGTTTGATTGCCAAACCCATTTTCGGGGTGTTACATATATCATGTCATTTTGTTTGAATATCAATAACAATCGGTATTAATATTCTTGATTGTATGTATTTTTCATACTATGTAATACATTAAAACTTGGAATAATGGATTTTAATAATCCTAACTATTAGCCGTTGGCCGACAATGGTCCCAACTTAAAAAATAACCAGTGGTGCTCCCACCTTTTCATATATTGTAAACTAATGAACCTTTACTAAACCAAAGAGGATAAGGAGACAAAAAGAAATTAACGTTCTGATAGTAAAGGTCCATTAGGTTACAATATGTGAAAAGGTGGGACCATCACTGGTTATTTTTGAAGTCGGGACCGTTCTGATAGTTTTAATTATTAAAATCCATTATTCCTTAAAACTTTGTATGATTAGAACCTTCAAGAGGTTGCCGCAATGGTAAGCGTGTATATGCATGGTTATTGTTGTTTTCATACTCACCATAACCGAACCAATATGTAGTAAAAGCTTTGTCGGATTTTGAACTTTTCACCATTTTTCAATATTTGATGTTTTTGGTTAAATGTTTGTTAGAATTTTTTGGTAGTATCATATTGTTTTGGTTGATTGTTGGCTTGAATTTATGGTTTATATCATGTCATTTTGTTTGAATATTCAATAATAATCGGTATTAATATTCTTCATTATATTAATACTACGCAATACATTAAAACTTTGTATGATTAGAATCTTTAAGATGTTGCCGCAGTGGTAAGTGTGTATATGCATTTAACCTCCTTAATTTGTAATTAAAAGCGAAAGGCCAAAGCATCTATTGTAGCACCATGATATGCTTTAACATGTGTTGTAATGTAATTATAAACATAATTATAATAAGGGTTATTGGATTTTAATAATCTAAAGTTTCATCTGTTGGCCGATAATAATCTCAACTTTAAAAATTCTCTCCAACGATCCCAACTTACAAACTTTGACCCCGTTGATCATTTTATAACATATAAGAATTTGGTCTCCTCAATAGACTCAAGTGCACCTGTAGCCTCCTTAATTGAATTAAGTGCAACTACAATTTGAAAAGGATCGATGGGGCCAAATTCTTATAAGTTGGGATCGTTTGAAGAAATTTTTAGAGTTGTGATTATTGTCGGCCAACAGGTGAAACTTATGATTATTATTAGGGGTAACTTCGTAGAAATGTAACAAACTTTGACAAGTGTTCCAATTTAGTCATTGAAACTTTTTTTGTCTCTATAAAATAACTCAAGTTTCATTTGATGTTCTAATACTATGTAATTATCAGGTTACCAGGTTAGTAATGATGATGTGTCAGGTTTTATTATCTTTTTTAATTTTTATTATGATATGGAAAATAAAATTAATGACTTGGCTTTTTCTCTAAAAAAATTGAAAAATCATTTTTTATTCTAAAATTAATAAAACATATTTTGTTACGATATTGCTTTTTTTTGTTACCATAAAATTCATGTCGCCTAGGGTTTTGGGAGGATATTGCTTTTTTTAAGAATAGAAAAAAAAAAAAAACTTGTGTTAATTATGAATAAGAAAAGCAATATTCATGTCATACGTCTTGCAAAATATCCTGATCATCAAAGGTTATAATATGTTTTTATTTTATAATCCACCTAATATAAATAATATCCATATAAGCATTAAAAAGAATAAAAAATAAAAGAAAAACATGCTAACCTGATGACCTGGTAATTACATAGTATTGAAACACAAAATTAAAGTGACTTTAGAGAGACAAAAAAAGTTTGGATAACTTAACTGAGACAGTTAACAAACTTAATTACTTTTTAGTGGCATTTCCCTTATTAAAATCCAATAGCCAACTTTTATAATATAAGTGTGATAATGAAATTAAAAAAAAGTGACAATATATTGATTGTAATTTGATAAAACGCAAATATAATCTATATTCGAAAAATTGTATGTGCTTATGGCAATGTTTTTCTAATAAAATACGATATTTATAATGAGTTTGCTACATGTAGTTAGCGTGTTTTAATATTCGTCTTAAATATTTATAATGAGCTTGGAATTTTCGTCAAATTGTAATATTCGTCTTAAATATGTAGCATACATTTAAATATGAGTAAACTGCAATTTTACCCCCTGAGGTTAGGGGTCATTGGCATGTCTAACCCCCCAAGGAAATAATTGCAATTTTACCACCCACTGTTTGCTGTTATGTCGCAACCTTACCCCCGGCGTCAAAGTCAATGACAGATCTGTTAACTCTAAGTTGAAATGACTATATTACCCTTTCATTTTACCCCCCCCAACATTCCTGTTAAGTCGCACAATTACCCCCCACTGGTAAATTACTAATTTGTCATTTGTTATTACCCCCTGTACTTTGTGTTAAGACACAACATTACCCCCTGCAACTTCCAAAACCTTCCCGCCAAAATCAAAAACCTGTTCTATGATTCTATAATAAAAAATCTGAACCTGTTCTATGATCTGAAACCTAATTCTGATTTTTGAACACGTAATCTGATTTTGATCATATAAACACCTAATTCTGAATCAATTCACTGTGATTTTGTTTTATTTCTTAAATCATCTAACCTAATTAAGATTTCTGAATCATGTCTACCCCCCCCCCCCCCAAGATTTTTGATTATAGAATCAAAATCAGATTACCTGTTCAAAAATCTGAAACCTGTTCAAAAATCTGAAACCTAGCAAGCATACCTGTTCAAAAATCAAGCATACCTGCTGCAATGTGTTCTATACTAAAAAAATAAAGCATACCTGCTGCACTAACAATTTCATTCAATGTATCTGATCATGTATCAAACCACTGCTGCTCTGACCATGTATCAAACCACTTCTGCACTAACATATCAAACCACTGCTGCACTAACAATGTGTTCTAGAATCTGATTAATCACACTCACATTCAGACATTGTAACACATTCAGACAATGTGTTCTAGAATCTGTTATGACTATTAAGCACACTAGAATCTGTTATCACATTCACTGATTAAGCACACTCCCTGCTGCACATTTTGAGTTGAAAGACTTTAAACAGGTTGTTGATCAAATGGAGAAAATGTATATCCTAATCAAACATCAAAGTTTCACAACTGCACATTTTGATCATGTAAGATCATGTAACTGTCATAACTAGGCACATTTTGATCCTAACCTGTATGATCAACTTATCAAAACATCAAACATCACAACTGCACATGTAACTGTCATCAACTATGATCATGTAACTGCACATGTAACTCTCATCAACTATGATCATGTAACTGTCATAACTAGACACATTTTGATCCTAACCTATATCAAGAACACCAATATACCATCATGAGAGTATAAAAAAGGCTTATCAATAACACATTACCTGTAAACATTGGTCATAACTAGGCACATTATATTAAATCAAAAGATCCTAATATATATACAACTAGGTTATAACCCCGTGTATTACACGGGTCGAATAAATGAATTTTATATACTAAATAATAAAACAATATATCTTTAAAAACCTCTTTTATTGCACGGGTTGAATAAATATAATATTATATATTAAATAATAAAAAAATATATCTATAAGAACTATATTGTACGGGTTGAATAAATATAAAATTATATATCAAATAAAAAAGTTATATCTTTAAAACCGCTTATTTTACACGAGTTGAATAAATGTAATATTGTTTACCAGATAATAAAATAATACATCTTTAAGAAAACTCATTTATTACATGGGTTGAATAAATCTATATATATTAATAAATGAGATGATTTGGGCCATTTGTTTTTGAATGATGGAGCCATTTTGCTTATGTGGCATTCATTGGTTTAGTCGAGGTTGATTTTGGGAGGGAATTCATGATATTGGCATCCATTGGTTTATTGGAGAATTGAACACGGGATCCGAATTATAATTTGGTCAAACTTAATGGATCTTATATATCATCTTTTCCAAACAACAATTGTTCACAGCCTCACTTTTTTCAAACCCTAGATCCATTTTTCTCTCACCTGGTTCTTCCTTCTTCAACGATCGAGCATAGGTATGTTAATTTTCTTTTCCGTCTTTGATTTTTCTTTGTTATTGTTTTAAGCACAATCTATCTCTTCCTTAAACCCTAGATATCATCTATCGATCATTGCGGTATCTTCTTCTTAAATCACCATATACCAAGTTCATTCTTGCAAATGAGGTCTTTTTTTTGGCCATTAAATCTTCTTTTGATGCTATTTGTAATACAATCCATACAAACTTGGCTGAATCATTTGAATCGTCCATCGATTTGAGCAGATTCATGTTGTATCATTCATATTTTCCTTTAATTAGGGCTTTTTTCTATCATTGGAGTTTTTATTGGTGTTTAACTTCCCTGATCCATACAATTTTTTTTATGTTTGAATTGTCCAGCGATTTGTTGGAAAAATTGAAATTCCAGCGATTCAGTAACCAGGTTTGCGATTTTGTATAGTATTTTTGTTTTTATAATATTCATTTTATGTATGTTCTTCAGAGTTTTTATAATGACTGATTTTGCTGTTCAATTTTTCAAGTTGCCATGGCTTACTGCTCATCTTACAAAGATTTGGCCTTTTGTTAACGAGGTTAGTTGATTGTATTCAATGGCTATTTGATGTTTTAGTTGAGTGGTGTATGTCTGTATTTTAGGTTCTTGATATCCTTGAATTGTAAAGACGTCCTTATGAGGAATACTTGGCTGTCCCTGTTTGTAAACTTCTGTTTGTAATATTGTATATCGTAATAATACACATCTTTTTAATATTTTGTTCAATAAGTCTATTTCATAAGTTTATTTTATTCTAATAGCAAGAGGTTTTATGATATTTAGTTGATATTGCATAACAGCTAACCAGGCTTCTTTTTTAGTATGACTTTGATAGACAAGACAACATAGCATATTGAAGTTCAGGTTTCTAATTTAATAGTACAAACATCATTCGATATTGCAATGTATGTGCTTGCTAATATTCATAAATGTATTTAGGTTTGGCCCTGCTCTAGGTTAATACTGCTGGTAGTGATGGTGGGAATTTGGAGTCTTCTAATGACAACAACGATGGAATTTCCAATGCGGACTATCTATTAAGAAACGCACATGAAGGCCATCAGCTCCAGGTTAATACTGCTGGTAGTGATGGTGGGAATATGTATCCTAATATGAGTCTATTTGGATTATTGTATAGCCCACAAGGTCAAACGAGTTAAAAATAAGGTAGATCAAGCGGGTCGAAAGTCATCCAAAACATATAAATGCTTACAGCCATGTAGATCGTTCTTAAAAAAAGGATACAAATTATTGTTTAACGAATATAATTTTTTAGTTCAACTGAAAAAAGTGTTGGTTGGTCATCTAAATCTTATCCAACAAGTTTGACCATTTCGTATATTTAGTACCTTCTTACTTTTGGCTGAATGCTATTAACTATATTTATTATTAGTTCCAGGTTTACCAAGATGCCTGTGGCTCCAATTGCTGGACAAATTGAGACCTTGGTCCAAAGTGTATCTACTGTACATAATCAATGGTGTAATTGGCAGTTTATTTCATTCAACATTGCATGTAAGTGAACTATTTATACAAATAATTTGAGATAAGAATGTTCTTCAACATCTTTTATTTATATAATAAAAGTTAAAAAAAGATATATATGGCATATTTGATCTTCCAATAGTTGAGCTGAGAGGTGAGGGTGACAACATAGGTGTAAATATCTTTATATTTTTTAGTTTGAAAGGCATACATATTTTTATATAGTCATTTTATACTATTTTAAGTTGATTTATTAAATTATTTAATGTAGGATTTGTTTTCTACCTCTCATAAATATATTTTACAATGGAATAAGCATATTATTTTTTTTTTTACTTTTTATTGCTACGATCTCTGATTAAATATGGTTTTACGTATGGGTCATTTTCGGTTTTGCAACGGGTTTGAAATGTTTAGTCTAAAAGAAATTTGACCCTAAATGATGAAATTAGTCAAAACTTTTAGCCAAACCTTTTGTTATCCAGTAGTAAGGTAATAACTTTGTTCATGAAACTTTTGGTCCAAAATATTGAATTTGGACCATATATCCAATAACAAACATTTAAACAAGAAAGGTCGGTTCGGTTTAGTTTGTTTCAATTTGATTTTGGAATGAGGTATAACCGAACCGTCGATTTTTTATGTTTGGGTCAGTTATCATGGTGTGGTTTTATCAGTTCTTTCGATTTCAGTTCTAGTTAATCAGGTTTTTTCTCACTCCATTTCTGTCATTCACAAATGGTTTTTTGTTGGTTCATTAAAACTGCTTATTTTCATTTTCCTGAAACTTGATTCTCATGTTGAGTGGTTATATTTGCAGTTGTTCTTGGAATAATGGGCAGATTAATAAAGATGATCATGGTGTGTTAGATATGGCACCAAGAGCTTCCTATAATTTAAACCCTGTAAGTATACTCTATATGAACAGAAGAGTAATCTATCATATGTATTTTTTTTGCACTTATGGTTGTGTCTAATGTTCTAAATTTGATATTTTTTAACCTCTATAGAGTTAACTATGATTCTACTCCACCTGTTTCTCCTCTCGCCACTCCAGTTTTCAGGGGTTCACTTTTGGTTATTCATTTCAGATCAACTAAAAAAACTGTTTGTTTGTTCGTGTAGGGGTATTCATGGTTCGGTTCTGTCGTACCAGGGGTGTGTATGAGTCGGTTTTGGGCTCAGCAGAACCAAAATAGAAATTACTGTTTTTTTCGATATTGGGAAACCGATATATTTTGGTTTTTGTTTATGGGTCGGTTTTGGACTCAAACTTAACCAAAATTCAAACTTGGGTTTTTTGGCTTATAGGAAAGTGATGTGTTTCGGTATCACATATGCATTTTAATTAATGTAATGCACATGTTTCGATTTGTATTTAAGTTAGTAATGCAAATTTCAGAGGTAGATGGGGTGTCGCATAAATGAGATAAAGTGAAAGTAAGATAGTGTTGGTGACTTTAGTTAGACGACTATCACAGATGTAGCAACCCGATTACTTTTGAGTTTTAAATGGGTTGATTAGGATGTTATGTCTCTATTGGGACACTTTGATCATCCGTAAAATAGTTTTGGACCTAAATTAGTAGAAAATAGGAATAAGTAGGCCCCCTTTTAACAGGATACAAGAACTGGTGACACAAATTTAGGTCTTTGGATGTAGTTTTTAAGTCTTTCCGGTTTTCATAGAAGATAATGTTACAGTAGTTTTTTTTTCAGTTTTAAGTTTTTGATACTTAAAGATAGATGTTGTTGTGGGTAGCTTTCTCATGTTTAAACTTTCCACAACATGACCAAAAAAATTCCTCTCAAGTTTAAAAACTAGAAAAGCCACTCCCAATTAATTTAAATTTGGAGTGGATCTTTTCTTTCAATTTTTCTTTACATGTTAAATAATTAAATTTTTCTGATGATGTGCAGGTATTGATGTTCAAAGTGTGAAAATGAATGTTTGGTTTAAAAGTTCATGGTTTCTTTTTTTTTTTTGGGTAAAGTTCATGGTTTCTTTTCTATCATTCGGTTTGTTGCTTTAGGTAATCATTATCATCTTTGCTAAATCATATTTCTTTTGTTAATTGTTCTATTCTATGTTATGTGTTCCTTTGCGATTTTTATTAAAACTGGTTCATAGATTTTTCTTATTTGTTAGAAATCTTAATTTTGTATAATTTGTGGGGTTTCTTTTTGAATTGTGGATGTAGGGTTTCGGTTATATGGATTGATTATAAACAATATTTTTGGGGATTAATATGATTAATATGATGAGATTCAATGAGAATGCAGGCAATGAAGATGCTGTAAAAAGATGTTACAAGTGTAAAAAGGTTGGGCATCTGGCTAAGATTGTCAAGAAGACGCAAATGGAATTGCGCAACTTAATGAAGCTGAGAGGATGGCAATGGAAGAAGATGTTATAAAAGAGATTGGTGAAGACGAGAAAGAGAAATTGAATGACGTGGATTATCTGACAAGGGTTCCTTTACCAATCCTTATGCTGCTGTACAATCATATAAATATCGTGTGAAGATAATCCCTAGAACAACAAAGAAAGTAAAAAGGTAAATTTCAACAAATAAACTTTGAAATTTGAATATTGTTTTGTGCTACTTTTTGGAGTATGATGATGATGTTTGGGTTTGTAGCTGCAAAAATGGCGATGAATTTGTTTGGTCATGTGCCGGAAGCAAGCCAATGAGAGAAAGAGTTGATGAAGGCATGTACAGACCCAGAGTTGATGGCTGCGATTATGGGAAACGTCAAGATATCTGCAGCAGGACTGACAAGAAAGTGATGTGTTTCGGTATCACATATGGGTTTTGTTCGGTTCGGTTATGGGTCGGTTTTGGCTCAAGCCGAACCAAAATTGGTTTTTCGGTTTTAGTAAAGCGATGTATTTCGCTTTTCAGTTTTACGTATGGGTCGTTTTCAGTTTTGCAACGGGTTTGAAATGTTTAGTTTAAAAGAAATTTGACCCTAAATGATGAAATTAGTCAAAACTTTTAGCCAAACCTTTTGTTATCCTGTAGTAAAGTAATAACTTTGTTCATGAAACTTTTGGTCCAAAATAATGAATTTGGACCATATATCCAATAACAAACATTTAAACAAGAAAGGTCGGTTCAGTTTAGTTTGTTTCAATTTGATTTTGGAATGAGGTATAACCGAACCGTCGATTTTTTATGTTTGGGTCAGTTATCATGGTGTGGTTTTATCAGTTCTTTCGATTTCAGTTCGGTTAATCAGGTTTTTTCTCACCCCATTTCTGTCATTCACAAATGGTTTTTTACTGGTTCATTAAAATTGTTTATTTTCATTTTCCTATAACTTGATTCTCATGTTGAGTGGTTATATTTGCAGTTGTGCTTGGAATAATGGGCAGATTAATAAAGATGATCATGGTGTGTTAGATATGGCACCAAGCGCTTCCTATAATTTAAACCATGTAAGTATACTCTATATGAAACAGAAGAGTAATCTATCATATGTATTTTTTTTGAACTTATGGTTGTGTCTAATGTTCTAAATTTGATATTTTTTAACCTCTATTACAGAGTTAACTATCATTCTACTCCACCTGTTTCTCCTCTCTCCTCTCACCACTCCAGTTTTTAGGGGTTTACTTTTGGTTTTTCATTTCAGATTAAGTAAAAAACTGTTTGTTTGTTCGGGTAGGGGTGTTCATGGTTCGGTCCTGTCGCACCGGGGGTGTGTATGAGTCGGTTTTGGGCTCAGCTGAACCAAAATAGAAATTATGGTTTTTTTCGATATTGGGAAACCGATATATTTTGGTTTTTGATTATTGGTCGGTTTTGGACTCAAACTTAACCAAAATTCAAACTTGGGTTTTTTGGCTTATAGGAAAGTGATGTGTTTCGGTATCACATATGCATTTTAATTAATGTAATGCACATGTTTCGATTTGTATTTAAGTTAGTATTGCAAATTTAAGAGGTAGATGGGGTGTCGCATAAATGAGATTAAGTGAAAGTAAGAAAGTGTAGGTGAGTTTAGTTATACAACTATCACAGATGTAGCAACCCGATTACTTTTGAGTTTTAAATGGGTTGATTAGGATGTTATATCTCTAATGGGACACTTTGATCATCCGTAAAATAGTTTGGACCTAAATTAGAGGAAAATAGGAATAATTAAGCCCCCTTTTAATAGGATACAAGAACTGGTGACACAAATTTAGGTCTTTGGATGTAGTTTTTAAGTCTTTTCGGTTTTCATAGAAGTTAATGTTACAGTAGTTTTTTTTTCAGTTTTAAGTTTGTGATACTTAAAGATAGATGCCGTTGTGGGTGGCTTTCTCATGTTTAAACTTTCCACAACATGACTAAAAATTTTCCTCTCTAAGTTTAAAAACTAGAAAAGCCACTCCCAATTAATTTAAATTTGGAGTGGATCTTTTCTTTCAATTTTTTTACATGTTAATTAATTATATTTGATATTCAAAGTGTGAAAATGAATGTTTGGTTTAAAAGTTCATGCTTTCTATCATTCGGATTGTTGCTTTAGGTAATCATTATCATCTTTGCTAAATCATATTTCTTTTGTTAATTGTTCTATTCTATGTTATGTGTTCCTTTGCGATTTTTATTAAAACTGGTTCATGGATTTTTCTTATTTGTTAGAAATCTTAATTTTGTATAATTTGTGGGGTTTCTTTTTGAATTGTGGATGTAGGGTTTCGGTTATATGGATTGATTATAAACAATATTTTTGGGGATTAATATGATGAGATTCAATGAGAATGCAGGCAATGAAGATGCTATAAAAAGATGTTACAAGTGTAAAAAGGTTGGGCATCTGGATTAAGATTGTCGAGAAGACGCAAGTGTAATTGCGCAGCTTCATGAAGCTGAGAGGATGACAATGGAAGAAGATAATATAAAAGAGATTGGTGAAGACGAGAAAGAGAAATTGAATGATGTGGATTATTTGACGGGGGTTCCTTTACCAAACGACATTCTTTTGTATGCGGTGCCTGTTTGTGCTCCTTATGCTGCTGTACAATCATATAAATATCGGGTGAAGATAATCCCTGGAACAGCAAAGAAAGAAAAAAGGTAAATTTCAACAAAGAAAATTTGAAATTGGAATATTGTTTTGTGCTACTTTTTGGAGTATGATGATGATGTTTGGGTTTGTAGCTGCAAAAATGGAGATGAATTTGTTTGGTCACGTGCCAGAGCAAACCATTGAGAGAATGAGTTGATGAAGGCATGTGCAGACCCATAGTTGATGGCTGCGATTATTGGAAACGTCAAGATATCTGCAGCAGGACTGACAGGAAAGTGATGTGTTTCGGTATCACATATGGGTTTTGTTCGATTCGGTTCGGTTATGGGTCGGTTTTGGCTCAAGTCGAACCAAAATTGGTTTTTCGATTTTAGTAAAGCGATGTATTTCGCTTTTCAGTTTTACGTATGGGTCGTTTTCGGTTTTGCAAGGGGTTTGAAATGTTTAGCTTAAAAGAAATTTCACCCTAAATGATGAAATTAGTCAAAACTTTTAGCCAAACCTTTTGTTATCCAGTAGTAAAGTAATAACTTTGTTCATGAAACTTTTGGTCCAAAATAATGAATTTGGACCATATTTCCAATAACAAACATTTAAACAAGAAAGGTCGGTTCGGTTTAGTTTGTTTCGATTTGATTTTGGAATGAGCTATAACTAAACCATCGATTTTTTATGTTTGGGTCAGTTTTAAGTTGGTGATACTTAAAGATGGATGCTGTTGTGGGTGGCTTTCTCACGTTTAAATTTTCCACAACATGACCAAAAATTTTCCTCTCAAGTTTAAAAACTAGAAAAACCACTCCCAATTAATTTAAATTTGGAGTGGATCTTTTCTTTCAATTTTTTTACATGTTAATTAATTGTATTTATCTGATGATTTGCAGGTGTTGATATTCAAAGTGTGAAAATAAATGTTTGGTTTAAAAGTCCATGCTTTCGAAAAGTGCTGGACATTTTAGTCGATTAAAAAATATTGCTCACTTTTTACATTTTACCAAATATCGATAATTGTATTGAGGGTGCTTTCATGTCAATATTTTGCCAGACATAGACTTATGCTTTGTGAAGCTTTGTTCGTCATGTGTTATTATTTTCATTAAAATATATATACAATTGTGTTTAATAAAATTTAAATATCCGACCCGTGAGTATTCACGGGTGATAACCTAGTGTAATTTTATATACCAAATAATAAAAAAGTTACATCTTTAAAAATATGTGTATTACACGGGTTGAATAAATGTAATTTCCTTTACTAAATAATAATAAATATATATATCCTTAAAAAGACCCCGTGTATTGTACAAATTATAAATATAATTTTGTATAGTAAATAATAAAATAGGTATATCTATAAAAAAACCACGTGTATTACACGGATTTAATAAATCTAATTTTATATACCAATAATAAAAAGGTCATATCTTTCAATATACTAATGGATAACACTCGATACGCGATGGATATGATGATTGTGAAGATGGTTTTTGAAAAGAAGATATGTTATTCAAGAAGCAAATCGACATCTACTTGAGTGAAAAAATGTTGGTACCAATTCCGACAAATTGATTTATAAATTATGTAATAAAATTGATATAATAATTTTTTTAGTAATGAAAATAAAAATATGTTATATATTAATACAAAGTATGGTTTTCGTGATAAATAATTTGTTTTATTTAAAAATTAATTTTTTTATATCTTAAATTAACAATTTAAATTTTAGAATAATATTTTTTTAGAAAATAGAAGAATGGTATTCAAAATTTAAAGTAGGATGAAATTTAATATTAGCTCATTATTCATTTATTTATATTTATATTGATATAAATAGATTATTATATTGTAGTAAAATTTGCTAACAAAGTCTCAATAAATTTAACCCTTTATTTAAACCTTGTAAATGAAACGAAGTCTCAATAAATTTAACCATTTATTTAAAACTTGTAAATGTAGAAATGATAAATAATATTAGTTAAATTTATTTTAAGTTTCGTAAAATCTATTTGATACCAAACTAAACAAAACGTTCAAATATATAGTTAATATCAAGAGTAAATTACGATTTTGGCCCATGTGGTGATATCACTTTTACCCTTTTAGCCAAAAAATAATATTTTAACATCTGAGCCCACAACGTCTTTTTTCTAACCCTTTTGGCCCCTGCCAAAAGGGTTAGAAAAAAAACGTTAGGGACTAAAATGGTTAGAAAAAAAGATGTTAAGGGATCAGATGTTAAAAAAATCCTTTTTGGGCTAAAAGGGTAAAAGTGAGATAACCACAGGGGCCAAAATCGTAATTTACTCTAATATCAAATTGGAAAAAAGACGTTAGGGTCCAAAAGGGTTAGAAAAAAAAGACGTTGAGGGCTAAGATGTTAAAAAATTCATTTTTGGGTTAAAAGGGTAAAAGTGATATAACCACAGGGGCCAAAATTGTAATTTACTCTAATATCAAATTAGATAACTAAGTTTGAATTTGAAGTAAATAGATAAATATAAAAGTAATAATTAAACTAAATAAAAATATTTAGTAGGAGGATTATCTATAATTAATTAGAAGAGATTAAACTAAAATTATAATTATCTATAAAACATGGCCTAATATGATGACAAGTGTCCTCAAAGTGGTTTCTTTTATTATATGTATAGATTAGATCAGTATTAAACCAAAAGATCCTAATATATTAAACATCAACTACACAACCATTTCCTCCTGCGGGGGAAACTGGAAGTATAGGAAAGGGCGGCCCCGTATTTTCACAACTACGGAAACCACAATCGATCGGTCTGAAAAACGAATCCCCATGTCCACTGCAAACACAGAAAGATCGATGTTTCAATAACCCCCTGTTTTTTACTTGTTCAGAAAGATCGATGTGTATACCTGACAACTGAGACAAAAGGGAGGATCGCTGGTTGTCGCCGGCAGCCAGGAGCATCGCCGGAGGTGTGGTCTCCGTTGTGGTCGCCGGAGGTGGAGGTGGAAGCATGGTGTTCTCCGATTCACTCATGGTGAAGTGGAAGCCGGTGGGTGTGGAAATGTGGTCGCCGGAGGTGGAGGTGGAAGTCGGTGGGTGTGGAACTGTGGTCGCCGGAGGTGGAGATGGATCGCCGGTGGGTTGTAGGAGGAAGAAGGTGTGGAGTGGAGTGGAGTGGGGGGAGTGAAGAAACTTAGGGGGTAAGGGTGAAGTAGGAAGAGAAGTACAGGGGGAATACAAAGATTCAAAGGGTGAAATTACATTTATGCCCTTAAGTTTTCCTTCTGATTCCTCCCTGAATTAGAAAGAACCCCAAAAGTTATTTCAAAGTAACAACAATAATGATAATAAGAATATTAATTAATTGCTCAATACTTACTTAATTGCAGCCTTGACCTGCTCATAGGTAGTCTTCTTCTCAAGTCCCACAGTCAAATCAACAACTGAGACATCTACGGTTGGTACACGGAACGCAATTCCGGTCAATTTGCCATTAAGAGCTGGCAAAACTTTGCCAACAGCCTACAACAAACAGCAATAAAGTAAAATGAATAATAAATAAACAAAAGTGAAATATTTGTTTTTTTAAGTCAGTTAATCACCTTGGCAGCTCCAGTGCTGCTGGGGATAATGTTGAACGAAGCGGCTCTTCCACCTCTCAGGTCCTTCATTGACGGACCATCAACGGTCTTTTGGGTGGCTGAAATGCGTCAACAATGTAAGAAACATAAATTTTAATGCATTCATATGATTACCGGTTTACTTAAACAATTTAAAAGCTACATTACCAGTCATCATGGCATGGACTGTTGTCATAAGACCCTCAACAATGCCAAACCTATCATTGATCACCTGAAATTGTTGCAAAAAATGTAAGTTAACAATACACCAGTTAATAGAAAATAAAAAAATTGAATATACTACAACATCGTTTAAAAATTATACATAAAATGTAAAACAACATATAAAATCACTTAAGCCAAAACAAATGCAGGTTCTTAAAACAGAATCAGACCTTCAAGAGAGCAGCAGCCTTGTCCATGTCTGTGAAGATAGTGGACTCAACCACAAAGTCGGCTCCAGCTTGTTGATACATATTTATGGACGCGACTCGACTCGTCTTGATTCGAGATTGTGGACGCGACTTTGCTCGGCTTATTTTGTGACGACTTTCCTCCGTTGTTTACAAGACTTCAAGCCGACACAAGAGACAAGACAAGGACTGGACTCAACATCACAGTCCTTGGGCTAAGACAAGTTGACGAAACAAGACTTGGGCTTATCTGCTTTGGGCCGAAGCCCATCATTGGCGAAACAGCCCAGAAGTCGACGAAACAGGTGTGTTTCGTCGACCATGATGCTGATTCGTCGCCTGTTTTCTGTTTCGTCGAGTATGTATGTGTCTGTAGTATAAATAGAGTTCTGTTGTTCTGTTTCGGCAGACACTTGAACAGAGGAACACAGAGAGAACAGAGCACATACACACACACTAGAGAGAGTTTACAAAGAGCATTGTAAACATTGCTTTGTAACTGAACCCTTTTATCGTTATAATACAGTGGTGTTTAACGGTGATATCTGCGTGTCGTGTTTTTACGTGTTCCGTCTCGGTTTGCTATTCCGGTTGGATTCCGCACAACCGGAGTGGTTCGTATACAGGGATTAGGCGACTAGATCCTCCCCTAGCCGGACCTACAAGTGGTATCAGAGCTTTGGCTCTTCTCCTTGTTAAAACCGAGGTGTTCTTGTTTGTTTTTCGGGTTGTGAAAAGTTCATATTTTTCTGGAAAAACACTTTAAATCTGGTTAAATCTTGTTGTTTTGCTTTATGTTTGGTTAAAAACCTTGTTATTTCTCATGTTCACATGTTAGTTGTTGGTTTTTATTAACATTTTAGCAAAATCGTGTGTTTCGAAAAGTTTCGGGTCACCGGAAAACTCATATTTTTACCGGATAACCCACTGTGTTCTTCACATCTTCAAGGTGTTCTTCATAAACTTAACTTTTTGATTCATTAGAAATCAATTGTTAAGTTGTTTGTGCATTGGAAAGTGTTTAAAGATTAAAATATATTAAGTTGAACTTGTGATGATGGTTGTTGACTGGTAAAGCATAAAAGTAAGGAGTATTTTGAAATTGTGTCTGTGTTTGTCGGGGATAAGACTTCACTTAAAAAAAAAAAAAAAAAAAAAAAATCTCACCTCTCACCAACTCAGATCTTATCCAAATATATCTTCTGTTTCGTCATACACTCACAAAGAGAACAAATCAGTTTCGTTGTTTAAAACAAATCTGAAATTCATCTTTCAGTTTCGTCGACACACATCAAACAATTTTGTTTCGCCAAGAGTAAATCAGTTTCGTCATACATTGGGCCTTAAAGTGATTTGGGCCGTTTCGTCATTTGGAAGCCCAAGACAGGATTGTTTTGTTTCGTCATCTAAAAGCCAAAAGAACATTGTGTTTCGCCGAAAGTGAAGTTGGGCCAGTTTCGTCATTTTAAAAAAAAAAAAATTGGGCCTTTGTTTCGTCAAAGTGGAAGCCCAAAAGGACTATCTTGTTTCGTCGTTTGGGAGCCCATGTTTCTAAATCAGTTTCGTCAAGTTTGAATTTATAAATCTGTTTCGCCTGAAAACAAAAATTCAGTTTCGTCAACATTCTGTTTCGTTGAGTGTGTTGATATTTTTAACAGAAGGTTTGAAGAAGGTGTTTAACTGTTTGTTTGAGGTGTGATTTTTAGAGGTATCCTTTTTCTTGATCAAAAATGAATCCGGCCTGGGGTACTCCGTCAAATACAGAAAACAAGTATAGAAGTAGTGAGGATTTATTTACAGAAATGTATTATGGAACTTCTAGCACTTCTAGCACTTCTACAAAACCTTCTTCACACGCTCCAATTCAAACAGCGTTTGTGTCTCACACTGACATGTTTGGCAATACCATCCAAGTTCCGGTCCCTCCAAAAACAGACATGTTTGGAAATCCGCTTGAACCAGTTTCAGGATTTGTGTCTAGCACTAGCTTGTATGGCATTCCTCCTCCAACAACAGACATATATGGAAATCCGCTTCAACCAGTTCTTCAACCAATGCCTCAACAGCAAACACAAAGGCCTCCTGTGACAACAGATCTACATGGCAATCCCATTCAAGTTCCTGTTAAGCCAGCTCAGCATGGGAACCAGAACCCTTTCAGAGATCAAGGAGACCAGCAGAATCAGAACAGGAACGATGAGCGTACGTTGATACCTGTCAACAACCAAAGCCAAACAGGACCATCAAATGCTAACCAGGCACTTGTGGTTCAAGTATATGAAAGTGGTGATTGGTCAATCAGGTTGAGTAGTGATGCTCAAGTTGGAACAGCTTGTTTTGCTGAAGTTGTCAAAGACGCCAGCAATGGTGAATCCTCGGGAAATAATGACAGTTCTGAACATGACAGTAGTTCAGATGAAGATGTTTCAACTTCAGTTGAGGATGATACTACTTCAAGTTCAAGCGAGGTTGGATCTGAATATGAATCATCAAGGGAGGTTGTTGATTCTGATGCAGGAAGGTCAACATCTGAGAGTGATCCGAGTCAGGTATGTGTCAATGAACCAACTGCTGTTATTTGTGATAATTGTGATAGATTGCATGTTAGATGTGCTGATTTGGAAGCAAACATGTCTGAGTTGCAAGGCAAACACGATGCTTTACAAGCTAGTTTGTTTGACTTGCAAGACAAACATGTTTCATTGAATGATAAGTGGTGTGAATTGCAAAGCAAACACGAGGCTTTGCAAGAAAAATATGATGTGACATTCATCCACAATCAGAAATTGACTGTTGATCTTTCTAAATGCACTGAAGCCAACATGTTTTTTGAAAACCATGAAAAAGGGTTTAAGTCGATGATTGAAACATTAAAGAAAGATAAAACTGAACTGACAAAAATGGTTTCAAGAAAACAAACGGAAATAAACCTTTACATCAGTAGGCTTGAGATAATGCAAAAAGAAATGGCTTGTGTCAAAACTGAAAGTGAGGCGATCCGACTCAAGTTAGACAGCTATTTAAGCTCTAGCTATGTGTTGGATCACATCATTGATGTTCAGAAAGAGAAACGGGATGTCACATGCATTGGATATAAGAAATGTCCACCACCCGTGAGAAACAATTATGATGCCATGCCTGATGAGGAATATAGAACTCACTTTGAGCCATCTGTTCCTCTAGATGTTAAGGAATTTGCAGCAGAATGTGCAACAGGACTCGGATACAAGAAGGAAGTATCGTCAGATTCGGATGTGTCAGCAGATACATGTGTGTCTTCTGCTGAACCGAATCAGAATCCTCCAGTTGTGATTGATGATACTGATTCTTCTGATGATGAATCTGATGATACTGATTCGGAAAAGTCTGATGCGGTAATCAAAGAAGAGGACATACCTCTTGAGAATCATATTCTATGTGATCCTCCCGCAAAACCTGCTAAGACTGTTCCAACCGAGTCCACATCTGCCCAAGAGTCGGAGAGTGTGGATTTACTGTACACTCTTGTTGGTGATGATAAAATTTACTCAGACAAAGATTTTCCTATAAAGAATGTTAATCAATCTTTAATCAGTAAAGTCTTTGAAAATTCTACAAGTAAGTTTTTGGGAAAGACAGGACCACATGTTACAGTCACACAGTGTCCTCCTATCCCAAAGGCTGAAGTTAGAAAACAGTTTGGGAACAAGAAATTACCAACAGTGCCAAAACAGCAAAACCATACCAAAACAAATGGTAAGGCACCGACTCAAAATCAAAAGAAGCCGAATCAGAAGAAGAAGAAGAATGTGAACTTTGTGAAATCGAAGGGAACGGACAAAATTGAAAAGTTTGCAAATCAATCTAACTTAGATTTTGTCCAGAAAGTAACAGTAATGAAAAGGAATGAACCGAATAGTTCAAAACCTAGTACCTCGAGATCACAAAGTTCATCATCGGCAAGACGACCACATGATACTTCGGGTTTTGTTGAACGAAGATCATGTTTTGAATGTGGTACAATCGGGCATATCATTCGAAATTGCCCATATCTTCATAAGTTGAAAGCAAAGGTTGATGCCCCCCATGGTAACAATTACCATAAAAGATTTGTTTCACCAAAACAGGACCCTCGTCTTGTTAAACAACAAGAAGTGAAACAGAGAAAGAAACAACGGAAAAATGTTGAAAAGGTTTTAAAACCGGAGGTTGTCCAAACGCAGTCTGTTAAATCAAATGTTAAAAATGAAAAACAAAAACAGATTTGGAAACCAAAATCGGAAATTGTTTCAGGGGGAGCTACATCAATTCCGAATCATCGGGAAATGGATGTCACAATCCTCGATGATGACGGACGACCCAAGTCTGTGAAGGCTTGGGTCCCCCTCTCCAACTAATCTCTGAATGAGAGTGCAGGATGTCCAGGAGGAACTATTGATAGTCTTAGGATTGTTGATAGTGGAGCGTCCATGCACAAGATCGGCGACATAAGGCTCCGAAACATTGTTGTATCCAAGGAGAATGCTGTTGCCATTGATGGAGAGGAAAGAAAAGGAAAAAGGAATGAAGTTGAAAAATTCGACCAGTTGAAATATGTTCCAAAATTTGGTTGTTATGGTTTTTGATCGGGTCAACAAGATAGATTCAATGAATTGTACGCGACTGCAGCACGTTTGAAGCCTTTTAAAGGTTCATGGATTTTGCTTCCACAAGAAGTTCAAAGTCCACAAGATGAACGTGTAGGGTACTTTTCTCTACGGTGTGATTGAAGAAAATGTGTTTGTTGAACAAACCAACCGGGTGTGCGGATGCCATGGCGTGGATTAAACAACCGCACACTACTTCTCAAAGAGAAAGATAAAGACCTTCGCTGGTACAATGTGGAAGACCAGCCGGACTTAGAGGTTTATGATCTTGTTGCTGTCAAGAGATTTCTCAGTAGCTGCAAAAATCGACTTTGAAGTCCACACCTGGTGGATATCCAGTTTGGGAGAGCACTCAGATTCCTTGCAATGCACGAAGCAGTTGCAGGATACGGTTTTGAATTACTAATCTCTCCTATACTTGTCGATATTTTAGCTGCTTTATGAATTATTATCCTCTCATACAGCACTCTTTGACCAGACACGTTGATCTTGAATATCACCTCACACGTGATTGTTTCAATATGAAACTCGTCAATGTTGTCATGGTCCACACCGATTACCGACGTGCCAACTCATTTTCTCCAAAATTCGATAAATCATTTCTGATTAACTTAATTTTGGTAAAGGGCACTGAGGTAAAACATGAGTTAAAACCAACATCGGAAAATCATTTTTGTAAATACCTTGTGTTTTAAATTTGTCTTAGTTTATTGTTTTTAGGGGGAGTAAATCCAAAATTTGAAAATCCAAAAACATCGAAAAATTTCAAAAACACAAAAACATTAGAAAAACAAAAATGAGTTTCCTGGCGAGCAAAAGAGAAAATGATAGTACATCAGTGGTATGTCTAAACCTCTTTAAACCTTAAATGAAAAACGATAAGCAGCTCTATATAAGATGTATCGGTAGGCTCACAATCATTTTAAAGTGTGCAGGGTGATATAAACTTAAAATCGACTGAGGACTGGGTGGGAACCATTCATTGGCATATGGTCTTGGTACCGAAATTTCGTTTGAGAGATTGCCGAGGTTCTGAGATATTCGGTCTTTATGCTGCTTATCATCTGGGTATCATGGTTGTTTCTTTTTCCGAAAAATAACGGGGACGCAAGTCTAGATCTTCCATGATACCATACATACGTGTACATATTGCATTCGACCTCAATAAGTGATCAACAATCACATGTCCATACAAATAAGTGATAATATATCACAAATTCTTTGCGGGAGTCAAGTTCGTCTCTTTGCTGTACGAAAGTACTGACCTGTTCACGGACTTGCTCCTGTGCCCTCATGCATCTGAAAATCAAGTTCCTCATCAATAAGTGATTATATCACATAGGGCTTGTTTTCAATCAAAATAAGTGAGAATCTCACATCATATACGGTCAAACAGATGATAATCGGTATACTCACCGGTAAGATGAACACTCGTGCATACCTTGATACGGGAATGTGTCGTGATGTGGATGAACACCGGTCGGTAAGTATAAATCATACCTTAACGTATCCCTTCGCCATGATTACAAGTGATAAGTTGAGCTTAAGTGGACAACAATACCGATAATTGTTATAGGATGCTTATCTTAATGTTAACTAATAGAACAAAGAGAGCGTTTTGGCATGACCGTACACTGATATGATTCTCTTACCCTCGAAACTCACAAAAAGATTGTCTGTAAATATTTATTTAATGCTTTCAGTTTCTGCATCTCTGTATATATTTATTTACTGCTTTCAGTCTTTAAATTTGAAATATTCAAAAATACCAAAAAGATTTTAGGTGTGTTTTAACATAAACTTGATAAAAGCCAAAAAGATTTTATTTCTATTTTATTTTCGATCGTACGATGTTGGAGCTCGAGTCTTCGTTACCTGAAACCTGAACGAAAACCGAAACGACTAAATCTTCATAAACGGACGAAATTTGCAAGTTTTGAAAGTTAAAAACCTAAAATTGATAAATTTATTAAACTTTCAAACTGTCGGACGGTGTTTATTTAAACAATGGTAACATGTGTGTCGCTTTCTTATGATATTCCAGGCAGTTGTTCTCATTACGCGTTTAGATTTCTTGCATGTGCAGATTCTAAAGGCAAGGAGAACATGGTCGATGACAAGCTTCGGAATGAAGACACGACGTGAAGGCACTCAAATGATGAAGATGATCGAGTTGCCGCTGACCATCATCAATACCACAAGGATCTCACTTCATAAAGAACAAGTATTTCACGAGCATAACTCAAGGGGGAGCTTATGTTAAGGGGAAGTTTGTCAACACACTTCCTACATGTAAATGGGAGTTTGTCGATACACTCTTTGCCTTCAAGACGTGAAGACTTTGAAGATCCTCCGACATAGAAGATATGAGAAGATAATCTCGCGAGTAGCGTCCAAGGGGGAGTTTGTTGATACATATTTATGGACGCGACTCGACTCGTCTTGATTCGAGATTGTGGACGCGACTTTGCTCGGCTTATTTTGTGACGACTTTCCTCCGTTGTTTACAAGACTTCAAGCCGACACAAGAGACAAGACAAGGACTGGACTCAACATCACAGTCCTTGGGCTAAGACAAGTTGACGAAACAAGACTTGGGCTTATCTGCTTTGGGCCGAAGCCCATCATTGGCGAAACAGCCCAGAAGTCGACGAAACAGGTGTGTTTCGTCGACCATGATGCTGATTCGTCGCCTGTTTTCTGTTTCGTCGAGTATGTATGTGTCTGTAGTATAAATAGAGTTCTGTTGTTCTGTTTCGGCAGACACTTGAACAGAGGAACACAGAGAGAACAGAGCACATACACACACACTAGAGAGAGTTTACAAAGAGCATTGTAAACATTGCTTTGTAACTGAACCCTTTTATCGTTATAATACAGTGGTGTTTAACGGTGATATCTGCGTGTCGTGTTTTTACGTGTTCCGTCTCGGTTTGCTATTCCGGTTGGATTCCGCACAACCGGAGTGGTTCGTATACAGGGATTAGGCGACTAGATCCTCCCCTAGCCGGACCTACACAGCTGCGCCCCATGGGACCTCTTCTGGGTTCCTAATAAGAGATATTAAACAAAAACTCTTGTTAACTCATGGGGGGAAACGATATACTAACAAGTGATTCTTAGTCAGTAATGACGGATTTTACCTGAAGTGAAAAACACTGACTGGCTTATCACCGAAGAGAAGAGTCTTCTCATCCTTAACCTTAAGTTCATGATGCTTCCATTGGCCATGAACAGTGTCAAACTTGAACATGTATGTCTGCAAGAAATTAAACTTGTAAATAATCGCACACAAATGAACTCATACGAAAATAACTATCACAAAATGGCATTAAATACCAACAACTCAACAAGAATATTTATCATTTAAAATACAGAAGCCACATACTTGAACAAATACATATCATAACACACTATATGATTCTAAATATCATCAGTTGCCATGTCATTAATTTCTATAGATTGAAAACTCGAATATGACATGGATTCATACAACAAGTAAGGTTTAAAAAAACGGAAACGAGTTTCAAGGCGTTTTCACTTCGCCTCACGAGGCGTAAGCCTCGAGGCGAACCGAGGCGTAAGCCGGAGGCGAACCGAGGCGTAAGCCCGAGGCGGAAATAAAAAATAAATATAAATATTATATACCTTATAAAAATAGTAATACTAACTAAATTCATCATCAAATTCATCAAAATAATCAAAAACACACATAAAAAAGACATAAATTGCTTGAAATTGACACAAAAACGCAAAAACATCAAAAACAAATATCTAAAACCCCTGAGGCGCAGCCTTTTTAGCGCCTCAGCCCCTCTGAGGCGCACAAACAGTAGAAACCCCCTGAGGCGCGCCTCAGAATCGTTTTTTGGCCGTTTCGCCTTGAGGCGCGCCTCGAGGCGCACGCCTCAACCGTTTTTTAAAACCATGACAACAACTACATTTACTTAAGGTCAACAGATCTTGTGCACTATGATAAATTGGATCTCTAACAGCAACATTATTTTATGATATTTTTGAAAATATTGATCTCATCAAATACTAAATGAATCAAAACTTACTGTGAATCACATATATCACTTACTGAAAACAGTTTTTATCTTCGTTAAAATCTGTAATAACATGAGATCTATACAGAAATCAGTTTATTTTCTAGTCTTTGTAACACATATGCACATATATACCGAGATCTAGTCCTGTAAAAGCAGATACAACTACTAAATCATACAAAATCACATACTACAATATTTAATCAGTTGAATCACATATTCACATTTTGACATAATATCTCTTTCACAGTTAAATCTAACTATAACTGTTTATCATTAATCAATATCATTAGTATAGCAAGTTAGCAACAGTTTATAGAGTAACTACAGATCCACAACTATATAAACCCTAGCCTTTGAATCATAACAAAACAAAATCACGTAAACATCATTTAGAACATAAATATATCTTCCCTAAGAGCATCTAACTTATTAAAACAGTTTATAAAGTAACTACAGATCCAAAACAACTAACAACACATAATCAAACACGGTACCATAATATCAGTGGTGATAAACGGATGGTTAACAGCAACAAGCTCGATATCATCTCTCTGAAGTGCAGCTCTAGCAACTAGACGACCGATTCTTCCAAATCCTACAACATATCATTCAGATCTGACAAATCAGTAAACAAAAACGCAACACGAACTCATAAACAGATCTAACGGTCACAAATGATCCAAAAATGTACCGTTGATTCCGATCTTAATCTTCTTGTCAGATCCTGCAAAATCAAGTCAAACATATATGAAATCAAAATCAATACATATATAAACAAAACAAGTGCACATGAATTTGTAACAAATTGTTTGTTTACCCATAGCTGATGAGTGGAGTTTGAGAAGGTTTTAGAGAGAGAGAGAGAGTGGAGTTTGTAGAGAGAGAGAAAATGAGTGTGAGGAAAAAGCGGATTAGGGTTTGGTGGTATTTATAGCTTCGGCTGATGAAACGAAGACGGCGGGTGACATATAAGTCAGAGTTAAATGCTTGGTTGGTTTACATATGTGGTTTGCAAAAATTAGACTATTTGTCTCAAGGCTTCATTAATTATTACATAGTTAATACTGGTGGTTGTAATTTTTAAATTCGTTTGATCCAAATGACTAAAATTAGTTAAATATCCCAGTTACCTCACATGCTTGTCACGTGAGGGTATTCTGGTCATTTCAACATTGTCTTTTAGACACCTTGTGGGTCGTCCCACCCAGTGGCGGACCCAGGAATTTTTCCCATGGGGGTGCAGAACATTTTTAAAAATTTTAAGCCCCAAGGTATATAAATAAAAATTCGGTTCGTATCGGGTCGGTTCGGGTCGAGTCGGGTCATGTAAAACAAAAGAACTTAATTTATATAACCCACCATAACATAATGAAAACAAAACGAAGCACATGTCTACCATGGTTAGTATGCGGCTATAATAGGCTGCTGGAGGTGGATAATATCTACCAAAACCAACCAAAAATCATCAAAAATAACAAAGAAACTTACCCGTGGCTGATTACGGTGGTATGCGGCTGCTGACTGTTCACTGTTGTCGCTGTTGATGCTCTGATCGCTGGCGTGCAAGGACGATAAAGAGAGCAGGATAGAATATTTAAGGGTTTTGGGCTTGTTTATTTTATTTTAGTTTGAAATATTGTTGATTTGTTGGGTTTGTTTATTGAGCTAAGACTTAGTAGTGGGCTAGTTAAATGTATTGGATAGTTGGGTTTAGGTATTAAAAGTAACATAATTTAGGTAGTATTTTTTTATAAAATAGGAGTTTACTAAATAATATTTTTAAAATATAAATTGATAACACTTTTTACCTAAGGGGTGCGGAAGAAAAATTCCAAGAGGTGCGGACGGAAAATTCCATGGGGTGTCGGACGAAAAATTCCAAGGGGTGCAGACGGGATTTTCGACAGAACTTAGCACTAAATTTTTTTTTACCCGGGGGTGCGCCCGCCCACCCTAGGCTAGGCTTAGGTCCGCCCTTGGTCCCACCCCCATTTCTCCTTCTACCCCAATCATCGCCATACTTCTCCACCCTCACACCTACCTCACCACTCCAACCACCACCATATTATGTCGCTGTGACACTCAAACAGATTAGGGAGTCATACATAATTTATGTGAATTCTTTTAAATAGTGGGTAATGAACATCAAGGCCGCAACACCCCTTTTTCTAACTAGTTTCCGGCGACCTAAAACGAATTTCTAATAGAGGTGGTGGTCACAAAATTTCATCCTTCCTCATTGGATCTATCCTTTCCCATCCTTCCAAGGTCTATCTCACAAGATTTGATTATGTCTCTTTCTCGATCTACACTAAAATCAACATTTTTTCATTTTTAATCAATATACTAAATAACCAGAATCTTATAAAACTTGTATTTATTGACTATAACATTATACATAGATATTTATACATTTAACTTTATGTACAAGTCTAATTGAGGATATATATATATATATATATATATATATATATATATGGTAGGGATATGGTAAAAAGTGTCTAAAATGTAAGAAGGGTAAGAAGTGTTGATCAGTTCTGTTTAAACATAATGGAAAACATGTATAACATACCTGTTACAGCATTCAAAGCAGTGGAGAATCCAGTCAGAGATCCAGCCATTGAGTTCGACATACTTGTCAGGATGATCCGGTTCCTCCTTAGGGTGTAAAGTGATGATGGTGATGAAACCGAAAGTAGGGTTGATTTCGGTTAGAGAGAGAGAGACGAATTTGATGTTATGAGGGTTGGTTGATTCACTAAATTGTGTAACCCTTTAACTCTCTAATAAGCTCCTTATTTATACACCCAAGAGGAAACCTAATTAGTTAATAAGGGTAATATGGTCCATCAACAATTACCAACTAATTATTAATAGGTTATTAATATATTTTGATCTATATAATATAAATGATTATGAAGGCTACAAGATTAAATATTACATAAATAATATATTTAATCTCACAAGAAGTGTTTTAAACCATTGGATATTTGATCTAATGGTTGAGATTAATAGAGTATAAAAATGTAAATTGTGTTTTAATTAGAGGGACCTTATGTAAAATTGAAGGGCAATAGTGTCTTTTTAAATATTTGAAATATGGTAACCGTAACCTACACAACCAAAAACTCCTAAATTCGCTCCTTTTTCCTTAAATATCGGAATTAATGATTCACCTTAATTGTAGGAGGTCTTTGGTTGCATATTCTTCATACGTTATCATAAAGAGATCTATAATCAGATTCATGGCGTGGTGTTTTAAAACAACTGGATAAATTGACTATGATTCAAGTCATGGTGTTTTATCTGGAGACATTGTTCATGGCGTGGTGTTTTAAACATCTATGATTCAAAGTCATGGTGTTTTATCTGGAGACATTGTTCATGGCGTAGTGTTTTATCAATACAAAACATTCCCAGATTTTAAAACACCATGACTATGATTCAAGTCATGGTGTTTTATCTGGAGACATTGTTCATGGCGTGGTGTTTTAAACATCTATGATTCAAGTCATGGTGTTTTATCAGGAGACATTGTTCATGGTGTGGTGTTTTATCAATACAAAAACATTCCCAGATTTTAAAACACCATGACTATGATTCAAGTCATGGTGTTTTATCTGTGGACATTGTTCATGGTGTGGTGTTTTAAAACACCATGACTATGATTCAAGTCACGATCAGAAATGAGGATGACGAAGGTGAAAGACGATGACGGTGAATGATTTGTGGAGACGAAAGAAATTGGTGATGGTGGTCGGAGATGTAGGTGTTCAAATCGGAGAAGATGACGTGAACTGTGATGATGATGACGGAAGGTTAACAAGATGGTCGGAGAAGATGATCTGAGTCGGAGATGGAGATGAAACGATCAATCCCTAAATATTCTCATCGCCAGTTTTTTTTTTCCAGTTATATTGGAAATCAATTAATTGACAAGAATGTACAATTACTAATATACCCTTTTGAATTAATTAAGATGAGGGACACTTGTCATTCCCAAATTATTTCTTACACTTCTTACAAAAGATAGACTTTGTACAGGATCCTCTACCTATATATATATATATATATATATGTGCGTGTGTGTGTGTGTGTGTGTGTGAAAACTAGGTTATAACCTGTGGTACCCACGGGTCGCTCTATTTTAAGGATATTAATATTTTATTAATTTTTAGTTCGGAGCGTTTCTTTCTTGACATTTGTAGTTGAGATAAATTTTAACGTAATTAACAAAATATGTAAAAAAAAAACATATATTATACAATTTTTATTGATATAGTAAATGCCTAAAGCAAAAATGTTCAATCCCATACAACTAAAGGTGTTTCTGAAATGAATCCCATTTTTCGTATGCATCACAGAGATCCATTTGTTGTATGCAATTATATATGGTTGTTAAGATAAGTCATCAACAATGTGTACCTAAGCCTCAATTTTAATGATAAAATTATTATTCACAATAGTATCTATTCATCATTTATTTATAAAACAATAAAAAATGAACACATATTCTCGACAGGTCACCCAACTCGACCCATTTGTATCCGTACTAAAAGTTACTCATTTAATCCATTACGCAACCAACCAGGCACGTTCAACTACCTACTTTACGTTTTACCACCCACTTTCTAGATAACACATTATACGAATCGACCCATTTTGTGTAAAATTTTACCTACAAGAGGCAGAGGAGCACCAATAGCTGCAAAACCAACCAAATATAAACAAATGAGAACTGTGATGCAATGTTTTATAATCAAACAAAACACAAAACTGAAATTATTATTGAAAATAAAACAACCAATTATTATTCCGAATGGAGAACTCAAAAATTCAAATGTACGAAAAGACTAATTCTCATATCAAAGTAAGACTCGATTGTCCAAATACAAACAAAGTGATATATAAATAAAATGCTAATTATTGAAATAACAAAGGGAAAACATTAAATATTGCCATGTATATGGTTCAGCTTCAAACTCAGTAGTACATACTTCATAATTTCCAACAAAATGGATGCATGATTGACTTTTGTAACATAGTTGCTCTAACCAACTTCCATCAAAAGAAAAAAAAAAGATCAATGTAGCATGTAGCAAGATTATTCATGTTATATAGGACACCAGTGCATTCAAGCTTAAATATTAAAAAAATAGAATAAAAAGGGAAAATTATAATCGGAAAAAAGGTAGGTTGTGTTGACTCATTTTCCTTATCCCCAAAATTATCATTGGATACTCCTTCAACTTTGGTAGACTGTTAACTATTTCAAATCTCTATGAGTGAATAAGAGCATGTAGACAACTTAGTAACCAAATAAATAAACTATTATAAATATGTTTAAACTTCATTATGATAATGAAGGGATACATATAAATCTGTATCTATTATGTCTTTGATATCTGAAGGTAAAACTGTAGACACTAAAATGGATGGTGTAAGATTCATACGATATCATATATAAACTTGAAGCTTATTAAAATCTTATAATGTTTTCAATAAATTCAAAATCCAAAGCAAGATAGAGTGATTATGGAGACCTTAGCATACAACAGCTCATACAACTTTAACTATTTTGCTTCCATTGTTGCTTTCTCTTCAAGATACTTAGCCTCCAGCTCATCATGTTGACTCTGTATAAAGAAAGTGTTACAAACCAACTTTCTATTTTGGTGCCTAATAAAAAACAAAGTGTTTTTTTAAAGGCCACATCATTCCACCACAGCTAGCATGGAGCTAGCAAAAAAAAAAAAAAAAACAAATACATTAAAAAGAAAAACCAACAGAAAACACAGAATCAATCAAAATTAAAGGATTCCCACATTACTTCATCCAGGTTAATACAACATCATTATGTACTCTCCAAATAGCCCAACTCGCAAGAAGCATCACAGATTGCACGCCATTTTGTAATCGCGTCCCACACCTCTGGTGCCAAGGGACAACCTGTGAACAAATGCTCAATAGTCTAGACCAGAAACCATAAACAAAGTGTTAGAAACCAACTTTCAGTTTTGGTGCATTAATTACACTTATATTATTATTTTCTTTCTCAAACTCACTTGCAAAAGTATGCGACTATCACTCAATACTCTGCCCCAATAAGACATAAAAAGAGTTACTAACAAATATTGAACATATACAATGTACCTGAACTGTAAAAGATCGCAAGAGATCATTCAATGCTCATAAATCAGATTACTTGTTCCGTGAGCAATTAAACAATTTCGTTCCATTTGACCCACTCGCGGACCTAGGCAATAACCACAATTGTTATTTAAAGTTAAAAACAAATGTAATGTCAAACGTATTTAAGCGGCATAATTCTCACCTCCATTTCTGCTTCTCTCTTCCGTGGGGGGATGTCTAATGAAGCTATAATATATGATGCAAATGATTATCTATAATATATGATGCAAATGATTATCGAACAATATAAAGTCTCAAGAAGTAACTTTTATATAGATTTGTCAAATTTGATCATTCTAAACAATCCCACTACATTAGAGAAAAGAGTAATAAATAATGTTGTCAATTACCATGTGCTTTAGCCAAAGAGTAATAAAAATGAAATCGTTATATACCTTTTGCAGAGGGGTTTTGGCCAAAGAAGCTCGTTTATGTATTATGAAAGAATGAATATTCCGTTTTCGCCTTTCTAACTCTGTCATCGGTTCGGAAGTCTGTTACATTGATGAAAAATAATATAAATAAAAAAATAGATTACATATAATAGACATTATTAAAATCATTACTTTTTACCTCCTCTAAAATCTTGTGCAAACAAACTCTCTAAGATTCGCAAGGAGACCGCTTCCTTCACATCCTTTCTAAGATCAGCTGAGACTGCAGGAGCTTGGTGTACCGGACCTAAACACGATTATATCAACATGTTAAAAGAACATACTGTAAACGAAGTTAAAGAAACAGATAAGTGAGAAAATCAAGCATAATTATAAGCTAAAGTAGATGTATCTACTTGTTTAAACTTTGCAATGGACTGGATGACCCAATTCCATGCTATGGCTGTTGCATCGGATGACAATGTGGCGAACATAGAGATCGTTGTTCTAGTGTTTGAATAGCCACAATAATTGTTACATCATCTGCTGATTTGTGTTCTTGCTACACGATTAAATGACCAATTCAAAGTCATTATTATTGTTCCACAGGTTGCCCCAAACTTACAAATATCCTATAGCCGGATTAATGAAAAATATTACATGAAAGATAGCTTATAGCTCCACAACTCTAAGATAGATTGCAAAGATTAATCAACCAAACGGGTGATTGACACCCTAGATGACACACCATATCAGCTTCAACATATTTTTGTGAATATCGATTTTAAAACCATCAACATAGAATTAAAGAAGCTTATTGACCCATGCAAATGAGAGCTTCTTCTCATCTGATTCAAATGAAGTCCAAAATTTGAGAATTCATCCAAAAAATTCTGCATATTTCCAATGCACAAACTGAAAAACAAAATCAAATTAAAAACAAACATGTTGATTTGCAGTATTAAGTTGAACTTATTTTTTCGTTAGTTGAACTTATTTTGAATGTGCTCTTTTGAACTATTGAACGTTTTTTTTACACTATTCAATTTTGAATGCTATAAATTTTCTTTTTAAATTCGAGAGTAACCAAGCCGAGCCCAAGTTTGCCCTAACGGCTAACTCGGCTCGTGAACAGGCCTATTTGCAGCCATATATCATCCTATAGTCCCTAATACAAAGAAGATTAGTTGTTAAGCTATTTATGGTTTGTATCTTTTTGGTTCTTGGCATGAATATGTGGAAAAGAGAATTGAGCTAAGACTGAATATATCTTTAATGTCTCCGAAAAAAAGGGAACTAATTCACTAATAATTTATAATAAATACAAATATTAGACATAATAACAGAAGATAATAAATTAACATCAATTTAAAAGTAAATTATCTACGAGTTTCTAACTAGGGGTGCAAACGAGCCGAGCGGCTTGCGAGCTACTCGAGATCGGCTCGAGAAAAAGCTCGAAACGAGTCAAGCCTTATCGAGCCCGAGCCGAGCTTGAGCCTCAAAACAAAGCTCGTTTGTTTATCGAGCCCGAGCTCGAGCCGAGCTTGGTGTAAACGAGCCGAGCTTATTTAAACTTGTTTACAAGCCAAACTCGAACCTAAAAATAAGCTTATTTAGTAAACGCGCCCGAGCCCGAGCTTCACTTATCGAGCTCGCGGGCCTAAAAGTCTATTATTTATATTATTTTTATTTAATATACTAATTAATAGATAATAAACGAGCCGAGCCCGAGCCGAGCTCGAGCTTGAGAAAATAAAAACGAGCCGAGCTCGAGCTTTGAAAACAAAGCTCGAATCGAGCCGAGCTCGAGCCCGAGCTCTCATAAGTTAATCGAGCTCGAGCCTGGTCAAGCTCGGGCTCGGCTCGTTTGCACCCCTATTTCTAACTATGCCTTTAAAATCACAATGTAAAAAACAAATCGGTTGCTAACGTTAAAAAATAACACACACACACACACTATATCAGTGGTTTTTAAGAATTTCATTTTTATCCAGATGATGCTTTCGATTTTGATCATAATTAGGGCTGTGCAATGGTTTAGAACCGGACCGAACTGAACCAGAACCGTTAATTGCAAAATTTAAGAACTGGAACCGAACCGTATTATAACGGTTCCGGTTCGGTTCCGAACCGGTTAAACGGTTCTCATGTAAACGGTTCTTGCGGGAACCGGTTCACAATTAAATCGTAAAATTAACAATTCAATAAAAACGATTCAAACCATTTAAAACATTAACTAAAAGTTGCAACATTCAAAGTTCAAACCAACCAAAATAAAAGTAGCAAAGCAACAATAAAAAGTTTCAAGCGATACACTATTTATATACACATTTACAATTTGATCAACATTGATTTGATTATTTTTGTTCAATTTTTATTTTCACATACAGAAACTATATGTATCAAAAAGCAAAATTTAGAAAGAAAATATATGCAATCATAAAAAAAAGTCATGTAGAATAGCATACCTGTATTTGCAGGGTGTTGATGGAGATGAACTTGTATGATAGCAATTAGGGTTAGGGTTGAGAAATGGAGAAGAATTAGAAGATGAAAGATGAGATCGTGGAATGAATATAAGAGGAGGGAATAAGAATGAGGATGGTCGTATGATGTTGAAAAACTCATTAATAAAATAGGGTTTTAAATATTTATAATCCCAACTGGTTCTAACTTTTTTTTAACCGGAACCGTGGTTTTAACCGGAACTGAACCGGGAACCGTTTTTACCCAAATTTAAGAACCGGAACCGGACCCTATATACAAAAATATGGTTTGGATCTAGCGGTTCTGATTCGGTTCCCCGGTTCTGACGGTTCTTAACCGTATACTGCTCAGCCCTAATCATAATCCATCAAGTTTAGCTTTTTAAGAAAACTAAAGGGTATACATGATATCTGTAGGATCGAATTTGGACCCAAATGAGTCGTCCAGAAGAGTTTATCTCAGTTTGAGCGGCGGAAACAAACAAACCGAGTTCAATTCAGCGAGATACACACTTAAAACTGTTGTTTCTATTAATTTGATGACGTTTACAACCTGACAACACTTCGGCAGCACTTCGTTGCTCACCGGAAGAATCTCTGAAAAGTTACAAATGATTTAGCTTGAATGGGTATTTATAGAGATGAGATTTAGCTTGAAATGACATGCCATTTTCAAGGTAAATCACCACTTTCAAGCTAAATTACTTTAAACACATTCTAAAACGTATAACATATCTAACATTTTTAGTCCTAGACTCGATACAAGACGAAGTCGACAGACGCATGCACCAACAGACTCCCCCTCGAATGTTGACGAGTCTTAAGTGTCGAGTCTTCGCATCTTCAGTCTTCATCAGTCCTCCCAAACTCTTTGAAGTGTCTGACGCTGTAAGAATCCTCAAATCTTCTCTCTTTCACTTTTTATCACCAGCTAACTTTCCACGAACAATCTTTACTTGAATGTCTTCAGACTCCCCCTTTCGATATGCTGGGATCGCAGCCTGGCATGTTGAAATCATAAATTCCTCAGGTATCGGAACCTGGCTTTCTATCATTCAAATAACCTGCACATTCTCTACCCAAAAATAAATTTTCTGATGATAACTTGTAAACACAATCTCACCATCTAATGAACCACTTGCAAGAATTTTACAATCAAATTTGATGAACCACTTGAAAATATATCACTTTTATGTTCAAAACAACACACTCTCCCAAACCATTTGTTCATCATGTCTAGCACTTGGAATTTTGAAAATTAGCTCTCCAACACCAGTTGTAGAAAATCTTTTTGTATTTTTCAAAATTTATGCTAAAACACACTAAAATCTTTTTGGATTTTTCAATAAAATGAAATGCAGTAAAGAAATATTTACATACAATATTTTTGTGAGTTTGTGCAAGAGGATCATATCAGTTTCTGAGACAAATCACCAACACCGTTAAGCTTCATTTCATTTTAAGTTCTAAACGATTCACTTAGATTGTCAGTATACTGATCCATTTAAATTTTCACACAAAGTTCAACTGCTTTGAGATACGATATTAATGTTTTAAGAACTTAAACTCAATCGTGTGTCCCACCTCAGAATATACTCCCGTATCCAGATCCCAATATTCAGTCTTACAGGTAATTATGACACAAATGATATCTGTAAGGGGTTAATAAATTATGAAGAATCATGAGAGCTCAGGTCAGAACTACCGTTCAGCAGAGAGATCATGACTCAACTTTTGGGTGTGTCCCCTTTAGAGGATCTTTTTTACAACAGCATTGCTAAGCAATTTTATTGTCTTATCATATATGCTGAGGGTGATGCTATGTTTCAAGCATTTGCGAAAAGTATTATTCGAGGACTAGGTCAGAACCACCGTTCAGCAGAAGTCCCGGAATAATACCCCAGACATCATTGAGTATAAAGACCTAGTATATCAGAATATGAGACCTTTCAAACGAAATTTCGGGGGTTACCCATATATCCGAGAGATGTTTCCCCACGATATAAGCAAGTTTGAAATTTAGGTTTATATCTCGTCACAATCTACTAAATGTGCAAAAATCTACTGGCACATCATCAGTAAGACCGTTTATCACATTTTTAATTTCCAATTCTTTAGCATGCTGTGATCGTCCACTGATGTACTATCATTTCCCCTTTTATGCAACAAAAACTCATTTTTGATTTTATCATGTTTTTGAATTTTTCAAATTTTCAAATGTTTTTGGATTTTCTAAAAATTCTTACTCCCCCTAAAATGCAAACACATTTTAGAAAATTTGAAACTAAACTGTACAATAACATGACAACTGATATCGAATTACTTCAAATCGCCATCCACTTGGCATAAACAATCAGAACTCCCCCTCACAACAAACCATTTTCTCATTAAAATTTCAAAACACTTAAGTTTGTTTTAATCAAAATGATTTTTCCGGAAAATAAGTTTGTTTTTACCACTTGTAAAGATGGGGATGTGGTTCATCATTTTGTCTTCAACCACTTGTAGAAAATCAAGTACAAATTAATGTCCTTGATTTACCACTTGTATTAAAAACACAATCAAATACACAGAATGATGCCGATTCCTGATCCACGATTACCAACTTGGGATCTCCGGCAAGTCCACAGACTCATTGTTCATAGTATGAACCATCCCAGTCACGAACTAGGGATGGTTCAACTTTATCTTTCTTTGTCTTCTTCTCATAGAACTCTTTAACCCCTTTGACTTTTCGATCAATCATTTTACCAAAAATGTGTTTCACAGTGGGGTTAAAGGCCTTTTCGACATTAAATTCCTTATTGTCATCATAAAATTGGTTTGAAATTTCAACCTTACCAATTTTCTTTTTAAAAATTTCAGCCTTCAATGGTGAAAAATGAACATCATCCATTGGAGGAACTGAAGTTTTCAATTTTAACTCAACCTGTGGCTCATCTGATTTTGTGGAATCAGATTCATCGCCAGAAGATAGCTCCTCTGATTTTGACCTATCAGAATCATCACTAAAACTTTCAGCAGCTTTCTTAACAACCCATTTCTGAGTGTCAAGATTTGCTTTCTTCTTGTAAAATCTGTTTGAACTTTCACCAATTTCAAAAGTTTGTTTCTGTCAATTAGTGGTTCAAACACAATTTCCTTGTCTTTCGGATTACGAGAAACTCCCTGTTTTGACTGTATTGCCTTTGAACAATCTTTGGCAATATGTCCAACATTGTTGCATTTGAAACAGGTTCTCGTTTCTTTCATCTCTTCTTGCTTTTTTTCAAGGAATTCTTTGTTCGATTGTTTCCAAAATTCTTTCTTTTCTTCTTCTTCTGCTGATGTACCTGAAACAAATGTCATCTTTGCTTTAAAATCACGAACATATTTTTCATTTTTCTGTTTTTCTGTTGGAATAAATCCAAGACCTTTCTTTTTGAAATTACGGTTAGGATTTGGTTTCTTTTGAAAACCAGAACCAGAACTGTAACCTTTTTTCTTGTTTAATCTTTGTTGTACTCTTGAGGTGTAAATTTTAGATTTACCATTAAGATTTAAATCTTTTATTTCAGAAATGTTAATTTCTGTAAGTTTGAAAACTTTTTTTATCAATTCAGTTTTGACACCTCTTATTGGAAATTCCTCATCAGAATATAATTTGTCCGAATCATTCAATGTATATGCAACTTTGAATGTTTCTTCATTCAAATTAGATTTTGATAACAGGAATTCTTTATTATAAACCCTTTTAACTGAAGACTTTTGACTTTTGACTGTTGACTGTCGAACTCGAACTTTCAGAACCAGACTTTGACTCTGACTCTGACTTTGACTCTGAGTTTGACTCCAACTTTGACTCCTCAGTTTCATCTCTATCTAACACCTGATCGACAACTTTCTTTATTAACTCGGACTCATGATCAGTGTCAGATGATGTAAACACGACATCAATATTTTCTGGCAAATTGACTGACGACTCCGATTCCCACTGTAAATTTGTTGCTTTTTCGACTCTTTCCTGATTTGGATTCCTGGGCAAATATCCATTTTCTAACGGGGGTGGACACTTGTTGTAACCGATATCTTGTTTCTTACCAGAATCCTTTTTGTCAGTCTTTTTCTTTGAGTCACTCTTCTTCTTGTTCTTCTTTTCTGGAGTCTTTTCTTCAGTCACTTTTCCATCATTCTTTTCTTCAGTTACTTCATCCTCTTCAAATGCCTTCATGCCTTCAACAGTTGGATAAATCCTGTCAATGACATAAGAAGTACATGAGTAACTTTTCAACAAACGATTTACTCGTTCAGTCTCAATTCTTTGCAATTCCAACTTTTGTTCTAGCACAGCACACTTCTCAATGTAGTTGTTCACCACTTTTTGTTTCGTCATAAAAGCTCCTTGAAGTGTTTTCATCGCTGTTGCTTGTTCTTCACTTGTTAGATTGTATTGGTTCATTGCTTTGTTCAGTACATCATAAGATTCCTTCAAACTATTCAAGTTATAAATCACTGTACTGTTCTGCTTCTTCACAGCTTCACAGTTTTCACACTTCACTGGAATCTTCTTTGCATCAACTTCTTCATCAATTTTGAACTTTGCAACTTCAACCTTTACTTTCCTTTTGATCACTGGAATTTCTTCATCATCACTACTCACTGGAGTCTTTACCTTTTTCTTCTTCTTTTTAACCTTTTCATCTTCACTGTCACTTTCAGCAATCAGTTTCATATCAGCTTTGAATTTTCTCGCCCAATACTCACGATCATCATCACTATCTTCTTCAACTTTGGCAACAAAAGCTGTGTAAGCTGTGGCTTGATCAGGAATATAGTTATCCCAAGTAAAATTCTCCCAACTAAAACCCTCAGGTAACTTTTCGTCATCTTGATCTATTATCAAGGCACTACCATTTACTCTCTTTAAAGAATCTTGATTCACTGCACAAGCTCTCTTTCCAGAATCTTCAATAACATGCATTCCATGTGCAGTTTGTGCTTGATTTTGATGTTGATGTTGTTGAGGTGGTTGTTGAGCAACTTGATGGTAGATGGCTTTTCGATAATAATCATTGTTGTTGTTGAAAGGATTTTGAGCTCCACTTGCTTTGCGATTGGTGCACTCCCTCTTGAAGTGACCTTTCTCCCTGCAACGAAAACAAGTGACTTTAGATTTGTCAAAACCTAAAGTAGAAACATTAGCTTCACGTAGATCATCTCTTCCAGTGATTTGCTTGAATTTCTCAGCTCTCCTCAACACGCTGGCCAAGCACCATTTTATGTCCATCAGCTCCATCTCTTCAGCATCGATTTGGTCGTAATCTTCCTTTGTCAACATTGGATTCCCGATTCGACCTGCAACAAAACTACCATAAGATTCAAGAACAGTTCCCAATAAAGACATATGACTTTTTGCTAACTCTTCAGAAAATTCCTGATCATTTTCAATGTTCAACACAATGTTGCATTGAATCTTTTTGCCATTTCTTGTTGTTGACACATTTGGATCAAATGATGAAAATGATGTAAAACTTGTTTTGCTGTTTGATCCTGATGATGAACTTCCAGGAGAATTCTTGACATTGTAAGCAGTTTCTATTTTCGGAGATAGATTTGAAGACTTTTCATTCACTCCTGCTTTATAATACAACCCAATATCTTGTTCACCATTGAAATCTTTCATTCGAATAATCTTTCGTTGCTCCATTTCTTGAGCTTCCAACTTCTCAATGAATTTGCTGAGTGTCAAATTGCTAAAACCTTTCTTGTTTCTAAGCATCATGAGATATGTTCCCCAAGTCTCGTATGGCAAAGCATCAGCAAGTTTTTCGATCAACTCTTCATTGTTTTTCTCAATACTCAATCTCTTCATGTTAGCAAGCAAATTGCAGTATCTTTCGATAATCTCTCTTGTACTTTCATTCTTTAATCCGCGAAACAGATCAAATTCTTTCTTTAGAAGCGATTTCTTGCTTTTGACCATTTCTTCACTACCACGAAACTTTGACCTTAAAGCTTTCCAAATCGAATATGAAGTTCCATTATGTTGCAATAGAACCAAAATATCTTCTTTCACAGCTTGTTGCAATAAACTCAGCATCATTTTCTCATCTTTGTACTTCTTTCTTGCATCGGCACTCAGATCTTTAATCGGAACCACTTCATCATCATTCATCGGTCGAACATATTTTGTCTCGACACATTCCCAAGCATCTAAGTAGTTAGCTTGTACCCTATTCTCGAAACGACCTTCCCAACCCTTATATTCTTCGATGTTCATTAGTTTGGGCGGTTTTTGCATCGTTCCAGTTTCGTTTTCGAGCATTGTGTTCTGTGCAACAGTGATTGAGGAAACCGGAGTAGCGAATGCGTTGTAAAAATCTTCGTCCATGTTTCGGTTTTTCAACTGAACTGTATCACCTTGTGAAAATACCTGACAATTAACAAACAATACACAATTAGATTAAATGTTTATCAATTAACCGAAAGAAACTGGTACATGAACTGATGATTTTCTGTGCGGACTGAATGTTGACCAACTGTGCGGAGTGAATGACCCGAATTGAATCCAAACAACCTGACCCTTTGAAACCTTTGACCTCCAAATCGTATGAACTGGACTATTTCACGCAACCTGACCACACTATACGACTTGACTGTTCAAACGGAAAGATCAATCTGTGTGAACTGACAAAATTCCAATCCTGACAAATAGAAACACCGACTACGTTCGAAGTGAAATTGATTTCGTGCAAACAGATTTTAATGTCAAACCTTACAACCTAACAATTCAATTCAAACACATACAATTTTCAATCAATTGGGTCGACTACTTATGATGACTTCACATGTCAATTTTAATGTCCGACAAATCTGATCTAATTTGACCACTATTAAAAACCGACAACCCTTTTAACTTTGTTCGATACAAGATTAAATGTGATATATGAAAACAGTAAGTCACATGTATTTGAAAACTATGATAGGACCGATTATATTACATATCAGTGATCACATGGATACCATAATGATTATTGGAACTCTACAAAGATAATCACGTGGCTGACACTTCTCTTGAAGTTGATGTTTTCAAGTTTAAGAGTGCATAAACTATGATTGGACCTAGACTTCTATATTCACGTAATAGCAGATACCTTTTCATGCAAGACCTATATCACATGCTGTTATCTTAAACCAAGATATTCAACATACAATCTGACATCCAATTTACGAGATTCACATAAATCGATGTACTTTCAAGCTAAATCAACAAGTAAGTTTCAAGCTAAATCTGATCAAAATGTCAACACTCAAGCGAAATCAACAAGTAAGTTTCAAGCTAAATCTGATCAAAATGTCAATACTCAAGCGAAATCAACCCATAAACTCAAGCTAAATCTGCATGACATCATCATATCGATCTGATTTTGGTCCGATTGAACAAGTAAATGATCGAATTAAATTTTGAAACTTTCAAGGGTTTGTTAGAACATCATTATGCACGTTATGTGAGAATTTGAGCAGATTTTAACCGTGAAAATTTAAAATTTTTGAAAAGAAAGTGTAGAAAATCAGAAAAATGAAGCTGAATTGGTATGAACTCTTCCTCCTGAGCTCTGATACCACTTGTAGGATCGAATTCGGACCCGAATGAGTCGTTCAGAAGAGTTTATCTCAGTTTGAGCGGCGGAAACAAACAAACCGAGTTCAATTCAGCGAGATACACACTTAAAACTGTTGTTTCTATTAATTTGATGACGTTTACAACCTGACAACACTTCGGCAGCACTTCGTTGCTCACCGGAAGAATCTCTGAAAAGTTACAAATGATTTAGCTTGAATGGGTATTTATAGAGATGAGATTTAGCTTGAAATGACATGCCATTTTCAAGGTAAATCTTGATTTAGCTTGAAAATGTCAAATAACATTTTCAAGGTAAATCACAACTTTCAAGCTAAATTACTTTAAACACATTCTAAAACGTATAACATATCTAACATTTTTAGTCCTAGACTCGATACAAGACGAAGTCGACAGACGCATGCACCAACAATATCAACAAATATTAGTATGAGTAAACCAGGTTCGTTTACAAAAATATAAAACATATTTAAACTACTTACTTTGGAGAAGAAGAAATCGAGTAGTATCGAGGCTGCAAGCGTGGGGCCACAGCTGCGAAGAAAAGACCAACTCGCTGATAGGAATGTCTCCATAACCTCAAGAAGACTTCTCTGGCTTACAACTATCCATTGAGCATATTCATCCTAAACAACAAAATACCAATAAAAAACTAATTAACTTATTAAACATAAAAACCATTAACTATTAACTATTAACGAAGATCATTGAAAGAAATCTTGTCCTTGCCCGCTGGTGATGCGAGAAATTTTAGTCGATCAGCTTCATTGGGATCAGAAGCATGAGCAGCTAGAGCAAGCAAAGCAGTCTGGTATATACACATAATATATTAATTGATATTACAATATCTAAACATGTGTGTTTTCTATCAACATTAACCTTTTTAGGAGAACTTAAAACATCTGTATAGCGCGCCAATGCGTTTCTTAAAGTGCATGGAGGGAATGGAGGTGGCAAGGTGGAGCCAGTGATAGGCGTTCCGTCCTCTTTATCAGCATGGATTGAGAAATAAGTGTCGGGTGGTAAGCCGACTAATCTCACGGCTTCATCTACAACTTCGCTTAAATTCTCACAGTAGACACCAACATGATCACCCGTCTCGTATCTAAGAAAAAAAGAAGAATCTTTATCACCTTTAAATCTGGATAAAATATAACAAATAATGAGCAACTTACGATGGTCCGGTTTGTGAGATGTCAAATTCCAAATGGGTGCCGACTAATCTCACGGCTTCATCTACAACTTCACTTAAATTCTCACATTAGACACCAACATGATCACCTGTCTCGCTTAAATTCTCATGGCTTCATTGAAATCAACCCCACAACATTGCCGACGTCCTCACCAAACAAAGAATTTATTGAAGGATGCAGATTATCCGGGGCCAATTCACAGACTACATAACATTGGGATACTAAAAGATCATAAATTTCCATTAAAGCATACCACACTTCAATATGCAATCACCAACTTGTATCGGTTTACAAGCAAACAATGACCTGAATTTAGGACATAGATGAGTGAGCAAAATTTGGAAAATTAAAAGATCATGACTGACTAATGCCACTTAATTCCGCGAACCAAACGCACCCATAGCCAGTAAAGTTACCTGCCATAAATCGATTGTCAAATTTGTAGTCAATTTATCCAAATATTAAAGCTGGTTAAAAATATATCTCAATTCAAGCTATAACCTGTAAAGTAAATCTAGGGCTATCTGCAGATCAAGGGCTTTTGAGTCACCTTTGGCCCGGGTTCCAGCCATTGCCTCGCTATAAATATCGAATCTGTTTCGATGAAATAATTGCTCTGGCTATCATGAAGGATCAAGCAAGTGATTAAGGGAACACAGAAAATCAGAAATATCAATTTCATCAACTACTTATTTGGATTGTGAAAATATATTTTATGCAATGTAGCTGCACTTACAGTGTTCCCTATAAAGGAAGGTGCATCAGGAGGCCGAAGACAGAACTGATAAGCATTTTCACTCTCAACCTACAACCCACCCTATAATAAGTAAATAAATGGATTAAAAAATAAAGAAAAAATGACCAATGTAAGAGCACCTGTAAAGTTGCCAACCATGTCAAAGGATCAATATCAGGGGATGTCCTAATTACGCTGCTACGTCAAGCACAACCTATAAACCTTAAATGAGCGAAGAGAATAAATTACTACAAATATCGATATTATGTTTCCAGAAATATGTTTTCGTTTTGAAACTTTGTTGGTTTTCGTAGCTCAAACTTCAAAGAAGAATCGAGGTTAGAAAATGAAAGTTCAAAAGAAATACCTTGATAAGGGGTGAGTTGTTTTTGTTTATCATTTGCAATGCTCTGTCAACACCAACACCAACATCCCACAGTTTCTTAATGGGAACATTATTGCTGCTGAGAATGGATGTATTCGGAACCTCTTTTCGTAACTTCACGATACCACCAACACCCATTGTTCCCTAGCAGCTGGGATCCATTTGTATGCTGGGAACAAATTAACAATAAGAAAAAACTGAGCACCTTACAAATCGGAAAGAACAATCAAATATATAACAAATTAACAATCGGAATAACAAATAAAACTAACCTGATTTACACTTTGAATCAGAACAACAAAGGAATTTACGATTATATGTGAAAAAAACTAATTTGTAAGAAAAAGACGGTAGATAAAGTTCATCGATAAGAAATACTAACATAAATTATAGTTTGTAACCTCGGGAGATATAAGATTGGATGAATGAGAAAGCAGAACCACCATCATCGGTGAACTTTACCAGTAGGATAATCAGAAAGCATCAGCGGCGATGAATCATGGTCGGCACATCAAACCAGCATCGCTTGAATCCAACTATGTTACCTCTGATTGCCACAAAAATGAAAGCGGCGAAAAGTTTTTGGTTAGGGTTTACAGGGAGAATAGGAGAGAAAGTTGTCACTGTGGATTTTATATATATCCGATAAAATATACTTATAAGTATAATTTAGAAATTTTGGCCAACCGAACTCAACTTATTCTGACTCGTTACCTGTATCCTCTGGCTCCTATGAAGCTTCGCCCTTGCACTTTCCATTACGACCATGACTTCATTAACCTGAACTAAAGAAGGGCAAAACTGTCATTTATTTGGCACTGTTTCACTTAAAATTGAGAAACAATTATTAAATAGCATACCAAGTTCTTAATCAATTATCACATACAAATTAATGAAATGTTTAAAATCCCAATCTAACATAACAAAATAAAAACCAAAAGATCCAATATCTCACAATACATAAAAACAACATAAAAAATGAGATTATTAATAATATTAAGAATTACCTAAGAAGATGAAGATCTTCAAGTGTTCTTGGAAATCCTATAACGTAAGATAAACTCTGAGGAGACCTACAACCAAACATAACACACCACACGCACCCGCTACTTTCCAGACATGATCGCCACTACATAACCATCGCTCAACACTAGGGTTCGCAAATACAAACATAGAACTTAAATGTTGAATCATAAAGAACTTTAAATTATATGTAGATCTATAAACCAAATACCTGATCGAAATGGAAATGATTCGTCTGAGAAAATTTATTATACCTCTTACCTCTTTCTCAGGTCAACTTCCTTAGCTTAAAGCTCTTTCTCTTTCTTCTTCGAAGCTTTTAAAATAAATCTGTTGTGTAAAATCATGAAAAGGATAAAGTTATAACTTATAGAATAGTTGATGAGACTTCAAATTGAAAACGAAAGCACAAAAGGTAACTTACAACATAGGGTTAACATCATACCCTCATCAAAGGGATCAAGATATAGCGTTTAACACAGGTTTGATTATAACTGAATCGTATATCATAGAATCGTATGTTTGGCACCCTTTTCAACTAAGTCAATAGCACACAATCTATATCAACCGAAAAACAATTGCTACCAATAACACTCCAAAGAAACAAACATAAACACCAAAAACATAACTTGTTAATATCTGCAAAATTATTCCCAAAAAAACAAATGTTAGCCACAACATGGATTGCCAAAACCTAATATTAAAACCAGGTTAAGCACGAAAGACGAGCGGCTACATTTAAATCTAGCTTATGAATTATGTTAAGTACTGCCAGCGTTTAATCTAAACAGCACTTGACCGTACATAAGCATAACATTCACTCCATATTTAACCACAACATTAACAGAGCCTCGGAAATGCGTTTTTGACAGCAAAGCCCATTAAAGGCCATTCAGTCCCGAAAGATGGTGATCTTTTAAAAGCATATCTCGTCATCGGTCATCGGCCAACAATCAACAAAATAATTATATAAATATAAAAAAAGTGGTATTATAAATGTTTTTCTCACGCCAGTCCCAAAAGGTAATCGCAAAATATGCTCCTCAAGGTGATGGAATGTGACAACGCTTACTCCGGCAACGGGAGCCTTTCGGCTCAACCGTTTTGAATCAAAGAAGGCTCAATTTGTGATGATTTGAATTGGGTTTTACGAAAATCAAAAGTTTCGCCCCAAAATATATATGTAAATCGTCGATAAAAAAGAAATTGATATAGAATCGATCAAAAGTATATAGATTAGATGGTTTTGATCCTAAAAGTGGCTAATTTAATATATTCCATTAATTGAATCATTCTAAGTGTACGAAACTCTCATCCATTTTTCATTTAAATTGAAATGAAGAAGTGGATCACAGACTTAGGAATCGTATATCAAAAGGAATAGATTAACAATAAAAATCATAGGTGGAATGAAATTAAGAGCATACCTTCGATTATCAAATAGGAATCGATCAAGAACAGACAAAGCAAATTTGCGATGGTGGGTTTTAGGGTTTAGCAGAAATTAGGTTGTCATTTGCTGCTGTGTGAGAAAGAAGATAAATACTTTCCATTTGTTAGAAGATGAAGATGAGAAAAACTACCATTTGATTTGATTTGATTTGCTTGACTGATGGAAGAAGGAAGATGGAGGCTGGAAAAGATTAGGGTTTCTGAATGCTTGAAACGTAGTTATCTAGCGAACTCATTTGTTATATTGGATCCGAATAATGTAAAGGGTCAAAAAGCTCCATTCGGGGCTCAAAACGGGATCCGCGTGGAAGTAATATACCTAGCTCATTTTCCCGCCAAAAAGCAAAATTCAGTGGCCTCATAACTTGACACATCAGCAAAACTTAACACATTTATTATATATAATAGATATAACACAATTTATATAATTATTCTTTAACCACTTATTTACTTTATTTAACTCAATCTACAATCTAATTTTATTAACCCAACTATCCAAGCCAAAAGATTGTGTGAACTAAATAAAACAACCCACCCATGACCCATTCGAATTCCAAATCCCGCTCCAAAAAAGACGCCCAACGACTACAGTCTACATCGACTCATGACCGGACGAGTTTTTTGGCCGGAAAATTCAAAATTCCGGATGTTCTTAACATTATTATGCCAGAATTCCGACTTAGAACGGGTATCCTTTCTTTATTGATTTTTTTGTTGTTTTATGCGGTAATTAGAAGAAAAAATAAATGTACAAGGGTTTGATCTTTTTATGTTTTTTGATGTTTTTTTAGTTGTTCTAAACTTTTAGTTAATGATTTTGTTGTTTTATTTTAAGCTTTGTTTGTTTAAATGATTACTAATCAACATTTAAAACTAGGGCTTAAATGTTCAAAAATTATGGACTGTGATATTGGTTGAATATAATTGTTTATTTTGTGTAAGTGTTTAGTGTTGTTTTATAAACTTATGGAGCGATTTATATGTGATAAGAACAATGAGTATGGAAGTTATGACGCGATTTCTCAAGAGAAAAAAAAGGTTGATCCACTTTTTTTCGTCGGATTCTTCTAATTAAAGACCAAGCGATGTTGTAGATATGTTTTTTTGTTGTATTTAATTATTATGAGATATAGAAGTAGGGATGGTTTGAACTTTGATGATTTTTTGTTGTTACTTTACTTACTTATGATGTGTTCACTGTTTTATTTCAAACTTTGTCTTTTAATGTGATAGGCAGTTAGGAAATAGGGTTTGATTGTTTGAAAATTGAAATTGACCCAACCCGACCTGATCCTACCAGCTCTGAAACTTCGTTTGTTTATGTTTACTTGTTTTACATGACCCTGTTGGGTTTCAGTGGTGTCAATTTTACTTTTATCAAAAACAAGTTTGACATATTTTATTAACTAAAATATATAATTAATAAATACGCAGCGGAATAAATATAAATAATCAACACCAAAAAGTGAACCGAACAGGATCATGGTTACAAACATGCAAACACGGTATCAATATTAATTAATCTACCGATGAGAAAAATTATACCCTTGTGGTTAATAATTAACCGTGTGAGACACCGAGGTACAACGAACGAGTGCTAGACAAGAACACGAACAAGAGCGAGGCGTCTCGTGGCGGCACCGAAATAAGAATGGTGGCGGCACTCTTAATTTTGAATGGTTTTAGTGAATATTTTGTTGCAATCTCTCAAAAGAATCCAATCTCAACACTTGCCATTTTTTTTTCACAGGAGGATATGAATGAGAAGATAAAAGAAAACAAAGAGTGTGGGTTGATTCACACGTAGCAATTCCTTTTTTTGTTCACACCTCCATATTAAATGTATACACACATGTATTAATGTAACACCCTTAAATTTATACTTGAATTAATCGCTAATTTATACCAAAAGATAATAGATTAACATAAGTTTCATAAGTAGCATAAACCTTAGTCATCTAATGACTAGGTTGGAAATTTCAAAATTTGTTTAATTAATTGTTTACAACCCATGAACAAAATCTAAGAATGATTAAAACATTGCGGAAGCTTCAAAAGGTAGTGTTCGGTTCTTCTTCATTCGCTTGAGCGCCATTCGTAAGATCCACTTCATCATCTATGGTCAAAACCGTTAAAACATCAGTTTTGACATTATTATATAACATTATAAACACAAGATCCAACATTTAACTATGTAATAATAGAATAAAAAAAATAAGTTTTTCTGTTTCACCGTAACTTACGGTGATACCGTAAGTTACGGTGGGTCCTGGAATCATCTGGTTCACCGTAAACCAGGAAAGAACTGCCGTAAACATCTGTTCTCTACCGTAAGTTACGGTGCTACCATAACTTACGGTAGTCGCTGGGAATTCATGTTGTGTTGTCTATTTCATTATACTCAATCAAATTTTCGGATTTTGCTTTTCTAACAAACCATTACATTAAATCCTCATGTTTCTAACATGTTATACATTAACCAATATCAAAGATCAATTCATCATACTTCAAAACATTAACCATGCTTTACTCGATTATTCGACCTGTTGGCTCGTCTAAGGAATCCTCCCATATGACGACTACCAACGAGTTCCAACCAAGTTTGACCAATCCTTCAATATAGCGACATCTCTGCTTAATTTAAACCATTCTTGTTCTAAAATACGAATACATATTATACAATCATGAAAATCTACTAAATGTAACGGGTCAAGTTACATACCTTTAAAGCAAGCCCTTCAAACGTGCGTCCACACCGGTTTGTCCGCTAGATGCCCCGGCTTCCTTTCCTATAGAGTTCAATCACTTTATGTTTAGAACTCTATGTTTTACATACAAAACGCACATTTGCCATACTTCATAATTATGCGTTTTTAACTTAACAATTCAGTTTCAAACCTTCTTTGAGGCATTACAACAAACACTATAAGGGCAGAATTCTTACTTCTTTCATATTCATGTTTATAGCTTGCTAATTAGTTAACTTAACTTCAAATAAGCCATCATATAGCATTCAATCATCATACTTTTCTGAAATTACTTTCTAAGATCAAATTACACTAGAATAATCCTTCTAAACCCTAGTGTTCATCATCATCATGTAAAACCCACAACCCACCTTCAAGGTGTTCATGGAACTTCCTGAATTTGGTCATGATTTCACATGTAGTTGGCTAGGTTTCACTTCTAAACACCAAATCAACTCTAATCTAACCAAATAACACACATGCAACATCTAATTTCAGATTTTCCAAAATCATGAGAATTTCAAGTTGAGAGATTTCATCAAATTTTACATACCTTACAATCCTCTTGTGATGAGGATCATGATTCTAAGCTAAATTTTCGATTTTGACCTGGATTAATCCTTCAATTTGTAAGATTAAGGAAGTTTTAGGTTTTTGGAAAATCTCTTGGTCGCCCTCTCTCTCTGTTCAATCGATGCCCACTCATAATGGGTGGACTTTGTGTTTTGTTTATTAAATTAGTACTAAACTTTCAGATTTTTGACTAGTTTAGTCCCTCAACTTATCATTTAGCTTTAAGTTTAAGTGTTTTAACTTTAGAGTAAGTTATTTCAAGACTATCAACTAACTAGGTTATAGTTTCCTAGTTAGTTAATTCTTGTTAAATTAACATTACATATTAAACACAAAGTTTTATATTTTTGGGGTGTTACAAGTCCACCCCCATTAAATAGGGTTTCGTCCCCGAAACCGTAGTACGTACCAAATAACGTAGGGTGGAGACGTCGCATTTCCTCTTCGGACTCCCACGTAGTGTCCGAACCTTTCCTATGCTCCCATTTGACTTTGACTTGGTCAATTTGTTTATTTCGTAAAAGTTTGACCTTCCGGTCTAAAATCTCCACCGATCTTACCGCATAATTCAGACTATTATCCACTTCGATGTCATCGTAATGGATATAGGTCGTTTCGTCTGCTAGGCACTTTCTTAATTGTGACACGTGGAAAGTGCCATGGATCCCACTTAGTTCCTCCGGTAGCTCAAGGCGGTAAGCTACCTTGCCAACTCTTCCGATAATTTTAAATGGCCCAATAAACCTCGGGCTTAGCTTCCCCCTTTTTCTGAATCTAATAACGCCCTTCCATGGGGAAACTTTTAGCATGACCATGTCACCAACCTGAAATTCGATTGGCCTATTCCTTTTATCAGCATACGCCTTTTGCCTGTCTTGAGCTGCTTTCAAGTGTGCCCGAACTATATCGATCTTTTCATTCGTGGCTCGTACTATATCTTGATGGGCGAGTTCACGTGGACCCACTTCACCCCAACATACCGGGGTTCGACACTTCCTACCATAAAGTATTTCGTACGGTGCCATTTTAATACTAGATTGGTAGCTGTTATTATACGAAAACTCGACCAACGGTAGGTGGACATCCCAACTGCCTCCAAAGTCGATTATACACGCCCGTAGCATGCCCCCCAATGTTTGTATCGTTCTTTCACTCTGCCCATCCGTTTGAGGATGGTACGCAGTGCTAATGAATAATTTGGTTCCCATTTGCTCTTGGAAATCTCGCCAGAAATTTGAAGTAAACCGGGTATCCCTATCAGACACGATGGATACCGGCACTCCATGACGTGCTATTATTTCATTAGTGTAAACTTCTGACATCTTTTCTGACGTGTTAGTCTCACGAATCGGAATGAAGTGAGCACTTTTCGTCAATCTATCCACCACTACCCATATGGCATTGAAACCACGATTCGTCTTAGGCAACTTGGTTAATAGGTCCATTGTAATATGTTCCCATTTCCAAACCGGAATTTCTAACGGTTGGAGTTTGCCGTATGGTTTCTGGTGCTCCGCCTTGACTTGTAAACATGTCAAGCATTTTTCCACATACTTTGCCACATCCCTCTTCATTCCGAGCCACCAATAATTTTGTTTCAAATCATTGTACATCTTGGTCGCACCCGGATGAATTGAATAACGGGATTTATGAGCTTCGTTAAGTAGAAGCGCCTTCACTCCACAGGTATGTGGGACCCATATCCTTTCGGATCGAGTCTTCAACCCGTGATTCCCATCCGACAAATCTTTCAATTGACCGATTATTCTTTCTTTCTTCCAATTCTCCTCTTTTACTGCTTCTAACTGCGCCTCTCGAATACGTTCAAGTATACCCGAGGTCACTACGAGTTGCATCGACCTCACTCGTATTGGGACGTAGTCCGCTTTTCTGCTCAGAGCGTCCGCTACCACATTTGCCTTTCCGGGGTGATAATGTATCTCACAATCGTAGTCTTTCACCGTTTCCAGCCATCGCCTTTGTCGCATATTTAACTCCTTCTGATCAAAGAAGTATTTCAAGCTCTTGTGGTCGGTGAATATGGCGCACTTTACCCCATATAAGTAATGCCTCCATATTTTTAAGGCAAATACCACCGCAGCCAACTCAAGATCATGTGTGGGATATTTCTTCTCGTGTATCTTCAGTTGTCTCGAGGCATAAGCTATAACTTTGCCCCGTTGCATCAAAACACAACCGAGTCCCGATAGTGAAGCATCAGAATAAACCACCATGTCTTCGACTCCGTCCGGCAATGTCAGTACCGGAGCTCGAGTTAACTTCTCTTTTAGTGTTTGAAACGCCCTTTCTTGATCTACACCCCAAATGAACTTTTCTTTCTTCCGGGTTAATTTTGTTAGCGGTGACGCAATCTTGGAGAAATCTTGAATGAATCTCCTATAGTATCCCACAAGTCCCAAAAAGCTTCTAATTTCAGAAGGGTTCTTTGGGGAATTCCATTTTGACACAGCCTCTATCTTCGACGGATCCACCAAAACTCCGTCGGCACTTATGACATGGCCAAGAAATTGTACCTCTCGTAACCAAAAGGCACATTTAGAGAATTTTGCATATAACTTCTCTCGTCTAAGTGTCTCTAACACTTCTTGTAAGTGGTGTGCGTGTTCAGCTTCACTTTTTGAATACACTAAGATATCATCGATAAACACAATGACCGACTTATCCAACATTGGCTTGCAAACCCGGTTCATGAGGTCCATGAAAGTCGTGGGTGCGTTTGTTAGCCCAAATGACATCACGAGGAATTCGTAATGTCCGTATCTCGTGCGGAAAGCCGTCTTCGGCACATCTTCTTCTTTAACCTTTAGTTGGTGATACCCCGATCTAAGGTCAATTTTCGAAAACCAGTTCGCACCTTGTAGTTGGTCGAATAAATCATCTATCCTCTGGAGCGGGTATCGGTTCTTTACCGTGAGTTTGTTTAACTCCCGGTAATCGATACACATGCGCATGCTCCCGTCTTTCTTTCTCACGAACAACACCGGTGCACCCCAAGGAGACACACTCGGCCTTATGAATCCCTTGTCAAGCAGGTCTTGGATTTGAGACATCAACTCTTGTAATTCCGACGGTGCAAGTCGGTACGGGGCTTTCGCTATGGGTTTCGCGCCCGGAATCAATTCGATCCCGAACTTTATTTCCCGTTCAGGCGGTATCCCCGTAAATCCTCCGGAAACACATCTTCATAATCTCGTACTACCGGTACATCTCCAATCTTTCGTGATTCTTTTTCGGGCTCATTAGCGTATATCATGAATGCCTTGCATCCTTGCTTCATAAGTTTGTGAGCCTTCAACATTGAGCATACTATGGGGTTGCCACCTTTTTCGCCATAAATGGTGACGTGTTTTCCGCTCGGAGATGTTAGTTTTATCTCTTTACGAAAACACACGACCTTTGCATGATGTTGAGATAGCCAATCCATCCCAACGACTACTTGAAATTCTCCCATTGACATCGGGATTAGGTTTATCAAATATTCTTCGTCATCAATGCTCAGTTTACAATTTTCACATACATCACAAACAATAAAGCTCTTGTTATTACATATCTCTACTTCTAAAGGCACAGGTAATTTTGTTAGAACAAATGAAGGATGTCGAATAAATCCATATGAAACAAAGGATTTATTCGCACCCGTATCAAATAACACGCGTGTAGGAATCGAATTTACAGCAAATATACCTGAGACCACGTCAGGTTCAACTTTTGCTTCTACGGCGGTTAGTTGAAAAGACCTTGCCTTTGCTTTCGGGGCTTCACCTTTCGGTTCCTGCCCATCCTTCTTTCCAACCAGTTCCGGGCATTCCGACTTCTTGTGACCCGTTCGATAACAATTGTAACAAACCGTCACTTTCTCCGGGCACGATATAGCCATATGTCCCGTTTTTTTGCATATGGGACAAGGCTTATCCTTGTAACGACATTCGCCTTTATGACCCTTTCCGCAGATTCTGCAACTTGGCGACCCTCCTTTCGTATCAAATTTCTTTACGGTTTCGTTTGTTCGTGCCTTCTTAGTAGGGCTTGGGTTTACATCTTGTGCTTTCCGTTCACCCCTTTCAATACTCTTTTTCAGTTCGATCTCCCTTTCCCGAGCAGCATTTATGATCTCGGTAAGGGTCTCGTATTTGGAAGGGGTGATAAATTCCCTATACTCAGCACTCAACATGTTATGGTAGTAGTATATCTTTTGTTCTTCATTCGTCACTAGGTCATCGCAAAACTTCATCTTATCCATAAACGTTGCCGTAATCTTGTCTATGGTCTCATTCTTATGCCTAAGTTGCATGAACTCCTCCTTGATTTTATTCATAACCGCTTTGGGGCTATGATGCTTAAGAAATGGCGTCTTGAATTCTTCCCAAGTCATGACCTTAGCAGCTTCAATACCGATCTCTCTCTTTTTGTTATCCCACCAATCTTTCGCTTGACTCCTTAGTTGACCCGTACCATAGGCTACGTAGTCATCTTCGTCACAATGGGTCCTCTCGAATACCCCTTCGATATCACTTAGCCATCGTTGGCACACTATTGGGTCAACCTCCCCATTATATATTGGTGGTTTACAAGCCATGAATTCCTTGTATGAACAAGGCTTTCGTCCTCCATGATTTTCCTTTGCTGAATTTGAATCATCTTCCAATTTCTTGATTCTATCTTCTACTATTGATAAAACTGTGTTTTGAATTTTATCAATAAAGCCCGACAAACTGTTTTCGATCGCCTTTCCAACCTCTTCGGCAATCACTTCCCTCATTTGTTCGGTGACTCTTGGCACCGCATCATCATTACTTCCATCGGCCATCTCTATTTCTGAAATGTTTACATAGGTTGTTAAACATTCCATTTATAACACATGCTTTACTTGTTTTGATTCAATCAAGTTCATAACTTGATTTAATCGTTCTTGCTTTGATTCAATCAAGTTCATAACTTGATTTAATCGTTCTTGCTTTGATTCAATCAAGTTCATAACTTGATTTAATCGTTCTTGCTTTTTGCATTACTTGTATTTGAATGAGCTTACACGCTCTTTTCATGCATATTTGTTCGTTTCTCTTTCTTTACCTAATACATAATTTATTAACAAAAGAAGTTAATTCTTACCGGACGATCGATCAAGCTTGAACCGAACACTTTGTTGACAACCTTAGGCTCTGATTACCAACTTGTAACACCCTTAAATTTATACTTGAATTAATCGCTAATGTATACCAAAAGATAATAGATTAACATAAGTTTCATAAGTAGCATAAACCTTAGTCATCTAATGACTAGGTTGGAAATTTCAAAATTTGTTTAATTAATTGTTTACAACCCATGAACAAAATCTAAGAATGATTAAAACATTGCGGAAGCTTCAAAAGGTAGTGTTCGGTTCTTCTTCATTCGCTTGATCGCCATTCGTAAGATCCACTTCATCATCTATGGTCAAAACCGTTAAAACATTAGTTTTGACATTATTATATAACATTATAAACACAAGATCCAACATTTAACTATGTAATAATATAATTAAAAAAAAATAAGTTTTTCTGTTTCACCGTAACTTACGGTATCACCGTAAGTTACGGTGGGTCCTGGAATCATCTGGTTCACCGTAAACCAGGAAAGAACTGTCGTAAACACCTGTTCTCTACCGTAAGTTACGGTGCTACCGTAACTTACGGTGCTACCGTAACTTACGGTAGTCGCTGGGAATTCATGTTTTGTTGTCTATTTCATTATACTCAATCAAATTTTCGGATTTTGCTTTTCTAACAAACCATTACATTAAATCCTCATGTTTCTAACATGTTATACATTAACCAATATCAAAGATCAATTCATCATACTTCAAAACATTAACCATGCTTTACTCGATTATTCGACCTGTTGGCTCGTCTAAGGAATCCTCCCATATGACGACTACCAACGAGGTCCAACCAAGTTTGACCAATCCTTCAATATAGCGACATCTCTGCTTAATTCAAACCATTCTTGTTCTAAAATACGAATACATATTATACAATCATGAAAATCTACTAAATGTAACGGGTCAAGTTACATACCTTTAAAGCAAGCCCTTCAAACGTGCGTCCACACCGGTTTGTCCGCTAGATGCCCCGGCTTCCTTTCCTATAGAGTTCAATCACTTTATGTTTAGAACTCTATGTTTTACATACAAAACGCACATTTGCCATACTTCATAATTATGCGTTTTTAACTTAACAATTCAGTTTCAAACCTTCTTTGAGGCATTACAACAAACACTATAAGGGCAGAATTCTTACATCTTTCATATTCATGTTTATAGCTTGCTAATTAGTTAACTTAACTTCAAATAAGCCATCATATAGCATTCAATCATCATACTTTTCTGAAATTACTTTCTAAGATCAAATTACACTAGAATAATCCTTCTAAACCCTAGTGTTCATCATCATCATGTAAAACCCACAACCCACCTTCAAGGTGTTCATGGAACTTCCTGAATTTGGTCATGATTTCACATGTAGTTGGCTAGGTTTCACTTCTAAACACCAAATCAACTCTAATCTAACCAAATAACACACATGCAACATCTAATTTCAAATTTTCCAAAATCATGAGAATTTCAAGTTGAGAGATTTCATCAAATTTTACATACCTTACAATCCTCTTGTGATGAGGATCATGATTCTAAGCTCAATTTTCGATTTTGACCTGGATTAATCCTTTAATTTGCAAGATTAAGGAAGTTTTAGGTTTTTGGAAAATCTCCTGGTCGCCCTCTCTCTCTGTTCGATCGATGCCCACTCATAATGGGTGGACTTTGTGTTTTGTTTATTAAATTAGTACTAAACTTTCAGATTTTTGACTAGTTTAGTCCCTCAACTTATCATTTAGCTTTAAGTTTAAGTGTTTTAACTTTAGAGTAAGTTATTTCAAGACTATCAACTAACTAGGTTATAGTTTCCTAGTTAGTTAATTCTTGTTAAATTAACATTACATATTAAACACAAAGTTTTATATTTTTGGGGTGTTACAATTAAATATATTCACACATATGTATTAAATATATTCACACATATGTAGTACAGGTTCAAGACGCGATAGAGCCCAAGAATAACAAAATAAACGTTATACGTATTATTTATAATTAGTATAAATAATAAGTCCATTTATTTCGTTAATTGTTCGTGATTACCAGTTAATCAAGTTAAGTGGATTTAGTGTTCATTGCCCAAGTTGTAACTCTTACGGGTCATAGCTCGGTCAGCAGCGTTGACTTATCGAACCCGTACATATAATTCCAAAAATCTCCCACTTGGACGGCATTCGATAAAATGCTCAACGCAGACAGTCAGCGGTGCTCTAGCTGCACATGGCTGCCCCCAACAAGGTATGACACTTTAAAGTCATTAACCAAAACACCTTGCTATTAGTAACAACTTACTAATGCAAGACAATAGACTTATGGTAATTGTTGTCATTCATCCTTTCTGTAAAAGACATAAATTGAATCAATGAGACATGGATTAAGTTCATTCTCATATGGTGTTCAATTATTATTGTTCTCGATCAAGAGTCAAAGTGGTCCGAACAAACACACAGTAAGTTTGGGTAAGGCCTTACACTTCACCAGTTTGAATCAACGAGGGCGCCACAATGTCTAACTGTTACATATCTTGTAAGAGTACATAATCCCATATCGACTACATACAACTCCCACTGAACTTCAGAACTATTCCCAATTAAAGTCTTTATGACTGGCAGTTACGCGACAGTGGTTGACAGTAATCAAAGAATAATCCTTGGTAAACGGAAGTTCTAATATGTATCTCAGGTTAGAGGATACTAAATGAGTATACCAATATCAAATCATCTTATGACTAAGTTCCATGAAGATAATTTGATGCGAGTTACATCCAACGTCATTCATAATGAGGTATGTGAGTTTGGAAGTCAATTCCTTGAGTCCAAAGTCAGGATAGTCTTAATTCAGAGTCGTTCCCACGAGTCTGACCGACTACGGATAATTTAGAATACAAGATTCATGGATTAAACGTATTAAAATCGAACACAGTTGTAAGATTCAAAGTTTGCATTTAACCAGTAAATCAAAGGTGAATTCAAAAGGTACAACTGTTTGAATGTTCGTACATCCAAATACTAAATCAAAACATACTGCTAGCTAATCTAAGCCCGATAGCATTCATGTGCTGATCATGCTTGTCCTGAGTCATGGGCTTAGTGAACGGGTCTGCTAGGTTTTGATCTGTGTCTACTTTGCTTATTACGATGTCTCCACGTTCCACAATTTCCTGTATGTAGTGGAACTTTCTTAGAATGTGCTTGGCCTTGTGATGAGACCTGGGCTCTTTGGCTTGAGCAATAGCACCTTTGTTATCACAGAATATCTCGATGGGTTTCTTAATGCTAGGAACCACATCGAGATCGGTTATGAATTTCTTCATCCATGCAGCCTCCTTTGCAGCATTTGATGCGGCTATATATATTTATTCGGTGGTTGAATCCGCCACCACACTATGCTTGGAGCTCTTCCATGAGATAGCTCCTCCATTTAGAGTGAATACGAAACCTGATTGTGAGCGAGAATCATCTCGGTCCGTTTGTTCTTATCAGATACTTCAGAATGTTTTTGACAGCAGTCCAATGGGCGATGCCAGGAGTTTGCTGATAACGACTAGTCATGCTTAAAGCATACGAGACGTCAGGTCTAGTACATAACATAGCATACATGATAGAACCAATCGCTGAAGCATATGGAACTGCTTCCATTCGCTTAATTTCAATGTCCGTTGAAGGAGATTGCGATTTGTCCAACACAGTCCCTTTAGTCATGGGAACACCTCCTTTCTTGGAGTTTTCCATCTTAAAGCGTGTCATCATTTTGTCTATGTATGTACTTTGACTTAGCCCAAGAAGTCGCTTAGATCTATCCCTATAGATCTTGATTCCTAGAATATAAGCTGCTTCTCCAAGATCTTTCATTGCAAAACAAGTTCCCAAATAGTGTTTAACTTCGTTAAGCATAGGGACGCTGTTTCCAATTAGCAGTATATCATCCACATACAGGATGAGGAATGATATAGTGCTCCCACTAGCCTTTCTGTAAACACAAGGCTCATCTTCATTCTTGACAAAACCAAACTCTTTGATCTTCTGGATAAAACGAAGATTCCAGCTTCGAGATGGCTGTTTGAGTCCATAAATGGACTTATTCAGCTTACACACCCTACTTGGATATTTAGGATCGACAAAACCTTCAGGCTGAACCATATAGACATCTTCAGAGAGATGCCCATTAAGAAAAGCAGTTTTGACATCCATTTGCCATATCTCGTAGTCATAGTACGCGGCTATGGTGTCACAGCCCCCGACCCACCCTGGACGGAATCGGAAGCCGCGAACAGCCCAGTGGTACCGGTGATTATTTTTGAAAAATATTGCAGCGGAAATTTCATCAGGACCGTGAGTTAGGAAAAATATCAGAGTTTAGAAAACACCGGATTTTATTTATTAAATAGATTGGGATAAACCCATGTTTTACAATGGTAGCTTTAATAAAGATAAATTTGATTACATAAAACAATATTTCTTAATTTGATTTAATTAATAAAATAAGCCACTTCTTGATGCCTTTCAGTGTCGTATCCATCTCTTACTCCAATCTATTGTAATTACCTGAAACGCGTTTTAAAAGGTTTTGTCAGCGGAAAATACTGAGTGAATCATTCATTTTACTAAAACGACACGTTTGTTATAATTTACAGTATTAAGAGCGATTACAATGTTTCTGATATCAAACCAACTACCCACAGTATTTGTCACTCGACCGGATCTATGACTATGGTCATATCACCATTGGCTGCCCCAATGATGACGTATATCACTGTTAGGGCTTATTTGCCTAACCTGTGTTAGGGCTTATTAGCCTAACCCCGTGAGAAATTAATATTGTGCACAATACCCCACATACCGGCTGTAAATTGGTGATTACAAAGACTTAATCCCTGTAATTATAACCTTGAAAATAAACATGCTTTTGAAAGTAATTTGATAAAAAGAGAATGACTCACATTATAAGCATGCAGATTCATACGGCAAAGTTTAATCTACAGATAAGCCTTGATATATTGCAGATTTATACAGGCAGAGCTTAGCCTATTGATTGGCCTTGTAACCTAGTGCACACGAACTAGGTAAGTAACTAATACAACATTTTACGATAACTCACGAGATTAAAACCCTCACGACAAATGACAAAGTGCAATCACTTAAACATCCATCGGATTCACAACGAATGACAGAGTATTCCCCGATTTCGGGTGGTACTCAAACATCCTGTCGGAATCACGACTAATGACAAAGGATAGCGCTTAAACATCCGGTCGGATAGTTTAAATCGATCGGACATTGAATCGTAGCAGCGATCGAGTTAATACCCTGTATCGTAGCAGCACCCCGCTATACTAATTAGTGATTTTGAGACTGTTTCTACTATAACTCAACGTACAAATTGAATTTGATCGTCGAACGAACGCACAGTATCAAGTCCCACTGCCTGCTATTTATACACGAATTTGATCTGGCTTACGGACCGTAAGCCTTATCCCTTACGGTTCGTAAGGGACACGAAAGGGTTATAGGCTTGCCACGTGTGTTTCTAGCCTAGCTGAGTCGACGGTTTCTCGAAATTAAATTTAGACAGCAAGATATATGGATAATCGTCGAGTAGAAAATACCCCCCTGAGTTTTAGGGGCCCTGATCCTGATTCTGATGATTCTGAAAATTTTAGGGTTTGTGCAGAATCACTTGGGTGTCTCAATTAGGGTTTCCTATTGGATAAAATAATAAAATAAATAGGACTTTTAATGAGGGTTGTTACATTCTCCCCACCTTAATAAAATCTCGTCCTCGAGATTTGGGTTACGATATTTCTCTTAGACTTATGTCATATTTTAGTCAATAAAAACAATATTAAGGTAGATGACACAGAATTAAAGTATCGAATTTTGTGAATACAAGTTGTACAATAGGTAGGATTCAATGGTTCAATTGAATTAATTCAAGAAATCGATGATAAACGGATGAGATGAAATGATATAATTTCCAAGGTGACTAGGTTCAAGCCAAAAGATATATGATCAATAAATATTTAGAATGAATGTGAAGGATTTTTAGAATCAATAAAAATTCTTTGTCAAAAGAAAGCTTACTTTGATTGGCAATTGAGGAAGACTTAGAAACAACAGGTTCAAAATGAAATAAAAGTATGAAAAATGATTTGTCAAATATTTATGATATGAGAAAAATCAAAGTGTTGAGATGAGTGAATTGCAAAGATACATCAAAAGACAATAAAATTAGTGTATCATTGTCTAGAGTTCCAAGTTATTTTAATTGTGAAACAATGTGATAGTACACTATTAGTGACCATATTTTTCATATGATGTCCTAGAGATCGAAATATAATAAGAACAAGTTGTTGTGGCATGACCAACCATTATTTTATATTTGTAAAGCAAATGTAATATATATTACTTATGTTCCTGTCTGAACCGTATTTTACATATTAAATATAAATACTATGTAATATATATTATTTGTTACGTATTATATGTAAATGGTCACCACTTTTAAATAAATATTATTTTAGTATTTTACTATACTATGTAAAATAACTTATATTTACTATGTAATATATATTACAAAACACTGTAATGAAGTTATTACATTACAAAAATATTTTAGTATTATTATTTTGTAAAAGAAATCACTATATTGTTAAATGAAAGTTGTAAATAAAGGTGTAAAAATATTTATTGTACAAAAGTATTTGTAAAATATTTTGTGATTACTTATTTTCATTTTGAAACCATATAACGTTGTGAATATATTTACAAATGTTGTAAATAAGTGAAAACGGAGACTATTCTTATATATTACAATGTTCTCTTAACCCAACGTAGTTGATGACTACCATATTATTCTTATATGGTCATTTTCTTGCCATAGTGTTACGGTACATATTTACCACAAAACATGTGATAGACAATTATTTATATAATTATATTCGTCCCTCTAATTCTTATATTGTTTTATGAAAATATGTCTTCTCCTTACAATACAAAATATATATATATATTTATATATATTTAAAATTTACTAAATAAATATGATAATTTTAATTTATATACATTAACTAGTTATTATCATGGTTGGATATTGGTTAGTGCTGCCTTGTTTAAGCATAGGTGATCAGTCCATGCCTAACTAAGGCTAGGCTACTCAATACCTGCCCTGGACAATAACCCTAGTACTTAAAAATAATATTAACACTACTATTATTAATATATTATTACTAATAATAAAATTATTAATAATAAATAACTTAAACATAAACTTAAATGAAAGTATAACTCAACATAATTTTTATACACATATATATAAAAGTATAAATTCTTCACCTCAATTGTTTAACAAGAATTTTAAATATAGGAATACTTATTAGGTAATTACTTATATAAATTTCCATATATAATTAATTAAATTTATTTTTAAATAATGTTTTTCGATCAACGATAATAAAGCAATAAGTATTATGAAATGCTCGATTGATGCTGTAAGAACTATTAAGAGATACACGAAAAATAGGACATGAATTTGTGTATCATTATCTTAGCACACGATTGTGTTAAGATTGTTTTTATAGAATAAATCAACAAAGCGGATTTGATATGAATAAATAAATAATTAATTAAATGCAAGCTTTAATTTTATTAAAATGTCACCACAAGGTTATCGTAATTAAAGAAATAATTCAGTGAAGTCAAAGGCCAAGCAAAACAATTGAAGTGCTTGTTGGTACTATTTTGAATATGATAGCTTCAATCCATCATATGGGATTTTGAAATGAAAATGTAATGTGAGAAAGTTCAAATAGTTGATTTTGTTTTGAACCAAACAAGTTCATGTATTAATAAGAAAGTTCGGGCATGGTCACAACAAAACTATGTATGCCAAAGGAAATTGATTTTCTTAAGAAATTTATTGACTTGATATCAAAGGGTCATCGTTTTGCAATAATGCGGATCATAGTGTCAAAGATCAAGTATAGCGAAATGATATTTGAGTTTGGATAAAACAACAAATTAGAATGAAGCCCTCCAGTGGTCTTTATAAATCAAACGAACCACATGCACAACAAACAGAGCATGTGTAACGTGTGGATTTACCAAGAAATGAAATAGATCAATATTTTCTACTATGAAAGAAATCCTCATGGTATGATGACCATTAGAGAAAATAGAAACACGAAAGTCAATTTATTATATGCAGAAGTCAGAATTTCAACAAAAGAAATATAAGAACTTTTATCTGGAATTTCGTGTGATAACTGTTGTTAAGTGACATTACCAGGGAATGTCGAAAATAAGATGAAATAGGGAATTTTCAAAGGTATGTGACTTCTTTTTGCAATGATAATAATTATGACACTGATTAGACTGTGCAGCGATGGTTGTGAAATTTTGTTCCAACGCATCTCAGTGAGATTCAGGTAGTTTGTAGGATCATGTGGCAAAGTGTTTCTTTTTGATTTTGTAGTTCTTCTACTAACGGAATTAATATTGGTGTCATCGTGCCTAATTTATATTTTCCAAAGGTCTTGCCTTGAAAGTCATATGTGATATACTTTAATGTCTATGGACGTAAAGTTTCATGTGTTTTCTTGTGCACTAGCAAAATTTTACTTGCTTCATACTTGCGTTAATAATTTATGATAATGCTTTGGAATTTCTTTATATTTTTTATGGTGTTTTAACTTAAAGGGTTTCCATTGTTTATTTTGTCATACGAGCTACGAGACAGATGATCAAACGAAATAATGTTTGATATCGGAATTATAGATATATGCAAGGGATTCCTAATAAAGAAATCTAGACACAGATGCTTGTGCTTTATTTCAAATTGTCAATCCTTATGGTTTTTGGATTTCCTTATAGATATACCTATCTATATAATCACATATTTTACATGCTGAAATAAACATACCATTTATCAGGTTAATGTATTTAACAGATTCATATTTCCAAAAACAAGTCAGATATCAGATCATGATACTATTTAGGGAAATCTTGTCACCTGTTTGACATATTATATACCCTGTCTTATCCGATTCGCGCCGGAGAGGTAATCTCAGTATATCCGGACAAACTGGAGAGTCTTGCTACACCATACCCAATCTTGCCGGAGAAAATTTTCTATTTCCCATAAATAGTATCTTTTCAAAAGTGCCTCTTTCATTAGGGCTTTTATCCAGAACCAATGAAACTTGTATTTCCCGTAACATATGACAGAGTATTCCCCGATTTCGGGTGGTACTCAAACATCCTGTCGGAATCACGACTAATGACAAAGGATAGCGCTTAAACATCCGGTCGGATAGTTTAAATCGATCGGACATTGAATCGTAGCAGCGATCGAGTTAATACCTGTATCGTAGCAGCACCCCGCTATACTAATTAGTGATTTTGAGACTGTTTCTACTATAACTCAACGTACAAATTGAATTTGATCGTCGAACGAACGCACAGTATCAAGTCCCACTGCCTGCTATTTATACACGAATTTGATCTGGCTTACGGACCGTAAGCCATATCCCTTACGGTCCGTAAGGGACACGAAAGGGTTATAGGCTTGCCACGCGTGTTTCTAGCCTAGCTGAGTCGACGGTTTCTCGAAATTAAATTTAGACAGCAAGATATATGGATAATCGTCGAGTAGAAAATACCCCCCCTGAGTTTTAGGGGCCCTGATCCTGATTCTGAAAATTTTAGGGTTTGTGCAGAATCACTTGGTTGTCTCAATTAGGGTTTCCTATTGGATAAAATAATAAAATAAATAGGACTTTTAATGAGGGTTGTTACATATGGCAAGCAATATCCTGATCGATTTGATCATAGCAACGGGCGAGAAAGTTTCATCATAGTCAATACCCTGAGTTTGAGTGAAACCCTTCGCAACTAGCCGTGCTTTAAAGGTGTGTACATTTCCATGCATATCGGTTTTTCTTTTGAAAATCCATTTGCTCCCTACTGCCCGAGATTCGGGGGGTAGCTCAACCAAGTCCCAGACTTGATTATCACGCATAGATTGCATCTCAGCGTTCATGGCTTCCAGCCATTTCGCAGATTCAGGATCTGAGATAGCAGATTTGTAGTTAGTAGGTTCGTCATTAGACTCATCTACTACCAAGACTTGAGCACCTTCGAGATGCCAAAGGTATCTGTTAGGTTCTTTACGAGTCCTGCTACTTCTGCGAACGCCTGAGTTCATGTCTGATTCATCAGCAACAATTTCTTGTTGTTCAGACGTTCCGACTTCATCAGCGGTTGTTGTTGGTTCTCGAATTTCTTCAAGATCAACCACATTATTTCCAGTTCCTCGATTAAGAAGTTCTTCCTCGAGAAAGTGCCCATTCCTTTTGATGGAAATAACATTTGCATCAGGATGGTAGAAATAATATCCGCTTCTTTTGTAGTATCCGACGAAAACAACCTTTTCGCCTCGAGAATCGAGCTTATCATCAGCATCACTGGTGATGTATGCATCACATCCCCATACTTTTAGGTATTCCAAATCGGGTTTACGCTCATGCCATATCTCATATGGCGATTTTGTTTACCTTTCAGTCGGAGCTAAATTTACAATGCGGGAAGCGATCATAAGAGCTTGTCCCAAAAGGAGTGAGGCAAGTTAGTTCTACACATCATCGATCGAACCATATCAAGTAGAGTTCGATTTCACCTTTCACACACGCCATTAAGTTGGGGTGTGCTAGGTGGAGAGAGTTGTGAAACTATTCCACACTCTTTTAGATGATTGAGAAATTCAAAGCTGAGATATTCACCACATCGATCTGATCGAAGTACTTTTATCTTTCTATCAAGCTGGTTTTAGTCATGGTTTCTAGACATGGTTCTGAAAGGGCCATATACATCATGTGAATGAGTTCTAGAAAATCATTGTTCCGTTCACCAACATAGGATAAGGGGTGCTTTGTGAGTTTGCCAGCTAAGCAAGGTTCGCAATCATCAAAGGAGTCCTGTCTAGTGGATTCAAGAATCCCCTTGGACTAGAGCCATTTTATGCGTGCCTTACTTATGTGGCCAAGTCTGCAATGCCATAAATATATTTCATTTATGCCAGCTTTGTTACGCTTAGAAAGATGATATATGTTACTACTTGTTTGAACATTAATATCATAAATACCATTTCGAGGTTTAGCCTCAAAATAAAAGACATCATTCAAGTAGGCTATTATAGAAGAACCATTTAAAACGTACTTGAATTGAATCCTTGTTCAAACAGTGAAGAGACTGAAATAATGTTTCTGGTCAAACCAGATGCATATAAACAGTTATTTAAAGTAACTACAAGGCCAGGGGAACATGAAAAACAAAAATGTTCCAGTTGCAAGAACTGGAACCCTCTTTCCATTACCAACTATGAGTTCCAGGTAGCCTTGTTTCAGTTTCTTCCACTTTTCAGGTTCTTGTAAGACATTGACGATGTGGTAACCACATCCGGTATCAAATACCCATGTGTTGCTAGAAACAGTGAAAAGTTTGATAACATAAATAAGAATATCGGAAGAAGTGCCAATGTTGTTGGCCTTGTTCATATTCAGCTTGGCTAGATTCTGTGGGCAGTTTCCCTTCCAGTGCCCATTTGGTTGCATTCAAAGCACTACCGCTCCTAGGAGGGTGTGGTTTTGCAACATGCTTGTTGTTAGTGGCATTTCTGGCAGCAACAACAACTTTTCTCCTGCCTTTGCTCTTATGTTTCCTTTTCTTGTTATTGGGCTTCTTAACACCACCAGACTTGACCATTAGAACTTGGTTGGTTTTATGGAATAACCAAGTTTGTTCATTTGGTCAATGTATCCTTTCATCTTTAGCACATGAGTACTGATACATGATCCTTCCAGCATTTTACAGCTTATGAGCTGTTTCATGGTGTCATACCGCTCCTGTCGGGCTTGTTTCTGGAACATGCCTTTCAGTTGCTTAGATCATGTCATAAGCATCTTTATCTTCCATGTTCTTCTGAAGTTCAAGAGACATGGTGGCTTTCATAAGGCAAGCTACCTCAATGGCATCCTCGTTATGTTTCTCCAGTGCTTTGCGAGTAGTAATAGAATTACTTTCATGCTCGGTAGGGACTGGGCCATCTAAGATATACAACTTTTCCTCCATCTTGAGAACTATTCTCAGATTGCGGTGCCATTCGAGAAGGTTGGTGTTATTCAAAATTTTATTACTTTTCAAGTATAGACTTGAAAATGAAGGAGTTGTTTTTATTAGACATCTGTTATATATAAGCAAGGTGATATTAATTAGTATTTTCGATGTATATTTCCTTATTTAATTAATGACCCATTATAGTGATTAGAACAAGGAATGAGAATCTGGCTAGGTCAGTATTAAAGGCAGCTGTGGCATACACTTTAGTAAGTGACTAGGCAGACTGACAACGAGTGTCAATTGTGAGAATTGCACAACTCTGGGGTATGGGGTCGTTAAGACAATTCTTGTCTATGCATTGATACGTTTAGCCTCATCTTTGCCGACTTTTTACTTTCGAGACAGCTGGAGCATGTGATGAGAAAAGAAAAAGTAATAGTCGTCCTAAAAGAGGTACTTGTGGAAGGGCCGGATGTGTCAATGAAACCCTTGCACCTTGATAGGATAAGCTAGGCATCAAGTGCGGTGCTGTGGCTCCAAACACTAATGGTTCGTGATGTGGGGTAAAATACACATATTTGTCCCGTGTAGATTGTATAATTTTTGTATAGTTTTTATTTGTTTTTATTTAGTTTAGTATTATATTACATTATTTTGTGTTTTGCCGGATCCTGGTGCAAATGGAGCAAAAACGAGTAATATGGAAATAACCAGCCAGTTGGACATAGTGGGGCACCAGTGACAGGAGGAAATTTGCAGCTATTTTCTGAAAGTGGGCTGAGGCCACTATCTCTATTTTATAAATTAGAGGGCTACCACAAAATATATATATTCGGATCGAGAGAAAGGGCTAGGCCAACATCAATATATATTTGAGTCCATCTAATTTGTTGGTGTTGGGCCGCATGAAATTTGGTCTGCTAAAATACCCGTTAGACGAATTTGAAGAATAAAGTGTTGCCATCATATATTATTATTAATAAAACGCATGCTATTGCACCATATATCAAGATAAATAATATAACTTGGATATGAAAAGGCAACAGGAGAATCATCCATACGTCAGCCATATGCTCCTTGGAACGCACGAAAAGATATGATGAAATTGGCAACAATTATTCTTGGATGAATTATAGTGGAGCCGCCAAGAACTAGAAGCCCAATAGTAATTCGTGAATGTGATGGAATTATGGGCCTGTGAACTTGTTTTCTAGATATATTATATCCAAACCTAATAAGAAGGAAACATGATGCGACCAGAAAAGATATATACAACAACTTGATTCCAATATTTGGGGGAGGATCAGACGCAGGACATTTACGTAAAACATCAGACGAAGATCAGGAGGGAGACGAATTTGGAGAGGCACGAGTGAATCAAGATTGGGATTTAAGATTCGAGTTGATTAGTCAACGAGTTATTGTTCGGTCTGTTTTACTTTTTGTTCTCAAACTTGATACTATGACTTCTTTGTTATTTGAGACTTGTTTATTATTCTTTTTCTTGACTATGATTATTGGCTAAAACTCTTTAACTACCTAGGCATGACAATAGTTTAAATAAAGTTTGGATTTTTATTCGGTTTTTGGCGTGGTTTATGGATTTTCTTGTATTGTAAAAGCTATGGAATTTTAACTTGGTGTATATGCATGCTTGATATTTGTTTTATCACTGTTTATTGCTTCGTATAATCCTTGGTGACGGTCTATATCACATAATAGGGTTGTGCTAGGGTTCTTGATTTTGGTGAGTGTCTATATCACATAATAAGTCATTAATCCTTTAGGGTGAAAATCACATGAAGTAACCTTAGAAGTAATATTCGGTAATTTGATAAAATCAAGTGTTCTGCTAATTTCATCGCTGTGAGGCTCGAGGTTATTAATAGGTCTCAGTTTGGTTTATAGCTAGGTCTAAGAAATCGGTCTAGTCCTTAAACATTCTCGTGTCTATTAAACCAAGATTAAAATCCATAGTTGCCTTAGACTTTCGCGTTGTGAGGTAGATTGTCTTATTTAGGCACTTTCAAGAAACTAGAAGACTGTGAGGAAATCTAGAAAACCGGTAAGCGTAACAGCCTAGGTAGTGCCACAAGAATCGCCTTGAGAGTGTTTGAGGGGCTTAGTGGTGTCTTAATAGGTTTAGTATCCAAAGATCCCGGTTCCATACCACAAAACTATCGAATAGAAATCCATTCTGAGTTAAACTTGCGTCTAGCCTAGGTAGTCTTCATCACCACTGGTCAAAGTCTTCGTTCGAGTTCGTGTTAGTTATTTAGCTAATCTAGTTATTCGTTATTTGCATTCTTAGGATTTTTAGAAAACCCCCCATCAATAAACAATTAGTTAAAGTCCGTGTCAGTCTAAGTCTAGATAGAGTCATTAGCGTAATTTAGTAGAGTCTCTTGGGTTCGATACTCGGACTTCCTTAGGCTATACTGCATCGATCGGTACACTTGCCGGTCGTGTGGTTTAGGTTTTAGAGAGTCTTTGTTTTATAAATTTAAAACTTTGAGAGTCTAGTTTAGGGTTTAATTTAGTTAATTTAGTTAAACCACTTTTAGCACATCAAGTTTTTGGCGCCGTTGCCGGGGACTCTTTGGCGATTGCGTTGATTACTTTGTTTGGACTTATTTGACATATTACGTGCTATTTGTTTGTTCGTTGAGTCGTAGGAGTCTAAAAATTAAAAAAATCAAAAATAAAATATTTGTTTTAGTGTCTTTTCTAGTTTTTGTCGAGTCATTTGTTAAAGTCTTCCTTCTCGTCTTCTGCGTCCGAGGTAAGTTCGTCTAGCTCTTCTTCGTCTTCGCATTTCACCCCAGCTTTCGACTTCACACCGAAGCCGTCACCACACAATTCCCCACCACCCGCCCGTCCTCAGAGTCTTACACCCGCAGTTCAAATGGCTAATCGCACCGTTTACGAGCAAGCTACCACTGGTTTCACCGGCGCTACTTCACCCATCACCCTTCCCGACATTACGAATGAGAGGTCTTGGCATATTCCTTCATGACTGCCATCACCAATTCATGCCAGTTCCATGGTCGTGACGACGAGGATGCTCCCGCTCACATCAATCGCATCACTCGCCTTTGCAGCACCTTCTCCATCGAGGGAGTGAACCTCGATGCTCGATACCTTCAGGTCTTTCCATTCTCACTCGCTGGACACGCAGCCGTCTGGTTCGATTCTCAGCCCGTAGGCACTTTCACTACTTGGACAGGTCTTCGTGATGCGTTCATAGCCAAGTACTTCCCACCAGCCAAGGCGTCTCGCCTTCGTGATCAAATTCACTCCTTCCGTATGGAGCCTGATGAGCCGTACCACCTAGCTTGGGAGCGTTTTCAGACGCTTCTCTCTCGTTGTTTGCAGCATGGTTTGTCTGACTGGGCGTTAGTTGAAAAATTCTACAATGGTCTTACTCCTGAGATTAGAGCTCGTTTCAATACTTCAGCAGGAGGGCAACTTATGGGTAAAAAGACAGTGAATGAGTGTAACGATTTGTTTGAGAGTTTCGCCCACTCTGATATGGATTACAACACTATTAGCAGGACTTCCATTCCTGTGCGTACCTCCTCGGCCGGTCGAGGGGTAAACCAAGTTAGCTTGGATCCATCGATAGCTGCTATAGTCGAGAGTTTGAGGCAAGAGGTGAGGCAAGAATTGAATGAGATTAAGAAGAAAGTTGATAGGTGTGAGGTTTGTAGGGGAGGTCACGACACGCTCGAGTGTCCCACACTTACTCTCGAGGAGGTAGAGTACATAGCCGGTCAGTCTAGGGGTCAATTTAGTAATAATAATAATAGTTTTAACCCCTGCTGGCAGGATAGTGGTAGTAGTAGTGGATATCGCCCTTCTGGCAATCCCCCTGGGTTTCCATCTAGTCAGTATCAAAATAGGGGATCTGGTTTATATATGAGTGGTAGTGGTTCAGGTTCGAGTGGACAGTTTGCTAGTGGGGGGTCGAATCAAGAGAGTCAAGGTAGTGGAAAGGTTTCAGAGGGTAGTTTGAGTAGGTTAGAAGAGATGTTTGCGCAGATGATGGTGCAGAATCAGGCGACCCAGAAATCCCTAACTGAATTTGTTCAAACTCAAGATCAAATTAATAAGAGTCACGATCTTCAGCTTAAAAATCAAGAGTCTACTCTTTTAGATCTTAAGAGAACAGTAGGGGATATAGCTAGGCAGTTGAGAGATTCCTCTTCTGGTCAGTTTTCAGGTACCACGCACCCAACCAACCATTCTGTGAAAGCAATCACTACTCGCAGTGGGATGAGTCTAGGAGAGGTCGTGAGAGAGAATGTTGAGTTAGGGAGTGATGATGAGGTAGATGAGGAGATAGAGATTGAAAAGCCCGGTAAAGTGCAACATAGGCTAGGCCCAGCAAGTACCGCACATACCGAGGAGCCCCAGGTTGAGAAGAGAGTAGAGAAGCAACCGGTTAGGGTTAGGCCACCGCCCTTATTTGATCCTTCCTGTCTTCCCTTTCCCGCCCGCTTTAAGCAACAGCAATATGTTAGGGAGTACGAGAGATTTCTTGAGATGTTCACCCAGTTAAAAGTAAATCTTCCGTTCATAGAGGCCTTGCGGTCCATGCCCAAATACGCCAAGTTCCTTAAGGATTTTCTCAAGCCTAAGGATAGGTTAGGTGAGTGTTCTAATACTCCATTGAATGGAGATTGTTCTGCGGTGATCTTAAACAAACTTCCTGAGAAACTCACCGATCCGGGCATATTCACGATCCCTTGTTTGTTTGGTGGTGATGTTAAAAACCACGCGTTGGCAGACCTTGGTGCTAGTATTAATTTGATGCCATATTCATTTTACGAAAAACTAGGCCTTGGTAATTTGAAGCCAACTCGTATGACCCTCTCGTTAGCCGATAAGACAGTTAAGTATCCTAGGGGGGTCATAGCGAATTTGTTAGTGAAGGTGGACAAGTTTGTCTTCCCGGCAGATTTTGTAGTGTTAGATATGGAGGCCGATGAAAACGTACCGTTGATTTTAGGGCGCCCATTCTTGAACACTGCTAAAGCGCTTATAGATGTCTTCTTAGGCACAATCACACTTAGAGCGGGCGACGAATCGGTAGTTTTCAAGGTGAATAATGCGAGAGGGCCGAGTGAGAGAGTCGAGGCGATAGCGTCAGTGGGGGAGAATGAGAGGGTTGAGAGTGATGAGAAAAAGGTGGTGAGTGAGCCAAGTTTAGAGAAGGTGATAAAACCCAAGTGTGGGGATCCACCTGATAGGAGAGTCGAGGAGTTGGAAGAGAGATTGATGAGGTTAGAATCTAAGATAGAGATACTGAGCAAGGCTCAGTGTGGGGATAGGTTTCGATATGAAACATCTAGATTCAAACTGCCCGATGACGAGTTGAGAGAGTGTGAGAGATATGGGGATAGGAGAGATGCGGGCAATGTTAGGAATGGTAGTGCTACAGCCCGTAAGAGTTGGTATGGAGGTGAGCTGCGCTTGTATGATCCTCCATGAGTGTGTGATCAGTTGTGATCCACTTGTAGAGTTTGTATTTCGAGTCTTTTATTCTGTACTATGAGTCTAATTTAGTAGTATTGAGTCAGTCGTTTGTGTCGAGTCGGTATTGCTTTGGTGTTTGCTTGTTTTTGTTTATGCAGGTTTGAATATGTACCACCCGTACTCAATCTCCATTCGGGTGATTTTGGAGCTGCTTATCAAATTCCAGGCACTTATCAAGCGTACCAGTGTCAGAGTCAAAGCTGATCGCGAACGAAATGCTATACGATCGAGCTGGATTGGACGATAGATTTGGAGCTTACACATTATATAACCAGCTAAGTCCTTTCCTTTTATGCCCTTCGTCTTTTTATTTCATACTTATTTTTAGTTTTTTGAGTCGGTTTCCATCCTACATTGAGGGCAATGTAGAGTTTAAGTGTGGGGATGGGAAACTATCGTTTAGTGTCTAGTTAGTGTGTCGTTTGAGTAAAAAAAAATAATAATAATAAAAAAATTCAAAAATCCAAATTTTTTTTTTTTTAAAAATAGAAAATGTCTTTTGAAATAAGAAGTTTGCAAAAATAAAAAAACGGAAAATGATAGAAAAGTCGGATTTTTGTTCGGGTTCAAATAATAATAATATGAGATAATATAATTGAGCTTGTGTCTAGTTTGGGATATACGAGTAGGCTCGATTCGGTTCTAGGTTCCTTTGATCTTAAATATACCTAATTGTCGGTCTACTAATGGGTTCTCATCTAGGGAAAGTGGGGAAATTGAAACCGCCAAAAATAGTATAAGGGATGCCGTTATAAGCTAAGATCGTTAGAGTTTTTGGTCATTATCTCGTGAAAAAAAATAAACGAGCTAGAAACTAAATGAAAGTAGCCATTTCTATGTAGTCTGTGGTTGGGGATAGCGACTCTACAGCCGGATTACCGCTAGGGTGTGTGAAATCGACCTTGCAAAATAAATAAAAAGTACCGAAGCCTAAGTAATCCGAGTTGGGGATAGCGACTCTACAGCCGGAATGCCTTTGGGTTAGGGAATGCAACGTCTATGCTCGGAAAAAAAAGAAAAAAAATGAGAAAAAGTGATGAAAAGAAAAAAAATGGAAAAAAAAAATAGATTTGATTTTAAACTCTCTTGATCTTGGTATAAGGCGGTTAGGAAATAGCCCAATGGTTGTTCCTTTTGTCCTATAAGCTTGAGGGGGGGGGGGGGGGGTAGGTGGACTTGCAATTCTTAGCGTGAGACCCTAGGTAGATTGACCGCACTTGAACTAAAATCGCATGATAAGGGTTTGGAACCGGGTTGGGTTTAAGTGGATCAATATACTTGCAATCGCGGCTAACACGAGTTTCGGTTTTAATAAATAATTTAAGCTTTTGTCCCGAACGACTATTCTGACTATGATTCCGTTTGCACAATTCTTTTTCGAGGACGAAAAAAGGTTAAGTGTGGGGATATTTGATGTGGGGTAAAATACACATATTTGTCCCGTGTAGATTGTATAATTTTTGTATAGTTTTTATTTGTTTTTATTTAGTTTAGTATTATATTACATCATTTTGTGTTTTGCCGGATCCTGGTGCAAATGGAGCAAAAACGAGTAATATGGAAATAACCAGCCAGTTGGGCATAGTGGGGCACCAGTGACAGGAGGAAATTTGCAGCTATTTTCTGAAAGTGGGCTGAGGCCACTATCTCTATTTTATAAATTAGAGGGCTGCCACAATATATATATATATATATATATATATATATATATATATATATATATATATATATATATATATATATATATTCGGATCGAGAGAAAGGGCTAGGCCAACATCAATATATATTTGAGTCCATCTAATTTGTTGGTGTTGGGCCGCATGAAATTTAGTCTGCTAAAATACCCGTTAGACGAATTTGAAGAATAAAGTGTTGCCATCATATATTATTATTAGTAAAAGGCATGCTATTGCACCATATATCAAGATAAATAATATAACTTGGATATGAAAAGGCAACAGGAGAATCATCCATACGTCAGCCATATGCTCCTTTTTTTTTTTTTTTTTTTTTTTTAACCAATAATCAGATATATATATATGATGAAATTGGCAACAATTATTCTTGGATGAATTATAGTGGGGCCGCCAAGAACTAGAAGCCCATTAGTAATTCGTGAATGTGACGGAATTATGGGCCTGTGAACTTGTTTTCTAGATATATTATATCCAAACCTAATAAGAAGGAAACAGGATGCGACCAGAAAAGATATATACAACAACTTGATTCCAATATTTGGGGGAGGATCAGACGCAGGACATTTACGTAAAACATCATCAGGAGGGAGACGAATTTAAAGAGGCACGAGTGAATCAAGATTGGGATTTAAGATTCGAGTCGATTAGTCAACGAGTTATTGTCCGGTTTGTTTTACTTTTTGTTCTCAAACTTGATACTATGACTTCTTCGTTATTTGAGACTTGTTTATTATTCTTTTTATTGACTATGATTATTGGCTAAAACTCTTTAACTACCTAGGCATGACAATAGTTTATATAAAGTTTGGATTTTTATTCGGTTATTCGGTCTAAGGCAGCTATGGAATTTTAACTTGGTGTATATGCATGCTTGATATTTGTTTTATCACTGTTTATTGCTTCGTATAATCCTTGGTGACGGTCTATATCACATAATAGGGTTGTGCTAGGGTTCTTGATTTTGGTGAGTGTCTATATCACATAATAAGTCATTAATCGTTTAGGGTGAAAATCACATGAAGTAACCTTAGAAGTAATATTCGGTAATTTGATAAAATCAAGTGTTCTGCTAATTTCGTCGCTGTGAGGCTCAAGGTTATTATAGGTCTCAGTTTGGTTTATAGCTAGGTCTAAGAAATCGGTCTAGTCCTTAAACATTCTCGTGTCTATTAAACCAAGATTAAAATCCATAGTTGCCTTAGACTTTCGCGCTGTGAGGTAGATTGTCTTATTTAGGCACTTTCAAGAAACTAGAAGACTGTGAGGAAATCTAGAAAACCGGTAAGCGTAACAGCCTAGGTAGTGCCACAAGAATCGCCTTGAGAGTGTTTGAGGGGCTTAGTGGTGTCTTAATAGGTTTAGTATCCAAAGATCCCGGTTCCATACCACAAAACTATCGAATAGAAATCCATTCTGAGTTAAACTTGCGTCTAGCCTAGGTAGTCTTCATCACCACTGGTCAAAGTCTTCGTTCGAGTTCGTGTTAGTTATTTAGCTAATCTAGTTATTCGTTATTTGCATTCTTAGGATTTTTAGAAAACCCCCCATCAATAAACAATTAGTTAAAGTCCGTGTCAGTCTAAGTCTAGATAGAGTCATTAGCGTAATTTAGTAGAGTCTCTTGGGTTCGATACTCGGACTTCCTTAGGCTATGCTGCATCGATCGGTACACTTGCCGGTCGTGTGGTTTAGGTTTTAGAGAGTCTTTGTTTTATAAATTTAAAACTTAGAGAGTCTAGTTTAGGGTTTAATTTAGTTAATTTAGTTAAACCACTTTTAGCACATCAGTTCGCATTACGTTCCAAGTGTAGCTTGTGATAGGATGGCATAGACTATTGATTTTAATTATGGGTTAATTTTAATATTAACCAAATAGGGTCGAGAGAGCCAATTTTAGTATATATTTTAGTCGTGACATCTTGATGAACCCTTTCATCTCTCAGGACACTTAGTTTTAAATAACATATTAAATCTAAGTTTGTCGCGACTTGGAATAACCAATTTTAAGTTAATAGAAAACTACTAAGTTAGTAATGGTTTGGTTTTGGTTTAAGGTAATCAGAAACCGTTACTAACGGTTTGGCTCATGGTTTGACATAAAAATCATCAAAACCGGACCGTGAACACCCCTAAGCTTACCTGACCCTAACCATCGAACCGGTTCCTCAGTTGTCGACCCATGATATTTAGGTAAACTTTGGATTACCTGTGACCTTACCTCAGATGTCCTACCTTGCTGCTGTGGAATTACAACTGCTGATGGGTTGTTAACTATGGCAGGCTTGAAGTGACTTTCAACCCTTCTGATTGGACCTCCATCGAATCTCCTAGGTATCCCCTCTGGATGTAACTATGTTCCTAGGGTTCGGTCTCAAGGTATGGTCACCGGTTGTTGCTGAAGGCCAGTATGGGTTGGTATGGTAGGATTGGAACCTCTGGAATAACTTGATATACCCTTGAGCAACCGAATATGTCTGATGTGGATTCTAACCCCTTACCAACTGTTGATTTCCCTTTACACGCAGCAGGGGGTGTTTGGGATTCCATTTTCCCAAACACCCCCCCCCCCCCAGATACTCTTCAAATCCCTCATCTTCATACTCATATCCCCCCTGAACTGTACCCTGAGTGAAAGTTGGTACTGCTTGTTGAGGTAAAGGCTGTTGGGGCGGAGGGTTTTGGTTTACTAGCAATGGTGGTGGTGGTTGTTGTTGTTCTGGTTGAGTGGGTGGAGTTTCATCAGGATCCACTCTCACATAAGGTGAAGAATGTCGGGTAATGGGCTTTCGGGTGTAGGTTTGACTCTGTGAAGATGTTTGACTTTGTTGTGGGTTAAAGGAGTCAATATTTGGGAATGGGTGGAATTTGGGTAGTGGTTTGACCCGTTAAAGGTTAAAGTTTAACCCAAATTGACCCGCTATGCAAAAATTTGACCCGTTTCCCTTTTGGGATTAAAAAAAAGCTACTTAGCCTGTGAAGGATAAACGACATGGCCGGCCCTGGGGGTGGGCGGGGAGGACCACCGGCCAGGGCCCGATATTTCGAGGGGCACGTTTTTTTATGAAAAACCCGATGTGTATATGTAATCAGATGGTCTGGCTGACCCACCCAACTTGGCCGGTTTGGTTTGTCGTTCCCCAAAACTGTAGTTAGTGGTTCGGCCCAGAATTTTTGCCAAAACCGGTCGAAACAGACATTGAACTCCTAAAACAATAACAAAAATACAAGAACATTACAGTAACACCATTACAGACTTACCATTATAGGGTCACTGGAAATGCATAAAATGTTCAATGATCAGGATGACTTCATCTGCTTCATATAACCTTCAATATGATCAGCAGCAACATAATTATACTTCTGCTTAAGTTCATCAACAAGCAAAGCACACGTATAATATCTCGGTGCAATATCTTTATCGATCATCTCCTTAAAGAATCCATACGCCCAGTCGCATTTATTAACCCGACATAACCCGTGGATCAAAAGAGTGTATGTATCCAAATCAAAGCTAATATGATGCTTATTGACCATTTCATCCAACAGATTACCCAATAACACATCGGTTTTTCCCTTTCTAAAACACATCTTGAGTAAGGGAATAAACGACTGAATATCGGGTCTACAAAGTTGTGAACTTTCCATCCTTTTTAGAACATTTATCGCATCTTGATCCAAACCATGATGACAAAACATTGCAATCATTGAATTAAATGTAGATGTGTCTGGAAAAATACCAGAACTCGCCATTTCAACCTCAAATACATTCACAGCTTCTTGAACATGGCCCGCTTTCGCTAATGTATGAATCAACGCGTTGTAGAAAAGTGTATCGGGCTTGCATCCAAATAACTACATTTTCTCGGGTATCTGTAACGCTTCATAATATTCCTCGTTTTTCTTCAAATAACACATGATGGTGGTGAACGTTACAACGTTAGGAGGACAGTTTTGTGCTTGCATTTCGTCGAGCAGTTCATATGCTTTGTTGAAGTTGGAATTGCGACAATATGATTCGATGATGGTGGAATACGATATAACCGACGGGTTATACCCATACACTTTCATTTCTTGGATAGTCCAATGCGCTTCGTTGACCTGATTAACTTTACACCAACCGTGTACAAATATGTTAAACGTATAAGCGGAAGGCGCGATGCATGATTTTAATTCCAAGAAAATTTTACGCGCCTGCTCGACTTTACTTGTTTTGCATAGCGTGTCGAGTAAAAGATTCATCGATTCGGTGTTCTTTTCCAATCCGAATTTACGCAACTCGTCAAATATTATTACCGCATCTTCCCATTTTCCGGCCCCGCAAAGTCTTCTCATGACTTTCGCTATACTGCCAATTGTAACGAGACGATGTTGATTCATTTGCTCGAGTAATGACATCATCGTTTCCATTTGTTTCATTTTTCCTAATATGTCGAGCATTGTTTCGTACGAGTCTGATGATGGTGTGTATGTTTTGTGTGATTCCGCCCATTTGAATAAGCCTAATGCAGATTTCCAATCGTCTTTAAATCTATGTAGTAACTGAGAAACGAGATTGTGAGATATGGGTATCGTGTTACAAGCTTGATCTTGTAATAGAGAGTGAAAAACTTCATCGTAGGTTCGTCCAGCTTTAACCTTTGAAACAATTAAGTTGATGTTTTCTGATGAATCGGTATCGTACTTTTCGTGATTGGCAAGTGCATTGCTGGTGAAATTGAACGCTTTTAAACGACGATAAGTAGACTTTGCAGAGGGATAAACTACATAAGATCTAAGAACAGAGATTTTTTTCATTGTGATTCTTAGCATAAAAAGATCGGTAAACTAGCAATCCTACAATTCCCCAAAAAAAAAATAGTTATTTAAACAATTGAATATGAACATAATTCAAAAAGGCATTAGGAATGAAGTTGATCTGCAAATCATACTGGTTAAACAATAATAAGAATTTTTACCGGTAGCGATTGCGATTCTACGAAAAGGGAATGGTCTTAAACAATGAAAAGGATCATACATGTGTTCTAGATTAAGTACCTAATCAGGAAGACTACACAAATAACCGTTTATGCTAAGGCCACCCGTAATGGGTCTTGATATCACGCCAAAAACGAGCATGGCGCCCCCATAGCGCCGCCAACACCACTACGGCGGGCGCTATGGGGTGGTTTTTCTTCTCCGGCATTATCTCCTTCGCGGCGTGATGTTCTCCAGCATATTTCAGCCCACTCACACACACACATACATATACATACATATAACATATGTATGTATAATTGAAGGGCTTTATATAACCCCCTTACCACTACACCCTATTTTGATATAACGCCCCATAAAGCCCCTCTCTTACGCATTTCGCCACGTGTCGTATAACGCCCCCAAACGGGCTTGATGACTACACATGGTCTAACAAACATTTCATCGAACACCTTATGTGCAATATACATGCAGACATAAAAAGATGGGGGGTTGTTGAGTTTTAACATAATTTGACTTTCATGTTTGTAATTCGATTGAAATTTAAGGTATCTGAAATAGAATCATGGATTCAAAGGTATATATACAAGCTGCTGCTATTCACATGTTAAACTACAACATTTCAACTGATGCATATGGATGATTTGGTGAGCATAAATTATTAACTATTTTCGACTAGTGATTGATTAACTGAGAGCGTCTTCTTACCCGATAGATTCAGCTCGGAACATCGATTGCAAAGGTGTTGGTCAAGAATGATTGTGCTTTTGGACTTTGTAAGATGTACGATTATGTAGAGACAAGAAAATGTATTACACTTGGGGCGCTATCTTTCATAACAACCAGTGGCGGAACCAGAAGAAATATTCAGGGGTATCCCAATTTTTTTACTGTGTGTTTATATAATTTATAGAAGGGAGAATTTTTTTTACCTATATTACGGGGCAGGGCCAATCTTGAAAATCAAGTGCCCTGGTCGAGCCAAAAAAAAGACACTTAGGCCTTAAAGAATTAAATTTTATAAACTAGTTTTTTAATGTTATTAGTATTTAGGTTAATGAATCCATATTGAGCATTTCACATTTGAGCTATGTTTTATGAATCAATATTGACAATAAGTTTTTAGGTTTTAGACCGGGCTAGATTTATTTTTAATTTTTACGTAAGGGGCCGATCGATTACGCAAAGAATGAAGACTGTGCGTTGGAGCAAGAAGATTGTAAACCGAATTTCGCTACAAGGCATACTAATTGTTGAATATAATGAAACTGCTTCTCAATAGAGTAAAATGCACGAATAGTCCCTGTGGTTTGGCAAAATAACACCTATAGTCCCTAGATTTTGGAAATTACACCGGTGCTCCCTGTGGTTTGACAGTTTGTTACTCGGATAGTCCCTGGAGTGGATGACGGTTAGTTTTCTCTGTTAAATTAATGTGAAATGACAAATTTACCCTTGATCTTCTATCCTTTATAAAAACAAAATAAACCCACCCCAACCCCACCCACCCCCCACATTTCTCTCAGATAAGCTCCAACTCAGTTATCAACAAACTCATTAGAAGAGCCAGGGATAGTTCCGACCAAACGCAACCCTCTCTCCTCCTCATCATCCTCTTCTTCATCTTCTCCGTTATCCGATCATTCTCTGTTCCCAACGGCGTTCAATTTACAGTTAATTCTGGATCCAAACGGTTGTAACTGTAACTGTAACCTAGGGTTTGAAGGAGTGACGAAGGAAGAGATTGAACGGCTGGTGATCTGGATGAAGAGATGAAGTAGAAAAGGAAAAGGAAGATGATCGGAGGATGAATCTCCGGCGGTTGTGGTGGTGGTGGTGGTGGTGGTGGAAGGGAGGTAGGACGATGGAGGTGGATACGGTGGATAGAGATTCCATTTTAGTTGTGTATATGTGTGTGTGTGAGGCGTGTGATGAAGATAATGATGAATTTCAGACACGATGATGAAGATAATGATGAATTTCAGAAAATTGAAAGGGATCCCAGAACAATTGCAAGAAGGTATGCCAGTTTTTTGTTCAAAGATTCTAGAAACTTGAAAAAGTTTGCATTTATGCTTCTTCTTGATCATCTTTAACGAGAACACGTTGTTGTTTTTATGAATTTTTTGTGTAAATAGTTTTTTTAGTGAGGGTGGTTACTTGTGGGTGGTGGGTGGTGGTTAATGGTGGGGTTGAAACAAAGAGAAAGGTGGGGGTGGTTGGGGTTGGAATGGGATTGTTTTGTTTTGTTTTTATAGGTGGAGAAGATGAAGGGTAAGTTTGTCATTTCACATCAATTTAATGGAGAAAACTAACTGTCATCCACTTCAGGGACTATCCGAGTAACAAACTGTCAAACCACAGGGAGCACCGGTGTAATTTTCAAAAGTTGGGGACTATAGGTGTTATTTTGCAAAACCACAGGGACTATCCGTGCATTTTACTCTTCTCAATATTTATACACAACACAAATCCCTTAATAGTCCATCCCCACCCCACCTAACAGGTTATATTAAATTGTTTCTTTAAAGAAAGAATTAAAATGTATTTTTTGAAATTGAAAGGTAAATTAAATTAACTTTTGACTTTCAGACTTATCTTCCCAAGATGTACTCCTCAAGAAACCTTTCTTCCTTGTATCAAAACCTGCAACTTTTTTTTATTTCACTTCAACGCTAACAAAGAAACTTTACCAACTTCATCTTTCTTCTTTGTTTTCCTTCCATGGTTATTTGGGCCAATATAATCAGTATTTTTTGGGTTTAATTTCAGTTTGTAAAATTTTTTTAGGGGTGTCCTAGTTGTTGTTGAGGGGTGTCCTTAGTATAAAAATCGAATTTTTTTTTACACTACCGGATAAAAGTTGAGCCGTAGCCCGGGCTACGCCTCGGACTACACTAGGTCCGCCCCTGATAACAGCTACGTCTTTCTTTCGGTTACTTGTATATACTACTTATATTTATACCATTATCTCAAAAAAAGATTACATCAAATCAACCAATTAAAACAAGGGGAATTGGCCTGTAATCCCACCTACACCTTTTTGGCCAATAATAATCCCACCTCAGAATATTCCCCCCACCAGTCCCACCTTTCAGATATTTTTCCCACACTGATCCCCCGTTAAAAATCCCTAACTCAGTTAGTAAAATGGCTGATGTGGCAGCTGACTAATGGATGATGTGTCAAAAAAGATTATGTGGCAGCTGATTAGTATTCCCCTGATCTTTTACAACTTAAATCATTTATAACCCACATTTACTCTTTACCAACCCCTAAATTATTATCCCTTTCACCAACCACATACGATCATCAACTACAGGCGATCCATAGGCGATCATCAACCACCGTTCAAGACCAACATCAACAAATCCATAGGCGATCATCAACCACCGTTCAAGAGCAAAAAACAGGCATGTGACTGATTTTATGATTATCGAATTTCAAGCTTTAAAACCCTAAATTTGTAGTTAAAGATTTCATAAAATAAAAATGTAGTGGGATGGCTGAATCTGTGCTTGTGAAAGCTTGGCATGGTGGCAAGCTTAACAAACAACCAAAATTGCACTATGAAGGGGGTGAATCTGATATGTTCCAAGTTGAAGTTGATAAAATGTCATATTTTGAGCTTTTGGACTTTGTAATGGAGCATGGTTCATACAAAAGTAAGGATTTTGAAATGTACTACTTAGTTCCCGGAATGAAGTTTGAAGATGGTCTTGTGAAGTTGAATAATGACAACGATGTTAACGAGATGATGGTGAAATTGGGGGATGATGTCAGGCATATTCTCCATCTTTACTGCCAAAAGCCACATATTAAGCCTATTCTGAGAAAAAAAGGCCCAACCCACTAACACAAAAGCCCAGCCCACCAACACAGAAGCCCAGCCCACCAACACAGAAGCCCAACCCACTAACACAGAAGCTCAGCAAAACCCTACACCCTCACAAGACCTGATAACAGTTGCTAGTTTTATTAAGCCTCCATGTTTTGGTAAACCATCTTCAAGTACACTCCTCACAACACCAAACAAACCTTCTGGTTTTACGAAATCATCTGCTGCAAGAATTCCCACACCTACCAAATCAGTTACAATATCTGAACCACCAACTAGTACACCAATTGTTAACAGTCCTGAACCTCTAAAAGAAACAGTTCAAATTTCTGAACCTGTTGAAGACTTAGCTATCATTCCTGAACCCCAAACAGGATCTGATGGTGAAGATGGATCTGATGCTGGGAATGAAGCTGAGGATGAATCTGGTGAAGACTGGATAGCAGATGATTTAAATGCTTCTGAGTCAGACAGGGATGATGATGAATGGGTAGCATCAAGGAAAGCTATTAAGCATAACAGTCAGTTGTCAAAGAAAGACTTGCTTTTAAAGTTATTGAAGGAGCTTGAAGTGAAACCAGTTGGTCAACATAATACTGAAGAGGAGGAAGAACATAGTGGTGCAAGTAGCTATGAAGATTCTGAGGGGGATGTTCCTTCACCAGGAGAGAGTGAGGAAGATGACATAAGGGGGAAAAAGAACAAGGTTATTGTCCCAGTCGTTACTTCATATACAGATTGGAGTAAGTGGAATTGGGTGGTTGGTACTAGGTTCCCTTCAAGGGAAGCTTTCAAAAAAGCAGTTACAAATTATGCAGTTACTAATGGGAGGGATTTGTGGATATCAGTTAGTAACAAGAACATACATGGCAGAATAGGTGTTAGCTGTGTAACAGGGTGTCCATTTAATGTGTATTGTTCCTATCACCCTAGGAAGGGTTATATGGTTAAATGTGTCAAAGAATAGGCAACTCACTACTGACTTCATATTTGACCAGTTTTGACATTATTTAAAGCAAACCCAAATTGGAGTGCAAAAGATATCCAAGACGTAGTGAAAGAGAAGTACAAGGTTATCATTACAAAATGGTTGGCCTATAAGGCAAAATGCAAAGCTTCTAGGAAACTGCATGGGTCAAGGAAAGAACATTACAGTAAACTGGGATCATATTTGGAAGCCCTTAGGGAAGCAAATCCTGAGTCAACTTTTGAACTTGTAACTGTCCCACCAGAATACTTTGATATGCAAAGTGATGCAGAAGTCTTCTTTAGGCTCTTTATTTGTTTTGATGCTTTGAAGAAAGGTTTTTTAGCAGGGTGTAGGAGACTTTTATGTCTTGATGGTTGTTTTCTAAAAACATTTCTAGGAGGTATGCTACTGGTTGCAGTGGGTAGGGATGCAAATAATCAAATGTATCCAGTAGCATGGGCTGTGGTAGAGGGTGAGAACAATGACAGTTGGACATGGTTCATGACTGAGTTGAAGAAGTTTTTAGAAGTACTTGAAGAAGGGAAGGGGTGGACACTTGTTTCTGACCAACAAAAGGTATGTTATGTTCTAATATCTGTTATATTTTGTCATGTATATGTTATTTTGAATCTGATAGATGGTGTGTTATAACAGGGTTTACTAAATGCTGTTGCTTTGGTTTGGGCCAATGCTGAGCATAGGAACTGTGCTAGGCACATCTATGCAAATTGGCATAAGAAATTCAAGGGTGATGACTTAAAGGAATTGTTTTGGAGAGCTGCTAGATCCTACAACATACCTGATTACAAGATGGCAATTGCTGATATGAAGGAAATGGATGAAGAAGCAACAGAAGCATTCATGAGTCAAAACCCTAAATGTTTTTGCAGATGTTATGTTAGTACTGAAGTCAAGTCAGATGTTATTGTGAACAACATGGCAGAGACCTTCAATGGTTATATTCTGCAGACTAGATCAAAGCACATCATCAATATGTTAGAGGATATAAGGGTTGCAATCATGAGCAGGTTAGTTACAAAGCACAATGAAATGTCTGCAAAAAGTGTCGTTGTTTGCCCTAGGATACAGAAGAAACTTGACAAAGAGAAGGATTGGGCTTATAGATGCACTGTATACCCTTCAAGCAATATACTATTTCAAGTCAAGTACATTGATGATGTTTCTGTTGATATCAAGCACAAAAGATGTAGCTGCAAAAAATGGGACTTAACTGGTATACCATGTCAAAATGTATGTGTAGTTGCAGGTTTTCTTCATAGAAATGCCGAGGAGTTTGTTCATCCTTCCTACACCAAGGACATCTATCTCAAGTCCTATCAGTTTACAATCCCACCAGTACCTTCAGATAAGTACTGGCCATCTGTTGAATCACCCCTAGAACCTCCACCAGTCAAAGTTGGTCCCGGCAGACCTAAGAAAAACAGGAAGAAAGATGCTCATGAAGTCCCCAAAAAAGGTAAACTTAGTAGGCATGGTATGTTTATGAGATGTGGCAACTTCAAGGACAAGGGGCATACTAGGAAAGCTTATACTGAAGCCTCAGCAGAATCAAGTAAGCAAACAAAGAAAAGGGGGAGGCCCAAAAAGAATCAACTTGCTTCATCGTCGGTCACAACAGTTAAAACTGGCAGTCAACAACAGTCTCAGCATTCACGTGCAACTCAAAAATCCAGGGGAAGACCAAGGAAGGCTGCAAAAACAACCCCAGAAGCTTAAACCTGCTGATATGTCTTTTATTAGGATTATGAAACTCTTATGCTTTAAACTGGTTGTCTTTTGTTAGGCTTTATGCCGTCTTTTGTTAAGCTTAAACTGGTTGTCTTTTGTTAGGCTTTATGTTGTCTTTTGTTGGGTTCAAACTTTATGTAATGGTTAACTTGGTTATGGTTATTATGTAATGGTTAGTAATGGGTATTATGTAATGGTTAGTATGTAATGGTCATTATGTAAAAGCGAAAGTGCATAAAGTGCATAAAGTGCATATGTAGCTAATGGTTAACTTGTAATGGTCATTATGTAAAAGCGAAACGTTATGTAATGGTTAACTTGTAATGGTCATTACGTAAAAGCGAAAGTGCATAAAGTGCATGTGTAGCTAATGGTTTGACAAACAACAACAATCTTCTTTAATCGGATTTCATTCCAAACTACCATTCCAAGTCATAACATACAAAACACTACACAATCTATTTCATTCCATATTGCCATACAAAACAGTACACAACCTAAAAACTAGTGCTGCAGTCAAACCAAAAACCAAAAAAAAAAAAACCTAAAACTAGTGCTGCAATCAAACATCTTCTGCTTTTAACATTCTGACCAGCCTTTTTCCTCAAATTTTTGTTCTCTTCCATAAGAACCATCTTGTCAATTTCTAAGTTTGCAATCTTCATTTGTAGTGCCTTGTTTATTTCAACCAAATTATTGGTGCCATCAACATCTTCTTTCTAAACAAAGAACTTGCAATCTAAATTCTAACAAATTAAATCACAAAATGAGGAAGCTTTCAAGGCATAATTATCAACATACAAACTTATTTTACTTACAGGCCATAAAGGGCATCCATAAAACTCCTTCCCTTGTCTAGAACTTCGAGAACCAGCAACTCGCTTCACTGCTACCATCTCATGATTACAATAAGCATTCCCATCGGTCCCGATCCTATAGATTCTTGGTTTATTGTTTTGAGAGCATGAAGAAGACGAAGAAGAACTCATCAATATCCCCTAATTGAATCGCGAGGGATAATTCCTATGAACTAGGGTTTTTTTTTTGGGTTTCAGTTGATAAAAAGAGGCTAGGTATTTAAAAAGGACCAGGGGAATACTAATCAGCTGCCACATAATCTTTTTTGACACATCATCCATTAGTCAGCTGCCACATCAGCCATTTTACTAACAGATTTAGGGATTTTTAACGGGGGACCAGTGTGGGAAAAATATCTGAAAGGTGGGACTGGTGGGGGGAATATTCTGAGGTGGGATTATTATTGGCCAAAAAGGTGTAGATGGGATTATTACAGGCCAATTTCCCTTAAAACAAAACACTACCATACTTTTGTAAAAAAAAGTAAAACGATAGAAAGACTATAATTTTAAACTGGGGGCAAAATTGTAAATTTTCAAGACAAATGAGCGTGTGTCAGGCAGTCGCCTAACACGAATAGAAATTACACAGAGTCAACCAATTAAAACAAACACTACCATAGTTTCGTAAAAAAAAAAACGATGGTATGATTGTAATTTAAGGGGCAAAATCGTAATTTGATAGGGAAAAAAATAAAATGATGGCAAAACTATAAATTTGAATTGAGGGTAAAATCATAATTTCGCTGGGAGAGAAAAAACAAAACCAAGGATAAAACTGTAAATTTAAAAGGGATAAAAATGTAATTTAGCTGGACCAGTGAGGAAGTGCTAGGAAGCTGCCTAGCACTATTCCCCTCATGTACTTTGTATATATATAAAATAAAATAAAATATGATAAAACTAGTTAAAGACTCAAAAGTTGTCACTTGGGCTATTGATAATTAGGTTTCATGTTCGATTTTCAAAAGAGGTTTTTTCTCAAATTTATTGAGTTTCAAGTTATGTATAGACATTATAGCCTAGTTGTCACACCCCCAAAATGCCACCCAAGGGAAACCCTACTAGGCGTCTGACAAACCAACAACGAGCCACTAATCATATTGAACCAATCACAAGTTGTTAAATAAAATCCTCAATTATTAATGAAAAGCGCCATCAATAAGTTTAAATGAAAACCAACATGTTCAGCGGAAGCAATTAGTAAACCAAAGTTAAACTGTTCAAAAACCAATGTATAATATCAATAATCAATCACATGAATCCCTCTAGTCGACCCATGACCACTCCAGCTACTTCAGACAGCAAGTTCCAAATCCAAGTAATATAACGACCTGCGAGCATGCAACAAGTGTATCAGACAACGCTGGTGAGTTCATAGTTTTACGAAAATGTTGGTTACCAAGTGTTTAGTTAATCCATTGAATTAAATGTTGATAATACCCCGAATACAAGACGACTCCTGATTTGTCACGCAATAACGTTTAGCATTTACTGATTTGTATTAATCTAAGCATTAGAACATCATGGTACTCATTATGCATGCAGCATGTTCAATTAATCAACATAACCAATTCGTTCATAACGTTATACCAAGTTACGTACACAGGGAACATATATACACAAGCGTGATCATCGAACGATTAACTGTACTAGTGTAATCATGGTTACCTGAATACAAGAGAAAGAGAGGGCTTCGATAAAAGGGGGAGGGGGCCTGCCATCGCAATGTATGGATGGGGTGATGGTTGTTTAGGGTTTGCAAAGCTACATGTGTTCTTATACATAATTCACGTAAACAAGTAATTGGGAAAAGGCTCGGACTGGTTTGGGCTTAAAATTCATGGGCCGAATTAATGTGGGAGGGTATGTGAGAAGGGTGCGGCCTTAGGCCCAAGTGGGTGGCTCGAGTTTGGGGTGCGGTCCATTTACACATAAACACAAAACATCTAACAATTACGGTTCCTAACTTTAATATCCACCAAATATGACCATGCATCCAATTATTTATATATATCGTACACAATTAAAATCAAGTAATTATTTAAGCAAGTTCATTCAGTACTCACACGTCAAGCATCGAAGGAACTAGAGAAGTATTGAAAACACGGGTTGTCACATCCTCCCCAACTTGAAAGAAACGAAATTTGACAAGTAAGCACAGAGGAGTGACATGGTAAATCAAGATTGCTGCAATTTTTCCTCAGGTGCCACATCATCCCCAACTTGAAGAGGAATTTCGTCCCGAAATTCACCAGTAGTACCAGAATTAGATTGGTCACCAGGAAAAAGTTGAGGATACTTGAGTTTCATCTGATCCTCGTGCTCCCACGTGAACTCCGGTCCACGTCTTGAGTTCCAACGAATTCTCACAATCGGCATACGACTATGCTTATGCACTTTGACCTCTCGATCCATGATCTCAATAGGTTCTTCGACAAACTGTAGCTTGTCGTCAATCTTGAGCTCTTGAAACGACACATTTAGTGTTTCGTCAGTCAGACACTTCTTCTATTGCGAAACGTGAAAGACATCATGAACATTACCCAACTCAGCAGGTAACCCGAGCCTACAGTGATCTCCTAGTGTTTCCTTAGCTTATCAACTTTCCTGACGGCCACGCGTCGTCGCCAAACGATTTACGATCCAAGCAATCTTCGCAAGAGTTTCGAGTACAAGTCCTGGACCAGTGATTAGGTTGTCACCCACCTTAATCCAACAAGGAGATTAGTGTTAGTGTCCATGCAATGCCTCAAACAGAGTTGTCTGAATACTAGAATGGTAACTGTTGCAGTAGAACTCAACCAAAGATAAGTGTCCTCCCAGTTCTCACTAAAGCCAATCACACACAGGCTCGCAGCATGTCTTCGAGTGTCAAGATGGTTCGTTTACTGTGACCATTTGTCCAATGCTCATGTGTAGACGTGAGCCAAGGGTGTTGTGTATTGCCTGTCATAAATCAAGCATAGATCAAAATCAGAGGTAACAGGAGTTGGCACCTCGTGCCTAAAAGCCGCCTATCTCAAAGGGACATTCACAGCTGCGAAGACTCGTCAGTTTCCTTGATTGAATGAAAGTGTGCTGATAACGTGAGGCAATCAACGATCACCCATGTGATATTGTTTTTGTTTCGATGTTTCTGGTTGCTGATACTCCACCTTGACTTTCCCGTAAATCAAACATCATTCACATTCATTGCCAGGTGGGCCTTCATGCCCGACCACCGGTACAAGATTTATAGATCCTAATATCTCTCATCAGAACCCAGACGACTAGAATATCGAGGCCGGTGTGCCTTGCTCAACACAAGTTCCCTAAAGTTGCCGTATAACGAGATCCACATTCGTTCCATGGGGTAGCGAATATCATCCGACCTGCCAAGGGTGGCTCCTCCATGCTCCGCATGGGTTCAACTTGGAAATCCTCTTCCTTCAGTTCTCCAGTTTGAACAGAGCGAGTCTGATCAGGTAAGTTAGAGTCGATAGTGAGCTGCAAAGCCCGTGCACATTCAAGTTTCACAATCGTATTCATCCAAAAGTTCCATCCAGTGATACCATTAGCTGATTTAGCTCTTTCGTAACCAGGGTACACGGGAGGCCCTTATGGTCGGTCTAAGTAGTGCATTCGGTACCGTCCAAGTAATGCCTCCCACTTAAATCCAAAGACCACGGTTTCCACCGCAGATTGTATGTCGTGCAGTTCCTCTTCGTAACTCCATTACGTAAGTCATCACTCTCTCTCGTGTTGTATCGACGTGTAACTGGGACTCTGATTCGGGGCATCATGGTATACCGCTAGATCACCCGTACCCTTAGGTAAAGACGATGCTTAGTGCATTGCAGAGTTGGGATTTGAAAGCTGAAATGACGTCCCCCCGTTTTGTCTTCCACGAACACAACACCCTGCTGTATTAAAGAGATTTAAGCTGCACGATCTTCGAAAATCTCCTGATGGATCTGCGATAGTATCCAGTGAGGCCAAGAATTGCTGCATCCTCGAAGGGATCTTTGGTGTCGATCAGTTTCTAACAAAATGGATCTTAGCGAGATCCATGTGTATTCCCACTTCATTGTTTATATGCACAAAAATGTACCTCTCGAATCCAGAAGTTACCTTTAACAAGTCTTCGTGCGTAGTGGCTCCACCCTCAGGAGCTCTAAATAAGATACATATGCCACCCATGTTGTTCCTTTCTCCTGGTAATGATTCCAAACGTCCTCAATAAGCACGGTCGGTTAATCTAATCCATAAAGCTGTTGGTGTGTTGATTAACCCCAAGGTCATGGAATACAAAGTCGTATGGACGAATTGCGTTTGATAAGCCGCTTTAAGAACATTCTCCCCGTGAATTTCCATCTGATAATAGTCCGTTCGTAAATTAATCCTCGAATGAAAGCTTGTCCCTCGCAACTAGCCGACAGGTTGTCAGTACATGGTCGAGGCAAACGTTTCTCGACTGTCACCTTGTTAAGTTCTTGATAACCAGTACACGTACGGAGAGGCTTGTCTTTATGGGTGTAACTGGGGCTCCCCAAAGCGAAAAACTAGGTCTGCCAAAATTCCTGTTCAACAGTTTCTGTAATTGATTAGACAGCTCTTGCAACCCTCCTGGTGCAAGACGGTAAGAGTACGAATATTCGAAGCTGCACCTGGCGTGAGATCAAACTGAGTTTCTGCCTAACAGCTGTGGAAGTAATCCTGGAAGTTCTTCAAGTAGCTCATCAGAAGAAATCATAAACAACTGGTGGATCCTCGATCCTCTCTTCCTTAGCCTTATCATCAGTAACCGTTGTTAGCAATGGCGAGGTAATCCCTCCGTAGGCACTTCTGGGCTTTCATTGCAGAATTGATGCTATCCTTTACACAATTCTGATATTCTGGAACCAATGACGATTCTCCACTAGGGAGGGGGTACGCAAAGTTTTCTTCTCACAGGGTATATCTGCGCGATGTATGGATAACCAATCCATACTGACTACTGCATCAAACTATCAAGGGGAGTTGAAGGAAGGTAGACGTCGAACACTTGTCCCACAAGGTCGAGTTTGCATCCCAACAATCATATGAGGTTTCAGTTGACTTGCCATCAGTCGAGTCTACAACAGGTTCGGTTTCAAGAAGCATCAGGGTTAAGCAGAACAGTGACAAAGTGATTAGTTACCAAGAACGTGTAGGCCACCATGTTGTTATAATCCTGGCGTCGCCCACCACGAGTACCACATCCAGTGTTGTTGCTACTGCTACTAGGACTCCCAAAACTGTCATTGTTCCCTGGGTTGTTGGCGTCTTGCCTTAACGTCGGCCATTCCTTGTTGAAGCCACCATCATTTCCATACCGAAAGTCATGATTTACGAGTACCTTGATGTCATCGTGACTGTTGCTTCTAATGTCGATGCTTGAAACGGAGTCCTGCGGCCTTTCACCGATAGGGTCCCCCTTTTCACATTCCGTGCCACGTCCTAAGGCGCTACTCATTGTATTGGCAGTTACATATTCTACACCATGGCCGACTGTTATCGTTTATGTCCCGATTGATTCGTGAATGTTGACTCTCATAAGTCGTTGTCTAGGGTTTAAGGATTCAGTTGAAGTCAATTTGCTGGTGTTCGCTGCCGGTAATCAGGGTCGTTCTAGTACTGAGGTTGGTAAGGCACTACGCTCATCCTCCTGTCCATCGTTCTTGCATGTTGACTGAGTACTACATGATATGTTTCCAGAGTGTTGCAGAAGTGGTCGCACTGCGGGGTCTAAGACGTTAGTACAGTGAGTTCCAGCAAACAAAGAGGAGTGTGAGAGGTATAGACCAATCATTGATGTTGCAACATCCATCTCAGGGACGTTCGTACAAGCACCTAACATTATACACAGTTCGCTAGGCGTTCAGATGAGTGTTCAGATGATACTCGATAGCATCGAGATTTGTAAGGATTCAGAGAGGAGGGAAAAGATCACGTTCGAGTAGGAGACAATCACTGCTATGACTCCTATAGATTGTTGTGTTTCACATTGATCAATTAATGGGACGGAACCCCTTTTTCACTTATTAAGACTCACTGGGACTCGCATGCACCCCACATTATTATTATGTGTGCACCCACAATAATACTACGATTTGCATGCTCACCTCAGTTCCTCTTAACTCATGTCAAATGGTTCCTCCTACTCGAGTAGCAAACAAAAAGCATCACGAAACGTGAGTCATGAATGTTTAGGGAAATACCACCCTATCAGTCACATAACACATGTAAGTAATACATGAATTCATACTGTTGTGCTAAATGTGCAATCACATGCAATATCATATGTAAGTGTTCACTAGTTATGCAGCACAATGAGTATACGAGAGACGAACCTTGCAGTCTGGAGCTGTGTGTCATGGTCGATTTCAGATCTGTTCGGTTATAGTCTGGTTTTATAAAAACGTTTTAAAACCAAGTTCACTATAACCAGTGGCTCTGATACCAAACTGTCACACCCCCAAAATGCCACCCAGGGGAAACCCTACTAGGCGTGTGACAAACCAACAACGAGCCACTAATCATATTGAACCAATCACAAGTTGTTAAATAAAATCCTCAATTATTAATGAAAAGCGCCATCAATAAGTTTAAATGAAAACCAACATGTTCAGCGGAAGCAATTAGTACACCAAAGTTAAACAATTCAAAAACCAATGTATAATATCAATAATCAATCACATGAATCCCTCCAGTCGACCCATGACCACTCCAGCTACTTCAGACAGCAAGTTCCAAATCCAAGTAATCTAACGACCTGTTAGCATGCAACAAGTGTATCAGACAACGCTGGTGAGTTCATAGTTTTACGAACACGTTGGTTACCAAGTGTTTAGTTAATCCATTGAATTTAATGTTGATAATACCCCGAATACAAGATGGCTCCTGATTTACATTGCCCTTTCTCTAATGCTCCTATCAAAGCATTGGTCATGACTAGGTCATTAGTTCACACCCGTCCTCTCAGGTACGGGGTGAGGGTGCCAAACCTAAGTAGCGCTACCAACTAATACCTTGTTACCTCTCAGGTAACCAAACAACACGGAGGGACTTTAATGGTGACAGGATGAGTATATTATCCAACATTCCAGATTTACCCAAAAGACATATTCCTATCAGGAATACTCATGATTTACCCAAAACCAATCCCTCTTAGGGATACCCAAAGACTGTCCCAACCACCGGGACGCATGCTCAAGAGAGATGAACTCACCTTTGGTTTGCTCGGTAAGATTAAAGTATGTGTTCCCAGTTGGTCAATTAACCCCTATTGTGGTTACCAAATCAGTCAGTTTCGTGCAAACATAACACATGTGTTCTTTGCAGTCATTACACAGGTTGCAATCAAGCAAAACATATTTCATTACGCAAGTCACAGTAAGTATTCGTGTCCCACTTTCAATCACAACATAAGTACTTATCACAACATGGCACACGTCAAGTGGTTCAGCTCCCGTTTAAGCATACATGCAAGTTGTAGCTAATAATCACGCAGCACAAGTATTCGTATAATTAAACACCGCATTCATAACATAGAGAGTGTTTGGTTCATAAGTGATCCATATTACCAGTCCACACAACTCATGGCAACTAAATCCATTCAACGATTACCCTAGTGTTTGACTTAACCAAATTAACGGCCCAAAGACAATTTATAATTCCACCTTAATATTAATACTTGTTTACCAATTAAGGTTAATAACAGTCCATTTGGTTTCGTCCCACACTAACACTACCCCTTCCCATACGTGGCCCATCCTACCATTTGTTGAAAGCCCTTAAGGTGATGAACATTAATCCCCTATCCGAACCCCTGTTTTACCTTACATACTCGGTCCCTAGGACCCACACATGTGCAGCCATTATAATCTAACCCATCTAATTAGACAATACATGAAACCCATAACATCCATCACTGACAATATTATTATGATGTCCACTTTATTTGATTAGATCAAGACTCAACACATGGGCCGCCATTTTACCAAGCCTTATCCAAACATGTAGCTTCAATTCTATTGGGCCGTTAAAACTGATTATCACCAAAAGTGATTAGGATGTCCACAACTGTTACATCAAGATTGATTATGAATACCTATATTCTTAACTATGCAGGCCTAATTCACTGTCATCATTGATTATGAATCATGCTGGCAACATCAAACAAATAACATAATATACACCTTAATCGGCAATTCTTACCCATCAACAAGTTGTTTCTTTCTTGCAAGATATTACATTAATTCATAGATTTCTATTCCAAATCGGACCGACTCACGTTTTTGTACGCATAACATGTATCACTCGTGACAATCCTCTAGTAACACACAAGTCTTAGAGTTTCAAACATGTGCATGATCATACTAGACGAAAAACCATTAATCATATTCAAGTTAACATCTATCAATACTAACCCTAACATGTCACGCAATAACGTTTAGCATTTACTGATTTGTATTAATCTAAGCATTAGAACATCATGGTACTCATTATGCATGCAGCATGTTCAATTAATCAACATAACTAATTCGTTCATAACGTTATACCAAGTTACGTACACAAGGAACATAGATACACAAGCGTGATCATCGAACGATTAACTGTACGAGTGTAATCATGGTTACCTGAATACAAGAGAAGGAGAGGGCTTCGATAAAAGGGGGAGGGGGCCTGCCATCGCAATGTATGGATGGGGTGATGGTTGTTTAGGGTTTGCAAAGCTACATGTGTTCTTATACATAATTCACGTAAACAAGTAATTGGGAAAAGGCTTGGACTGGTTTGGGCTTAAAATTCATGGGTCGAATTAATGTGAGAGGGTATGTGAGAAGGATGCGACCTTAGGCCCAAGTGGGTGGCTCGAGTTTGGGGTGCGGTCCATTTACACATAAACACAAAACATCTAACAATTACGGTTCCTAACTTTCATATCCACCAAATATGACCATGCATCCAATTATTTATATATATCGTACATAATTAAAATCAAGTAATTATTTAAGCAAGTTCATTCAGTACTCACACGTCAAGCATCGAAGGAACTAGAGAAGTATTGAAAACACGGGTTGTCACACTAGTGGAGTTGGATATAATCGAGTGGTTCCACAGGTGATACGACGATACTCGAATGATCAGTCAGTGATCTTAATTTATCATTAAAAAATAGTTTGTACTAAATGTAATTATGTTTTTAGTGAAATTTATATTAGAGTATTAAGAGAAAAAGTTAAACATAGTTGTGTATTTAGAGGTTTTTGAAAAAATTAATGAAAAAAAATATTAAAGAAAAATAAATTAAATAATTATTAAATTATTAAATAAAAATAAAGGGGAATTGGGCTGTAATAATCCCAACTAGAGGTCTTTGACCATTGACAGTCCCACCTTTAAATATTCCCCCATTAGTCCCACCTTTCACTTATTTTTCCTACACCGGCCCCTGTTAAAAAAACTTAACGGAGTTATGTTTTTTTTTTCCAAATTACAAACATTTTTTATGGCTTTTGATCAGAACGGCGATACGAGTCCATTGATGTAAAACTTACCTCGAAACGATGCTCCAAATGATGAAAACGGCGTTTCAATTCGGGTGTTTAAATTTCCAATTAACAAAAATCAAGTCATTTGGAGCACCATTTCGAGGTAAGTTTTACATCAATGGACTTGTAAAGTCGTTCTAATCAAAAGCCCTAAAAATATGTTTGTAATTTGGAAAAAAGTTTAACTCCGTTAAGTTTTTTTTAACGGGGGACCGGTCTAGGAAAAATAGGTGAAAGGTGGGACTGGTGGTGGGAAATATTCAAAGGTGGGACTGTCTGTGACAACCCTCACAAAACCAGGTATTCGTACCATTAATTAATATTTAATTAATGCTCAATTACTGTGCTTGCTTACAATTGTGGTTAAACTGCTTCTTGATTTCTGATACATACATACTCACGCATCACATTTTATACTGTCACTCTATTACATACACACAAACATTAGTGACAACCTTGATGCACAAAAGCACAGTTAGCACACTAAACTAAACGGATAACCCAGTAAACACACTGACATTACCAGCACCAAAACAGACATTGTTCTGAGGCCAGTATGAGCCGGGAGTAGATCACTACACTAGTAGGGAGTGTAGGGAGGTGAGAATCATTAAACTGCGTCACTAGGTGATAGTTATAGTGCCGGGAAGTGCCTAAAACATACTTTAAGTGCAGAATTCTGCACTAGTTAACCAAAATTCAGCATTTAACAATGCTAGTAAAATGTAAAAACTTGGCGAAATAATCCTAGACACTTTCCAAAGTGTTGGTAATTTAATGTGTCACTAAAAACAATATAAAAGACACTTTAAATACTTATTTAGCACTTTAACGGATCAATATCCAACCGAACAACCGGACTTTAACCGGAACATAAAAATATTGTCAATGACATTTTTTTGACTTTTCTGAGCTAGTTAGGGTCCCCGAACACCTTAACACCCTTTTATATTATATTACACACTAATACACTAATCATATCATTAGTTTTCAACCATGTCCTAACTAGTTCCTTCACCATCCAACCCATAACCCCCCCCCCCCCCCCCTAAAATGACGGTTACAAGGGGTAGTACACCCCCTTGATTTCTTTGATTATTTTAATCCTTATGTTTGATATCTTGGGGACACATTATATGATGGTTAATAGTGCAATTGGATTATAAATTTACAAGTAAGTTAACCATTCTCTTTCATAAACACAACATCAACCAACTCACTTTCTCTCCCTCTTCCTTGCTTGCGGCCAAACCCAACAACTCCCACCATCATCATCACTTGTTCACTTTTAAGCCATTCTCATACATACAAAGGTGCAATAGGATCAACAAACAAGCTTGGTGCTTTCGAAAACTCAAGGACCTCTCTAGATTTCTTTTATCCACCTTGTTTACGTCTTGTTTCTTCCCTAGCCTCGAGCTAGTAGTAAGTGCCTCTAAACACCATCTTGTTCTTGTTTAAAGTGGTTAATAAGTGATTTAACGGTTAAAAATCAAGAACACACAAGATCATAACTTAAAGTCTTGAAAGTAAGATGAATATGTTGGATAAAAAGAAACTAGTGGTGTAAATCATGAAAATCTTGGTTAGTTGTGATTATTTTATGTTGTTTGTTGCTAATAGTGGGATGGATCATCATCTAACCATACAAGATCATGTTCATGGAACATGAACTAGTAGTATGTTAGTGTAAAAGTTGTAAAGATGATGAACCCTTCCACCCATGAAACATGAACTTGTGTAAACATAATTTTTCTTGTAAAATAAGGTTCTAAACTAGTAGATCTAAAGATCTACGAGTGGTTTTCGGAAGAACCAAGTGAAAAATACTAGTTTTGTAAAACCCGGGGTATTTTATGAACTAGAAGCATTTTTAGTAAGTAAATAAGTGTGTAAGCACTTGTGTAACAAGAAAATTTAACAAGAAATATTTTTGTAAAAACATGATTAGAAGTTGTAAAACTTCAAACTCTTTAAAAATAAAGTTTTTAAGAAACTAATCTTATTTTTAAAGATAACAAGACCTACTAAATATGTTAGAAAGTTACTACATATTTTTACACACCTTCAAGTTCATGAGTATATGATTTAGGGTTATTTTTCTCAAGATTGATGATCAAAGATTGTATATTGTTGATTGTTAAACCGTTTGATTGAATTTTGAAAAGAAAATGATACGCTTGTAAGCGTGGACACCTCCATTTACAGAGGAAACTCTGGCGAAATTTTCTAGAAATATAACACTTAGAAATATTTTTATAACAAATGGTTACAAATATATTTTTAACTTGGTTTTCAAAATAAACTTCGCCATGATTTTTATTACAAAATAACCAAGTACCGGAGGTGGATTTTCGTAAATAAAACTTATTAAATATATATTTAGAATATATATTTCGTAATAAAACGCTTGGGTGATTATGTGATTATTTTGTGAACTAGATATATTATTTTTAGGATAAAAATAATATAACTTGAAGATATTATGAAATTACGACTCCAAAATAATACCAACGCTCTTACAAATAAATATTTAAGTTACACCGGTGTTGTTATTATAACGTAAGCTTTAAAACGTAACTTATGTATATTTTGGAAAAATACTCTCGTACGTATATTTTGAAAGGTATTATTTTTGGGAAAAGTATGAAGTAAAATATAATATTTTTGTGAAAAATATATATTTTGGAATACGTTATTTTTGACAAATAAGTTATATATTTTCTAAGTAAGACTTGAAAATATATTGTTTTGGAAATATATATATTGGGAATGTATTAACATATATTTAATTGGAACAATACACCGAAAATACGACGCCAACACTTGGCAAGATATACAAACACAAGTACGAAAATACATGTATGAGATACCCCCCACCCTTGGGAAGGAAATACAAAGTTAAAATGCTTGAGAAGTATTAATACAGAAAAACTGCATAAACAATTATTCCAAAACTAAATACAATTATTATAACTTGGAATAATACCAGAATCGTAACTCAAAAATATACATACTAAGACAAGGCACGACCCGATCGTCTAATAGACATTAGACCATTGTAGGTAGTCGTGTTTGCCGCGGAGATTTGGGTTACGAGTACGAAGACGCAATACAGTGAGTTCATGTCCCCTTTTCTCTTAACTGTTTTTCAGTTTTTACACTTCGGGGGTGGAATACATGTTACAGAAATTATGGATACTTTTGTACATGGTATGGTTAGCTTAAGGAGGGTTTACTACTTAGATCATGTGAGTGGGTAGGCTGGAACTAGAGGCCATTAATCCTCATTGTAGGACCGAGGGTCATTAGTGATATATCTATTTGGGTGTAGCGAGCCCCACTCCTGAGTCCGCTTAGTGGACCAGGCAGTGACTATGTGCCCGTCGCACAAATTTGCTAGGTTTGAGTCTTCCTACATCACTTCACACATATCATTGGCTTTGCAACCCAATGATGATCTCCTTTTCCTTAATTGCTACATACCAGGGATTTTCATACATACAAACATATTACAAAGGTTTATACATACTCACTTACACATGAACTCGCTCAACTTTATGTTGATTTTTCAAACTACATGTATTTCAGGAAACTAATGGATCTGGCACGGTATGCATATTTTTTTTCAAGCTGCGTTTGAATAAAAAAGTCATCCAGAGTTGTAGGGTTTAGAAGGTGTAACCTCTTCCTGGACGGGGTACATATCTCTAAACCTAGTATTGTTTAAAGTCTTTTGTTAAGTTTTTATGAACTTAGTTAAATCAAGCCAAGGTTGCAACTAATTTGGTGAATGTTGTTTTAAGACAAGTATAATATGGTATTTTTCTAAACTTTATTAATGGATGAATACCTCATGTTTTTATCATATAGCATTGTTATGATTGTTGCTATGATATTAAGAAGTCACACCAATAAACCCACGCTTCCGCAAAAGTCAGGGTGTGACAGCTTGGTATCAGAGCTTCGGTCGTAGCGAACTAGGATTCTTTCTTGAGTCTAGACTACGATCATTAGGGCTCTCATGAAAATGTTTTCACAACGTGTTTTCATTACATACACAAAACGTCCAGATCCAGGGAACAAACATTTTTTTTACAAACAAAAAGGCACAAATACACATTTCCGAATTTATGATTATAATTCAGTTGGGGAGACTGAGCGAGTTCAGTCGGGGAGACTGAGGGAGTTCAGTCGGGGAGACTGAGGGAGTTCAGTCGGGGAGACTGAGGGAGTCCAGTCAGAGAGACTGGGGGAGTTGGTCTTAGAGACCAGGGAGTTGGTCTTAGAGACCAGGGAGTTAGTCTGAGAGACTAGGGAGTTTAGCCTGAGAGACTGGGTAGGATAGTCTGGGGAAGACTAGGATGAATACATGCTTACATTGTTATTACTTACACGCATAATTGCTGATTTTTGATATACGTGCATATGAATATATGCATACACTAATTGTTAATAATTACTATGGGTATACATGCTATGACTAATATGAACCGGCACATACGTCACACTAATTAGAAGGCGAGTTATCAGACATTGATAACCCTACGGCCGCTGTCCTAAATGATGAGACTGCATCTGCGCCCGAGACATTTACGTCAGACCATGAGAGTGATCCAGATATGCTGACCAAGGACGAGGACGACTTCCAACAGTCCGCGCTACCAAATTTTGGTGATACTTTACCCTTTTGCGGGTGGTTTCTCTGACAAGAATCCTTCTGTCACTCTTATTTCAGTCCATGACCCCTTTGTCACTGGACATCCCGATGATGAGCACACCATGGATCCGAATCTTAGACAATGCGCCTCTTGTGGACATTCCTTCTGAAGGTTGATTACTCGGCGAACAATTGATAACGATATCGACGTGATGTTGATGGTCCTTCCGATAAAGCCCATGATGATGGAAAGTTAGATGAGAACCTTATTATTGATTGCACATTTTGAGATCCCTGTTGTCAAGCTACCCTCTGATTCTAATATACACTCTGTTTCAGACTCCTTTGGGTCTGTGACAATTTGCAGCCTTACGGACGACCGGATTACATCTTTCTCCTACTGACGCAGACGACGACACCGCTTTGACTGCTGCACTAGCACCTGTTCGAGGCACCACACCGTTAGACGCCCCAGAACCTGCTCCTGAGCTAGCTTCTGCACCTTTTGTGTCCGCTTGACGTGCACCTGCTGAACTTGCACCTCTACTTGATCATGACCATGTTCCTTTTAACTTACCAGACTATGCATCCCTTATACCCGACCCAGTACCTGCACCTATTGAATCTCCTTTTCGTTGAGACACTTCTACACCTGCACCGCTGATATCGCACCTATGAAGACCGACGCCCATTGCGTCAACATGCCTATCACTTTCTTTCAAGACATACCCGCACCCTAGGAAGATACTCTAGGGCAGCACACCTCATAACGATTCTTTTTGGCTACAACAGCGCTTTCCCCGACCTTACAGGCCGTACCCTTTACTGCTTTCACCTCTACAACGCCGGACGAGCCATTTTGATGGTCCCTATAATACACCATGCCGATTTTTGACCTTTGCCATCCCTCACATTATGGAGGCTATACACCGGATGAGTTGCTCCTGTAACATCAACTACAGTTTAAGGATATGAGTCGCAGAATGTTGGAGCTTGAGCTGACACCACAATTGGCAACTTCAATCGCAAAACATTACATAACCAAAAACATGATTTAAGTATCTACATCACAAGACATCATATTGTCTGAAAAGTGTATGTAAGACACCCCGTCCTCCACCCTGTCTATTGCCAACATATTTTGATCCTCCACATTTAATAAAGATTCCTTTTAAACTCTCGCCTGCTGCTATTACACCTTTCCTAGGTTTATGATGCTCGTTTCTTTATTGCCGAGCGGCAAAACAGTTATATACTTCAACGTATACAAATCATGGAGGAGTGCACGCATGCTAGTAGTCTACTTTCTTTCCTCCTCCATCTCAGTCACCAGTATAGTTGATTTCTGAATTATGCGGATTGCGTTTGGGTACGGACATCTATGATAAGCCGAGATTGTGGAGACTTTTGAAGGCCACATCTGACTACATAATTTTGATATGTTTGTTGGGCAAGGGTAGGGTGACCCTGTGTCCCTTTTGATATAATACACTTCGTAAGACAATGCAATTGCGGTCGGAGAATAATGAGAGCCAATCATCAAACACGCGACAACACTTTGTGGCCAATAACCAATGAAAACTCAGTCGTTAGGTCTTCGCTAAGCACATTATTGATCTATGTGTGTGTGCTATAAACATAATACTACGTGCTTACTTGCTATGCTCTCATTAAACTTAATTACCAAATTACTTGGTTATACTATGAATATACTGTTGCTTGATTGGTTGGTATGACGACCTAATATGTGCATATGCATATGATCTCTAAACAACTAAATGCACTCACTAAGTGAATAAGACCTGACTTAACCAACCTCCCTCTCAGAAGATGTCGATAAGAGGGAACACCGATATCAACAACCCTCTACCGACAACAGAGGCAGAAATGCAAGAGCGCCTCTTACAGGCCATCGCACGGTACGAGGCCCGTCGCTCCGATTGCAGCGGAGGTACCTCAGGAAATAACCCCCCCAACAGTAATGTCTAGTCCTTTAAGACATATTACAAAATGTTTGGACATTTCCACGAGTGCCTTGCTAAGGCCTTACGCGAATAATGTTGCTTACATCGCAGGCTGCACCTACAAGCAGTTCTTGGACCACAAACCTCGAGAGTTCGACGGCACTGGGGGTGCCTTAGCCTTCGTGCGCTGGGTTGAAAAGACGGATTCTGTTTTACGATTGAGCAAATGTGACCCCGAACATCAGGTCAAGTATATAGCTAGACTATTGGTAGATGAGGCTCTGTCATGGTGGAACCTTCAAGTTCAGACAATGGGCGAGACCGCTGCGAATGCTTTGACGTGGGATGAGCTGAAAGATCTGATGCGTAAGAGATATTGCTCGAAGGCAGAAGTCTAGAAGTTGGAAACGGAACTGTGGAACTTGAAGATGGAAGGACCAAAGATAGCTGAGTATGTGCGGAAATTTAACGATTTATCACAAGTTGCTACGCTCCTGGTGGGACCAGAGTTTAGGAGAATTGAACGTTTCATAGGGGGATTGGCACCTCAGATTCTAAGCCTGGTAACAGCGTCTAAACCTTCAACGATCACCGAGGCTATCGATATAAGCGTGGCGCTCACTGAAGAAGCGATTAGACAAGGAAAATTTTCCACTTCGGAAGAGAAAAAGGAGACTCCTGTAGAGCCATCTGGAGATAACAAGAGAAAGCTTGCGAATTTCAAGAAGGTTACTCGGGCAAATAACAAAAAGAAGGCCAAAAAGGGAAAGGATTACAAGGGTATCCTACCAAAGTGCGACAATTGTTTACGTTATCATGTCGGGCGATGCAAATATGGAAAATGTGATAACTGTGGTAAGAGGGGGCATCCCAAAGAAACTTTTTGGCAAAATACTGAACATAGTAATGGAGGCCAAGATGATAGTGAGAATCACGAAGGAAACAACGACAATGACAATTACCAAGGCAGAATGAGTGATAAACAAAAACGTGCTCGAGGTTGTTTAAACTGTGGAAGCAAAAAGCATTTCAGAAGATATTGCCCTAAAAATAATCAGGCACAAGGATGAAAGCTCCCCACCGGAGCTAGGGAGACACGCCAGGGATTCAAGCATGGATATCGGTACGTCCCGAATTACTCAATGTCATGCATATGTATTGCCAAATACTGTTGCAAATTTTACGATTCGCACCACTAGAGTTCAAGAGTATAATTGGTTTAAGTAGCGAGTAAGTAGATGTTCCAGTACCCATTAGAACTAGCTTAGGGGATGCTAGTGGAAGCCAACGCAGTAACTGGAGACGACCAAATAAAAACCGGAGAGTGCAAGTTTACGATAGATCTACTGCCAGTTGAGCTGGGAAGCTTCGGCGAGGTAATTGGGGTGGATTAGTTGCCAAGCGGTCGAGCGGAGGTTGATATCCGCACCTCAATGACGAATGAAGGAACGATCGTGATTCACGAAGCAGGATACGCCACCACAGATCATGAATTTCTTAAGGCACGAAAGTTGTTGTGGGAAGAATGTGTTGTTTTCTGGCTCATGTCGGGGACAAGGGAGCCGAAGAACTAAAACTTGAAGATACCCCCGTGATCGGAGAATATCCTGAAGTCTTCCTCAAAGACTTGCCAGAATTATCTCCTCAACGACTAGTCGAACTTCGCATCAGATTGATTCCAGGCGTCGCACCTGCAGTCAGTACCCCCTTAACGACTTACACCTTCGGAGGTGCAAGGATTGACATTGAAGCTTCTGAAGTTGCTGGAGAAGGAAGATAACAGACCAAAATTCCCTTTTGGGTAACCCCATTTCTGCTCGTCAAAAGAAGGATGATGATTTTCAAATGAGCACCATCTACTAAGAGCCGAATGAGCTAACCCATGAGAGTCGGTGACTCTTGCTGAGGATTAATAAACTTCTTACATAACTGACCGTGAGGACCTAAACTACTATTACGCAACTGGTCGACAATTGAGTGTCGTTAGCAGTAAATTCGGGAAGAAAGTGCACCGGGGAAAATTGTGGAACAATGACTTGATCTTAGACATACACAAAGATGGTGTTTCCTACATAATGCACAAACCAGATCTACACGGGATACGAAATCTGGAGGATCTAGGAAACATATATTAGGAACCTTTGGGAACCCAGGACCAAAACTTGTAAGGGTTTTTACTTAGGAACCATATCTGTCAACTCAATCAAACATCATTAACCTGACAAACATGTCATTTCGGTTAACAAAACAGGAAATACTTAAATTTTCTTTCGTTGAATACTTCACTTTTACTTCCAGCGAGTAGATATTTGCATCTCTACTCCCCTCAAAGTAGTTGCATCACGTTGATTTCTTTCGCTGAGAGCGAACACACGTTTGCTTCGTATACTTGGTCACTTCTCCATTTTGGCAGATACACATTGCTTCATTTCTTGAAAACTTATATATATATAACCCATGCACCCTTTGCTACGCATGCGGTTTCATTTCGAATAAACGCTTCATTAAAGTTCAAGTATTACGTTGCTAAATCTAATTACTGGTTTGTGATTCGAATGACCTACATTATTGAAATTGTTGGCTTTTTCGCTATCGAGTCAACACACTCTCTTGAATTTTTTTTATTACAAATTACATTCATGGTTTATTTTGATACCATGCCGATATTTCCTTTGTTGGTACCTACTTTTATTTCCAGGCTACACTGAGATTAAGTTCGATTGCTTGAACTTATCCACTTCGCATGTTCAGTTTCAGACGTCATATGATGTATTGGGAGCATCATATTCAAATATTTTTGCAAGATTCTTTCATTTCGAGTCATAACAGGTTCGGTTGGTCCACGACTCCACTAAATCGTTTGATTTGTTTCGATACCCTGCGGTGATATTTTCACCGAATTGAAGCTTGTGCTAATTGGGTTACTCACTTCATACACGGGTTTAATTGCCTACTTATTTGTCAACGATCCATTTTGATATTCACGATCAAAGTAGTCTCAACACAATTGTGTGTTAAGGCAATGGTACATATATTCATTTCATAAGCACAATGTACCTCCTAACGATTCTTTCATAATCAATCGAATGCCTTGCGATACTTGTTACTCATCACCTGCAATAAAAAACAGTGGCTCTTTGATATTCCATATTCAATTGAAAACTCTATGACATTCTGTAAATCAAACCTTCAGGTTGACTCAGTACACTTTCAATGGATTTCAAACACGGTGAACTTGTTCGGTCACCATTATACTTGAATTAAGTCAGTACGACACCTTGTGGTGTCGTTACAAACCTGTAGCTTGTGCTAATCAGGGTAAAACGTTTCACACAAAACCGCATATACTTTCGTTCAACTTGTCATTTAAACGTTTCTGATGCAACTACGAATCACGACAATGATACACCAGATTCGCTTGTATTTCATTCGGTGTACCTTCGAAATTTAAAAATGTCAACACACTAAACCTTACCAATCATTTACTCGGAAGTTGACAGATTAACTTACTATTACATTTGAGTTGCTGATTTTGAATTCACATAGCGAATGCTAGGGTTCGTGAAAACTCGTTTGCATATTGCAATCGAGCGTTTGAGAATCTTGTTAGTTAAAACCTCTCTTTTGTGGAACCCCCCTGCTAGCTGGATTACGCTAGACTATACGTCAAGTACGTGTTGTACCTTTGACAACAAATGCTAAATGCACATACCTTTTAACCATAGGGTTCGAATTGTTATATATTCTTGGAATCACCTAATGTGAGTAAGGTTTGATTCGGTTTGATGATTATCTACCTCGATATTATTTATATACGTACACGTGTGACGAAACCATAAGGGGTTAAGGTAGTACAAATTTCGAGGACGAAATTTTCTTAACGGGGGGAGAATGTGACAACCCTCACAAAACCAGGTATCCGTACAATTAATTAATATTTAATTAATGCTCAATTACTGTGCTTGCTTACAATTGTGGTTAAACTGCTTCTTGATTTCTGATACATACATACTCATGCATCACATTTTATACTGTCACTCTATTACATACACACAAACATTAGTGACAACCTTGATGCACAAAAGCACAGTTAGCACACTAAACGGATAACCCAGTTACACGCTGACATTACCAGCACCAAAACAGACATTGTTCTGAGGCTAGTATGAGCCGGGAGTAGATCACTACACTAGTAGGGAGTGTAGGGAGGTGAGAATCATTAAACTGCGTCACTAGGTGATAGTTATAGTGGCGGGAAGTGCCTAAAACATACTTTAAGTGCAGAATTCTGCACTAGTTAACCAAAATTCAGCATTTAACAATGCTAGTAAAATGTAAAAACTTGGCGAAATAATCCTAGACACTTTCCAAAGTGTTGGTAATTTAATGTGTCACTAAAAACAATATAAAAGACACTTTAAATACTTATTTAGCACTTTAACGGATCAATATCCAACCGAACAACCGGACTTTAACCGGAACATAAAAATATTGTCAATGACATTGTTTTGACTTTTCTGAGCTAGTTAGGGTCCCCGAACACCCTAACACCCTTTTATATTATATTACACACTAATACACTAATCATATCATTAGTTTTCAACCATGTCCTAACTAGTTCCTTCACCATCCAACCCATACCCCCCCCCCCCCCCTAAAATGACGGTTACAAGGGGTAGTACACCCCCTTGATTTCTTTGATTATTTTAATCCTTATGTTTGATATCTTGGGGACACATTATATGATGGTTAATAGTGCAATTGGATTATAAATTTATGTCACACCCTGGCTTTTGCGGAAGCGTGGGTTTATTTGGTGTGACTTCTTAATACCATAGCTTAATCATAACAAAGCTATATGAAAATAAAACCATGCAGATCATCCATTGATTTAAGTCTGAAATGTAAAATACCACAACATTGTCTTAAGGCGTTGACACATGCAACGGAAATTTCAACCTAATAACATAAAAACATAGTTTGAAGACACAACCACAAACTTTAAAATAGACGTAGTTTAAGAACTGTGACTCGTCCAGGTAAAAGCCACAACCCCTAAACTTGGATGATCCCATAACTCTAACGCAGCGTGGAAAGGTAGCATACCGTGCCAGATCCTTAGTTCCCTGAAATACATGTAAGTTGGACAAATCAACAATAATGTTGAGCGAGTTCATGTGTAAGTGAGTAAGTAAAACCTTTGTAAGTATAAAATCCTGGTATGTAGCAAGTAAGGAAAAAGAGATCGATTAATGTGTAGCTAATACATTAATAAGTGACATGGACTAGGAAGCACTCAAACCTGTAACGCGTATTTCATACCGGTCCTTCCGGCGGAACGACATAGTCACCACATGCAGCCGCACGCTGGCCCATGTGTGGGGCTCGCAATACCCGATAGATCTATCACTCATGCCTCTCGGTCCTTATACAAGGATTAATGGTCTTACGATAATAGCCTATCCAGTCACGTGATCTAGCAGTAGGTTCCTTAGCTAATCATACCGTGTATAAAACGTTTGTAGTAAATGTAACATGTATTTCACCCCCGCAGTTTAAAAACTGAAAACAGTTAAGAGAAAAGGGGGAGCATGAACTCACCGAAGTGCGTCTCTAAAAAGTATCTCCCAGAAAATCTGCTGTGCGACGACCTACACGTACTAACTTCTATTAGACGGACGGCCGTGCCTTAGCTTAAGGTTTAATGTCTTTGGGAAATAGTTAGGCAACTATTTCGTAATTGCACTTCGTAATTATTTTGTAAATATATTCCTTCCCAAGGATGGGGGTTTTGATACATGTGCGTTTTCTCGTAAATCCAAAATATATTATTAAGTCTCACTTAAAATATATTTAAATTCTATCTCCAAAATATAAATATTTTTCCCAAAAATATTATATTTTATTCCATATAATTTTACCCAAAATAATACTTCTAACGAAATACACACTTATGAGTATTTTCTGAAAATACGTAAGTTACGTTGTAAAGTTCGGGTGGTATTAATAATACCGGTGTAACTTAAATATTTATTGTGAAGGCGTTCGTATTATTTTGGAGTCGTTAATAATCAGTAATATTATTTTTACCCTAAAAATAATATTTAGATAGTTCACAAAGTAATCATAAAAATCTCACCAGTGTTATTATAGAAAATATATACTAAATATATATTTATCAAGGTTTATTTCGTGAAAATCCCACCTCCGACACTTGCTTATTTTGTAATAAAAAATCGTGGCGAAATGTATATTTTGAAAAACAAGTTAAAAAAAAAAAATAGTTATAGACACTTGTCAAAAATATTTCCAAGTGTTTATATTTCTGCAGAAATTTCGCCAGAGTTTCCTCTGTAACTGGAGGTGGCCACGCTTTCAAGCGTATCATTATCTTTTATAAATTCAATCAACAATGTTCCCAACATCAATCAACAAAGTTTCATCATCAAAATAGTCAAAATAAATATAAATCGCAAAACACATGAACTTGTGGTTTGTGCAAAATATATAGTAACTTTCCCCATATTTTTAGTAGATCTTTTATAAATAAACTTGGTTTCTCGCGAATCTTGTTCTTTCAGAAAATGCATTTGTACATCTTCTTGTCAAATATTACAAAACAATTCTTTGTTAAAACTTTTTGTCGCACAAGTGTCTACACACTTGTGTGTTTACAAAAATCACCTTCGTTTAGGAAAGATCCGGCTTTAAAAATATGATTTCTTTTGACACTTGGTCCTTTGAAAATACCACTTGTAGATCCGTAGATCTACTAGTTTAGAACTCCTTTTTACAAAAAGAATCACTTTTACACAAGTTCATGGTTAAGTAATTGTGTTCTTCATCTAACCACTTTTCACACTTTAACATACTCTAGGTCATGTTCCATGAACATGACTTAGTCGTGTTAGATGACGATCCGAACTAACACTAGCATAAAACAACACAAAATAATCATAACAATACTAGTTTTATAAGTTTTACACCATTATTCATCCATTAACCACTTTGTTTATCTTCTTTAGTAGACTTTTAATTTTGTTCTAACATGTTCATAAATTTCAACCGACAAAATTCTTATTAACCACTTTAGATAAGATTAAGAAGGCGTTTAGAGTCACTTACTACTAGCTCGAGGCTAGGGAAGAAACTAGTCGAAAAACAGGTGGTTAAGAGCAACGTGGGGAGGTCCTTGGCAATCCGCAAGCACCGGGCTTCCTTAAACTTGATCCTTCACACTTGTATAATAATAGAATAGCTTGAATGAAATCAAAAGGTGGTGGTGGTGTGACCTATGTCTTCGGTCGAGAATGATGAGAAGAGGAGAGAAAAGTGAGGTTTTGTTGTGGTGATGTGCATGGTCATTAAGGACCCTTGTTTACATTTATAAACCATGAAATTCTATTATCCAATAGCTAAGATGTTATCTAGATATGAAACACTTAGAATTAAAATAATCATTCAAGGACAATGGTGTCACCCACATGGTGACCGAACTCGTTGAGGGGGAGGGGGTATTTGGTTCGATTTGGACAAGGTGATAAGAGATAGGTTATATTTGTTAGGTGGTTAAGTTAGTTAGTTAAGTAATTCAAATATGGTATTATGTGTGTAGGAATTATAGCGGGTGTTAGGGTATTCGGGGACCCTAACTGGCTCAGAAAAAAGAAAACAATGTCATGTTAATATTTTTTTTATGTCCCGGGTTAAGTCCGGTTGTTTGGTTGGATACTACTCCGTTAAAGTGTTTAATAAATAATTAAAGTGTCGTTAATATTTCTTTTAGTGACAAAATTTATTCCCGACACTATGGAAAGTGTCTAGTCATATTTTTCCAACTTTTTGCACTTTACTAGTTTAGATAAATGCTGAATTTTTATATTAAAGTGCATAATTTTGTACTCAAAGTACGTTTTAGGCACATCCGGTCACTATAACTAACACCTAGTGACGCAGTTCTACAACCCTCATTTCCCCACACTCTCTAACGGTGTAGTAAACTATCTCTGGCTCATACAAGCCTTAGAGGCAGTGCCTGCCTGATGCTGGTTATATCAGCATGTTTAATGGGTATCCCGTATAGTGTGCTCACTGTGCTTTTTGTGCATCAAGGTTGTCACTGATGTTTGTGTAAAAATAATAGAGCGACAGTATAAAATGTGATGCATGAGTATGTACGTATCAGAAATCAGTAAGCAGTTTAATCACAGTTGTAAGCAAGCCCAGTAATTAAGCAGTAATTAAATATTAATTAATTCGTATGGATACCTGGTTTGGTGAGGGTTGTCACAATTTACAAGTAAGTTAACCATTCTCTTTCATAAACACAACATCAACCAACTCACTCTCTCTCCCTCTTCCTTGCTTGCGGCCGAACCCAACAACACCCACCATCATCATCACTTGTTCACTTTCAAGCCATTCTCGTACATACAAAGGTGCAATAGGATCAACAAACAAGCTTGGTGCTTTCGGAAACTCAAGGACCTCTCTAGATTTCTTTTATCTACCTTGTTTACATCTTGTTTCTTCCCTAGCCTCAAGCTAGTAGTAAGTGCCTCTAAACACCATCTTGTTCTTGTTTAAAGTGGTTAATTAGTGATTTAACGGTTAAAAATCAAGAACACACAAGATCATAACTTAAAGTCTTGAAAGTAAGATGAATATGTTGGATAAAAAGAAACTAGTGGTGTAAATCATGAAAATCTTAGTTAGGTGTGATTATTTTTTGTTGTTTGTTGCTAATAGTGGGATGGATCATCATCTAACCATACAAGATCATGTTCATGGAACATGAACTAGTAGTATGTTAGTGTAAAAGTTGTAAAGATGATGAACCCTGCCACCCATGAAACATGAACTTGTGTAAACATAATTTTTCTTGTAAAATAAGGTTCTAAACTAGTAGATCTAAAGATCTACGAGTGGTTTTCGGAAGAACCAAGTGAAAAATACTAGTTTTGTAAAACCCGGGGTATTTTATGAACTAGAAGCATTTTTAGTAAGTAAATAAGTGTGTAAGCACTTGTGTAACAAGAAAATTAACAAGAAATATTTTTGTAAAAACATGATTAGAAGTTGTTAAACTTCAAACTCTTTAAAAATAAAGTTTTTAAGAAACTAATCTTATTTTTAAAGATAACAAGACCTACTAAATATGTTAGAAAGTCACTACATATTTTTACACACCTTCAAGTTCATGAGTATATGATTTAGGGTTATTTTTGTCAAGATTGATGATCAAAGATTGTATATTGTTGATTGTTAAACTGTTTGATTGAATTTTGAAAAGAAAATGATACGCTTGTAAGCGTGGACACCTCCATTTACAGAGGAAACTCTGGCGAAATTTTCTAGAAATATAACACTTAAAAATATTTTTATAACAAATGGTTACAAATATATTTTTAACTTGGTTTTCAAAATAAACTTCGCCATGATTTTTATTACAAAATAACCAAGTACCGGAGGTGGATTTTCGTAAATAAAACTTATTAAATATATATTTAGAATATATATTTCGTAATAAAACGCTTGGGTGATTATGTGATTATTTTGTGAACTAGATATATTATTTTTAGGATAAAAATAATATAACTTGAAGATATTATGAAATTACGACTCCAAAATAATACCAACGCTCTTACAAATAAATATTTAAGTTACACCGGTGTTGTTATTATAACGTAAGCTTTAAAACGTAACTTATGTATATTTCGGAAAAATACTCTCGTACGTATATTTTGAAAGGTATTATTTTTGGGATAAAGTATGAAGTAAAATATAATATTTTTGGGAAAAATATATATTTTGGAATACGTTATTTTTGACAAATAAGTTATATATTTTCTAAGTAAGACTTGAAAATATATTGTTTTGGAAATATATATATTGGGAATGTATTAACATATATTTAATTGGAACAATACACCGAAAATACGACGGCAACACTTGGCAAGATATACAAACACAAGTACGTAAATACATGTATGAGATACCCCCCACCCTTGGGAAGGAAATACAAAGTTAAAATGCTTGAGAAGTATTAATACAGAAAAACTGCATAAACAATTATTCCAAAACTAAATACAATTATTATAACTTGGAATAATACCAGAATCGTAACTCAAAAATATACATACTAAGACAAGGCACGACCCGTTCGTCTAATAGACATTAAACCATTGTAGGTAGTCGTGTTTGCCGCGGAGATGTGGGTTACGAGTACTAAGACGCAATACAGTGAGTTCATGTCCCCCTTTTCTCTTAACTGTTTTTCAGTTTTTACACTTCGGGGGTGGAATACATGTTACAGAAATTATGGATACTTTTGTACATGGTATGGTTAGCTTAAGGAGGGTTTACTACTTAGATCATGTGAGTGGGTAGGCTGGAACTAGAGGCCATTAATCCTCATTGTAGGACCGAGGGTTATTAGTGATAGATCTATTTGGGTGTAGCGAGCCCCACTCCTGAGTCCGCTTAGTGGACCAGGCAGTGACTATGTGCCCGTCACACAAATTTGCTAGGTTTGAGTCTTCCTACATCACTTCACACATATCATTGGCTTTGCAACCCAATGATGATCTCTTTTTCCTTAATTGCTACATACCAGGGATTTTCATACATACAAACATATTACAAAGGTTTATACATACTCACTTACACATGAACTCGCTCAACTTTATGTTGATTTTTCAAACTACATGTATTTCAGGAAACTAATGGATCTGACACGGTATGCATATTTTTTTCAAGCTGCGTTTGAATAAAGAAGTCATCCAGAGTTGTAGGGTTTAGAAGGTGTAACCTCTTCCTGGACGGGTTACATATCTCTAAACCTAGTATTGTTTAAAGTCTTTTGTTAAGTTTTTATGAACTCAGTTAAATCAAGCCAAGGTTGCAACTTATTTTGTGAATGTTGTTTTAAGACAAGTATAATATGGTATTTTTCTAAACTTTATTAATGGATGAATACCTCATGTTTTTATCATATAGCATTGTTATGATTGTTGCTATGATATTAAGAAGTCACACCAATAAACCCACGCTTCCGCAAAAGTCAGGGTGTGACACTGTCAATGGCCAATGACCTCTAGTTGGGATTATTACAGACCAATTCCCAAAAGTAAATGGGTTAAAGATATATATTAATTATAACTCGGTTGTTCCTACCTGCGCGTTGTGTCGCAACCCCTGACCCCTGCCTCGGGAGACGGGCGGCCGCGGCCTACTCAGAGATGGTGGTATCGGTGTTTATCATTATTTGGCAGCGGAAATTTCATCAGGACCGTAGTTAGGAAATATTTTATCACAGTAAAACACCACACTTTTATATTAATAAACTTATTGGGATAAAACCCAAGTTTTTCATTACAAACATGTTTATAGGGATAAACCCTAATTTATTGAATAAAACATCTTTCTTTATTAGGTAACTTTTATAGCCACATTTTTCCAAGCCTTCAGTGCTCTCCAGCTGGCTTCTATTTTGGCTTTCACATTTTGTTACCTGAAACGCGTTTTAAAAACATTTGTCAGTGGGAAATACTGATGAGTAAATCCCAATTTATTCAAGACAGATTTTATCCTTGTACAGTATTGAGGGCAATCAGCAATTACATTTGTTTATTATTCTACCTTAATTACCACCCACGGTACTGTCGACCCGACTTGTGGTCATGTTACTACTCACTGTGTAGTAACAAATTTTGTATACAAAACCCCAACATACCGACGATAATTGTAGAATTACAAATACTCAATCACTGTTTAATTATAATATAAAGCATTGAGGTTTTGTAAAACAGTTTGCAAAAAGTTTACAAAAAGGAGATTACTCACATTGCTAGTTTAGACTTTTCCTGGTGTTTTTCCTGGTTATAATCTATTAATTAAACAATGCACACGTGTTAGTATAATAACCCAATATTTACATTAGTTATACCCTTCCCGAGACAGAACTCCAACGACTACGTCGGGTAGAACCTCGATAGCCGTTACGGAGCACTAGAACTGTAACAGCCCAGCGTAACCGCACCATGATATTATCCGCTTTGGCAGCCAGCACGCCCTCAGCGTCCGCTCCTCTCGGTTTTCAAAACGCGTCATGATGGTGAAGGTATTCAGCCCCTTATAAGGAAGCCTTTATTCCCCTTCACAACCGATGTGGGATGTCACAATCCACCCCCCTTAAGGGGTCCAGCGTCCTCGCGGGACCTGGCACCATCGGTCCGGCCCTGGCTCTGATACCATCTGTAACAGCCCAGCGTAACCGCATCATGATATTGTCCGCTTTGGCAGCCATCACGCCCTCAGCGTCCGCCCCTCACGGTTTTCAAAACGCGTCATGATAATGAAGGTATTCAGCCCCTTATAAGGAAGCCTTTGTTCCCCTTCACAACCGATGTGGGATGTCACACTTTTTTTGTAATGTTGTTGCTGTCAAATTCGATATCTCGTCCTGGTGTTTTTTGGTCGGAAATAAAGTCCCTGTTATGTGAAGACATTCTGTATCAGCAACGAAAGATAACTGGTATTGCAGGTAATGTGATTATTTTATTAAAGTTATATACAAGTACATTAAAATTATGCAATAGCTCTGTTATTGGGAAAAAACTAATACTTTTTTCAACATTTGTTTTAGATTTGGATCTTCAACAAGAAGAACTTGAAAATATCTGTCTATCTGAAATTGAAAAGTTGCTACTTACCAATGGAAGTACGGTGAGAAATTTTGATGATATGCCAAGTGTTCCGGACAATTATGTTTCATCATCGAACAATCGATTGATAATGAAAGAATTATCGTATGACAGACTAGCTCTTCAAAGGGAACATGATGGTTATATAAAGTGTTTAACTGCCGAACAGTAAAGAATATATAAAATTGTTATGGAAGCGATTGAAAAAGGTGATGGAGGTGTGTTTTTTGTATATGGTTATGGTGGAACTGGAAAGACGTTTCTTTGGAAGACATTCTCAGCTGCATTACGATCAAAAGGTGAAATTGTATTGAATGTTGCATCCAATGGAATTGCTTCACTTTTGCTGGATGGTGGTAGAACTGCTCATTCAAGGTTTGTAATTCCAATCAACATTAATGAGAATTCAATCTGTTCGATAGAGCCTAATACTGAGTTAGGTGATTTAATTAAAAGAGCAACATTGATTATTTGGGATGAAGCACCTATGACTCACAAGCTTTGTTTTGAGGCTCTTGATAGAACAATGAGAGACATATCATGTAAGGACCTGCAAAAATGCCCCAAAACGACCCGTAAGTAAAAACCTGGACCCCAAACCCTAATGTGCATGAAAAACCAAGAAATTAAAGAACTTGATTTTCACGCAGGCCGCGTAAAACTTAAGCTTAGGCTTACGCGGGCCGCGTCAACTTAAAGTTCACCGGATAAGCGTTCAAGCCATGTGTCGTACACGTGGCAACCATACTCGTGACACACCAGCCCTACACGTAGGATAGGGGACCTCGTGGGCCGCGTAAAACTTAAAATGTTGCTATAAGTAGCCTGTGCATGGGACTTGCTTCTGTGTTCGAAATTTTAGTTTCAAAAGTCCATATTCTGCTTAAAAACGAGCATTAAGGGGTCACGACGCTGCTACGATACAAGGTATTAACTCGATTTCTGCTACGATACAATGTCCGATCGATTGAAACCGATCCGATGGATGTTTAAGTGTTGCCCGTATTTGGGCTATACTTTGTCATTCGTCGTGAGGGTTTTGATTTCGTGAGCGTATCGTAAATGTTGTATTAAGTTACTGACCTAGTTTCGTGTGCATTATTGTTTAAATTAGGTTATCAGGCGTATCAGTAGGCTAAACTCTGCCCAACTAAACTTGCAATGTGAGTCATTCTCTTTTTATCAACAATGTTTTACAATACTCAAATTATTTTCAAAAGTTATAATTACAGGGATTAAGTCTTGGTTATCTTGAATCACTGGCAAGTGGGGTATTGTGCACATTACTAATTTCTCACGGTTAGGTTCATCAACCTAACAGTGATAATCATCACTACTTGGGTGAAAGGACCCAATAGTGGTATGACCATCTTCACCAGATAAAAATAAGATAGTAGCCATTGTAATCGCTCTTATGCTGTAATTTATAACTAATGTGTCGTTTTATTTAATCTGAATGACTCACCAGTATTTCCCCGCTGATAAAATATTTTTAAAACATGTTTCAGGTAACTTACTGTGAATCAAGGAAAACGTGCTACGGAGCACTAACAAGCTTGAAGTGGTGGCTCAGTATAAAAAATAAGCATGTTTTGTAAAACAAGGGATTTCCTCATGAAATTACCTTTACTGTAAATTATGGAGTTTGTCCCAATTTATGAAATAAAATAATTGGGCATTTTCAAGTTTCAAAAGATCCTGTTAAACTTCTGCTGTTAACTCAAATAATAAATACCACTTGTAACACCCGTCTTATTATTACTTGAATTTAATAAAATTTCATATGATTTATATAAAAAGTGTCTAAATTAAAACATAGTTATCAAGTAATCAAAACTAGTCAACAAACGACTAGTTAAAACATTGATGACCTGATTAGCAAATTGTTTACATTCAAAAGAAATAGAAACATTGTTTAACAAGGTTATGAAATCGCGGAAGCTTCAAAAGTTGTGTTCGGTTCTTCAAAAACTTGCTTGACCGCCATCCGTATTCTTACAATACCTAGAAACTGAAATGTTTACATAAAAACTAGTATTAGAGTTCTTAGAAATATTACATAATCGAAATTACGATCAAAACGGATTCGATTAGCTATAATATGCAAAAATTTACAACAATTTCCGGGCTCTAGCGTAACTTACGGTATCTACCGTAAGTTACGGTAGTCACTTGATGATTCTGGTCTACCGTAAATCAATAGTGGTCCACCGTAAAGCTTTTGATCTCTACCGTAAGTTACGGTGGATACCGTAACTTACGGTAGTCACTGCAAGTTTATGTTTTGACTGGTTTGATTATAAAGCCCAAACCAAACTCTCGGATTTCTCATTCTTACAAACCAACATGTTAAATTCTCGTATTTTAATATGTCGTTTATCAACAGTAACAAAAGACCAATTTACTATATCACGAAGCATTCGCCACGCATTAATCGATTATTCAACCCGTTTGGCTCATCTACGGAATCCTCCATTATGATGACTACCAACAAGTTGTAACCAATCCTGGTCTTATTAATCAATATAGCGAACATTATCGCTTTAAATTAAGACAACCTTTATTCTACAATTCACTATACTTATGCAAATTATCAAAGTTTACCCAATGTAATGAATCAAGTTACATACCTTTAGTGCACGCCCTTCAAACGCAAGTCGCCACCGGCTTGTCCGCTTGGAGCTCCGGTATCCTTTCCTATAGAGTTCAACCAAGACATGTTTAGAACTCTTTTCAATTCATAGTTCGCATATTTTGCCGAAACATCACAATCATGCGGTTTAACTCAAATTTTCAGATTTAAGCCTTCTTTGAGGCATTTATGCGAACACTTTAAGGGCAGAATTTACACTATACATTATCAAGTTCATAACTTGTCATATAGCCCTAAATTTTCATCAATCAACTACCTTACACGAACTTTAACCTCTAAAATTCTGAAATCACTTCACATATGTCAAATATTACTAGAACAACCACTATAATCCTAGTGTTTATCATTTTCTCACAAAACCCATGAATCACCTTCAATGTGTTCATGAAATTTTCAGAATTTAGGCATGATTTCACATATTGTTGTCTAGGTTTTACTCCTAGACACTATATCATTCCTATTCTACCCAAATAACAAACATGCATCATCAAATTTCAGATTTCCCAAATTCATGAGAATTTCAAGTAAAGAATTCTCATCAAATTTTACATACCTTATGATCTCCTTGCAATGGGGATCACTAATCCATGCTCTAATTTCGATTTGGGATAGAACTTGACCTTCAATTTGTGAGATTTAAGAGAGTCTAGGGTTTGAAGGGGAGCTTGGGTTCGCCCCTGTCTCCTGGTCGATCTCAGCAACACAAAACAATTGTGTTGTGAGTTTAATTTTCTTGTTTTATTATTATTAGTTTACATTTAAACACCTTTGGTCCCTCAACTTTAGTTTTTATTCTGTTTTAGCTCTCTAGTTACTCATAAGTCATAATCTAACTAGGTTAATATCATTCCTAGTTAGTTTATGTTTCTTATTTATTCACTACATAATTGTATTATAATAATTTGTGTTTTCGGGATGTTACACCACGGGTTTCTGTCCCGCGGCTCCTGGACCGGGTACACCGGGACGGGGGCCATGACAGAAAAATGTGGTATCAGAGCCACTGATTTAAGCCAATTAAGTATTTAAAAATACTTAACTTAATTGATTTCCATTCTGTGATTCTGTAAATAACATTCTAACTAGGATTTTGTGTTTCCTTATATTCTGATAGCATGAATGAGTTATCTGAAGCTCTTCAGAATCTCACTATCTATCCTACTGACATGGAAGTTTCCGAGGGCTTTTCTAGTTATTGGGCTGACACTGAAAAACCTATGGAATTCCAAGCCCAACCTTATGAGAATCCCAAGTTGAAAAAGAGAAGGAGAATCATAGGCTGGAGACGCGCACGGAGGAAGAAGCCAGCCGCACAGAGGGTTAAAAAGACTGAGGACCCAAATGATAAAGGGAAAGGAAAAGAGATCGGGGAAAGTTCGAGGCAAGCCCAGGAAATGCCACCCTGGGAGGAGCTTGATTGCAAACTGGAAAATTGTGACCTCATTGGACCTGCCAATGAAGACCTCTTCAATTACCCCGCTGAATCACAACTTCCAGTTAATTTAGAACCTGCTATCCCAGATCCCATTGTCAGCCACCAACTTTTACCCGGTGAATTGGAGGAATGGTGGACAAGTGATTGGCAATTTCAGAATCTCTTGAATAACCCTAACACCTTTTTCCCTCAGTTTGACCCAGAGCCTGCACCAAACCCACCTATGAGCACTGAAAACTTGGCTGAACTCTGCCACTATGGCGAGGAACTGGTGGATGCAGGAAATAGAATCCGGGAAGTGGGAGAAAGGATATCATGGAAATACGACGAGAGGGAACGTCGTTTCTGAAATGCTAGCTGACAGAGATCGTATGTGGTTGTGGGGTTACGTGCTTAATAATAATAAATATTGATAAAAATATAATCATGTAAAATAACTTAAAATAAAACTTTTGTAATATAACTGGTGTTTACGGATGCCTACTAATATATAAAATATCAACGTCGCAAGGTCGACAATTTTAGCTATACGTGTTAACATGATTATGTGTGATTGTTTTATTGTGACTGATTATTATTTATTTTATTTTGTGCCAATAATTTATACATTTGTATATTGAAAACTTATCAGATGGAACCCGCCGTCAATGAACCAGTTAACGAGGTTAATCAATCCGAACAAAACCATGAAGATCAATTTCTTAATAGACAAGATATAGAAAATATTGTTGCTCAGGGAATAGCCAATGCTATTCCAGCAATCCTTGCTGCTGCCCGAAATCCAGTTGAACCTCAACCAACTACTCCCAGCAAACGTACACACGACGACAATTTCAGTAATAGTGTAAATGGAGGCGGCAACAATAACAATAACGATGATGTGATGCAAGCCCCATTTCTTAAGAAAATGAAAGCTGCAACGCCTAGTTGCACTTACAAGGAATTTCTTGCCTGTAAACCAATCGAATTTGCAGGCAATGAAGGGGCAACTGCTACACTGCATTGGTTAGAGAAAACCAAAACAGTAATTAAAATAAGTAAATGTGCCAAGGAAGACAAGGTCATGTACGCGTCGCATCTTTTTAAAGAAGGGGCACTAGAATGGTGGAACATGGTACTACACGCCAAGGGAAGTGATGTGGCTTATTCCATGAATTGGGAAGAATTTAAGAGACTAGTAGAAAGAAAATTATGTCCCGAATATGAAAAGGAACATATGACAAATAAGTTCCTAAACCACCGGATGGTGGATGTTGATTGTCGAGGGTATACTTCGACATTCTTCGAGTATGCTAGAATTGTACCTACCCTGGCTTCGCCAGAACCGGTACTTATTTCTCGCTATATTTGGGGTTTAATTAGCGAGATTCATGATATCGTCAAAGCTGCGAGACCCCACACAATTGACGATGCAGTGGAATTAGCCAACACCTTGACCGACGGACTGGTACGCACAAGAGAAGAAAACCGGAAAAAGGAAGTGGCCCAAAAGATTACCCAAGGATTCCGTGTGGGTAATAGTAGTAATTTCAAGAAAAAGGGAACTGGGCAACCTTCTACTGCTCCATTTTGCGGTACTTGTAAAAGAAAACATTTTGGAAGATGCAAAGGGTATTGCAATTTCTGCAAAATTCCGGGACATCAAGAAGAAGATTGCACGAGAAAGAAATCAACAATCTTCTTCAACTGTGGAGAAGCTGGACATTTTAGACCAGACTGCCCCAAATTGGTCAAACCAGCTGACAACAAAGCCAAAACCTGCAGAAGGAACTACCAAAAAGAATGCAAGAGCATTCCAGTTGACTACCCAAGAAGCAGAACTCATCCCAGATGTGATAGCTGGCACGTTCCTAGTTCACGACGTTTATGCAAAAGTATTATTTGACTCTGGTGCAAACCAAAGTTTTATAAATACTTCATTCTGCCAAGCTCTTAACCTACCCTTAACCAACCTTAGACAATTTTTTACGACAGAAACCGCAGATGGTAATTCTGTTCACATAGATAAAGTTTTGCAAGGAGGGAAGATAGAACTCTTAAGCCATAAATTTTCTGCAAACCTGTTACCTATGAATTTAGCTGGATTCGATGTTGTGTTAGGAATGGATTGGTTAGTAGCTAACCATGCTCGAATCCTCTGTGATAAGAATTCCATAGACATACATACACCCGCAGGAGAAGAGTGGTGATTATAGGAGATAAGCCACGTAAGCCAATGAAATTCATTTCAGTAATGAAAGTGGCTAGTTATTTCGGCAATCATCAACACTAAAGGTAAGGAACTTAAGGAAATTCCAGTAGTATCAGAATACCCAGAAGTATTCCCAGAAGAACTACCTGGATTACCACCCGATAGGGAAGTAGAATTTAGAATTCATCTAATTCCTGGAACTACACCAATAGCTAAGGCACCTTATCGGTTAGCACCCACCGAAATGTTAGAATTGAAAAAGCAGTTAGATGAATTGTTAAGCAAAGGATTATTCAACCTAGTTCATCCCCTTGGGGAGCACCAGTATTATTTGTGAAAAAGAAGGATGGTTCGATGCGAATGTGTATCGATTACAGGGAATTGAACAAGGTTACAATTAAGAATCGATACCCATTACCTAGGATTGATGATCTTTTTGATCAACTTCAGGGAGCTAGATATTTTTCTAAGATAGATTTGCGCTCCGGATACCATCAGTTGAAAGTACAAGAAAAAGACATACCTAAAACTGCCTTCAGAACTAGGTATGGTCATTACGAGTTTACAGTCATGCCCTTTGGACTAACAAATGCTCCGGCAGCATTTATGGACATGATGAATAGGATCTGTAAACCGTACTTGGATAAATTTGTAATTGTCTTTATCGATGATATACTCATTTATTCCAAAAGCCAGCACGAGCATTGTGAGCACCTACATGCACTCTTAACTTTGTTAAGAAAAGAGAAGCTTTACGCCAAATTCTCGAAGTGTGAATTTTGGCTACAAAAGGTATAACTTTTAGGACACATGGTGAATCACGAAGGTATTCACGTAGATCCCTCCAAAATAGAAGCGATCACCAAATGGAAGGTCCCGCAATCAGCTATGGAAGTTAGAAGTTTTCTAGGGTTAGCCGGATACTATAGACGGTTTATTAAGGATTTCTCCAAAATAGTTGTACCATTAACTAAGCTAACCTGTAAAGCAGTGAAGTTTGAATGGGGATCTAAACAAGAAGAGGCTTTTAAGATTTTAAAGAAAAAGGTTAACAAATGCCCCAATTCTTGCCTTACCAGAAGGGACATAAGATTTTGAAGTTTACTGTGATGCTTCCAAGTTAGGATTAGGATGTGTGCTAATGCAACACAAAAAGGTAATTACGTACGCCTCAAGGCAATTGAAAAAGCATGAAGAAAATTATACGACGCGCGACTTAGAATTAGGAGCAATAATTTTTGCCCTTAAAATTTGGAGACACTATCTGTATGGCAGTAAGTTTACAGTCTATACAGATCATAAGAGTTTAAGATACATATTTGGGCAAAAAGAATTAAACATGAGGCAAAGAAGATGGATGGAAATTCTAAGTGACTACGACTGTGATATTCAATATCACGAAGGAAAAGCAAACGTAGTTGCAGATGCCCTAAGTCGTAAGTATCATGAGAAACAACGACGAATTCGTGCTCTTAGATTAAGTTTACAATTAGATTTAATGGAACAACTGAAGAATGTCCAGGAAACAGCAATCAAGGATGATGCTGAAGGAATGAAAGGACAAATAAAGGAATTAGAGCAAGGAATTGATGGAATTTGGAGATTCCATAAGAAAAGGATCTGGGTACCTAAACAAGGAGACTTAAGAAATAAGATTCTAGAAGAAGCCCATAAATCAAGGTATACCATGCATCCTGGTAATAATAAGATGTACCAAGATTTAAGGAATAATTTCTGGTGGATAGGAATGAAAAAGGACATACGTCTCTAAGTGCCTAACTTGTTCACAAGTTAAGGCGGAACACCAGAAACCCTCAGGCCTACTACAACAATTAGAAATGCCTGTATGGAAATGGGAACTAATAACCATGGACTTTGTTACTAAGTTGCCCAAAACCAGAAAAGGTAACGACGCAATTTGGGTAATTGTGGATCGATTGACCAAATCAACTCATTTCCTACCTATGAAAGAAACCTTTAGCATGGAAAGATTAGCAAAATTGTATGTAGACAAGGTAGTATCCTTACATGGAGTCCCACTCTCCATTGTATCGGATAGGGATAGTCATTTCACTTCACATTTCTGGACAAGTTTTCAAGAAGCAATGGGGACCCGACTAAATTTAAGTACAGCCTACCATCCCCAAACAGACGGACAAAGTGAAAGGACGATCCAAACCCTGGAAGACATGCTCAGGGCATGTGTGATAGTTTTTGGAGGAAATTAGGACAACCATTTACCTTTAATTGAATTCTCCTATAACAATAGTTATCATGCAAGCATCGAAGTTGCCCCGTTCGAAGCACTGTGTGGACGAAAGTTTAGATCTCCAGTTTGCTGGGCAGAAATAGGAGAAAGCCAATTATCAGGTCCTGAAATCGTACAAGAAACCACCGACAAGATCACTCAAATCAAGGAAAGACTAAAAACAGCTCGAGATCACCAGAAGAGTTATGCAGACAATCGACGCAAGCCACTAGAATTTCAAGTTGGAGACAGGGTACTCTTGAAAGTTTCTCCTTGGAAAAGAGTAGTTCGGTTCGGTAAAAGAGGAAAGCTAAGTCCAAGGTACATAGGACCATTCCTAGTAATCCAGAGAATAGGACCGGTCGCCTATCGCTTACAACTACCAGAAGAGTTAGCCGGGGTACATGACGTATTTCATGTATCCAACCTCAAGAAATGTTTATTTGACGAATCCCTGGTCGTACCTCTTCAAGACATAGAGGTAAATGAAAAGTTAAAGTTCGTAGAGAAACCACTTCAGATAGAAGACAGAAAGATTAAACTCCTCAAACACAAAAGATTGGTACTTGTCAAGGTCAAGTGGGATTCAAAAAGAGGACCCGAGTATACTTGGGAGCTGGAATCGGAAATGAATCGAAAGTATCCTCACTTATTTCAGTAAATCTCAAGGATGAGATTTTAAATAAGGTGGGGAGGATGTAAGGACCTGCAAAAATGCCCCAAAACGACCCGTAAGTAAAAACCTGGACCCCTGAAACCCTAATGTGCATGAAAAACCAAGAAATTAAGGAATTTGGTTTTCACGCGGGCCGCGTAAAACTTAAGCTTAGGCTTACGCGGGCCGCGTCAACTTAAAGTTCACCGGATAAGCGTTCAAGCCACGTGTCGTACACGTGGCAACCCTACACGTGACACACCAGCTCTACACGTAGGATAGGGGACCTCGCGGGCCGAGTAAAAGCCATGTTAAGGCTTACGCGGGCCGCATAAAACTTAAAATGTTGCTATAAGTAGCCTGTGCATGGGACTTGCTTCTGTGTTCGAAATTTTAGTTTCAAAAGTCCATATTCTGCTTAAAAATGAGCATTAAGGGGTCACGACGTTGCTACGATACAGGGTATTAACTCGATCACTGCTACGATACAATGTCCGATCGATTGAAACCGATCTGATGGATGTTTAAGTGTTGCCCGTATTTGGGCTATACTTTGTCATTCGTCGTGAGGGTTTTGATTTCGTGAGCTTATCGTAAATGTTGTATTAAGTTACTGACCCAGTTTCGTGTGCATTATTGTTTAAATTAGGTTATCAGGCTTATTAGTAGGCTAAACTCTGCCCAACTAAACTTGCAATGTGAGTCATTCTCTTTTTATCAACAATGTTTTACAATACTCAAATTATTTTCAAAAGTTATAATTACATGGATTAAGTCTTGGTTATCTTGAATCACTGGCAAGTGGGGTATTGTGCACATTACTAATTTCTCATGGTTAGGTTCATCAACCTAACAGTGATAATCATCACTACTTGGGTGAAAGACCCAATAGTGGTATGACCATCGTCACCAGGGTGTGACACGACGCCAGATAAAAATAAGATAGTAGTCATTGTAATCGCTCTTATGCTGTAATTTATAACTAATGTGTCGTTTTATTTAATCTGAATGACTCGCCAGTATTTCCCCGCTAATAAAATATTTTTAAAACATGTTTCAGGTGACTTACTGTGAATCAAGGAAAACGTGCTACGGAGCACTAACAAGCTTGAAGTGGTGGCTCAATAAAAAAAAAATAAGCATGTTTTGTAAAACAAGGGATTTCCTCGTGAAATTACCTTTACTGTAAATTATGGAGCTTGTCCCAATTTATGAAATAAAATAATTGGGCATTTTCAAGTTTCAAAAGATCCTGTTAAACTTCTGCTTTCAACTCAAATAATAAATACCACGGGTTTCTGTCCCGCGGCTCCTGGACTGGGTACACCAGGACGGGGGCCGTGACATATCACGTTCCAGTCAACCGAACATGCAATCCAAGCCGTTTGGCGGAAAGGTCATGCTATTTGGTGGTGATTTTAGACAAATTATTCCGGTCATCCCTAAAGGTACCAGAACAATGATAGTTAATGCTTCTTTGAATTCTTCTTATATATGGCGGCACTGTCAAGTACTAAAGCTAACTGAGAATATGAGATTAAGAGTTGGTTGTCAGGAAGCAAATTTGAAAGAAATAAAGGAATTTGGAGAATGGATTTTAAAGCTTGGTGATGGTCTGCTTGGTGAAGAAAATGATGGTGAGATTGATATTGAAATACTAGATGATTTACTTATTCATGACCAAGTCAATCATATTTCTTCTCTCATTTCATTTATATATCCGGACATGAATAAGTTTTTGTGGGATTTAACGTATTTCAAACAAAGAGCGATTCTTGCTCCAACTAATGAAGTAGTGGATTCAATAAATAAAGAGTTGTTAGAGAGTCTGCCTGGCGAAGAAAAGGTTTATTTTAGTTTAGATAGTTTATGCCAATCGGAGGAAGAATCAGAGCTTAATATGGCATTGTTTCCTCCTGATGTGTTAAACAATCTTCGTTTATCTGGTTTACCTAACCATAAATTAGTATTGAAACTTGGTGCTCCAGTGATGTTACTCAGAAACATTGATCAGGCAAATGGATTGTGTAATGGTACACGTTTACAAGTCACGAGGCTCGGAAAAGTTGTGATTGAAGCAAAACTTATCACAGGGACTAATATAGGTCATCATACTTTGATTTCAAGAATGAAGATGACACCTTATGATAAAAGAATACCAGTGAAGATTTCTCGAAGACAATTCCCACTTTCACTGTGTTTTGCTATGACAATAAATAAAAGTCAAGGACAATCATTGGAGCGTCTTGGTTTATCTCTTCCACGTCCAGTGTTTAGTCATGGCCAGCTCTATGTTGCTGTATCTAGAGTAAAAAGTAGGAAGGGGTTGAAAATTTTGATTTGTGATAAAGAGAAACGAGTCTGTACAACCACTACTAATGTGGTTTACAAAGAAGTTTTACAAAATCTATGATGATACTAAACATCTGTCAACCTGGCAACGTCTGTTGGGTATAATGGAGGAACTGTTGTTAGGAAATGTTTGTTGGAAAGCAATACAACTTTTTGAAAGCATCTGATACTTCCTCTGCATTAAGCCTATCCTGAGAACACATGTTGTGAAAAATGTTTATATCTGGCATTGTAGTAACCTGTTTACAGCTCTCATTTTTAATGAGAGTACTAAATTCTTTGTTAATAACATTATTTTCTTAACATCTGTTTACTAACCTTTGTAATTTTTGTTGACTGACCTTTTTAACTTGGGTTGACTAACATCTGATAGTTACTATCTATCCATCTGGCAAGCTCTGTTGGAGATAATGGATGACAGTTCTTAGGAAAGTCTGTTGGAAAGCAACATAAGTTTTTAACAGTTAATAGACAACAGTGGTTTGCTATCAACATAATGGAATTGCTGTTGAATAAACCTATTGATCATTAATTTATATCAATTTTGTAAGTCTGCACTAATTATTTTTTTTACTCTCTGTCAATATGTCTTATGCATGGTTTTATAAGAATCGACCCGTGTTTGCACACGGGTCTTACCGCTAGTTTAATAAAAAATAAAAGAGATAAAGGAAAGTACCCAATTTGGTAAATATTTTTCAAAGTACCCAAAAAGGTAAGTATTTTTTATAATTACACTAGTATAGGAAAAAAACTCCCATATAAGGTACCAATTGCATTTAGTTATTTAACTGAAGATACCTAGCGATTTAATCTCATCCATTGTTTTAGAGATGGTAGCCGATTCATTATCTACAAATCTTCAATTTCCAAATACACCAACATGACGTAAATATTATCACCAAATCTCGATCGATGGTAATGGGTCGGGTATGGCTAATCCCACCCCATTACCCGTCAAATATCGGACATAGCTGTAGGTCTTGGGTATACCCTTTTACAGTTTTACATCACGTTGAACTTTGAACAATATGACCGGAAGTGGAACCGACGCGCCGACGATCGGCATCGATCTCGGAACAACGTACTCATGTGTCGCCGTTTGGAAGCACAATCGGATTGAGATTATCCCTAACGATCAAGGCAACCGAACCACACCGTCAGCTGTTGCTTTCGTTGACGGAGAGCGTATAATCGGCGATGGCGCCAAAAATCAAGTAGCCATGAACCCTGCTAACACCGTTTTTAGTCAGTCTACTTGGTCTTTTTTATAGTTTATATGCTTATTTTATTGTATGTGATCATTTAAATGACATAAAATCGGTGCAATAATCGGTAAAAAGATTTGTTTCCATATGAATTTGTTATTGGATGACTTTTCAAGCACTTAGTTATATTTAAGGTTTTAGGGCTAGGGTTTAGGTTTTAGGTTTTAGACCAAATATAAGAAGAAACTTAGATCAAGTATTCGTCATCAAATATTTGGGGTGCTGTCCATGGCTTTATAGCCTAGTGGCATCTTGGGGGTGAGATAAGACTTTAAGACCAATAGGTCTTGGGTTCGATTCCCACAAGGGGGGTTTTCCCCTATTTATTGGGTTTCCTCCTGAATTGGTGTATAGGCATTATGCCTAGTGGAGATGGATATGATCGAGTGGTTCCGCTGGTGGCACGATGATACTCCAGTGGTCCGTCAATGATCCAAATTTGCCGTTCAAAAAAAAAAAAAAATTTGGGGTGCTCATTGGTGGCTGATAAAATTACCTATATTGTGAAAGCGAAGTTACCTACTACCAAAAGAAAAGAATCTTCGTATTCATATCTCGCACCCTACATGTTTATACTATAAATTTGAGAACTTTTTGTAACAAAAGTGTTTCACACACTAATTACCCATATTGACCTGCGCCCGTAAACCAATACAACCCCCCCCCCCCCCCCCCACACACACACACAAAAAAAAACTTTTATTTTTCATCTAGAAAACATTATATTCCAACGCGCAACTATACATAGGTAATGGGAGGAGAACCTTGGTTTTGTTGTTGTGGTTAATGCTTGTTCTTTTCATCCTACGGTTGAAGAGCCACTGGCCAGTTGCTTGCCTCTCCCTTCTTTGATACAGGGGTTAACTACTCATACTAACTCTGATTGTTTTTTTGGTTAACACCCCTCACATGCAAAGCATATGAGAGTATTTTGGTCTTTTCAACCCTGACTTTTTTATTAATAAATTAAACTATTGTGGTCTCACCCATTCACATCCTTAACTCAACCCTTAAACCATAGTGGAGCTCTTAATATTAACTAACCATAGTTAAGATGCAAACCGGCTCTATAAGTTCGCCACTCCTCAAAAGAGGTTCCATGAACTACAACATACCTATGACAAGACACTTAATATATGGCCATCCTTCATGGTTATTTTTGATTGAGAAGTTTTGGCATGAAATCTTTTGAGAGTAACTAGCTCAACCCATGCAAAGCTGAAGAACAAACATCATGCTCAAACAATAAATAATCAACACTAGAACACTAATTTGCTTGATAAATATGCAAAAGTTAACTGTTAAATTTGTAAACAATATGTATTCCGTTTAATTGCAAGTTGCACGTACCTGAATTCATGAACTTTTGCAGGCTGCAGGGCATGGAATGAATGTGCTAGACCTGCCAAATCCTGAAGAAGCCAAGAAAATTAGTAACATGAAACACAAAATAATAATGATTTTATTATTTTAATGAAAAACAGATACTGATACATGATAATCTGCATCAATGATGACTGACTTCACTGTATTAAGTTAACTAAAAATGTTGTTGAATATTCAGAAATGCGACTAACGATTGAATGGTGATTTCTTTTCATTGGCATCCTTTGTAATGAATCCCTTGTAGCATAAAGCCAAACTAAAATTTTAACTATTACTAATCATTTATGTCGATGTGTTAATATGCATTGTGCATTATGGTAGATTGGTAGTAGCTCATCATTGTACATGAACAGAGGACATAAATAGCCAGAAAATAATTCCTTCAGAATTAACTATTGAAGCATGGTATCACTGTATAATTGGTAGGCACCCTATCACACAGCAGTGGCGGAACTAGCCTATTAAATCAGGGGTATCCAAAAAAAAAAATTCTTTTGTCGTGAAATCATACAATATAAAAACGACTATAAATAAATAAAGTAAAACAAATACGCAATAGATTTTTCCTTTTATTTTTTTATAGCTTGAAATCGTTCCATCACATCGTAGTTTTTCATTTTATTAAAAAAGTTCCTTTTTGACCGCACAAACCATAACATTATTCAAAAATTCCAGGTTTGTTTCTGTTTTATTATTGTTTTGGGTTTGGGCTAATGGGCTAGGTTTATCAATTACCCAAAAAATAAGCATAAGCTAGTTCTAGTTTTCTAAATAGAAGTTGATGAATTAAAAAAAAAACTTTTAAATCGTATAAAAAGAATTGGGTTTTACTAAAATAAAGTATCATATTTTTTTGTTAGGGGTATTTTAGAATTGTTTTAGGATATCCTTTGTATAAAAAAAGAATTACACCACGGATACGAAGTTGACCCGTAGCCCGTGCTACGGCTAATACAATGGTAGTTCCGCTCCTAATCACAAATATGAATTCGTCCACATCTTGATATATAACATATTACTAATGCATAAATACAATGAAATTTATGCCTAAGTGACAATCGCCTCAAATTCCCATTCCTGAAGAAAAGTGATAAATCAAAAGTAAGCAAATGCATGGAGCTCCAATGAGAAAGAGATAAATCAAAAGTTAAACTAATAAAAAACAATACCAAGTTAAAACAATTGCAAGAAGCTCTAATGAATGAATGAATTAATAAAAAAGAATAAGAATTTACCATATCCAATGAAATGAATGATAAGTCAAAGCAAATGCATTCTTTTTTCCGAGACCACCCATTCCAACGAAGGATTATTTTGTTGGTCAAATCTGGGTAAAGAGGATCCACGAACAATGATTGAGAACACAATAAAAAAAACATAAGAATCAAGTCACAAGCTACAATTGTCCCAACCCATGATATCTAGTCCCAAACTACGATAATCCAGTTCCTAACTAAAATATCATTCCTGTTACAATAATAAGTCCCACAATTATTCAAACCACAATAATTAAAACGTGTTGAACAATTTACTTAAATCTATTAATTTATATTTCATTAAGGACACGGTGTACTTTACGTAATATTTTGAGGAAAATAAACACAAAGAACACAAAAGATAATACAAATAAGAAAAACAAAACACAAAAAAATAACAAATATTATGTTGTTAGAAACAACACATATTTTATTTCAAATATCTATTACTATAATCCAAAACAATAAATTGCAATACAAAAATAAATAAATAAAAACTTAGGTACTAATTGTTAAACTCATTTGAATGAATATTAAAAGTTTAAGTTTTTACATAAATGCTTACCTTTTATTTTCCCACGAGTAAAATGCCAAAATCCTCCCTAAGATTTAGTCATATTTGTTTGTTTCATCCAAAAGGATTTGTGCATTTGGATTTTCAATTTTACGTTTTATTACCATTTCCATCCAAATCAGTAACTCAGTTATTTTTTCTGTTAAGGTGAAGGGCATTTTTGTCCTTTTGGTTGGAACAAACAAATATAACCAAACCTCAGGGACGATTTTGGTTTTTTACTCTTACATTTCTATTAATAGATTCCCAAATATAGCTTAATTGTTATTATTTTTAGGGGTAACTTTATAGAAATGTAATCAAGTTTGCTAATTGTTCTAATTAAGTCACTGAAACTTTTTTTGTCTCTCTAAAATAATTAAAGTTTCATTTTTTGTTTTAATACTATGTAATTATCAGGTCACAAGGTTACCAGTGATGATGTGTCAGGTTTAACTAAATTTTTAATATTTAATATCAAGTTATTGTATTATATATGTATAATTTACATTATGGACATGGACTTTTCTTTTGAAAAACTAAAAATAATCAACGTGCCTCCAAGAAAAGGAAAAAAAGTAGTTTGAATATATTATACACAACACACAAGTATAACCGTAACCACACATCTGAACCTGCAAATCGTTTTACTCTCCGACCACACATCGGCAAGCGGCAACCCGATACTTTTTTCCGAATACCAAATCCTAGATCTGCGCCCATTTTTCTACCTGAAATATGCATTTACTTTCCGGCCATGACACCCAATCTGAAAACTTGTTGATCGACCGAAATCTGAGATCGAATGGTGAGGTTAAAACGAAAGTCGTCTCCGGCAAGAGGCAGTGTCCGATGGGTTGGTGTGAACCAGAGGCGATACAGAGATGATTGAGTTGCGATGGCTTTCGGTCAGGGTGTTTCTGTGGTGTAACCTGGTGACCTGGTAATTACACACTATTAGAACACTAAACTAAAGTTTAGTTACTTTATAGATACAAAAAAAGTTTGAATGATTTAATCGGAACAGTAAGCAAACTTGATTACATTTCTGTGACGTTTTCCCTTATTTTTAATCACTTCTTCCACACACACGACACACACACATATATATATGTTTCACAAAAGACATTTTCATAAAAAAAGCTATTTTATTTATCAAAATACATTGAAATACCCATTAAAATTTCATACGACTCGACCCAAATCAAAACGGACTGAAAAATATTATTACATAGCGATCTACAAACGAGATATTCATGAACACATAAGATAGCATCAAGAACTAATGGTATATAGTTGTGTTAGATAATTACCTATGTAAATAAACAACCATTATGCCTTTAATTATCGATTCACTTCAGAATTAAAAGATCACCTGAAAGGTTGAATCAAACACAAACACACAAGAGAGGTAAGAAAAATGCTAAACGATCAAATCTAGAAACAATTTTCAAAAGTATCAAACTTTTCAAGAGGTAATAAATAAAATAATGAACCTGCACCATATCCATCAAAAGATTTTTCAAAACAAATTAAGAAACTATACCAAAATAGGTATCTACTTATATAAACACTTATATACCTTGTTTAACAACGGAAAAGCTTTTCTGTGTGCAAAGGTTGATAAAGCAAGTGTATGCACCACTCTATTCTTGCCCACAGTAGAAGAAGAAGATGGATCAATCGATAAACCTTAAAAGGGAGAAAGCCTTAAAAGGGAGAAAGGCCTCGAGCTTGTATTTATAATGGGCATGGTTGGTGGGTGGGTGGGTGAGGGAAGAAGGAGAGATGATACAGCTAGTGACAGGCTGTAGTATTAAAATATTATTTAAATACCATTACAGTACTATACGCTTGCTTTAAAATATTATTAAAATATTGTCTAAACCACATCCATGTGTTAGTTATAACGTATACTGATAATGTGTATCATATTATTTAAATACCATTACAGTACTATACGCCTTTAAGATGGTTTTATCTGATAGGTGTGAACACAAATATATGAATTTGATAACAAATAGATTAATGTATTTTAGATTTAAATGTCGATCTTATACCATTTACTAAACAATCTCATTGTTTTCTATCTTTTTAACATCTATATTTTTTAATAGTTATATTCTGCGCTAGGGGTGTGCAAAAAACCGAATTAACTGACTCATAACCGAATTAACCGAAAAAAGTGAACTAAAAAAAACGAACTAAATCAAAAAGCGGTGGTTCAGTTAATTGTTTTTTTTAAATTAAAAGTAGATGGTCGATTATGGTTACTGATTTTTTCATACTCACCATAACCGAGCCAACTTGTAGTAAAAGCTTTGTTGGATTTTGAACTTTTCATCATTTTTCAGTATTTGATGTTTTTGGTTAAATGTTTGTTAGAATTTTTGGGTAGTATCATATTGTTTTGGTTGATTGTTGGCTTGAATTATGGTTTATATCATGTCATTTTGTTTGAATATCAATAACAAGCGGTATTAATATTCTTGATTGTATGTATTTTTAATACTATGTAATACATTAAAACTTGGAATAATGGATTTTAATAATCCTAACTATTAGCCATTGGTCGACAATGGTCCCAACTTAAAAAATAATCAGTGGTGGTCCCACCTTTTCATATATTGTAAACTAATGGGCATTTACTAAACCGAAAAGGATAAGGAGACAAAAAGAAATTTAGGTTCTGTTAGTAAAGATCCATTAGTTTACAATATGTGAAAAGGTGGGACCATCACAGGTTATTTTTGAAGTTGGGACCGTTCTGATAGTTTGGATTATTAAAATCCATTATTACTTAAAACTTTGTATGATTAGAACCTTCAAGAGGTTGCCACAATGGTAAGCATGTATATGCATGGTTACTGATGTTTTCATACTCACCATAACCGACCCAACATGTAGTAAAAGCTTTGTCGGATTTTGAACTTTTCACCATTTTTCAATATTTGATGTTTTTGGTTAAATGTTTGTTAGAATTTTTGGGTAGTATCATATTGTTTTGGTTGATTGTTGGCTTGAATTTATAGTTTATATCATGCCATTTTATTTGAATATTCAATAATAATCGGTATTAATATTCTTGATTATTAATACATTAAAACTTTGTATGATTAGAATCTTCAAGATGTTGCCGCAGTGGTAAGTGTGTATATGCATTTAACATGTGTTGTAATGGATTTTAATTAAAAGCGAAAGGCCAAAGCATCTATTGTAGAACCATGATATGCTTTAACATGTGTTGTAATGTAATTATAACATAATTATAATAAGGGTTATTGGATTTTGATAATCTAAAGTTTCATCTGTTAGCCAATAATAATCTCAACTTTAAAAATTCTCTCCAACGAACCCAACTTACAAAAATTTGGCCCCGTTGATCCTTTTATAACATATAACAATTTGATCTCCTCAATTGACTCAAGTACACATGTAGCCTCCTTAATTGAATTAAGTGCAACTACAGTTTGAAAAGGATCGGTTGGGCCAAATTCTTATAAGTTTGGAATGTTTGAGGGAATTTTTAGAGTTGTGATTATTGTCGGCCAACAGGTGAAACTTAGAATTATAAGTGTGATAATGAAATTAAAAAAAAAGTGACAATATATGGGTTGTAATTTGATAAAACGCAAATATAATCTATATTCGAAAAATTGTATGTGCTTATGGCAATATCAAGTGGTGGAAAGCTTGCATTTCTTTTGAGAGATGCAGGTTCGACTCCCACTTGGTGCAGAGTGAGGCACTGGTGGGCAATGATAGGAGACCCAGGGAAACCTGGGTTGGATCCTTGAGCCAAATGGGTTTTACTGGTAATTTCACCGTCGTGCCTACCGGCGGGTGGGTTACTGGGTTTTCCCCGGAATTGGTGGTGAACTCGGGTTACTCTCGGAGTACTCCGTTTGTCCAGTGGGTGCCCCGAGAGTGCTCGGAACTGATTTTGTTGGCCGCTCAAAAAAAATACGATATTTATAATGAGTCTGCTACATGTAGTTAGCGTGTTTTAAGCATATACCCTTCATTTGATAAACTTGGAATTTTCGTAACCAACGAAATAATGTAAAAGTAGAAACAAGAACACAAATATCCGTGAGGTGTGTAAGCAAGAACATAACCAACGAAATAATGTAAAAGTAGAAACAAAAACACAAATATCCGTGAGGTGTGTAAGCAAGAACATATAACCAACGAAATAATGTAAAAGTAGAAACAAGAACACAAATAACCACTTGATTGTGCAAATTCTGTGAAATAAAGAGCGCGGACGAACACAGAAAATATGGGTGAGTAGCACCAAGAAGGATACCAGCTGATCTACTATTCAACAACATGCGAACGGACACAACAAAGTTCTAACAAATGTGACCACATAATGAGATTTGGGTTAAGTGGTTATTATGATCGAGTACTCCAGCAACGGGTTCCTGAACCTCGTGTGACGGTCCAGGAGGTAACCACGTCTCCAGTTATTCAAAATACAGGTGTGAAAAGTTAAATGATAAGATACTAGACAGCAGAACTAAATCTTCAACCAGGCTAATATCATATTATGTGGTGAAACTGATTACAATTAGGAAAGGTTTTTTTTTGCTAAACAAAAGAAACAACCGAGAGTACTAGAAACAACCAAAAAAGAGCCTACAACGTGTACCAAAATATGTAGCACCCCAAAAACCTTGTATGAAAGATTCTTGTTATTCAAACTCGAAAGAAAACCCAACACATAGCCATGGTCGAAGACCAGGTGACCATTCACCTATCGAGCATTTAGGCTTCCACAGATGCAATGTGGACAATCAAGTCAATAACACGCGAGCTGAAAACAAAAGGTTGAAAAGAGAGTCAATATACTACAACAAGCGTAATGCATAGCCATGGAATCGCGTCTAGAACTGTTCGGTTATAGTCTGGTTTTATAAAAACATTTTTAAAACCAAGTTCAGTATAACCCGTGGCTCTGATACCAAACTGTCACACCCCCAAAATACCACGTGCGGGAAACCCCGCGAGGCGTGTGACGTACCAGGATCTAGCCACCAATCACATTGAACTCATAACTAAATTTAATTAAAAACTTTCATTCATTAACATAGAGTATTACAAAACGTTAAATGCAATTCATTGTATACAACGGAAGCATAAATCATTTGTTAAGTGTTTCATAACCACATGTACGAAAACCATTAAACCTGTCTTGCGATTCCATGTATCTCGACCCATGACCACTCCAGCCTCCCAGACAGCAAGTTCCAATGACATAACCCTATAGACCTGCAAGCATGTAGACAAGTGTATCAGACGACGCTGGTGAGTTCAAAGTTTGTTAACACGTTTAGTTACCAGATATGAGTTTAAAACATTTCAGAGATTGATCTTGTTAATAACTCGATTACCGCTGATGTCTCCAGATTATTTTCCCTATTCCCCAATGCCTCTATCAAAGCAATGGTCAAGACTGGGGTCATTAGTTCACTCCCGACCCCCCCGGTGCGGTGTGAGGGTTCCAAACCTAAATAGCGCTATTAACTAATACCCCGTTGCCTCCCCGACAACAATCGGTAGAAGGGACTTAAGTGATAGATATGAGTGTATTAACCAACATCCCAATAACCCGACATTCCTCCCCGGAACGTTTACCAGATGTCCCTCCCCGGGACGCATGCTTGGAAAAAGAGCAGTGAACTCACCTTAGGTTTGCTCGGTATATAATGTTACCCGTTCCAGTTAGTCACCAACCCTACCATGGTTACCAATGAAATCAGTTACATAAACACATACCCAATTCACGTATTCAACAAGTCACACGTAATGCCATACATAACAAGTGTTTGGATTTCATTCAAGTTTATAGCACAAATTCATGTTCCCAACAATGGCTACCACTAACATCAGTTTCACAATCAATCAAGTGACTTATCTCACACAATTTACATCTATCACAAAGATCACTGACAACATGTAGCAAGTACTCAGTTTTTGTATAAACCCACATCCCATGTGCAAGTCATATATTTAACATTTAACGATGAATTTGCTATTTACATGAGTCAAGCCAGTTCCTCATTTCTAATTGCTATTGCTAACATGAAATACACGTAGTTGTTTAAACAAAACTATTCATCATTACATGCATCAACACTGTTCAACTATTCAGTCCATTTACACAATTGCAGTAACTCCACGAAAGACCAGTTTTTCGTGGAATGCCTTCCTGGCGAAAGACCCTAATGACGAAAGACTGTTCTTTGCCAAGAATGCAGGTGACGAAAAACTCTAGTGTTTCGTCGAAGTCTGGTCGACGAAAGACATGACCATGTCTTTCGTCGGGATGTCCTTCGTCGCTGCACATACAGTCAGTTACAGTTTTCCTTAATCTGCGCCGCAACGCATGCTAACACTTTGACAGTTTCTCAAACAGAACAAATGACGTTTTCTAATCAAGATCAAGAACCCTAATTACACCAATCATTTACCGTTTAACAATTTATCCGGAACATACAGTTTTACCATACATTATTACCCAAATCTAGTAAACAACTTATCATATAATCATCACTGTTAATCAAGAAACACATCAGGTAATTATGAAACCAGGATCAGGTACATATAATGATCAACTACAAGTTTCTTAACCAATAAGACCAACATGAACGAGCACCGTAATCATTCGCCTATCGATGAACCCTAACTTCACATACAAACACAACATCAACATCTTAGTTCTACAATGATGAACACTAACCATGGGATTGGATAGATTGATTTGATCGATGCACAACGACTTCGAGATTACAGGAACAGCCAACGAGAGGGAGAGGGAAGCAAAGTAGGGTTTTGATAACAACCTCTCGTACCCGTGTGTGTAAATATAATGCACCCGGGCCGTGTCATAACTGTTTGGGCCACAATCCCAACTCGGCGAATAATGTCCTCGACGAAATACCTCTTGGTGAAGAACCCATTCTTCGCCGAAGAGTGTGATGACGAAAGATCCATTTTTCATCGAGAGGTGAGGTGACGAAAGATCCGTTTTTCGTCGCCTAAGGTTTTTATCAACCATTAAACAATGAATCATCACACATTAATTCGATTAACCAACAAAATATTTTAATCAATCGCACAAAATACACATGTTATGCTATGAAACGAATTGTCAAGACAAGATTGCGAAACAAGTGAAGCGTAGACAAGGATCTTGAATTTTCGGGTTGTCACATCATCCCCAACTTGAAAGAAATTTCGTCCCGAAATTTGATAAGTAACCCAAAACGGCAAGATGTTAACTCAGGATGACTGTGGATTTTCCGCGGGTACCACATCATCACCAACTTGAAAGGGAATTTCGTCCCGAAATTCGCCAATGATATCAGAAGTTGTGTGCATCGGGTCGTCTGGTGCCACGGGGTCAGAAACTCCACTCGACAAAGACATAGCGTCTGTAATAACACAACCACAAGATGCGCACATACATCAATAATAATCAAGTAAGCATATAAGTCATAACAATGCAAGCAAGTAATCCTCCTAGTCCTCCCCAGACTATATTCCCTGGTCTCTATGACCAACTCCCTGGTCTCTTAGACCAACCTCCCAGTCTCTAAGACTAAATCCCTGGTCTCTAAGACCAACTCCTAGTCTCTAAGACTAAATTCTCCCCAATCTCTAAGATTGAACCCCTCAGTCTCTAAGACTGAACCTCCCCAGCCTCTAAGGCTGAACTCCCTCAGTCTCTAAGACTGAATTATGAATTTTGTACAATGTATTTGTGCCTTTCGTTTTTAAAATGTTTGTGCCCCGGATCTGGACTTTTAGTGTATGCAATATAAAAATGTTTGAAAACATTTTCGTGAGAGCCCTAGTGATCATAGTCTAGACTCGAGAATGAATCCTAGTTTGCTATGATCGAGGCTCTGATACAAAGCTGTCACACCCAGGCTTTTGTGGAAGCGTGGGTTTAGTTGGTGTGACTTCTTAATACCATAGCAACAATCATAACAATGCTATATGATAAAAACACAAGATGCTCATCCATTAATAAAGTTAGAAAATACCATAACAATTGTCTTGAATCATCAACCCAAAATAAATTACAACCATGACTTGTTTAAAAATGAGTTCCCAATGGACTCAACAAAAGACCTTAAGTAAAACGAGGTTTGGAGACATGTGACCCGTCCAGGCAAGGGTTACACCTCCCAAACCCTACACCCCTGGATGACATCTTTTATTTAATACGCAGCTTAACGTGCATCACCCGCCAGATCCAATCAATTCCCTGAAATACATGTAGTTTGAAAAATCAACAAAAGTTGAGCGAGTTCATGTGTATGTGAGTATGTATAAACCTTTGTAAATGGTGTATGTATGAAAGTCCCTGGTAGGTAGCATTAAGGAAAAAGAGATCACCAATGGGTTGCAAAGCCACTGGTATGTGTGAAGTGATGCAGGAAGTACTCAAACCAAGCAAATTTGTACCAGGCTTCGGCTGTAAAAAACAGTCACCACTATGGGTCACCCTGACCTCATGGGTGTGGGCTCGCTACACCCAAATAGATCTATCACTCATGTCCCTCGGTCCTACGACGAGGATTAATGACCTTAAGTTACGCGCCTGTCACTCACATGATCTAAGTAGTATGCCCTCCTTAAGCTCACCATACCATGTATAAAATGTCTGTAATAATTGTAACATGTATTCCACCCCCGAAGTATAAAATTGAAAACAGTTAAAAGAAAAAAAAAGGGGGACATGAACTCACTGTATTGCGTCTCCTGTATCGTAACGTCAACTCAAACTTGATCAGCTACCCGACAACCTACAACGTACTAATGTCTATTAGACGATCGGGCCGTGCCTTGCCTTTGTATTTACGTTTGAGTTACGATACTTCGATATTATTCCAAGTTACAACTTATTGTTAAAATAATAATTATTTTAACTTACATTATATTTTTAGGTCTTGAGATAATAGTTAGGCAACTATTCCGTATTCATACTTCTCAAGTATTTTTTATGTGCGTATTCCCTTCCCAAGGATGGGGGGTATTTATACATGTATTTTTGTGATTTCACGTCTTGACATTATATATTTTTAAGTCCCACTCTAGAAAATATATAATAATTTATTTATCAAAAATAATATGTCCCAAAATATATATTTTCATTCTTTGTATCCAAATAATGTTTACCCCAAAATATATTCGTAAACGTATTTTCCGGATTTATAAATGTGATGGAATTTTGCTAAGTTACATTATTTTGTCCTAAATAATATAACTAGTTCCCAAATGAACAAATAATCACACAAGCGTTTTAGTATGAAATATATATTCTAAATATATATTTATCCGCTTTTATTTACGAAAACCAACCTCGGATTCTTGTATTTTGTTACAAAAAATTATGGCGAAGTTTACATTCGAAACACAAGTTATAAAATATACTTGTAACACTTGTTTGGAAAAATATTTTCTAAGTGTTGGAATTTTTAGAAAATTTCGCCAGAGTTTCCTTTGTACATGCTTATTAGCATATCATTTTCTTTTCAAAAATTCATTCAATCAATCAACAACAATTTATTAAACAAGGTTACACTAACCAAGTGCAAAAACAATGCACTTTACATAATAACATGAACTTGGTTTTTTTTGGTAAAAACGCGTAGTAACTCGGTAAGGCTTTTAGTGGACTTAGTTACCTTCCAAAGCGTAATTATTTCTTTAAAAATCATTTTCTTACAAAAGTTTAGTGTTTACAACTTGTAAACAATTTTTACAAAAATTAATCTTTTGAACTCTTCTTGTAAATAAAATGTTTTCACACTTATTTCATGTTCACAAATGGTGTAAGTGTGTGTAAAAATCATGATCTTCCAACAACCGATTCTCTAACTTGGTTTGTTTACAAAAATCTTTTATAAAACTTGGATTTACATGATCATCATCTTACTTGTTTAATTATATTTCAAGAAAAAATATTTTCTTCCAAGTTCATGTTTAAACTAGAAGATGATCATTCTATGTAACATATAATCACCTTCTAGGCTTGTTAAATCATATTTTTAAACATCATCTAACAAGATTCTTATGGTGATTAACACCACATAACCAATAATCAACAAGAATTCAACAATACATACATAACAACATCCTACTACAACATTTCTTTATGTTTCATTTTTATGTAAAGCTTCATGTTCATCTTCTTATTTCTTGATCTTTAGTGTTTTAAACATACATATCATACTATAATTTTTTGCCATAAAAGTAAGGTGAACAAAAGTTTAACAAGAACTTACTACTAGACAAAGGCTAGGGATGTTCTCTAGTGAAAAAGATGATGAAGAATGATGATGAAAAAGCAAGAAACAAAGCTCCACAAGTTGTAACTTCCTTAAATCTCCTTCTAAGCTTGAATGGAACTTGATAATGGATGAATGGGGTGGTGAAATGGTGGTGATGGTGGCGGTTGGGTGTGAGCCGAGAGGAGGGAGAGAGGGAGTGAGTGAGAGAGTGAATTTGTGAAGTAAGGTTGTGATCTAGGAGCCATGCTTTTAAAGATTACTTCACATATGATACTGGAAGATGATACTGACTCAAAAGAATCAGTACCGGACTGATCAGATACAATCTCCTCAGTGTAGACAAGGATCTTGAATTTTCGGGTTGTCACATCATCCCCAACTTGAAAGAAATTTCGTCCCGAAATTTGATAAGTAACCCAAAATAGCAAGATGTTAACTCAGGATGACTGTGGATTTTCCGCGGGTACCACATCATCACCAACTTGAAAGGGAATTTCGTCCTGAAATTCGCCAATGATATCAGAAGTTGTGTGCATCGGGTCGTCTGGTGCCACGGGGTCAGAAACTCTACTCGACGAAGACATAGCGTTTGTAATAACACAACCACAAGATGCGCACATACATCAATAATAGTCAAGTAAGCATATAAGTCACAACAATGCAAGCAAGTAATCCTCCTAGTCCTCCCCAGACTATATTCCCTGGTCTCTAAGACCAACTCCCAGTCTCTAAGACTAAATTCTCCCCAGTCTCTAAGATTGAACCCCTCAGTCTCTAAGACTGAACCTCCCCAGCCTCTAAGGCTGAACTCCCTCAGTCTCTAAGACTGAACTCCCTCAGTCTCTAAGACTGAATTATGAATTTTGTACAATGTATTTGTGCCTTTCGTTTGTAAAATGTTTGTGCCCCGGATCTGGACTTTTAGTGTATGCAATATAAAAATGTTTGAAAACATTTTCGTGAGAGCCCTCGTGATCATAGTCTAGACTCGAGAATGAATCCTAGTTCGCTATGATCAAGGCTCTGATACCAAGCTGTCACACCCTGGCTTTTGTGGAAGCGTGGGTTTAGTTGGTGTGACTTCTTAATACCATAGCAACAATCATAACAATGCTATATGATAAAAACACAAGATCCTCATCCATTAATAAAGTTAGAAAATACCATAACAATTGTCTTGAATCATCAACCCAAAATAAATTACAACCATGACTTGTTTAAAAATGAGTTCCCAATGGACTCAACAAAAGACCTTAAGTAAAACGAGGTTTGGAGACATGTGGCCCGTCCAGGCAAGGGTTACACCTCCCAAACCCTACACCCCTGGATGACATCTTTTACTTAATACGCAGCTTAACGTGCATCACCCGCCAGATCCAATCAATTCCCTGAAATACATGTAGTTTGAAAAATCAACAAAAGTTGAGCGAGTTCATGTGTATGTGAGTATGTATAAACCTTTGTAAACGGTGTATGTATGAAAGTCCCTGGTATGTAGCATTAAGGAAAGAGAGATCACCAATGGGTTGCAAAGCCACTGGTATGTGTGAAGTGATGCAGGAAGTACTCAAACCTAGCAAATTTATACCGGGCTTCGGCTGTAAGACACAGTCACCACTATGGGTCACCCTGACCTCATGGGTGTGGGCTCGCTACACCCAAATAGATCTATCACTCATGTCCCTCGGTTCTACGACGAGGATTAATGGCCTTAAGTTACGCGCCTGTCACTCACATGATCTAAGTAGTATGCCCTCCTTAAGCTCACCATACCATGTATAAAATGTCTGTAATAATTGTAACATGTATTCTACCCCCGAAGTATAAAACTGAAAACAGTTAAAAGAAAAAGGGGGACATGAACTCACTGTATTGCGTCTCCTGTATCGTAACGTCAACTCAAACTTGATCAGCTACCCGACAACCTACAACGTACTAATGTCTATTAGACGATCGGGCCGTGCCTTGCCTTTGTATTTACGTTTGAGTTACGATACTTCGATATTATTCCAAGTTACAACTTATTGTTAAAATAATAATTATTTTAACTTACATTATATTTTTAGGTCTTGAGATAATAGTTAGGCAACTATTCCGTATTCATACTTCTCAAGTATTTTTATGTGCGTATTCCCTTCTCACGGATGGGGGGTATTTATACATGTATTTTTGTGATTTCATGTCTTGACATTATATATTTTTAAGTCCCACTCTAGAAAATATATAATAATTTATTTATCAAAAATAATATGTCCCAAAATATATATTTTCATTCTTTGTATCCAAATAATGTTTACCCCAAAATATATTTGTAAACGTATTTTCCGGATTTATAAATGTGATGGTATTTTGCTAAGTTACATTATTTTGTCCTAAATAATATAACTAGTTCCCAAATGAACAAATAACCACACAAGCGTTTTAGTATGAAATATATATTCTAAATATATATTTATCCGCTTTTATTTACGAAAACCAACCTCCGATACTTGTATTTTGTTACAAAAATTATGGCGAAGTTTATATTCGAAACACAAGTTATAAAATATACTTGTAACACTTGTTTGGAAAAATATTTTCTAAGTGTTGGAATTTTTAGAAAATTTCGCCAGAGTTTCCTTTGTAAACGGAGGTGTCCATGCTTATTAGCATATCATTTTCTTTTCAAAAATTCATTCAATCAATCAACAACAATTTATTAAACAACGTTACACTAACCAAGTGCAAAAACAATGCACTTTACATAATAACATGAACTTGGTTTTTTTTGGTAAAAACGCGTAGTAACTCGGTAAGGCTTTTAGTGGACTTAGTTACCTTCCAAAGCGTAATTATTTCTTTAAAAATCATTTTCTTACAAAAGTTTAGTGTTTACAACTTGCAAACAATTTTTACAAAAATTAATCTTTTGAACTCTTCATGTAAATAAAATGTTCACACTTATTTCCTGTTTACAAATGGTGTAAGTGTGTGTAAAAATCATGATCTTCCAACAACCGATTCTCTAACTTGGTTTGTTTACAAAAATCTTTTATAAAACTTGGATTTACATGATCATCATCTTACTTGTTTAATTATATTTCAAGAAAAATTATTTTCTTCCAAGTTCATGTTTAAACTAGAAGATGATCATTCTATGTAACATATAATCACCTTCTAGGCTTGTTAAATCATATTTTTAAACATCATCTAACAAGATTCTTATGGTGATTAACACCACATAACCAATAATCAACAAGAATTCAACAATACATACATAACAACATCCTACTACAACATTTCTTTATGTTTCATTTTTATGTAAAGCTTCATGTTCATCTTCTTATTTCTTGTTCTTTAGTGTTTTAAACATACATATCATACTATAATTTTTAGCAATAAAAGTAAGGTGCACAAAAGTTTAACAAGAACTTACTACTAAACAAAGGCTAGGATGTTCTCTAGTGAAAAAGATGATGAAGAATGATGATGAAAAAGCAAGAAACAAGGTCCTTTTGAAGCTCCACAAGTTGCAACTTCCTTAAATCACCTTCTAAGCTTGAATGGAACTTGATAATGGATGAATGGGGTGGTGAAATGGTGGTGATGGTGGCGGTTGGGTGTGAGCCGAGAGGAGGGAGACAGGGAGTGAGTGAGAGAGTGAATTTGTGAAGTAAGGTTGTGATCTAGGAGCCATGCTTTTAAAGATTACTTCACATATTTTGGCAAGCTCTAGCCAAGAAATAATTAAACAATGTGTTTGGCAAAAATTTGGTGTCGCGGGTAATGTCCGGTTGTTCGGTTGGATACCGTTCCGTTAAAGTGTTTAATTATTCCGTAAAGTGTCTTTTATATATATTTTTGTAACACAATTAAATCCCGACACTTTGGAAAGCATACAGGACCATTCTGCCATATTTTTGACATTTTACTAGCATGTTAAATGCTGAATTTTTGCTGAAAAATGCAGAATTCTGCACTTAAAGTGTGTTTTTGGCACTTCCCGGCACTTTAACTATCACCTAGTGACGCAGTTTTATGGTCCTCACTTCCCTACACTCCATACTAGTGTAGTACCTTGTCCCTGGCCCATACTGGGCCTCAAAACATTGTCTGTCCATGTGCTGGCATTGTCAGCATGTTTCCGAATTATCCGCTCAGTGTGCTAACTGTGCTTTGTGCATCAAGTGTGTCACTAATGTTTGTATGTAATAAATGGAGTGACGGTATGAAATGTGATGCATATGTATGTATGATACAAAAATCATAAAGCAGTTCAAGTTGTCAGTTGTAATCAAGCACAGTCATTAAGCACATAATTAAATTTAATTAATTGTACGGATACCTGTAATTGTGAGGGTTGTCACGGTTTACTCCAATCATTGCGTTCCCACGTGAACTCCGGTCCACGTCTTGAGTTCCAACGAACTCTCACGATTGGAATTCGACTATGCTAATGAATCTTGATGTCCTGGTCCATGATTTCAGTAGATTCCTTGACAACTGCAACTTGTCGTCAACCTGAGGCTCCAGTAAGGGTATCACATGTGTTTCATCGTACAAACACTTCATTAGATTCGAGACATAAGTGTTATTGTGAACGTTACTCAATTTAGCAGGTAACTTGAGCTTATAGGCCAGTTTACCGATCCGTTTCCAGAGTTTTGAATGGCCCTGCGTAACGTAAACTAAGCTTGCCACACTTCTCAAAGCGTATCACGCCCTCCCTGGGTGAGACTTCCAACATGATACGATCGCCTACAGCTGGGCTTCGCCAGAACCGGTACTTATATCTCGCTATATTTGGGCTTTAATTAGCGAGATTTGGGATATCGTCAAAGCTGCGAGACCTCGCACAATTGACGATGTGGTAGAATTAGCCAACACTCTGACTGACGGGCTGGTGCGTACGCGAGAAGAAAACAGGAAAAAGGAATTAGCCCAAAAGATTACCCAAGGATTTCGTGTGGGTAATAATAGTAACTTCAAGAAAAAGGGAACTGGGTCCTCTTCCACCCCGCCATTTTGCGGGAATTGCAAAAAAAACATTTTGGAAAATGTAGAGAAAGTTGTAATTTCTGCAAAATTCCGGGCCATCGGGAGGAGGAATGCAAGAAGAAATCAAAGGTCTGCTATAACTGTGGAGAAGCTGGGCATTTCAGACCAGAATGCCCTAAATTGGTCAAACCAGCTGACAATAAAGCCAAACCTGTCGAAGGAACTACTAAGAAAAATGCAAGAGCTTTTCAGCTGACGACCCAAGAAGCAGATCTGATTCCGGATGTAATAGCGGGTACGTTCTTAGTTCACAACATTTATGCGAAAGTATTATTTGACTGTAGTGCAAACCAAAGTGTTATAAATACTTCGTTCTGTCAAGCTCTTAATCTACCTTTAACCAAACTTAGGCAGATATATACAGTAGAAACAGCAGACGGTAACTCTGTTAGCATAGATCAAGTATTGCAGGAAGGTAAGATAGAACTTTCAGGTCATAAATTTTTTGCAAACCTGTTACCTATGAATTTAGCTGGATTCGATGTTGTGTTAGGAATGGATTGGTTAGTAGCCAACCATGCTCGAATCATCTGTGATAAGAATTCCATAGAAATTCATACACCTACATGAGGAATAATTATGGTTACAGGAGATAAGCCACGAAAGCCAATGAAATTCATTTCAGTAATGAAAGTGACCAGTTATTCAAGAAAACAAGGAATAGCATATATGGTTTCGGTAGTTATTAATACCAAAAGTAAAGAACTTAAGGACATTCCGGTAGTATCAGAATACCCGGATATATTCCCAGAAGAACTACCTGGATTACCACCCGATAGGGAAGTAGAATTTAGAATTCATCTAATTCCTGGAACTACACCGATAGCTAAGGCTCCTTATCGGTTAGCGCCCACCGAAATGTTAGAATTGAAAAAGCAGTTAGATGAATTATTAAGCAAAGGATTTATACAACCTAGTTCATCCCCTTGGGGAGCACCAGTGTTGTTTGTGAAAAAGAAGGATGGTTCGATGCGAATGTGTATCGATTACAGGGAATTGAATAAAGTTACAATTAAGAATCGATACCCATTACCTAGGATTGATGATCTTTTTGATCAACTTCAGGGAGCTAGATATTTTTCTAAGATGGATTTACGCTCTGGATACCATCAGTTGAAGGTACAAGAAGAAGACGTACCTAAAACCGCTTTCAGGACTAGGTATGGTCACTACGAGTTTACAGTTATGCCATTTGGACTAACAAATGCTCCTGCAGCATTTATGGATATGATGAATAAGATCTGTAAACCGTATTTGGATAAATTCGTAATTGTCTTCATTGACGATATACTTATTTATTCTAAAAGCCAAGACGAGCATTGTGAACATTTACATGCACTCTTAACTTTGTTAAGAAAAGAGAAGCTTTACGCCAAATTCTCAAAGTGTGAATTTTGGTTACAGGAGGTGCAATTTTTAGGACATATGGTGAATCACGAAGGTATTCACGTAGATCCCTCCAAAATAGAAGCAATCACCAAATGGAAGGTCCCGCAATCAGCTATGGAAGTTAGAAGTTTTCTAGGGTTAGCCGGATACTATAGACGATTCATTAAGGATTTTTCTAAGATAGCTGTGCCATTGACTAAGCTAACCTGTAAAGCAGTGAAGTTTGAGTGGGGACCTAGGCAAGAAGAGGCTTTTAAGGTTTTAAAGCAAAAGTTAACAAATGCCCCAATTCTAGCCTTACCAAAAGGGACAGAAGATTTTGAAGTTTATTGTGATGCTTCTAAGCTAGGATTAGGATGTGTGTTGATGCAGCGCAAAAAGGTAATTGCGTATGCCTCAAGACAATTGAAGAAGCACGAAGAAAATTATATAACACATGATTTAGAATTAGGAGCAATAATTTTTGCCCTTAAGATTTGGAGGCACTATCTGTATGGAAGTAAGTTTACTGTTTATACAGATCATAAGAGCTTAAGATACATATTTGGGCAAAGAGAATTAAACATGAGACAACGGAGATGGATGGAAATTTTAAGTGATTATGACTGTGATATTCAATATCACGAAGGAAAAGCAAATGTAGTCGCAGATGCCCTAAGTCGTAAGTATCATAAAAGGCAAAAGCGAGTTTGTGCTCTTAGATTAAATCTTCAAGTAGATTTAATGGAACAATTGAGGAACATTCAGGAAACAACAATCAAGGATGATGCTGAAGGAATGAAAGGAAGGATAAAGGAATTAGAGCAGGGAACAGATGGAATTTGGAGATTCCACAAGAAAAGGATTTGGGTACCTAAACAAGGAAATTTAAGGAACAAAATTTTAGAAGAAGCCCATAAATCTCGGTATACTATGCACCCTGGAAACAATAAGATGTACCAAGATTTAAGAAATAATTTCTGGTGGATAGGAATGAAAAAGGACATAGCTAGATACGTATCTAAGTGTCTAACCTGTTCGCAAGTGAAGGTAGAACACCAGAAACCTTCAGGGTTACTTCAACAGTTAGAAATGCCTGTTTGGAAATGGGAACTAATAACCATGGATTTCGTTACTAAGTTGCCCAAAACCAGAAGAGGTAACGACGCGATTTGGGTAATTGTGGATCGATTAACCAAATTAGCTCATTTCTTACCCATGAAGGAAACCTTTAGCATGGAAAGATTAGCCAAGTTATACGTAGACGAGGTAGTATCCTTACATGGAGTCCCACTCTCCATTGTATCAGATAGGGATAGTCGTTTTACTTCACATTTCTGAACAAGTTTCCAAGAAGCCATGGGGACTAGGCTGAACTTAAGTACTGCATACCATCCCCAAATAGACGGACAAAGTGAAAGGACGATCCAAACCCTGGAAGACATGCTCAGGGCATGTGTAATAGATTTTGGTGGAAACTGGGACGACCACCTACCCTTAATTAAATTCTCCTATAACAATAGTTATCATGCAAGCATTGAAGCTGCCCCGTTTGAAGCACTGTATGGACGAAAGTGTAGAACTCCAGTTTGCTGGGCAGAAATAGGAGAAAGCCAATTATCAGGTCCTGAAATCATACAAGAAACCACTGACAAGATAACTCAAATCAAGGAAAGACTGAAAACGACTCGAGATCGTCAGAAAAGTTATGCAGACAATCGACGCAAACCGTTGGAATTTCAGATTGGAGACAAGGTACTCTTGAAAGTTTCTCCTTGGAAAGGGGTAGTCCGCTTTGGTAAGAAAGGAAAGCTAAGTCCAAGATACGTAGGACCATTCCCAGTAATTCAGCGAATAGGACCGGTTGCCTATCGCTTACAACTACCAGAAGAGTTAGCTGGAGTACATGACGTATTTCATGTATCTAACCTCAAGAAATGTCTATCTGACGAATCCCTGGTAATACCTCTTCAAGACATAGAGGTAAATGAAAAGCTAAAATTTGTTGAGAAACCACTACAAATAGAAGACAGAAAGGTCAAGTTTCTCAAGCACAAAAGACTAGTACTGGTCAAGGTCAAGTGGAATTCAAAAAAAGGACATGAGTACACCTGGGATCTGGAATCGAAAATGAAGCGAAAGTATCCTCACTTATTTCAGTAAATCTCGAGGACGAGATTTTAAATAAGGTGGGGAGGATGTAAGGACCTGCAAAAATGTCCCAAAATGACTCGTAAGTGAAAACCCGGACCCCTGAAACCCTAATGTGCATGAAAAACCAAGAAAACAAGAATTTTGAGTTTCACGCAGGCCGCGTAAAACGTAAGCTTAGGCTTACGCGGGCTGAGTCAAAGTAAAGTTGACCGGATAAGCGTTCCGGGCCACGTGTCACACACGTGGCAACCCTACCTGTGACACGGTAGCCCTAGTTGTAGACTAGGTGGCCCTCGCGGGCCGTGTAAGATCTTATTAAGGTTTACGTGGGCCGCGTAAAACCTTAAATTTTGCTATAAATTGCCTGTGCATGGCCTGATCATCTGTGCTCGAGAAAACTTTCAAAATCACACTTATTCTGTTCGAAAATCAAGTTTAAGGTAGGAAAACGCTGCTACGAGTACAGGGTATTAACTCGATCACTGCTACGATACAATGTCCGATCGATTAAAACCGATCCGATGGATGTTTAAGTGCTGCCCGAATTCGGGCTATACTTTGCCATTCGTCGTGAGGGTTTTGATTTCATGAGCTTATCGTAAATGTTGTATTAAGTTACTGACCTAGTTTCGTATGCATTGTTATTTAAATTAGGTTACGAGGTTAAATCAGTAGGCAAGATTCTGTCCGGTTAAACTTGCAATGTGAGTCCATTCTCTTTTCTCACAGTTTGTGAGTCATTCTGTTTTTATCAAATTGTTTTACAAAACCCTAAATGTTTTCCAGTTATACTTTGCAGTGATTAAGTCTTTGCTAATCTTTAATTACTAGCAGTATGTGGGGGTTTTGTGCACATTACTACTAACGATTTATCACTGTTAGGTGGGCGAGCCTAACTAGTGATATATCCACAGTCATAGATTCGGTCGAGTGACAGCTGAACCAGTTAATTATATGATAGGGGCAAATATAAAAACCCTTAATGCTGTAAATTTATAACAATGTGTCTTTTGTGCAAATTGAATGACTCGCCAGTATTTCCCCGCTGATAAAATCTTTTTAAACATGTTTCAGGTGACTTACTGTGAATCAAGGAAACGTGCTAGGTAGCACTAAAAAGCTTGAAGAGGTGGCTCAATAAAATAAATAAACATGTTTTGTAAAACCAGGGATTTCCTCGTGAAATTCCCTTTATTGTAAATTATGGGATTTGTCCCAAATTGTGAAATAAAATAATTGGGCATTTTCAAGTTTTAAAAAAGATCCTGTCAAATATTTCCGCTGCCAAATTAAATAATCAATACCACGGGTTTCTGTCCCGCGACCTCTGGACCGGGTCACACCGGGCCGGGGGCCGTGACAACATTTTTTCCATGAGGTAGCGAATATCGTCCGACCTGCCAAAGGTTGTTTCTCCATGTCCCACATGGACCTAACTCGAAAATTCTATTCCCTTAGCGCTTCGGTTTGAACAGGGCGAATTTGATCGGGTAGGCTAGAGTCGATGGTGAGCTGCATGCTCATAAGTGTTTAGGTTCCATAGCTGTAATCGCTCGAGAGTTCCATCCAGTGATGCCATCATATGTTTAGCTCTTTCGGAACAAGGGTACACAGGAGGCCCTTGTGATCGGTCTAAGTAGTGCATTGGTACCGTCCAAGTAATGCCTCCAATTAATTCCAAAGACCATGGCTTCCACCGCAGGTTGTGACTCATGCCATTCGTCTTGTAACTTTACTATGTAGGCCATCACCTTCTCGTGTTGCATCGGCTTGTAACTGGGACTCTGATTCGAACCATCATGGTATGCCACTAAATCACCTGTACCCTCAGGTAAAGACGATGCTCAGTGCATTGCAGAGTTGGGATTCGAAAGTTGAAAAGACGTCCTCCTGTTTTGTCTTCCACGAACACAGCACCCTGCTGTGCTAAATAGATTAAAGTTGCGCGATCTTCGAAAATCCCCTGATGAATCTGCGATAGTATCTAGCGTGACTAAGAAATTACTGCATCCCCGAAGGAATCTTTGGTGTCGATCAGTTTCTAACAAAATGGGTCTTAGCGAGATCCACGTGTATTCCCACTTCATTGACTATGCGACCAATAAAGTGTGCTTCTCGAATCCTGAAGTCACACTTAGGTAGACTTCTCATGGAGTGGCTCCTCCCCTAGGAGCTCTAAGATGACATACAAGTGCCGTTCATGGTGTTCCTTTCTCTTGGTAGTGATTCAAAACGTATTAGACAAACACGGTTAACGAATCTGGCGAGACGAGGTTGGCACACACCACACATGTGATCCCTGAGGCTGCTGGTGTGTTGGATATCGTAAACAAGTTGAACAGAAATTTGTAGTGGTCGTACTGTATCTGAAACATCGTATTAGGAATCATCCTCCCCATGGTCTTCCATTAGATCTAATAAACCCCCATCCTGTAGTTTCCTGAAGTTGATTGAACAGTTCTTGCAACTTTCCAAGCGCCAGACGATAAGGAGTACGAGTAATCAAGGCTGCCTCTAGTCGTGAGATCAATCTAAGACTCTACCTAATCAGTTGTGGTTGTAAACCTGAAAGTTCCTCAAGTAACACGCTGAGTGGAATCACGAACAATCAGTGGATCCTCGATCCTCTTTTCCTTAGCCTTAACATTAGCAACGGTTGCCAACATAGCGGGGTAATTCCTCCGTAGACACTTCTGGTTGTTCATTGCTGAAATGATGCTAACCTTTACACCACTTTGATGCTTTAGGACAGACAGCGATTCGCCACAAAGGAGAGGGATATTCAAAATTTTCTTCTCACCAGGTATATCTGCGTGATATATGGATAACCAATCCACACTAACTACTTCAACGAATCTATCAAGGGTAGATGTCGAACACTTGTCCCACAAGGTCGAGTTTGCATCCCAACGAACATATGAGGTTTCCATTGCCTTGCCATCAGCCGATTTCACAACAGGTTCCGATTTCAAGAAGCATCAGGGTTAAACAGAACAGAGACGAAGCGATTGGCTACCAAGAACGTGCAGGCCACCATGTTGTTATAACCCTGGCGTCGCCCACACCAACCCTAAATGCCCTTCCATGAGCATCATTTCCCGTGTTGTTGTCACTGTTACGGGAATTTCTAGTACTGCCGTCGTTCCCTTGATTGTTGTCGTCTTGATTTAACAACGGCCACTCCATGTCGTAGGCACCTTCATTCCCATACTGTTGGCTACCATTACAGGCACCTTGATGTTGCCGTGACTATTGCCTCTAATGTCGTTGCTTGTAACGGAGCCCTACGATCTTTCACCAACAGGGTCCATCCTTTCACATTCCATGCCACGTCCTATGGCGCTACTCATTGTGCTGGCAATTACACATTCCACACTATAGTCTATTGTCATCGCTTATGTCCCGATAGATTCGTAGGAGTTGACTCCCATAAGTCGCTTACTAGGGTTAGGGATTTGATTGAAGCCAAATTTGCTGGTGCCCGATGACGGTAGCCAGGGTCGTCCTAATACTGAGGTCGGTGAAGTACTACGCTCATCCTCTTGTCCATCGATCTTGCAAGTCGATCGAGTAATTCACGGTATGCTGCTAGCGCGTTGCAGAAGTGATCACACTCGGAATCTAAGGCGTCAGTATGTTAAATTCTAGCAAACGAAGATAAGTGAGAAAGGTATAAACCAAGCGTTCGACGCTGCGACATTCAACTCAGAGACGTTCGTACTAGCACCTAACATTCTACACAGTTCGCTAGTCATTCAAATGGGTGTTTAGGTAATACTCGATAGCATCGAGATTCTTAAGGATTCAGAGAGGAGTGAGAAGATCACGTTCGAATAGGAGACAATCACTGCTATGGCTCCTATAGATTTGTTATGTTTCTCATTGATTAATTAACAGGACAGAACCCCTTTTTCACTTGTTAAGGCTCAATGGGACTCGCATGCACCCCACATTATTATTATGTGTGCACTCACAATAATATTGTGTTTGCATGCTCATCTCAGTTCCTCCTAACTCATGTCAAATGGCTCTTCAAATTCAGATATCAGACGGAGGTTATCAAAATGATAAGATCATAGAATTCCAGGGACTATGACATAGTATCAACGCATCATAATGTAAGCAAGCAATTCATGTAATCATGCTATAGTGACGAGTGTGTGTGTGTATGTCCGTACGCTACATCGTAAACAAATATGTACTAATCATGTAATGTATGCAGTAGGTGAAAAAGATGAACCTTGCAATCTAGAGCTGAGTGTCATGGTCGTATTCACGTGTTCAGAACTGTTCGGTTATAGTCTGGTTTTATAAAAACATTTTTAAAACCAAGTTCACTATAACCAGTGACTCTGATACCAAACTGTCACACCCCTAAAATACCACGTGCGGGAACCCCCGCGAGGCATGTGACGTACCAGGATCTAGCCACCAATCACATTGAACTCATAACTAAATTTAATTAAAAACTTTCATTCATTAACATAGAGTATTACAAAACGTTAAATGTAATTCATTGTATACAACGGAAGCATAAATCATTTGTTAAGTGTTTCATAACCACATGTACGAAAACCATTAAACTTGTCTTGCGATTCCATGTATCTCGACCCATGACCACTCCAGCCTCCCAGACAGCAACTTCCAATGACATAACCCTATAGACCTGCAAGCATGCACACAAGTGTATCAGACAACGCTAGTGAGTTCAAAGTTTGTTAACACGTTTAGTTACCAGATATGAGTTTAAAACAATTCAGAGATTGATGTTGTTAATAACTCGATTACCGCCGATGGCTCCAAATTATTTGCCCTATTCCCCAATGCCTCTATCAAAGCACTGGTCAAGACTGGGGTCATTAGTTCACTCCTGACCTCCCCGGTGCGGTGTGAGGGTGCCAAACCTAAATAGCACTATTAACTAATACCCCGTTGCCTCCCCGGAAACAATCGGTAGAAGGGACTTAAGTGATAGATATGAGTGTATTAACCAACATCCCAATAACCCGACATTCCTCCCCGGAACGTTTACCAGATGTCCCTCCCCGGGACGCATGCTTGGAAAAAGAGCAGTGAACTCACCTTAGGTTTGCTCGGTATATAATGTTACCCGTTCCAGTTAGTCACCAACCCTACCGTGGTTACCAATGAAATCAGTTACATAAACACATACCCAATTCACGTATTCAACAAGTCACACGTAATGCCATACATAACAAGTGTTTGGATTTCATTCAAGTTTATAGCACAAATTCATGTTCCCAACAATGGCTACCACTAACATCAGTTTCACAATCAATCAGGTGACTTATCTCACACAGTTTACATCTATCACAAAGATCACTGACAACATGTAGCAAGTACTCAGTTTTTGTGTAAACCCACATCCCATGTGCAAGTCATATATTTAACATTTAACGACGAATTTTCTATTTACATGAGTCAAGCCAGTTCCTCATTTCTAATTGCTATTGCAAACATGAAATACACGTAGTTGTTTAAACAGAACTATTCATCATTACATGCATCAACATTGTTCAACTATTCAGTCCATTTACACAATTGCAGTAACTCCACGAAAGACCAGTTTTTCATGGAATGCCTTCCTGGCGAAAGACCCTAATGACGAAAGACTGTTCTTTGCCAAGAATGCAGGTGACGAAAGACTCTAGTGTTTCGTCGAAGTCTGGTCGACGAAAGACCATGTCTTTGGTCTTTCAGCGGGATGTCCTTCGTCGCTGCACATACAGTCAGTTACAGTTTTCCTTAATCCCCGCCGCAACGCACGCTAACACTTTGACAGTTTCTCAAACAGATCAAATGACGTTTTCTAATCAAGATCAAGAACCCTAATTACACCAATCATTTACCGTTTAACAATTTATCCGGAACATACAGTTTTACCATACATTATTACCCAAATCTAGTTAACAACTTATCCTAAATCATCACTGTTAATCAAGCAACACATCTGGTAATTATGAAACCAGGATCAGGTACATATAATGATCAACTACAAGTTTCTTAACCAATAAGACCAACATGAACGAGCACCGTAATCATTCGCCTATTGATGAACCCTAACTTCACATACAAACACAACATCATCATCTTAGTACTACAATGATGAACACTAACCGTGGGATTGGATAGACTGATTTGATCGATGCACAACGACTTCGAGATTACAGGAACAGCCGACGAGAGGGAGAGGGAAGCAAAGTAGGGTTTTTATAACAACTTCTCGTACCCATTTGTGTAAATATAATGCACCCAGGCCGTGTCGTAACTGTTTGGGGCACAAGCCCAACTCGGAGAATAATGTCCTCGATGAAATACCTCTTGGTGAAGAACCCATTCTTCGCCGAAGAGTGTGATGATGAAAGATCCATTTTTCGTCGAGAGGTGAGGTGACGAAAGATCCATTTTTCGTCGCCTAAGGTTTTTATCAACCATTGAACAGTGAATCATCACACATTAATTCGATTAACCAACAAAATATTTTAATCAATCACACAAAATACACATGTTATGCTATGAAACGAATTGTCAAGACAAGATTGCGAAACAAGTGAAGCGTCGACAAGGATCTTGAATTTTCGGGTTGTCACATCATCCCCAACTTGAAAGAAATTTCGTCCCGAAATTTAATAAGTAACCCAAAACGGCAAGATGTTAACTCAGGATGACTGTGGATTTTTCGCAGGTACCACATCCCGCCGATCAAGTTCACGAACAGTTCATGAACTTTCCGCAGGTACCAAAGGTACGAGTGGCAAAAGAATGAGCCAATCAGCGTTCACCAGGCTGTGCTCTGTGGTGCTCCACGATTAACAGTCATGCAGGAGACAGAGAGTACACAAGGACGCCTACATGGCACCAATCAGGGGGCGGCGACAACTGCCCCATGATCTCCACTCACCTGCTGATGGCAGAAGGACAACAAGGCCGATAACTCGGACACATGGATCCAATCAAGGTGCGCCAGCACCGAAGAACTTCTAGAAGCCACTAACGGTCGATACCAGTGAGACAAAGAGGATATTCCTTGTTATCGCCTTCCGGCCCAAGGCCCATCCGCCCATCTCCTCCTACACCACTCCGGCTATAAATAGGGACCTCCATACTTAGGTTAAACATTCCGTTCTCTCTACTCTCACTCTTAACACACACTTATTTCCTCAAAGCAGTTACTTATTCTCATGCCGGAGTCTGGTTAAGAGGGAAACCCCCATATTCCCCTCTTAACGAGCTAACGGTGTTGCTGTTTTGCAGGAAGAATCATCACGTACGAGCTCAGGAAGGATTAAAGAAGATTAACCCTCATGTTTGAAACATAAACCAAACTAATTAACTTAAAATTAGTTACGTGTTTCTTCAGGATGATATTATTATCGTTCAATCAATATATTAAAGAACAAACTAAATGAAAAGTAAGTTGCTTGTCTTTTAGTGGTTTTCATATAATTTTTTTAAATGTGCTATATGATTTTTCCTCGGTAACTCGCGTTTGTTAACTTTATTGTGGCGGTATCCCGACGAACCGATTCAATTCCTACGGGAAAAAAAATTCAAGCGATGATATTTTTTTATTCATATCATGGTTTATATATTTATTATTTCTCTTTCTATTGCTATAACGAGTGTTGGTATCATAACAAAACGAATCGTTATCGATCAAATTCTTGTCAGTTGCAATAATTGTAAAATAGCATATGTTTTGGTCAAAAATCACACAAGGATAATGCAACCAAATCTGATTTTGTGAGGTATGATGCTTGGTTAATTGTATGAACAACAAGTATATGAAATCAACGATGAACAGCGAGATTTATACGAGGAAAAAGCCCTTGATCTTTAGAAGATCTCCGGCATAAAAAACCTCGGGTGATGGAAACTACCGATCACCAACTATATTGCAAAAACAGCAGTGATCCTTGTACAACTTCGGAAGAAAACAAGCTCAATACAATGAATTTCTAGTGAAAGTGTGTGTTTTTTGCTAAGTGTTTGCAGAGAATTCGAGTGTTGTGTGGTGTGTACGAATTGTGCCTTCATTGAGCTCGTTTTCCCCTTAAAATGATAAGAAAAATCAAGTAACTAACTTCCCGATAAAGGTGGAAGTCACCCCATGACCACCACTAACGGTTATTTCTTCAATATGCACGTGCCTAAAAGCATATTCCACGAGATTCCAGCAAAGGAGTGGTCCACTACGTCCATTACCTGCATTTACACATTAAAAACGTGCAAAATATAAAGGATCCTGATCCTCAGACTCGTGATCCTCAGACGCGTGATCCTCAGACTCTGGATCCTCAGACTCTGGATCCTCAGACTCTCTGCATCAGCCATTAAGCATCCGTGATCCATGCCTAGTCTCAGGATAGATGATCCTTAGCATAAAATTCATGCCCTAACAATTGCCCCCAATATGGCAGTTGTGATAAGGATTCACAGCTGTCATATTTCCGTCAGAAGCGGACTAGCCGTTGCTGCTGGTAACTAGTTGTTACACTGCCTGTCGTCACTGATAAGACCTGCTATAATCATCATTGCAGAATATAGAGTTAGAGATAACTCCTCAAGTGCCTTTACAGATCAGAATATCCTTCCGTTCGTGGAGAATGAATCCTTCTACACAGTTTGCTATTAACCTTCCTGCACTTTAATTTCTGCATAGACACTTTAACTGTTAGATAGCCTTATCCGGCCTGGGTGGATGGTCCACGGTTTTGCTGGTGAAATCCAGGCCAGATGATTTTGATACATAATGAATAGGTAATAACATTAAACTTTTTTAGCTACATCTATTGTTGTTTCTTCCCTTTTTATTTTTCATGTATGCTTTCTATTTTCAAAAATATCATCACCAAACAATTGGAAAGTTATTGAAAATCTGATGATAATGTTACACTTTTAACAGAAAACTTGAAGTATTTATGTAAATGTGGATCAATGATCCTTAACCAAAAAGGATAAGAGACAATTTACAGCTTCGAAAAAGTTAGAATATAACATACCAGAGAATCCAAGTTAGGATTCTATATCCTTGTAAATTATTGCTGAATAAGCAAACTATGAAAAGTAAAGCTTCTAGGATCAAGGATCCTTATCGTCAGAACTTGTATAACTTTATACAGTAGTTTCTAGGGTGAAGAATCATGGATCCTTGAACAATAGGCAGGATAATGGGTGATGAATGGATCCTCTGTTTGGGGGATGAAGCCACTCGTTATCCTTCCGTCTTTTATTTTCTGCACTACAAAGACCAGTAAACAATGGACACCCTTTGCCAACCCATGTGGACGGGCCACATTTTGCTGGTAGAAACGTGGGTTGGCAATTTTGACAACCGTAAATGGTTTAACCTTTTGTGAATAAAAAAGCTTGAACTTTTTGGCTTATTTTGTGTTGATATCCTTGTTAATATCTTACTTTCCAACTGTTGTAATGTTCATTCTGTTTATACTTATTAAGCCTTGAAAAATTAAAAAAGATATCCAAAAAGTTTAGGATATGATCAAAGATCACATATCCCATAACCGATAAGTTCTAAAAAGTGATATAGTTTAAGAATCACAAGTTCAGTTGTCAAGTATAAGGGTTATTCAAATGAATAATGAATAAAATCAAAATAGTTAAGGATCATACCTGTTAGGGGAGGATTTTCTAACAATTAGTGATCCTTATTCGTTATCCTAACTAGTGATCCTTACTTCTGTGACAGGTGGTGATCCTCAGAAGAGCTTCAGGATCAGGATCATGGATCACTTTAAGGATCCTCTTACTGACGATTGTTTACTTGTGTTTTTGAAATGTCTCGCAGGTATATCAAGCTTGACCAAGTCTTAGCGACATTCCTGGAGAATATTCCTGAAGTATTCTGCACGTGCTAGATCAAAACTAGACGTTATGGAGAACGTGGAGGCTTGGCCCGAAAGTCGGAGAGTTTGTTAACTAGATATTTTTCTTATTTGAACGGGGTAACGAGCTAGTTAGTGACACTTAGTCATTTTTGGCAGTTTCACACACTCGAAAACGCTCTCATACAAGCTCTCGTTCAAACACTTAGCAATTACTTACACTTTTTACACATTTCACCGTAGTGATCCTTGTACCTAGCTCGTTACTATCCGAAGTTGTAAACGTTTATTCATTTATTTGAGCTTGGTGATCGGTAGTTTCCATCACCCGGGGTTTTTTGTGCCGGAGATCAACTCTTGATCAAGGGCTTTTTCCCCGTATAAATCCTTGTGTTGTTTGTGCATTCTACATTGAAGTGATCCTCATTGTTGTTACACATTTTAAGCATCATTCCCCTATACAAAGAGTTTGGTTGCATTATCATCATCAGATTTTCTGACCAAAACAGTTTGGCGCCCACCGTGGGGCAATTGGTGCTTTGCCTTAGAAGAATTCGCATTTCTGTGCTCATTCCGGTTCACTACAATCAAGCAAATGGCTTCCTCGGCGAAGAATGCTTCAAACTTGATGCCCTCATTCACTTCCTCACAAGGCGTTCCTCCTTTGCCTCCACCACCCTCTGGATCCCAGAAGAATACAGAAAATGCTGCGAAGAAACCGACTCCCATTTTCTCAAAACCACCTTCTCCTTCTGTTTCAACTAATCCTACTACTAATGATCTCTATACCTTGATTTTGCAGATGAGGAATCATGCACAAGAGCAGGATAAGACCAACGAAAGAATCCTCCGGGAGATTGATGAAATTAAGAAACAGAAGAAAACGGCAGAGGATCATTCTCCACTGATGCCCAGATCTTTGAATTTTGACACTCCGGTGGTTACTTCTCAGCCGTCAGTGGTTCCAAACATTCAATATGCGGGTGGACCAAAGGGAGTGCACTACGGAACAACAGCTATGACCCAGGCACTAGGTTCATATTTCCAGCCAGCAGGATCCTATCCCCAGCATATGGGATCCCTCACGAGTACAGGAGGATATTCAGGAATGCAGCAGGTTCAAGGATCCTCCTTCGTTCCAGGATCATCCCAGGTTCAAGGATCCTCCTTCGTTCCAGGATCATCCCAGGTTCAAGGATCCTCCTTCCTTCCAGGATCATCCCAGGTTCAAGGATCCTCCTTCGTTCCAGGATCATCCCAGGTTCAAGGATCCTCCTTCGTTCCAGGATCATCCCAGGTTCAAGGATCCTCCTTCGTTCCAGGATCATCCCAGGTTCAAGGATCCTCCTTTGTTCCAGGATCATCCCAGTTTCAGGGATCCTTCCAGATGCCAGGATCCTTGAGGAGTTTGCAAACAGGAAGTTCAGATGTTCATCAAGGAGATTTTATCCCAATGCAGACCAATGCCTCTGCTGGACCTTCGATCATTCCAGAATCTCAACAATATGGATTAACCTCATATTTCCTAACTTGAATCCAATGGGAGGTAACACTTTTAATAATCCTCATACTATTAACCATGGTTTTATGCAGGATCCAGGTATCAATCATGCCATGGCCAGAGAATTGCAAAAGCTAAAGGATATGATCTCGAGTGTCCCGGGGGTAGTCAAACCTATTCCAGAGATTGCAGATGGGAGCCACAAGACTATCTCGCTTCGCACCACCAATCTGTGATGCTGAGATACCCAAGAGGTTCCATGTGCCTACAATGAAATTGTACGATGGTTCGACGGATCCTGAAGAACACATAGCACAATACAGGGAGAGGATGGAGATCAATCAATCCCAGAAAGTTAAAGGAAGCATGCCTATGCAAAGGATTCGGATCCACTCTTACTGGATCAGCACTCAAGTGGCTGCTAAGTCTTCCTCCCTATTCTATTACCTCATTTGCAAACCTAGTTAACTTGTTTAATACTCAGTTTTCTTGTAGTAGAAAATTTGAACGATTAACTAGTGATTTATATAGGATAACCCAGGGTCATAATGAATCATTAAGGGATTACATTACCAAATTTAGTAAAGAATCCTTAGACATTCCCAACTTAGATATAGCCACGGCTGTTGAGGCCTTCAAAATGGGATTACTTAGGGATTCCTTATTTTATGATGATCTTGTTATGACACCGTGCAGGAACCTAGATGTAGGTAAGAACCCGGGCCCTCAGGTTCATCCGGCTAGAGGATGATAAGAGGATTCAGGAGAGGATAACAGGATCCTCAAAGCAGGATAAGCAAGGATCCTCATTCAGAAACAACAAGTTCAGATCCTACAACAAATCTGATAATCAGAACGTGCATTCTATTGATCAAGAAGAGGACGATGAGGATTATCCTCCAATCTCTGAATATTGCTTTAGTGTTGATAACAATGAACTAATCCTTGCCTTGCAGAACCTAGGTGATAAAGCTAGATGGCCAAGAAAGAATGAAAGGCCAGCTGCAAATAAGGATAAATCAAAGTGGTGTGCATATCATGAAGATTTTGGGCACCTCACAGAAGAATGCATTGCACTAAGAAAGGAGATTGGGTACTTGTTGAGCAAAGGGCATCTAAAGAGTTGTTGGGTAGGAAAAAGTCAAGGACTCAGGATCCTGAAAGGATCCCTGAGAAGGCTCCAGCCCCTCCAGCAGACGCACAAGTGATAAACTTTATCTCTGGGGGATCCGACATTTGTGGCACATCCTTCTCAGCAGCTAAGAGGCATGCGAAGGAAACTAAAATGGATAACGGAGAAAGGCCAGTTTCGAACATCGAGTGTCTCCGAAGGAAAAGTCATAACCTTTGATGAAGAGGATCGTACTGATATCCAGGATCCTCATCACGATGGTTTAGTTATTACTCTTTTTATATCTAACTGTTTTGTCCGCAGGATCCTAATAGACGGAGGAAGTTCAGTGAACATTATCCAGCTTGACGTTCTAAAGAAGATGGGTATCCCGAATCAGAGATCATACCAAGATCCTCCGTGCTCGTGGGATTTAGTGGCGAAACTAAGAACACCCTGGGGGACATTAAGCTCCCAATATATATTGAAGGCTTACACTCTTATCAAAAAATTTTGTGTTATTGGCTGTTTATCTTGTTGTAATGTTATCCTTGGCAGACCCTGGATACACGATATGAAAGCAGTCCCATCTACTTACCATCAATGTGTGAAGCTCCCTAGTCCTTGGGGAATAGTAAAGATTGATAGTGATCAGCAGGAAGCTAAGAATTGCTACACTTCATCGATGAAACCAACTTCGAAGTCAAGGGAGCAATAGCAATCAAGGTATCCTCCAAGGAATGTCCTGGAGGCCAGAGAGCAGGATGTGGTAGAAATCCTCATGGATCCTGATGAACCTGAATCCAAAATCTATATCGGATCAGGATCCTTGGCGAAATGAAAGAAGACCTCATATCCTTCCTCAAAAGGAGAAAGACTACCTTTGCATGGAAACATGAAGACATGACTGGTATATCCAAAGATGTTATCACCCATAAACTCGGCATCGACAGATCCTTCAAACCAATACATCAAAGAAGAAGGAAGTTTGCACCAGAAAGGAATGCCATTATCCAGGAAGAGGTAGAAAAATTGCTCCGGGCAGGTATGATTAGAGAGGTCAAGTATCCAAGATGGTTGGCCAATGTGGTTGTTGTTCAAAAGAAAAACGGAAAGTGGAGGGTATGTGTCGATTTACCGATTTAAATAAGGCATGTCCCAAGGATCCTTTCCCTTTACCCCACATTGACTCCATGGTGGATGCAACTGCGGGTCATGAACTGTTAACTTTCATGGATGCTTCATCTGGATTTCAACAAATCCAAATGGAACCATCCGACCAAGAGGATACAGCCTTCATGACTCCAACTGGTATATATTGCTATATTGCTATGCCGTTTGGATTGAGAAATGCAGGTGCAACGTACCAAAGGCTGGTGAATATGATGTTCAAGGATCAGATTGGACAAACTATGGAGGTCTACATAGACGATATGGTGGTGAAATCCTTAAAAGCTGAGGATCACCTGCGAGACTTGGAGGAAGCATTTGATATCCTTGACAACTATAATATGAAGCTTAATCCTTCAAAATGTCATTTTGGTGTCAAAGCAGGTAAATTCTTAGGATACATGGTGACTAAGAGAGGCATCGAAGCTAGCCCGGAACAAATCAAAGCAATAGTGAACATCAAATCTCCGGCCAATGCTAAGGATGTTCAAAGGTTAACAGGAAGGATAGCAGCCTTGAACAGATTCATATCCAAGTCCTCCGAGAAATGTAAAGAATTCTATGATATCCTAAGGAAGAACAAGAAATTTGAGTGGACGGAGAAGCATGAAAATGCTTTAAAAGCCCTCAAAGATTACCTATCCTCGGCCCCGGCTTTAATGAAACCAGAAAAAGGTGAAGTGTTATCCTTGTATCTCGCAGTATCCTCAAAAGCAGTAAGTGCGGTCCTTGTTAAGGATCATCAAGGTACACAACATCCCGTTTATTATGTAAGTAAAAGTTTACTTGATGCCGAATCCAGGTACTCACACCTTGAAAAACTTATCCTTGCATTAATAATGGCATCTACCAAGTTAAGACATTATTTTGAAACTCATGTTATCATTGTCAAAACTAATTTTCCAATTAAGAATGTCCTCAGGAAACCAGAGATGTCCGGAAGGATGGCTAAGTGGGCAGTAAAGCTGAGTGCCTATGATATAAGATATGAGCCTAGGACAGCTATCAAATCCCAAGCATTAGCTGACTTTGTGGCTGATTTCAGTAGTGATTTACAAGAAGAAGCTGAGTTAGAAGTCCAGCAGCTAGAAGAGACCAAGGATCCTTGGATACTCCACACTGATGGATCCTCAAATGTCCAAAGGCACAGGGCTTGGAATACTACTAAAATCGCCACAGGGGGACATAATACCCCATTCTATAGCTTGTGAGTTCCAAACCACTAATAATGAGGCTGAATATGAAGCCTTAATTGCTGGTTTGCAAATTGCAAAGCATATGGGGGTCAGGTATCTTGAGGTACATGTAGATTCTTTGTTAATTACAAATCACTTTAATGGATCATATGCTGTTAAAGGTGAAAAGCTAACCAAATATTTGGAGATAGTCAAAAGTTTGGCACTCTCTTTTGTTTCCTTTAGTTTGTCACAGGTACCAAGGGAAGAAAATACAGAAGCTGATGCATTGGCTAACTTAGGGTCATCTTTGAAGATCCCAGAGGATATCAAGATCCCTATTATCCATATCCCTAACCCCAGCTATTGAGGATCATGTGGCTATGGAGATAGGGAATAATTCTGCAATGATCCCCACTGAGGATACTCAATCCTATTCAGGATCCGGATCATGGATCTCACCAATTATGAGATACTTACAACATGGAGAGATTCCTACAGGAGAAAACCTAGGGCTTTCAAATCTAAGGTATCTCAATTCACAATTATGAATAATATGTTGTATAGACGATCTCTTGCAGGACCATACTTGAGATGCATTGAGGATCCTGAAGTTCAGGAAGTTTTAAAAGACTTCCATAAAGGAGATTGTGGAAACCACACTGGGGGCAGGACTTTATTTTCAAGGATCCTGAGGACAGGATATTATTGGCCAACCATGAAGAAAGATGCTGTGGAGTATGCCAGAAGATGTGATCCTTGCCAGAGACACAGCAATATCCTTCATCAACCAGCTGAATTATTGCATCCTATATCCTCCTCTTGGCCATTTATGAGATGGGGTATGGATATAGTTGGTAAGCTCCCTAAGGCACCTGGTGGAAAGTATTCATGTTAGCTATGACTGATTACTTCTCCAAGTGGATAGAGGCTGAAGCTTTTGCCCAAGTCAGAGAAAAGGAAGTTATATCCTTCATTAAAAGAAATATTATAACTAGATTTGGAATTCCTTCTGAGATTATATGTGATAATGGTTCCCAATTTATTGGGGGCAGAACCACTAACTTTTGTGACAGCTGGGGGATTAAGATGATAACATCAACACCAGTCCACCCACAAGCTAATGGTCAAGCGGAATCATCCAACAAGATCATCATCAACAACTTGAAGAAGAAGCTTGGATCCAAGAAAAGGAAAATGGGCAGAAGAGCTACCCTATGTGCTCTGGGCTGACAGGACAACCCCTAAGAATGCTACTGGTCAAACACCATTCTCTTTGGTGTTTGGGGCAGAATCAGTGATCCCAACAGAAATGGTGGTTCCTACTGCTAGAACAAGTACCCGTGATCCTGAGGAAAATGATGAAAACTTGGCTCAAGACCTGGATACTATTGAAGAAATCAGGGATATGGCTAGGATCAGGATGGCCAGTTATCAACAAAGAATGGCTGGTGCTTACAATAAAAATGTCAGGATCAGGAGGTTTCAAGTTGGAGATATGGTGTTAAGGAAAGCATTTCAGAATACCACCAATCCTGCTGATGGAAAATTGGCTCCAAAATGGGAAGGCCCCTATTTGATTGAAGCTGAAGCAGGAAAGGGGGCATATAGGTTGCTAACCATGGAAGGTGAATTGCTACCAAGAGCTTGGAATGCTGTCCACTTGAAGAAATATTTCATGTAAGCAGGATCCTTATGTTATAGGTGATCCTCATCAAAGAGATATCCTTAAAGGATCCTCAAAGTATCGGTGATCCTTACTCAGGTAATATCCTAATCTTGAACTATTTCATTTCTTAATTTTTTCATCTAAGGATAAGGATCATGTATCCTTTATCCATCTCTCACGTGAGTTCAAGTTTTGAAAGCTCAGGTATCTTCAGCACAACATTGGTTATCCACAGAAGCAATCCGTCCTTTGGGTTTAACCCCGGTTATTTGGGCTTGTCCCCAGATTCCGCCTGCAGCGCACGATGATCCTGGTATAGTTCAAGGCTTTGGGACCAGTACTCATTATAGGGGCTGATAATTCCATTGTTCTGGCTATGCTTAGGATCCTACGTATAATGGTAGACGTACCATACATCCGTTCATAAGGTTTCTAACGTTTTCACGTTAGCTAAGGTTTTGGCATCTTCATGTCACTAAGTTTGGATAGTCGCCAGTTAGGGCCATACTCCAGTTTACATACGATCCTTGGGCTTGTCCCCAGTTATCCTTGGGCTTGTCCCCAGTTATCCTTGGGCTTGTCCCCAGTTATCCTTGGGCTTGTCCCCAGTTGCTAACTCTTTTCTTATATTGGCTTAGTCCCAAGTTATGCTCTATTTCAGGTCCTTGAAGGTAGGCAGTTAGGGATCCTTCATCCTTATTTCACTCTAAGGTTTATCTTATAGTTATCCTTATTATGGTTAGAATTCTAACTTGGGTCCTCAGGTATGATCCTTAACTCTTTGGATTTTATTTATTATTCTTTTAAATGACCCTTATACTTGACAACTGAACTTATAAATTTTAAATCATGTCATTTTTTAAAACTTATCTGTTATGGGATATGTGATCCTTGTTCATATCCTAAACTTTTTGGATATCTTTCCTAGTTTTTCAAGGCTTGATAAGTATAAACAAATTGAACATTATAACAGTTGGAAAATAACATACCAAAAAGGATAACAACACAAGATAAGCGACAAAAGGTTAAGTTTTTATTTATTAACATAAGACTAACCCTTTAAAGGTTGTCAAAATTACCTACCCGAGCTTCTACCAGCAAAACGTGGCCCGTCCGCTGGGGTAGGTAAAGGGTGTCCATGATAATGAGTTCAAAAGTAGTGCAGGAATATAAAGGCAGCAGGATCACAATGGCTTCATCCCCCAAACAGAGGATCCCTCCACCAATTGCAATCCTGCCTATTGTCCGAAGGATCATACATGATCCTTAATCCTAAAAACCTATTGTTCAAAGTACAACCCATGAAATTGTCTTAAACATCACAACCACAAAAACAACCATCAAACTAAAAATTGGGCTCCGGCCTCAGCACATATATCCATCATCGCCCAATTGTGCAGCCTACACCTTCGCTGCATCATCACCACCAGCCGCTGCATCCTCAGCTTTATCCTTCAACCCGCTGCCACTAGCCTCAATTGCCAGAATCTCCTCAGCCTCTTCTTCATCACCCAATTCAGCCAGCCTTGCCTTCCATTCTTCAATCTCCCAGTTGCCTTTGTCGAAGGCAGGATCCTGAGCTTCCAAGGCCATTTGGAGTTTGGTTTTGTACATTGCTATGGCGGCAGAAACTTTAGCATCATCCATGATCTCTTGCCTTTCATAATCAAAGTTAACCAGCACCTTGGCCATTTTCTGCTTGGTATCCTTGAGTTCCTTCTGAAGATCAGCAATTGCAAGATCCTTGAGCACAGCAACCTGCTGGAGATCAGCAATCTTCTGATCTTGATCCTCAACGTGACCAACGTAATCCTCGATCTCAGCAAATTTCTGCAAAAGAAAAGGGTAAAGCGGTGCAAGAGCAAGTGATCCTTAGAACAGCAGGATATGCAAGCAGAGATAGTGATCCTTACATCATTGAAGTACTCGAGGAACTGGTGGCGAATTAAGGGCAGGCCCTGCAAATCCTCAGCCTCGGAAGTCTTTCTCTTCTTGATTCCCTTCCCTTTGAGGGGTGCCTTGGGGATTGAGGCTGTCGGGCTAGTAGGAACCTTTCTTTTGGAGGATTTAACAGTGGTGAGATCGGTGACACTGAACCTTGAAGCGGCTTTGGCAGATTTTCCAGCGCCTACACAACCAAAATAAGATAAGTATCTTTTCTTAATAAACATTTAATTATTTATTTAATTATAAACAAGGATACTTACTCGACATTGTGACAGAGCCTGAGGATACCTCCTGTGAGTCTTGGGTTGTTGTCTTAAAAGTTCTAGTTTCAGGGTCAAGTCCCCAGAAAGTAGCAAGTCTTTCCCTGGTCGCAGGTGTTGTGATGAGACGTGAAAAGGAGATGGCTGCATGACACAAGACAAAGAAGGGGTTAGTGATCCTATTACAAAAACATGACCATCTGGTGATCCTTCTCAGGATCCTCCAGCCTACCATGGGTGGACCATGTTCTTGGTAAATGCTCTCCATCTGAAATGGTATCCCTCCTTACAAAGAAGAAGCGACGCTTCCAATCTTTATCGTTTTTGGTGACTTTGAGAAGAGGGTGATCTGCGCCGGGTTTCCGTTTAAACAAATAACGGTGGGATCCGAAGGTAGTAAGATCATACAACTCCGCTAGTTCTGACATTCCTAAATCAAGACTCTCCTGCTCGATGATCCTCTCTAGGGTGTATAAAACCCTCCAGATCATCGGCATGGCTTGAACGTAAGATATGCCGGTAAGGGAAAAGAAGGATTGTGTGAACTCCGGGAAAGGATAGGTGTACCCTATAGCAAATGGAGTGACTGGGAAGGCGACCCATGTATCAGAAACATAGTCGCTCAGAACAGTTGAATCGAAGGGTTTGAAAAAGACATTCGCTGGAAAACGGTGACGGATGGTATCAATCTGTGCATCGGTAAAGCAGCACCTCTCGTTCACCGAGTCCTTGACGATCTTCTGACTCTTCAGAGGGCTATCCTTTTTGTGATCCTTAGCCGGGGAATTTCGGAGCAACATTCTTGAAGTGATTAAGGTAAAGAAAGAAGAACAGAGTAAGAAAGGAAGAGAGAGGAGAAAGAGATACCTGATCGATCTTCAACTGAGATTATAAAGGGAGTTTCTTTCGAATTTAAATGCATAGTGATCCTATCTATATCTCTATTTATAATCATGATCTTGCAGGTTGTCACTTCCGTGACATCATCATCGCAACGGCTAGTTCAAAATTAACGGCTATATATCCGTTAGTTTGTTACGGATAAGATCAAGAAAATATAACTCGTCAAATTTTACAAATTACTCCTTATATTTTGGGGGCAATTGTTAGGGGAGGATTTTCTAACAATTAGTGATCCTTATTCGTTATCCTAACTAGTGATCCTTACTTCTGTGACAGGTGGTGATCCTCAGAAGAGCTTCAGGATCAGGATCATGGATCACTTTAAGGATCCTCTTACTGACGATTGTTTACTTGTGTTTTTGAAATGTCTCGCAGGTATATCAAGCTTGACCAAGTCTTAGCGACATTCCTGGAGAATATTCCTGAAGTATTCTGCACGTGCTAGATCAAAACTAGACGTTATGGAGAACGTGGAGGCTTGGCCCGAAAGTCGGAGAGTTTGTTAACTAGATATTTTTCTTATTTGAAAGGGGTAACGAGCTAGTTAGTGACACTTAGTCATTTTTGGCAGTTTCACACACTCGAAAACGCTCTCATACAAGCTCTCGTTCAAACACTTAGCAATTACTTACACTTTTTACACATTTCACCGTAGTGATCCTTGTACCTAGCTCGTTACTATCCGAAGTTGTAAACGTTTATTCATTTATTTGAGCTTGGTGATCGGTAGTTTCCATCACCCGGGGTTTTTTGTGCCGGAGATCAACTCTTGATCAAGGGCTTTTTCCCCGTATAAATCCTTGTGTTGTTTGTGCATTCTACATTGAAGTGATCCTCATTGTTGTTACACATTTTAAGCATCATTCCCCTATACAAAGAGTTTGGTTGCATTATCATCATCAGATTTTCTGACCAAAACAATACCTGAGAATCCAAGTTAGGATCCTAACCTTTATCATTATAAACAGGATAACCATAAGACAAACCTTAATGGAAGGTAAGGATCAAGGATCCTTGGTCGTTTGTCTCCAAAAACCTGAAATAGGATACACCTTGGGACTAAGCCAATATAAGATAAGAGTTAGTAACTGGGGACAAGCCCAACAGACTGGGGACAAGCCCAAATAAACGGATGTAAACTGGGGTCAAGCCCATATAAACGGATGTAAACTGGGGTCAAGCCCATATAGACGGATGTAAACTGGGGTCAAGCCCATATAGACGGATGTAAACTGGGGTCAAGCCCATATAGACGGATGTAAACTGGAGTATGGCCCTCACTGGCGACTATCCAAACTTAGTGACATGAAAATGCCAAAACCTTAGCTAACGTGAAAACGTTAGAAACCTTAGCTAACGTGAAAACGTTAGAAACCTTAGGAACGGATGTATGGTACGTCTACCATTATACGTAGGATCCTAAGCATAGCCAGAACAATGGAATTATCAGCCCCTAGAACGAGTACTGGTCCCAAAGCCTTGAACTACACCAGGATCATCGTGCGCTACAGGCGGAATCTGGGGACAAGCCCAAACTGGGGACAAGCCCGAAACTTTGGAGGGTTGGCCAACCACTTTGATCTTCTGTAAAATGATAACAACTCTGCAAAAGCTTAAACTTTGTGAAAATAGATGTTAACTGATTAACATCTTTAACTTATGATAAGTAATAAGTAAGTATAAAATGAATGAAAATGAAAATGAAAGTAATGTGTTACCAAATGTAGAATCATATATCCTTTGAGGATCCTGGATCCTTAATCAGAATACCGGTATCGCTGAGGATCCCTGATCCTTCTTACTTAGTATTTTTTTTGAGATGAACAGCATTCCAAGCTCTTGGTAGGAGATCACCATCCATTGTTAACAAATGATATGCCCCCTTTCCTGATTCAGCTTCAATTAGATAGGGGTCTTCCCACTTTGGTGCTAGTTTGCCATCAGAAGGATTTGTAGTGTTCTGACATTCTTGTTGTATGCTCCAGCCATTCTTTGTTGATAACTGACCATTTCCTTTTTTCTGACTTTGAGCAAAAGCTTCTTCTTAGGATGCAGATGTTATGTTGGTTGGTGTAGAAAATTACTGTGTCTTTGACAAGCATCACACTTCTTTGCATAATCCACAACATCCTTCTTCGTGGTAGGCCTATAGTATGTTGTTCTTAAGGATCCTTGAGAATAGTGCTCTGCCCCCAGTGTAGTTTCCACAGTCTCCTTGACTTTGAAAGCTTTAGGATTTTGTCCTGTAGGGATCTCTCCATGTTGTATATATCTTAGGATTGGAAGGATCCAAGATCCTGAATTCAACTGTGTAGGATCACCAGGTATGATTGCAGAATCCTCCACTATCTCCATGGCTACGTGATCCTCAATTGCAGGAGTTAAAACATGGGCGATGAGTATTTTTCACATCTTCTGGCATCTTTAGGAATGATCCAAGGTTAGTTAAAGCGTCAGCTTCTGCATTTTCTTCCCTGGGTACCTGTGGTAGACTGAAAAAAGCAAAAGAATCTGCCAGTTTCCTGACTATTTCTAAGTACTTGATTAGCTTTTCACATTTGACAGTGTAAGAACTGTTATAATGATTAGTAATTGATAGAGAATCTACATATACTTGAAGATACCTGATCCTCATATTATTAGCTAATTGCAAACCTGCTATCAAGGCCTCATACGCTGTCTCATGATTAGTGGTTTGGAATTCCATGCAGTGGATTGGGGTATAATGTCCCCCTGTGGCGATTTTGGTAGTGTGCCTTGTCAAGTTCCTTTAACATTTGAAGCTCCATCCGTGAAGAGTGTCTAAGGATCCTTGGTCTTCTCAAGTTGTTGAACTTTTAATTCAGCTTCCCTTTGTAGATCACTACTGAAATCAGCCACAAAGTCAAGTAAAGCTTGGGACTTGATTGCCCATTTTGCCATTCTACCTGAAATTTGAAGTTTCCTGAGAACATTCTTGATAGCAAGGTTAGTTTTCACAATAATGGTATGAGTTTCTAAATAATGTCTATGTTTAGCAGAAGCCATAATTAAATCAAGAATTAATTTCTCTAAATGAGAGTACCTGGCCTCAGCATCAAGTAGAATATTACTTACATAGTATACCGGATGTTGAGAGCCTTCATGATCCTTAACTAGGATCACACTTACTGCTTTAGCTGAAATAGCTAAGTATAAGGATAACAATTCTCCATTTTCTGGTTTCATCAGGGCTGGTGCTCTTCTTGGATAATGGCATTCTTTTCAAGTGCAAACTTTCTCCTTTTGTTTCCAAGCGAAGGTAGACTTTCTTCTTTTCAAGAAGGATATTAAATCCTGTTCAATACTGTCTAGGATCCCGGATCCTATAAGAATTATGGATTCAGGATCCTCTGGGTTCAACAGAATATCCTTGACGTCTTGGTCCTTAGAGGCTGGCTTCATTGAAGAAGTGTAACAGTTCTTTGCCTCCTGCTGATCACTTTCTATCTTCACCATATCCCATAGAGTTGGGAGCTTGACACATTGATGATATGTTGAGGGGGACTGCCTTCATATCGTGTATCCATGGCCTGCCAAAGATAACATTACAGCAAGATAAGCAATCAATAACATAGAATTATTTTAACATAATTCACTCCCTCTATATAGATAGGAAGTTTGATGTCCCCCAATGTAATATTTGTCTCTCCACTGAATCCCACAAGGACATATGATCTTTGGACAATATCGGATTCAAGGATGTCCATTCTATTGAGGACATCCAACTGGATTATGTTCACTGAGCTTTTCCCATCAATGAGAATCCTGCGAACAAAATGGTTAGATATAAATAATGTAATAACCAAACCGTCATGATGAGGATCATGTATGTCGACACGGTCGTCCCCATCAAAGTATATGACTTTTTCCTGGGTAAGGATGGAAGTTCGAACAGGTTTGTCCCTATTCTCCATCTTTGTTTCCTTTGCACGTCTTTTAGCTGCTGAGAACCTCCAGAGATGAAATGGATGATTTGAGCATCAGCTGGTGGAGGAGAAGCTTTTCCAGGAACTTTCTCAGAATCCTTGGTCCTTGACTTTTTCCTTCCAAGCAATTCCTTCAAGTATCCTTTGCTCAAAAGATAACCTATCTCCTTCCTTAATGCTATGCACTCATCTGTGAGATGACCAGAATCCCCATGGTAAGCAAACCATTTCGATTCATCTTTGGTGGCAGGCGGTTTGTAATTCTTCCTTGGCCACCTAACCTTGTCACCTAAACTATTCTGGTTGTCACGCTTGGAGTATTGCTTAGATCAGTTATCCTTGAGATAGGATCCTTATTTGTCTTGCTTTGAGGATCCTGACAATCTCTCGTGGATCTTTTTGTCATCCTCTAAACGGATGAACCTAAGGGCCCTGTTCCTTTCCTCATCTAAGTTCCTGCAAGGGGCCATGACAAGATCATCATAGAACATTGAATCCCTAAGTAAACCCATTTTAAAGGCTTCTACAGCCGTAGCAATATCTAAGTTAGGGATTTCTAAGGATTCTTTACTGAATTTAATTATGTAATCTCTAAGTGATTCATTATGACCTTGAGTTACCCTATATAAATCACTAGTTAATCGTTCAAATCTCCTACTGCATGAGAATTGGCTATTAAACAAATTAACTAGATTAGCAAATGAAGTAATAGAGTAAGGAGGAAGACTTAGCAGCCATTTTAACGCTGATCCGGTAAGTGTGGATCCAAAGCCCTTGCACAAGCAACCAAATTTGGTGTCTGAAACCTCTTCGGTATCTCTGCATCATAAGTAGGTGGTGCAAAACGAGATATCTTGTGGCTTTCATCAGGAATTTCAGGAATGGGCTTAACCACTCCTGGAACGTTGGATATTATATCTCTAAGTTTCTGCAATTCCTTAGCCATAGCTTGGTTGATTCCTATATCCTGCATGAAGCCATGGTTAGCATTATAAGAAGTATTCAAAGTGTTACCTCCTAATGGATTCAAGGTTGGAATTCCAGATGTGAATCCATATTGACGGGATTCTGGTATAACTGGGGGACCAGAAGAAGCAATAGTCTGCATCGGTATGAAGTCTCCTAGATGAACATCTGAACTTCCGGGTTGCACACTCCTTAAGTATCCTTGATCCTGGAAGATGTTGGATCCTTGATGTGTTGTGAATGTAGGTCTTGGAGGATAATCCATGGATCCGGAAACCTGAGATGAGGATCCTTGAACCTGGAAGGAGGATCCTTGAACCTGAGAGGATCCTTGAACCTGAAAGGATCCTTGAACCTGAGAGGATCCTTGAACCTGAGAGGATCCCTGAACCTAAGAGGATCCCTGAACCTGAGAGGATCCTTGAACCTGAAAGGATCCTTGAACCTGAGAGGATCCTTGAACCTGAGAGGATCCTTGAACCTGAGAGGAGGATCCCTGAATTGGCTGCGTCCCCATGCATCCTCCTAAACTGGTGAAGAATCCCTGATGCAGAAATGAGGATCCTGAAGGCTGGAACGAGGATTCTCGAGCCTGAGACATTACCGATGATCCAGAACGCATTCCAATTGATGCACCCTGGTATTGGACATCTGGAGCTGCAAAGTGCTGGGAAGTTATGACCGGAGTGTCGAAATTCAGCGACCTCGACATCAAAGGGGAGTGATCCTCTGCTGATTTTATCAATTTCGCGAAGGATCCTGCCATTAGTTTTGACCTGCTGTTGCATGTGATCCTCCATCTGCACAATCAAAGCATAAAAATTACTGTTAGTAAGTATAGAGGAAGAAACAACAGTTGGTTTTGTGAAAACGGGGGTTGTCTTCTTCGGAGAATTCTCAGCATTCTTCTGGAATGCAAGGGGGAGATGATGCAAAGGCGGAATGCCCTGTGAAAAAGTGACCGTCGACATAGAACTTGGAGTAGTTTTCCCTGAGAAGCCATGTGGTTGAAGGTAATGAACTGAAATGAATGAAATGAACAAAATTTCTCAGAATTGAAGCACCAATTGCCCCACGGTGGGCGCCAAACTGTTTTGGTCAAAAATCACACAAGGATAATGCAACCAAATCTGATTTTGTGAGGTATGATGCTTGGTTAATTGTATGAACAACAAGTATATGAAATCAACGATGAACAGCGAGATTTATACGAGGAAAAAGCCCTTGATCTTTAGAAGATCTCCGGCATAAAAAACCTCGGGTGATGGAAACTACCGATCACCAACTATATTGCAAAAACAGCAGTGATCCTTGTACAACTTCGGAAGAAAACAAGCTCAATACAATGAATTTCTAGTGAAAGTGTGTGTTTTTTGCTAAGTGTTTGCAGAGAATTCGAGTGTTGTGTGGTGTGTACGAATTGTGCCTTCATTGAGCTCGTTTTCCCCTTAAAATGATAAGAAAAATCAAGTAACTAACTTCCCGATAAAGGTGGAAGTCACCCCATGACCACCACTAACGGTTATTTCTTCAATATGCACGTGCCTAAAAGCATATTCCACGAGATTCCAGCAAAGGAGTGGTCCACTACGTCCATTACCTGCATTTACACATTAAAAACGTGCAAAATATAAAGGATCCTGATCCTCAGACTCGTGATCCTCAGACGCGTGATCCTCAGACTCTGGATCCTCAGACTCTGGATCCTCAGACTCTCTGCATCAGCCATTAAGCATCCGTGATCCATGCCTAGTCTCAGGATAGATGATCCTTAGCATAAAATTCATGCCCTAACAGCATAAGCGCTTTCAAAAAAAATATAAGTTAAGTTGAAATATATGGTCCATGAATGCACTCACTAGTTGTAGTAAGTATTGTTTAATTAGCTTCTTTAAATAATTAATGTGCAAGGTACAACATATAAGAATTAGTACTAATACAGCAACCTATGTCTTTTGACAATGATGAGTTTGTTTTATTGTAGGTCCATACCACACGTGGACCTTGACAAGATTGATAATCTAATCAAGATTGCGGATCCCTCTTGGTTAGATAAAACACAGAAAACGAGTAGAACTTGCAAAAACACGAATCACTTTAAACCGATATTCTATTGATTATCCAACTTTATGTATACAATCAATTCAATATCACCACTCCTCTCTATCTTGTCTCTCTCTAAAGCACTGCGATTTCTATCTCTCTCACTAAACTTTGGAATGGCTAACCTAACTCAACATGTAATATGAGTTTATACATCACACTACATAGGCTAAGCCTATCTCCAAGCCCAATTCGTTTCTGAACTCACTAACCATATAAATACAATGTTGAGCCCATTACAATATATTCAAAGACAATGGCTATTAAGTTTTTGTCACATAATATGCACCAATAGACTCCCACTTAACAATAGCTTCATAAGTCAACTTCAACTTCATATGGCATGCAGTCTTTTTAGTCTTTGGATAGCTTAAGCTACAAATAGTTGTTGAACTCAACTTTATATCACAACCTATGTCTTTTGACAATGATGAGTTTAATTATTTTAAAGAAAAAAAAACGGTGAACAAAATATAGCTTAAGAGGAAACCTCTTTAGAAAAAAGTGCAAAAGGCATGATCAATCTAATTTCAGCTAAAACTAAATGAGATAATATATTTCAAATCTGAAACAAAATAAAAATTTATACATGATAATGCACATTAAAATTAAGTTGCTAATATTCAAAGGCAGTTCTTTTTTAACTTGCCAAACAGACAATTGTACTTCGGTGTGTCCTTGTTTTTTTTCATTTGATGTACTTAGCTCAACATATACTCTTAAGTCATGAGACTTGACTTTATAAGTGTCTTCTTATATTTGGTCTCCCCTGAGCAGCCACCAATGAGCACCCCAAATATTTGTTGACGAATACTTGATCAGCAACCTATATTATGAAAGCGAAGTTAACTACTACCAAAAGAAAAGAATCTTCGTATTCATATCTCGCACCCTACATGTTCATACTATAAATTTGAGTACTTTTTGTAACAAAAAGTGTTTCATGCACACTAATTACCCATATTAACCTGTTCCCTTAAACCAATAGCCCCCCCCCCCCCCACACACACACACACACAAAAAACTTTTATTTTATTTTTCATCTAGAAAACATTATATTCCAACGCGCAACTATACATAGGTAATGGGAGGAGAACCTTGGTTTTGTTGTTGTGGTTAATTCTTGTTCTTCTCTTCCTACGGTTGAAGAGCCACCGGCCAGTTGCTTGCCTCTCCCTCTTCATCAGTCTTTCTGACTTCATTTTTTTAATCAAACAAAGCAATAGCAAGTGATTAATTAAAGACAAAATTGCACAAAACAACCTTTATAATTCATCTAAATTGCAGACCACACCTTTCGCTTTAAATCCGCCAAAAACAACATTTATGTTCATGTTTTGATACAGGGGTTAACTATTCATACTAACTCTGATTGTTTTTTTTTTGTTAACACCCCTCACATGCAAAGCATATTAGGGTATTTTGGTCTTTTCAACCCTGTCTTTGTTATTAATAAATTAGGGATTTTTACATATTTCCCCCTACTAAGCTGGCTTATTACGTATTTCCTCAAATAAAAAAACAATTACATATTTACCCTTCCTAACCCATATATATTACATATTTCCCCTTTTCATTAAAAACTCTTATTAAATGACTATTTTACCCTAATGAACTATTAAATGAATATTTACATATTTCCCATTTCTAGTATCATCAATCAATCAATCACATATCTCCCCAATTCATATTTTATTAATTCTTCTACTTGATACTATTCTCAAACAATACCATAATAATCATAATAAAAATCCAAAGAATACATTAAGAAATACCTGAACATCTCTTATGCAACCTTCACAAAACATGTGACCGCACCTTGTGGCCATCTGTTCAACTAGCGGCCCCATGCAAATTGGACACTCGAAGGTAGGTGGCTGGAGTTATAGAAATAAATCAATTTTAAATGATTTGTTCATTTATAGCCAAAAAATAAATAAAGTACTTGCAACATTTAATCACAATGATGCTAATCAAATAACAATAAATTGTTACTAAAAAGCCATAGCACACAGGCAAGACAGCCCTTTAAGCATCAATCATTATAGCATCTCCCTCAAATCAAATACACATACACAAAACACATATGTTTGTTTACACACAGAGAACATTACCATTGAACTACTAGCTTCTAGTGGAAAGTAGATCCTGTTGATTTGCTTGTCAGCATACTTTTCCCTTTTGGAGAAGAACGCTAAAACTGGTTGATGAGAGACTAAGACTAGTGTTATTTTGTCTAATTTATGCAGCTTCTAAGTTGGAGAGATATGTAATTGATTGATGATATTAGAAATGAGAAATATGTAAATATTCATTTAATAGCTCATTAAGGGTAAAATAGTCATTTAATAAGAGTTTTTAATGAAAAGGGGAAATATGTAATATATATGGGTTAGGGAGGGGAAATATGTAATTGTTTTTTTTATTTGGGGAAATACGTAATAAGCCAGCTTAGGAGGGGGAAATATGTAAAAATCTCAATAAAGGGGTTAAACTATTGTGGCCTCACCCATTCACATCCTTAACTCAACGCTTCAACCATAGTTGAGCTCTTAATATTTACTAACCATAGTTAAGATGCAAACTGGCTTTGTAAGTTCGCCACTCCTCAAAAGAGGTTCCATGAACTACAACACACCTATGACAAGACACTTAATATATGGCCATCCTTCATGGTTATTTTTGATTGAGAAGTTTTGGCATGAAATCTTTTGAGAGTAACTAGCTCAAGCCATGCAAAGCTGAAGAACAAACATCATGCTCAAACAATAAATGATAAAGACTAGAACCATGGTCGGCCCTGAAGGTGGGCAGGGAGGACCATCGGCCAGGGCCCGATATTTCGAAGGGCACGTTATTTTTAAAAAAACTCTGATATGTATATGTAAAATATAAGTTAATTAATAGGATATACCCATACAAACACCAATATAGGCCCACTTACAAAACTATTTTTATGGTTTAGATTAGTTATTAGCCCATTGGCATTAGGTTTAGACCTTTAGTGAGCTCAATACCCAATTTCGTTAAGGTCTAAGAGCACGTTTTTTCGAGCTCGAACAGGGTACATGAATTCTCAGGGCCGACCCTGACTAGAACACTAATTTGCTTGATAAATATACACATGTGTATGCAAAAGTGAAGTGTTAAATTCGTAAACAATATGTATTCCGTTTAATTGCAAGTTGCACCTACCTGAATTCAGGAACTTTTGCAGGCTGCAGGGCATGGAACGAATGTGCTAGACCTGCCAAATCCTGAAGAAGCCAAGAAAATTAGTAACATGAAACACAAAATAATAATGATTTTATTATTTTAATGAAAAACAAATACTGATACATGACAATCTGCATCAATGATGACTGACTTCACTGTATTAAGTTAATTAAAAATGTTGTTGAATATTCAGAAATGCAACTTACTATTGAATAATGATTTCTTTTCATTTGCATCCTTTGTAATGAATCCCCTGTAACATATCACACATATGAATTCGTCCACATGTTGATATATAACATATTACTAATGCATAAATACAATGAAATTCATGCCTAAGTGACAATTGCCTCAAATTCCCACTCCTGAAGAAAAGTGATAAATCAAAAGTAAACAAATGCATGGAGCTCCAATGAAAAAGAGATAAATCAAAAGTCAAACTAATAAAAAAAACAATACCAAGATAAAACAATTGCAAGAAGCTCCAATGAAAGAATGAATTAATAAAAAAGAATAAGAATTTACCATATCCAATGAAATGAATGATAAGTCAAAGCAAATGCATTCTTTTTTCCGAGACCACCCATTCCAACGAAGGATTATTTTCTTGGCCAAATCTGGGTAAAGAAGATCCATGAACAATGATTGAGAACACAATAAAAATACATAAGAATCAAGTCACAAGTTACCATTGTCCCAACCCACGATATCTAGTCCCAAACTACGATAATCCAGTTCCTAACTAAAATATCATTCATGTTACAATAATAAGTCCCACAATTATCCAAACCACAATAATTAAAACGTGTTGAACAATTTACTTAAATCTATTAATTTATATTTCATTAAGGACACGGTGTACTTTACGTAATATTTTAAGGAAAATAAACACAAAGAACACAAAAGATAATACAAATAAGAAAAACAAAACAAAAAAAAAATAACAAATATTATGTTGTTAGAAACAACACATATTTTATTTCAAATATTTATTACTATAATCCAAAACAATAAATTGCAATACAAAAATAAATAAATAAAAACTTAGGTACTAATTGTTAAACTCATTTGAATGAATATTAAAAGTTTAAGTTTTTACATAAATGCTTACCTTTTATTTTCCACGAGTAAAATGCCAAAATCCTCCCTAAGATTTAGTCATATTTGTTTGTTTCATCCAAAAGGATTTGTGCATTTGGATATTTCAAGTTTACGTTTTATTACAATTTCCATCTAAATCACTAACTCTGTTATTTTTTCTGTTAAGGTGAAGGGCATTTTTGTCCTTTTGGTTGAAACAAACAAATATAACCAAACCTCAGGGACGATTTTGGTTTTTTACTCTGACATTTCTATTACTAGATTCCCAGAATATAACTTAATTGTTATTATTTTTAATCACTTCTTCCACATACAACATATATATATATGTTTCACAAAAGACATTTTCATATAAAAGTTATTTTATTTATCAAAATACATTGAAATACCCATTAAAATTTCATACGACTCGACCCGAATCAAAACGGACTGAAAAATATTATTACATAGCGATCTACAAACGAGATATTCATGAACACATAAGATAGCATCAAGAACTAATGGTATATAGTTGTGTTCGATAATTACCTATGTAAATAAACAACCAATATGCCCTTAATTATCGATTCACTTTAGAATTGAAAGATCACCTGAAAGGTTGAATCAAACACAAACACACAAGAGAGGTAACAATAATGCTAAACGATCAAATCTAGAAACAATTTTTAAAAGTAGCAAACTTTTCAAGAGGTAATAAATAAAATAGTGAACCTGCACCATATCAATCAAAAGATTTTTCAAAACAAATTAAGAATTATACCAAAATAGGTATGTACTTATATAAACACTTATATACCTTGTTTAGCAACGGAAAAGCTTTTCTGTGTGCAAAGGTTGATAAAGCAAGTGTATGCACCACTCTACCGTCCACAGTAGAAGAAGAAGATGGATCAATCGATAAGCCTTAAAAGGGAGAAAGGCCTCGAGCTTGTATTTATAATGGGCATGGTTGGTGGGTGGGTGAGGGAAGAAGGAGAGATGATACAGCTAGTGACAGGCTGTAGTATTTGTTGGTGCATCCGTCTGTCGTCTACGTCTTATATCAAGTCTCAGTCTCGTTACGGATCTGAAAGAGGATGATGTCATCATCTCTCATGATGACATCATAATAGTGATGTCATTATCACATCACTATACAAAAGACAAAAGCATGTATGTAAAGTTAGATTATAAGTTCGGTCAAAATGTTTCATTGTGATAGGTCCGCTCATTTGACAAAGATAGGTCCGCTTATTTGGTCATAAGTTAGGTCCGCTCATATGTCATTTGTAAAGGTCCGCTTATGTGAACACGTATGTAAAAGCGAACCTGATCACCTATATATAGGTCATATAAGCGGATCCTCACACATAGTTCTAGGTGTTGTCTTCCGGTGAGCCACGAAGTGCTGCCGAAGTGTCGACAGGTTGTAAACGTCTTCCAGTTCAATAATATCGACAGTTTAATGTGTATACGTGCTGAATTACATCGAAACACTTGTTTCCGCCTCTTGTTTTGGTGAAAAACTCTTCTACACGACTCGTTTGGGTCGGAATTCGATCCTACAATTGGTATCAGAGCCAGTGAAGAAGAGTTCTTTACGAATTCAGCCGATAATTCTGTTTCTACACCATTCTTTTCTGAAAATCAAAATTTTTTTCGGTCAGAATCGGTTTAAATTCAATCAATATGTTCGGAATCTAGTATTAATAAACCCTTGAAAGTTTCATAACTAAAATCGACCTAAAACCTTGGATTTTTTGATGTTTCGCTCATACGGACTCGTGATATTGATGATGTCATCAGCTGGTTCGCTTTTGAGGTCCGCTTTTAGTGACATTTGAGATCCGCTTTTAGTGACATTTGAGATCCGCTCTTAGTGACATTTGAGGTCCGCTCATAGTGACACTTAGGAATTCAGCTCCAAAGTGTCAGTATTTCACGTGATTGTTCATCGAATATTGTGATAAAGTGAGGTTGTCAGTTTGTTGGAACAAGAAATCACTAGTTCTTGTATCAGTGTGCACGAGGTGTTCAGTATCATTTGTTGTTTCATGAGATTCTTGTAAATTGGTATAAGGGGTCCAATGAGAAATGGTTCAGTATGCAGTGGATTTAAATTGAAAGTTGTTGTCTGCCACACTCATATTTGTGGTCCAATGAGATTTTAGTGGACAAAAGTCTTGCATGTGATATTATCTTTTTGAGGTCATCGTAAATTGAAATTACTTGTTACATGTGAAGCCGTGTGTCAGCATCATTCATCAATTAATGTGATCTGATTAAAGTTTTGTCGGCTAAGTGGGTTTGTCATCAACCCATGTGAACAACATTGTTCGATCCAATCAGATTCATACACACATAACTTTGTCGAGTTTGTGGTTTTGAGACCCAAGATATAAAAAAAAAAAAAAATTGTTAGCTACGTTAATTGAAAATGCACGGTCAAATCTTGTTCAGTAATTGAAAGTTGTCAGCCCACGTGATTGTTTTAAGTGCACCGGCCCACTAGTTATTTGAAGTCAAAGTAAAAGTGTGGTCAAATAAAAAAGGTTTTGAGAGATTAAAGGATTTTGTTGGTAGTTGATATCAGCCCACTATACCGAGCCCATGTGATTGGAACATTTATGTGTGTCAAGAAAGTCATCGGTTTAATTTGATCAAAAGTTTCTCGGCCCAAGTTGCATCTTCATTAACAGCCCAAAGCCTATTCATTCAGTGATCTTACTTCAACAACATTGAAACGTGTTCACAAATCTTCGACACGAATCTTAGATTGATTTCACAAACACATTTTTACATATTCAGTATGTTTTAAACTGATCATTTGTTTGTGTGTCGACAGGTATTCTTACAAGGTGATACAGTTCATTTGAAAAACCGAATCATGGACGAGGAATTTTACAACGCGTTCGCTACTCCTGTTACTCCAATTTCTCTTGCACAAAATACGATGTTGGAAAACGAAACGGGAACAATGCAAAAACCGCCCAAACTAATGAACATCGAAGAATATAAGGGTTGGGAAGGCCGTTTCGAGAATTGGGTACAAGCTAACTACTTGGATGCGTGGGAATGTGTTGAAACAAAATACATTCGACCAATGAATGATGATGAAGAAGTGGTTCCGATTAAAGATCTAAGCGCCGATGCTAGAAAGAAATACAAAGATGAGAAAATGATGCTGAGTCTTCTACAACAAGCTGTGAAAGAAGACATCTTGGTGTTATTACAACATAATGGAACTTCCTACTCGATTTGGAAAGCGTTAAGATCAAAGTTTGTTGGTAGTCAAGAAATGATAAAGAATAAGAAGTCACTTCTGAAGAAAGAGTTCGATTTGTTTCGTGGTTTGAAGAATGAAAGCACAAAGCAGATTATTGAAAGATATTGCAATCTGCTAGCAAACATGAAGAGATTGAGCATCGAGAAAGACAATGAAGAGTTGATCGAAAAGCTTGCTGATTCATTGCCACACGAGACTTGGGGAACATATCTCATGATGCTTAGAAACAAGAAAGGTTTTAGCAGTTTGACACTCAGCAAGTTCATTGAGAAGCTGGAAGCTCAAGAAATGGAGCAACGAAAGATTATTCGAATGAAAGACTTTGATGGTGAACAGGATATTGGGTTGTATTACAAAGCAGGGGTGAATGAGAAGTCTACAAATTTATCTCCAAAAATAGAAACTGCTTACAATGCCAAGAATTCTTCTGGAAGTTCATCATCAGGATCAAACAACAAAACAAGTTTCACATCATTTCCGTCTTTCGATCCAAACATTTCAGCAACAAAGAATGGCAAAAAGATTCAGTGCAACATTGTACTGAATTTGGAAAATGATGAAGACTATTCAGTAGAAATTGCTAAAAGCCATATGTCTTTATTGGGAACTGTTCTTGAATCTTATGGTAGTTTTGTTGCAGGTCGTATCGGGAATCCAATGCTAACAAAGGAAGATTACGACCAGATTGATGCTGAAGAGATGGAGCTGATGGACATAAAATGGTGCTTGGCCAGCGTGTTGAGGAGAGCTGAGAAATTCAAGCAAATCACTGGAAGAGATGATCTTCGTGAGGCTGGTACTTCTACTTTAGGTTTTGACAAATCTAAAGTCACTTGTTTTCGTTGCAGGGAGAAAGGTCATTTCAAGAGGGAGTGCACCAATCGTAAAGCAAGTGGAGCTCAGAATCCTTTCAATAACAACAATGATTATTACCGAAAAGCCATCTACCATCAAGTTGCTCAACAACCGTCTCAACAACATCAACATCAAGCACAAACTGCACATGGAATGCATATTATTGAAGACTCTGGAAAGAGAGCTTGTGCAGTGAATCAAGATTCTTTAAAGAAAGTTAATGGTAGTGCCTTGATAATAGATCAAGATGACGAAAAATTACCTGAGGGTTTTAGCTGGGAGAATTTTACTTGGGATAACTATATTCCTGATCAAGCTAAAGCTCACACAGCTTTTGTAGCTCGAGTTGAAGAGGACAGTGATGATGATACTGAATATTGGAAGAGAAAATTTGATGCTGATATGAAATTGATTGCTGAAAGTGATAGTGAAGATGAAAAGATTAAAAAGAAGAAGAAAAAGGTCAAGACTCCTGTGAGTAGTGATGAGGAAGAAATTCCAGTGATCAAAAGGAAAGTAAAAGTTGAAGTTGCAAAGTTCAAAGTTGATCAAGAAGTTGATGCAAAGAAGATTCCAGTGAAGTGTGAAAACTGTGAAGTTGTGAAGAAGCAAAACAGTACACTGATCTATAATTTGAATAGTTTGAAGGAATCTTACGATGTACTGAACAAAGCGATGAATCAGTATAATCAAACAAGTGAAGAACAAGCAACAGCGATGAAAACACTTCAAGGAGCTTTTATGACGAAACAAAAAGTGGTGAACAACTACATTGAGAAGTGTGCAGCTCTTGAACAGAAGCTTGAGTTACAAAGAATTGAAACTGAAAGAGTTAATCGTTTGTTGAAAAGTTACTCATGTACTTCTTATGTCATTGACAGGATTTATCCGACTGTTGAAGGCATGAAAGCATTTGAAGAGGATGAAGTAACTGAAGAAAAGAATGATGATGGAAAAGTGACTGAAGAAAAGACTCCAGAAAAGAAGAACAAGAAGAAGAGTGACTCAAAGAAAAAGACTGATAAAAAGGATTCTGGTAAGAAACAAGATGTTGGTTACAACAAGTGTCCACCCCCGTTAGAAAATGGATATTTGCCCAGAAATCCAAATCAGGAAAGAGTCGAAAAAGCAACAAATTTACAATGGGAGTCGGAGTCGTCAGTCAATTTGCCAGAAAATATTGATGTGACGTTTACATCATCTGACACTGATCATGAGTCCGAGTTAATAAAGAAAGTCGTCGACCAGGTGTTAGATAAAGATGAAACTGAGGAGTCAAAGTTGCAGTCAAACTCAGAGTCAAAGTCAGAGTCAGAGTCAAAGTCTGGTTCTGAAAGTTCGAGTTCGACAGCCAACAGTCAAAAGTCTTCGGATAAAAGAGTTTACAATAAAGAATTCCTGTTATCAAAGTCTAATTTGAATGATGAAACGTTTAAAGTTGCATATACTTTGAATGATTCTGACAAATTATATTTTGATGAGGAATTTCCAATAAGAGGTGTCAAAACAGAATTGATCAAAAAGGTTTTCAAACTAACAGAAATTAATATTTCTGAAATAAAAGATTTAAATCTTAATGGTAAGCCTAAACCGTACACCTCAAGAGTACAACAAAGATTAAACAAGAAAAAAGGTTACAGTTCTGGTTCTGGTTTTCACAAGAAATCAAACCCTAACCGTAATTTCAAAAAGAAAGGTCTTGGATTTATTCCAACAGAAAAACAGAAAAATGAAAAATATGTTCGTGATTTTAAAGCAAAGATGAAATTTGTTTTAGGTACATTAGTAGAGGAAGAAGAAAAGAAAGAATTCTGGAGACAGTCAAACATTGAATTCCTTGCAAAGAAACAAGAAGAAATGAAAGAAACGAGAACTTGTTTTCAATGCAACACTGTTGGACATATTGCCAGAGATTGTTCTAAGGCAATACAATCAAAACAGGGAGTTTTTCGTAAACTAAAAGAAAAAGTGATTGATTTTGAATCACCAATTGATAGATCAAAACTGTTTAAAGATTCAATTTTTGAAATTGGTGAATGCTCAAACAAGTTTTACAAGAAAAGAGCTAAATTTGACAACCAGAAATGGGTTGTTAAAAGGTCTGGTGGTAGCTCTAGCGATGATTCTGATAGGTCGAAATCAGAGGAGCTATCTTCTGGCGATGAATCTGATTCCACAAAGTCAGAGGAGCCACAGGTTGAGGTAAAAAGTGCAGAATCGGTGCCGATAGTGGATGATGTGAATTTTCCACCACTTCGGGCTGAAAATTATAAAAAGAAAATTGGTAAAGTTGAGATATCAAACCAATTTTATGATGACGAAAAGGTTTTCGATGTTGAAAAGGCCTTTAACCCCACTGTGAAACACATTTTTGGTAAAATGATTGATCGAAAAGTCAAAGGGGTTAAAGAGTTCTATGAGAAGAAGAAGAAGACGAAGAAAGATAAGGTTGAACCATCCCTGGTTTGTGACTGGGATGGCTCATACTATGAACAGTAAGTCTGTGGAATTGCCGGAGATCCCAAGTTAGTAATCGTGGATCAGGAATCGGCATCATTCTTTGTATTTGATTGTGTTTTTGGTACAAGTGGTAAATCAAGGACATTAATTTGTACTTGATTTTCTACAAGTGGTTGGTAGACAATGTGATGAATCACATCCCCAACTTTACAAGTGGTAAAAACAAATTTATTTTCCGGAAAAATCATTTTGATTAAAACAAACTTAAGTGTTTTGAAATCTTAATGAGAAAATGGTTTGTTGTGAGGGGGAGTTCTGATTGTTTATGCCAAGTGAATGGCGAATTAAGGTGATTCGATATTGGTTGTCATTTTATTGTACAGTTTGTTTTCAAATTTCCTAAAATGTGTTTGCATTTTAGGGGGAGTAAGAATTTTTAGAAAATCCAAAAACATTTGAAAATTTGAAAAAGACAAAAACATGATAAAATCAAAAATGAGTTTTTGTTGCATAAAAGAGGAAATGATAGTACATCAGTGGACGATCACAGCATGCTAAAGAATTGGAAAGTAAAAATGTGATAAACGGTCTCACTGATGATGTGCCAGTAGGTTTTTGCACATTTAGTAGATTGTGACGAGATATAAACCTAAATTTCAAACTTGCTTATATCGTGGGGAAACATCTCTCGGATATATGGGTAACCCCCGAAATCTCGTTTGAAAGGTCTCATAATCTGATATACTAGGTCTTTATACTCAATGATGTCTGGGGTATTATTCCAGGACTTCTGCTGAATGGAAGTTCTGACCTAGTCCTCGAATAATACTTTCCGCAATGCTTGAAACATAGCATCACCCTCAGCATATATGATAAGACAATAAAATTTCTTAGCAATGCTGTTGTAAAAAAAGATCCTCTAAAGGGGACACACCCAAAAGTTGAGTCATGATCTCTCTGCTGAACGGTAGTTCTGACCTGAGCTCTCATGATTCTTCATAATTTATTAACCCCTTACAGATATCATTTGTGTCATAATTACCTGTAAGACTGAATATTGGGATCTGGATACGGGAGTATATTCTGAGGTGGGACACGCGATTGAGTTTAAGTGCTTAAAATATTAATATCGTATCTCGGATCAGTTGAACTTTGTGTGAGAATTTAAGTGGATCAGTATACTGACAATCTAAGTGAATTGTTTAGAGCTTAAAATGTAATGAAGCTTAACGGTGTTGGTGATTTGTCTCAAAAACTGATATGATCCTCTTGCACAAACTCATAAAAATATTGTCTGTAAATATTTCTTTATTGCATTTCTTTCTATTCAAAAATTCCAAAAAGATTTTCAGTGTGTTTTAGCATAAAATTTTGAAAAATCCAAAAAGATTTTTGACAACTGATGTTGAAGAGCTGATTTTCAAAATTCTAAGTGCTAAACTTGATGAACTGGTTTGGGAGTGTTGTATGAGAAAGTTTTTAAAGTCTTGTTAGAAGTGATCATCGATCGTAAATATTTGATACTTCTTCAAGTGGTTCATCAGAAATTATAAATGTTGAATCATTTCAAAATTTGCTCTACAAGTGGTCATCAGAAAATTTATTTTTGGGTAGAGAATGTGCAGGTTATTTGAATAACAGAGAGTCAGGTTCCGATACCTGATGATTGTGTGATTTCAACATGCCAGACTGCGATCCCAGCATATCGAAAGGGGGAGTCTGAAGACATCTGAGTAGAGATTGTTAGTGGAGAGTCTGTTGGTGATGAAAAGAGAAAGAGAGAAGATTTGAGGATTCTTATAGCGTCAGACACTTCAAAGAGTTCGAGAGGACTGATAAAGACTGAAGATGCAAAGACTCGACACTGAAGACTCCGTCAACATCCGAGGGGGAGTTTGTTGGTGCATCCGTCTGTCGTCTACGTCTTATATCGAGTCTCAGTCTCGTTACGGATCTGAAAGAGGATGATGTCATCATCTCTCATGATGACATCATAATAGTGATGTCATTATCACATCACTATACAAAAGACAAAAGCATGTATGTAAAGTTAGATTATAAGTTCGGTCAAAATGTTTCATTGTGATAGGTCCGCTCATTTGACAAAGATAGGTCCGCTTATTTGGTCATAAGTTAGGTCCGCTCATATGTCATTTGTAAAGGTCCGCTTATGTGAACACGTATGTAAAAGCGAACCTGATCACCTATATATAGGTCATATAAGCGGATCCTCACACATAGTTCTAGGTGTTGTCTTCCGGTGAGCCACGAAGTGCTGCCGAAGTGTCGACAGGTTGTAAACGTCTTCCAGTTCAATAATATCGACAGTTTAATGTGTATACGTGCTGAATTACATCGAAACACTTGTTTCCGCCTCTTGTTTTGGTGAAAAACTCTTCTACACGACTCGTTTGGGTCGGAATTCGATCCTACAGTATTAAAAGGTTGTCTAAACCACATCCACGTGTTAGTTATAATGTATACTGATAATGTGTATCATATTATTTAAATACCATTACAGTACTAGTGGAGAGTTCAAATGAGAAGAATTTTTTTGTAAGAAGAAAAAAGAAGAAGTTTCAATCAATAAGAATGCTTCATTTTACTTTATTTAATATTTGTATTGAATTTTAATATAAGGGTATATTGGTAAACTTACATAAATCATTAATTTGTATTCTTCCCCTTTAATAACTAACTAAACTAAATTTGTAACTCCTTTTCAAAATATATTTTCCAAATTAAAAAAAAAAACTTTTTCTAAATTATGAGTTGTGTAGGATATATTTCGAGGTGTAACTAACTAAATTTTTTTCCAAAATATATACTTTTTCCAAATTATGAGTTGTGTAGGATATATTTCGAGGCGTGTAGGATAAATTTCGACTGTGTAAGATAAAATTCTATAATGTGTAGGGTATATGTAGGACAATTTTGATATGTGTAGGTTTTGTAAATTATATATAGGATAATTAATTATTAGTTGACTAATTAATTAAAGAGAGAGAAATTAATAATATGAGTTATAAATGAAATAGTATTTTATTAATATGTCATTTCTTCTTTTTCTTCTTACATTAAATTTTCTTCTCAAATGAACATTTCCCTATAGTACTATGCGCCTTTAAGATGGTTTTATTTGCTAGGTGTGAACACAAATATATGAGTTTGATAACAAATAAATTAATGTATTTTAGATTTAAATGTCGATCTTATACCATTTACTAAACGATCTCATTGTTTTCTATCTTTTTAACAACTATATTTTTTAATAGTTGTATTCTGCACTAGGGGTGTGCAAAAACCGTATTAACTGACTCATAACCGAATTAAACGACAAAAGTGAACCAAAAAAACCGAACTAAATCAAAAAGCGGTGGGTCAGTTAATTGTTTTTTTTAAATCAAAAGTAGATGGTCGATTATGGTTACTGATTTTTTCATACTCACCAAAACCGAACCAACATGTAGTAAAAACTTTGTTGGATTTTGAACTTTTCATCATTTTTCAATATTTGATGTTTTTGGTTAAATGTTTGTTAGAATTTTTGGGTAGCATCATATTGTTTGGTTGATTGTTGGCTTGAATTTATGGTTTATATCATGTCATTTTGTTTGAATATTAATAACAATCGGTATTAATATTCTTGATTGTATGTATTTTTAATACTATGTAATACATTAAAACTTTGTATGATTAGAACCTTCAAGAGATTGCCGCAATGGTAAGCGTGTATATGCATGGTTACTGATGTTTTCATACTCACTACAACCGAAACAACATGTAGTAAAATCTTTGTCGGATTTTGAACTTTTCACCATTTTTCAATATTTGATGTTTTTGGTTAAATGGTTGTTAGAATTTTTGGGTAGTATCATATTGTTTTGGTTGATTGTTGGCTTGAATTTATGGTTTATATCATGTCATTTTGTTTGAATATTCAATAATAATCGGTATTAATATTCTTGATTATATGTATTTTTAATACTATGTAATACATTAAAACTTTGTATGATTAGAATCTTCAAGATGTTGCCGCAATGGTAAGTGTGTATATGCATTTAACCTCCTTAATTGTAATTAAAAGCGAAAGGCCAAAGCATCTATTGTAGCACCAAGATATGCTATCTCAACTTTAAAAATTTCCCTTCAACGATCCCAACTTACAAAAATTTGGCCCCGTTGATCCTTTTATAACATATAAGAATTTGGTCTCCTCAATAGACCCAACTTATAAGTGTGCACCTGTAGCCTCCTTAATTGAATTAAAAGCAACTACAGTTTGAAAAGGATCGATGGGGCCAAAATGTTATATGTTGGGATCGTTTGAGGGAATTTTTAGAGTTGTGTGAAACTTAAGATTATTAAAATCCAATACCCTTATAATAATATGAACTTTTATAATATAAGTGTGGGAATGAAATTAAAAAAAAAGTGACAACATATGGGCTGTAATTTGATAAAACGCAAATATAATCTATACTCGAAAAATTGTATGTGCTTATTATAATGGCATTGTTTTTCTATTAAAATACGATATTTATAATGAGTTAGCGTGTTATAAGCATAGACCCTTCATTTGATAAAGCTTGGAATTTTCGTCTTAAATATGTGCTAATACATTTAAATATGCATCCGTGAAGTGTGTAAGCAAGAACATAACCAACGAAATAACAGAAATAAATAGCACGAGCTAATATAGCCCAGCTGGTCAGTGGTTTTCTACATTCTACTAAGTGGTTTCCTCCTAGGTTGGTCTTCATTTAGATCATTACTAAGTGCAAATTCTGTAAAATAAAAAGCGTGGACGAACACAGAAAATAAGGGTGATTACCACCGAGAAGGATACCAGCTGATCTACTATTCAGAAACATGCAAACGGACACAACAAAGTTCTAACAAATGTGACAACATAATGAGATTTGGGTTAAGTGGTTATTAACATATTCATTTTCTCAAAACGATATTCCTAAAGTTTGAGGCAAAATAAGATCGATCAGGAACTCTTAACCTACCCATGACAATTTTTTTAAATTAAAACTAAATAAAAAACTTTTGAACACATGTTTAAACCAACCATGTGTTTCGGCCCAACCAGAATGTCCATCTAGCCTATTATGATCGAGTACTCCAGCAACGGGTTCCTGAACCACGCGTGACGGTCCAGTTATTCAAAAGAGATAACCGAGAGTACTTGAAACAACCAAAAAAGAGCCTACAACATGTACCAAAATATGTAGCACCTCAAAAACCTTGTATGAAAGATTCTTGTTATTCAAACTCAAAAGAAAAACCAACACATAGCTGTGGTCGAAGACCAGGTGACCATATACCTATCGAGCATTTAGGCTTCCACAGATGCAATGTGGACAATCAAGTCAATAACACGCGAGCTGAAAACAAAAGGTTGAAAAGAGAGTCAATATATTGCAACAAGCGTTAATGTAAAATATTTATCAATGATAACTGTTTTTATTATCTTTATTGCAACATTGTGTTCGTTTATTTAACTTTAACCGAACACAAACATATAATCGAACAAACTTTTTGTTCGGTGTTAATTCATTAAACGAATAGTTCAAAACGTAAAGAAACATAAACACACATAAAGTAGTTTTTTTATATAGATGATTGATTAATTACGATAAGTAGTTAGAAAGCGTCTTTTATGTTTGTATCTGTATAAATATAACTCCATATGTATTTATTAAAATATAAAGAACATAAACGAACGTTCACGAACATAATGAACGAACATCGCTCGTGTTTTTAACTTCCCACCGATCAAGTTCACGAACAGTTCATGAACTTTCGGTTCGTTTGCAGGCTTACCGCTTAACTTTTTCCTAGGATTATTATTTCAACCATTTATCAGTTAACATAAAACAGGCTGACCACTTTTGACCCGTAAAAAATATGCATTTTAATTCAGTAGACAATACATAATAAAAAAAGTTGCAAGAAATTACCTGTATCCCCATTCGTTGTCATACCAAGAGACAAGTTTCAAAAAGTTGTCGTTCAAAGCAATTCCAGCCTTGGCATCAAAGATGCTTGACCTGCAGGGGGTAAGGTTTGCAAGAACTATTTAACACCGAGGGGGGGGGGGGGTAATATGGCAAAGTACAACAAACCACATGGGGTAATAAGAAAGGACAATTTAGTCATTTTACACCATGGGGGTAATATTACGAATTAGAACAAACCATAGGGGGTAATATGAAAGGGCAACATAGTCATTTCACATTCCAGTTAACAGATCTGTTAACTTATTTGACGCCAGGGGGAAATTATGCGACAGAACAACAACGTTGGGGGGAGGGGGTAAAATTGCAATTATTTCCATGGAGGGGTCAGGGTGCCAATTGGCTTAAACCCCAGGGGGTAAAATTGCAGTTTACTCTTAATATTATTTGAAATTATATATAAAGAGATGAAACATGTAAGAAAATCATGACGTCACAATGAAAATCCGTTTAAATTTAAAGCGGTAGCTTTTTTAAAATTCGGGGGTTGTAGTGTAATGTGGTTTTAAAAGGGTAAAGTTAACTTTATTAAAGTTCATGTTATTAAAGTTCATGCTACATGTGATAAATTTATTAAAACTTAGGAGGTAAGAATGTAAATTGGTTTAAAAAACTAACTAAATTTGAAGGGGTCAAAGTGTAAGAACCAAAACATTTGTGGTCAAAATATAGAAAAAAAAAGAATAAAAATTTTACAAATGCCACACAAAATTTGAGTAAATTATATAAAGGGACAATTACATATATCCCTCTACAAACTTCATTAATTACATATATACCCAACCCAAAAAAACAATTACATATACCCCCTTGCTTAAAACTCAAAATATCAAATTTACCCATTTTGCTTTATTTTATTAAGGCAAATTGGATTTAAATAATCTCAACTTACTCAATTTGGCCGATAATAATCCCAACTCAGCTATTGGCCGATAATAATCCGAACTGGTCCATTTTTGGCCGATAATAGTCCACCGTTAAAAATAGTTTAACGGAGTTAAGCTTTTTTCCAAATTACAAACCAATGTTTTATGGATTTTGATCATAACGACGAAACGATTCGATTTATGTAAAACTTACCTCGAAACGGTGCTTCAAATGAATTGATTTTTGTTAATTGGAAGTTTAAACACCTGAATTGAAGCACCGTTTTCGTCGTTTGGGGCAGTATTTATATCAATCAACTCGTATCCTCGTTCTGATCAAAATCCATAAAACATCGGTTTGTAATTCGGAAAAAAAACTTAACTCCGTTAAGCAATTTTTAACGGCGGACTATTATCGGCCAAAAGTGGACCAGTTCGGATTATTATCGGCCAATAACTGAGTTGGGATTATTATCAGCCAAATTGAGCAAGTTGGGATTATTTAAATCCATTTTGCCTTTTATTAAAAATAAATCATAGAATGACTATTTTATCCTTTTTCTTTTTTAATAAAACTTACAGATTACATATTTACACATTTCCATTCATGATTTGCTCTCCGTTCTTCTTAATCTTCATATCCTATTTCAGAAATCTTTAACCCATAAAACTTAATATGAAATTCAATTTTCAAGTCAAATTCTTACAAGATTAACACATAAATATGTAAATGGAACGGGAACATAAAACTAGAATCCCAATTTTACTTTTAAGAAAACTTCATAATTCTTTTCAAGATTTCAAATAGAAATCAATCCCACTAATCAAACTCCCATTCTATCGAGAGAGAACAAACCGGAAAAAACCTGGTTACAATCGCCGGACCTCTTCTCGTCGCTGGTTCTCTTCTTTTCGTTGGATCTCTTCTTGTCGCCGGAAGTCTTGTCGTCGCTGATCTCTTCTCGTCGCCGGAACTCTTATCGTCGCTGTTTCTCAGAGGCCGGTTAGGGTTAGTGGTTTGCCGGTGGAACTGTGGAGGGGGGTGTTTGGGATTCCTTCTCAAAAACAACTTATTAACTTATATAAGTCATAAGTTATAAGTTAGAATTTCTAACTTCTTAAAAACAACTTTTCCACACACAAAAATAACTTAAATAAGTTAAACCAAACACTTTAAAAACAACTTATTAACTTTTATAAGTCAATAAGTTATAAGTTGCTCCAAAATAAGCTAACCCAAACACCCACGAAGTTTTGGCAAAGCCGTAGTCACTAGCGATGACTCGTAGGGGGAAATGAAAGCCAGCAGGGTTCTTATTTTTAAAAGGGTATTTATTTCATTTTGCTAAGAGAAGGGGAAATATGTAATTTAATTTTTAGGTTGGGTAAATATGTAATTTAGGTTTTAAATAGGGGATATATGTAATAATCCCTTACATAAATGCCATAAAAGGAAAAGTTAAATTTATGAGTGTAGATGAAGGGGTATGGTCCCAAAAAGCCGCGCAGACCATTTCAGGTCGCGCGCTGGACCATACTCTTTACTCAATAAGCTGACTCATCCTTAGACCTCGCGCAGGCTACTTACGTAAAACCTGAATTTCGCGCGAGGGCCAAACAAGAGACAGCATCAGTCTTACACTTAGGTGCTGTTTGTTTTTCCTAAGAAGAGCTTCCTGGCCTCTTTTGTCTGCGCGGCGCAGACCACCCGCAGACCTTTTGTTTTGCAGATTGTTTGTTTTTCAGAAGAGATTTCATTTAAAAAGGTCTGTGCGTCCTCTTCCCCAAACAGATGTGGACCTCCCATTTCTAAACACTTCAAACATCTTCTCACAAAACACAAAACACAGACATACCAAAACCCAAAACCCTAACCCCTCTCCTCCACCACTCTCTTCCTCCTCCCACTACTGCCGCCCTACACCGCTAGACAACCCTCGTGTTCTCTTGAACCATCCTCTTCCTTCACCCCCTTGTTATATAACTAACCTCTGTTTTCACTTTTCTCCATCTTCACTCAAAAAAAATTCTTTTCAGAAGCTACTAGAACAATTTCTAGAACCCTAACTTTTCCATATTCTCACTCCATCTCTCTCTCTACTTCAATCCTCTATCTTTACAATAAACTAGGTTTACAATTACATTTTTCCGGCATCCATGGCAACTCCAGCGTCCTTCTCCGGCGTCCGCATCTCATCCATCTACACCAATCGAACAATAACTTCATCTACATCGTTCGCTCAACCGTCTTTTTCGTCAATTCGTTCTCGATCCTTTGTTGGTCGGTGTGATGCTTCGTCCAATGGAAGGGTGAGTTGTTACTGTAGTTATCTTGTTTTGATTAGTTGTGTAGTTGTTGTGGTTATTTTTAGTAGTTATTTGGATTGATTATGATTGGAAGCATAAGGTGTGGTGGAGGTTTGATATAATTATGAGTTTTAAACTGGATCAATAAGTAGTTAATTAGCTATGGTTGAATGAATTACAGAAACTGAACATAGAAGGATTATGAGATTACTTGTGATTTTCGTTAGTTTACTGTGGTTATATTAATCAATTGGATTGATTATGAGGAGTGATGCGTCATTAGGGATGTGAATTTGTGAATTTGTTTACCAGTTGTTTTGATATAATGATTATCAGGATTGCTTGATGTTCATTACAAGATTATTTTTGATTATTTGTGCCTATTATGTTCAGCACCTTGCAGAAGTTAAAAAACAAACAATCTTCTTCTTGCAGACTGCAGAGGTTTGGTCCACCTCTTCTGCTACAGATGTCTGCAGATGTGGTCCGCAGACTGCAGACATTTTACCTCTGAAAAAACAAACAGCACCTTAGTATTCTGAATAAGAGCCCTCAACTCCTACAACCTTGCGCGGGCTAGTTACGTGCATAACAAGGGCCGCGCAAGAGTTACGGCGCAGGGCCACTTCAGAAAGCACCAAAGGTATGAGTGGCAGAAGAATGAGCCAATGAGCGTTCACCAGACTGTGCTCTGTCGTGCTCCACGATTAACAGTCGTGCAGGAGACAGAGAGTACACAAGGACGCCTACATGGCACCAATCAGGGGGCGGCGACAACTGCCCCATGATCTCCACTCACCTGCTGATGGCAGAAGGACAACAAGGCCGACAACTAGGACACGTGGCTCCAATCAAGGTGCGCCAGCACCGAAGAACTTCTAGAAGCCACTAACGGTCGATACCAGTGAGACAAAGAGGATATTCCTTGTTATCGCCTTCCGGCCCAAGGCCCATCAGCCCATCTCCTCCTACACCACTCCGGCTATAAATAGGGACCTCCATACTTAGGTTAAACATTCCGTTCTCTCTACTCTCACTCTTAACACACACTTATTTCCTCAAAGCAGTTACTTATTCTCACGCCGGAGTCTGGTTAAGAGGGAAACCCCCATATTCCCCTCTTAACGAGCTAACGGTGTTGCTGTTTTGCAGGAAGAATCATCGCGTACGAGCTCAGGAAGGATTAAAGAAGATTAACCCTCATGTTTGAAACATAAACCAAACTAATTAACTTAAAATTAGTTACGTGTTTCTTCAAGATGATATTATTATCGTTCAATCAATATATTAAAGAACAAACTAAATGAAAAGTAAGTTGCTTGTCGTTTAGTGGTTTTCATATAATTTTTTTAAATGTGCTATATGATTTTTCCTCGGTAACTCGCGTTTGTTAACTTTATTGTGGCGGTATCCCAACAAACCGATTCAATTCCTACGGGAAAAAAAATTCAAGCGATATAAAGCATGTGTTGATATTCTTTTATTCGTATCATGGTTTATATATTTATTATTTCTCTTTCTATTGCCATAACGAGTGTTGGTATCATAACAAAACGAATCGTTATCGATCAAATTCTCGTCAGTTGCAATAATTGTAAAATAGCATAAGCGCTTTCAAAAAAAAATATAAGTTAAGTTGAAATATATGGTCCATGAATGCACGCACTAGTTGTAGTATGTATTGTTTAATTAGCTTGTTTAAATAATTAATGTGCAAGGTACAACATATAAGAATTAGTACTAATACAGCAACCTATGTCTTTTGACAATGATTAGTTTGTTTTATTGTAGGTCCATACCACACGTGGACCTTGACAAGATTGATAATCTAATCAAGATTGCGGATCCCTCTTGGTTAGATAAAACACAGAAAACAAGTAGAACTTGCAAAAACACGAATCACTCTAAACCGATATTCTATTGATTATCCAACTTTATGTATACAATCAATTCAATATCACCACTCCTCTCTATCTCGTCTCTCTCTAAAGCTCTGCGATTTCTATCTCTCTCACTAAACTTTGGAATGGCTAACCTAACCCAACATGTAATATGAGTTTATACATCACACGACATGGGCTAAGCCTATCTCCAAGCCCAATTCGTTTCTGAACACACTAACCATATAAATACAATGTTGAGCCCGTTACAATATATTCAAAGACAATGTCTATTAAGTTTTTTGTCACATAATATGCACCAATAGACTCCCACTTGACAATAGCTTCATAAGTCAACTTCAACTTCATATGGCATGCAGTCTTTTTGGTCTTTGGATAGCTTAAGCTACAAACAGTTGTTGACCTCAACTTTATATCACAACCTATGTCTTTTGACAATGATGAGTTTAATTATTTTAAAGAAAAAAAAACGGTGAACAAAATATAGCTTAAGAGGAAACCTCTTTAGAAAAAAGTGCAAAAGGCATGATCAATCTAACTTCAGCTAAAACTAAATGAGAGAGAATATATTTCAAATCTGAAACAAAATAAAAAATTTATACATGATAATGCACATTAAAATTAAGTTGCTAATATTCAATGGCAGTTCTTTTTTAACTTGCCAAACAAACAATTGTACTTCGGTGTGTCCTTGTTTTTTTTTTTTTTCATTTGATGTACTTAGCTCAACATATACTCTTAAGTCATGAGACTTGATTTGCTTTATAAGTGTTTCTTATATTTGGTCTCCCTGAGCAGCCACCAATGAGCACCCCAAATATTTGATGAAGAATACTTGATCAGCAACCTATATTATGAAAGCGAAGTTAACTACTACCAAAAGAAAAGAATCTTCGTATTCATATCTCGCACCCTACATGTTTATACTATAAATTTGAGTACTTTTTGTAACAAAAAGTGTTTCACGCACACTAATTACCCATATTGACCTGTTCCCGTAAACCAATACAAACCCCCCCCCCCCCCCCCCCCCCCACACACACACACACAAAAAAAAAAAAAAAAAAAAACAAACCTTTTATTTTTCATCTAGGAAACATTATATTCCAACGCGCAACTATACATAGGTAATGGGAGGAGAACCTTGGTTTTGTTGTGGTTAATGCTTGTTTTTCTCTTCCTACGGTTGAAGAGCCACCGGCTAGTTGCTTGGCTCTCCCTCTTCATCAGTCTTTCTGACTTCATTTTTTCAATCAAAGAAAGCAATAGTAAGTGATTAATTAAAGACAAAATTGCACAAAACAACCTTTATGTTTCATCAAAACTGCACACCACACCTTTCGCTTTAAATCCGCCAAAACAACCTTT